>OZ024822.1:91145567-91849393 GCA_964016985.1 Anodontia alba | reverse complement strand
TGTAGATAGGTCTTGAAAATTATCACCAAATGCAAGAATCTATATTTTCAGTCTGTATAAATCTTTGAAACCATATTTGAAAACACTTTTTAACGTAAAATGTTTTATATATATATATATATATATATATATATATATATATATATATATATATATATATATATATATATATATATATATATATATATATATATATATATATATATATATAATGGCATGAAGCGAGTGGGCGAGGTAGGGGTAATGAGGCGAGGTTCTTGAATAAATGCAGGCAGAACATTTCCTGGAGCAATGTTGAAGCAGCAGTTTTGATTCATAGTCTAATAAGGCTACTCCCGGAGAAAAACAATCGCTTTAGCACTGATACCCCTCGCCCCCCTCCCACCCCCCTCCACACACACATAAAACAAAAGAATCTGACCCTAACCGCTTTGGTGCTTGTCTAAAATAGAAGACTCCAACCCTAGACATCAGGTGCCGGCTCCAATCTCTTGCAGTCGAAATACAAACCCTTGCACACTTTATATATGCCCTGTGGTGGCTGTAAAAGTCTCCATTTACTTCATAACAGTACAGATTTTTTAAATTATTTTCCTTGGTATCACTGAGCCAATTCTGGTAGCTTGGAAAATCCAGGTAATGGAATTATATGATTTGTGTAACCAAAAATTACATTAAAATCCAGAAAAAATACGAAACGTCGGTTGATTCACGAAAAAAAATATTAAGACCACTTTATAAAAAGTAAATTCAGCTGACGGAGAATAATAATTTTGACACAATGTATACATGTAAAAACTACGCAAAATAAAACAAGAGTCAAGATACTTATCAAAATATAAATTCAGTAAATATCTGTAAATATGTATATAACTAGGAGATCGAAAGGTTATACAACTTTTTCGTGCTCTATTCAGCTGAGCATGCAGTTTTCTATACTAATATACATGTATATGAAAATGCCAACAACAGTCGGCATTTTCATATTTCTTAATAGCAGGGAAATATTGTTGGCATTTTCATATTTATTAGCAGAGAAATTTTCATGCTCAGCTATGTTTAGCAAGAAAGAATTTGCAATTGTTAGTAATTTGAGATTTATTAGCAGGACAAATTTCATGCTCAGCTGAGTTGAGCACGAAAAAAGTTTTATAACCTCGGGGCCTGATCTAGTACTTGAGATACCAGTGCGGATGTAACTGTTATAATTTTATATCTTTTAGTGGCAGCAGCATTTACCCTTTGCTTCGCTGAATGTGTAATCTTACTTTCTATGATTTCAGAAGAATCCAGACCAGATCTTTATTAAAGACCTGCGGTAACAAAAGACAGAACAACGATGCAATTAACAATTACCATAGCACTATTGATAACAATAACTTCAAGTAAGTAAAAACGAAAAAAAAATGTTTTCTTGACTATTGCGTATGTTTTCTTTTCTTTAGTCCGGCTATATAGATAAGAACTGTAAACACTCAAATCAGTCTAGGATCAGAAAATCTTCGCTGTTTCGCTCTATGGTCTGTACATAGTTCATGACACCAATCACACTGCGTAGATGTGAAGGCTGATCTGAGTCTTCTCACTGTTCACACATTTCTCATTGTTAGTTTTGCTGTAGCTCGAGTCATTTTATCCAGTAATGAAGGCATATGGAAAACACTGGACACAGATGACTCCTTTGCTCTGGGCCTTGACTCTGTTTTATTATTATTATTATTATTATTATTATTATTATCAAACGGTAATTTAGATATTTGTCATACCTTTTGAAGCAACTGTCCTGTCAGCATTACTTGGAAAGACGTTTTTTTCTGTCCATCACGAAAACACGCCTATATAATTTTGACCCACTTAAACCCCACTTTTATATAGTAAAACTGGGGTTTACAGGGGTATACATTATTTTTCTTATTTCTGCTCAAAACATAGATTGTGGATACTCGTTAGAACAGCCTCGCCGAGGAGGCTAACGAGTACCCACAACCTATGTTTTGAGCAGGAATATGAAAAAAATCAGACTTTTTTACCTGAAAATTTTCCTTTTTTGGTTGTAAAATTTTCAATATATTTGAATAGGCGTGTTTTCGTAATGGCTTGGCGTTATATATTAAATCAAAATATTTTGTTATGACTGACCATATCTTATCAGGAACCATTTGTCTTTTCTGTTTCTGTGCTTTGTTCTGAAATATTTACCCTAAAATAAAATGTATGGTCAAAATTGGTCTTACCTATACACTTTCTGTAGTGTAGTGATTTTTTTTTTTTAAATTTTTTATTTTAGAAAATACTTTTTATTTCTCTCTACTGATTTTTAATATTTGATGATTCACAAAAATATTGTGAAAATTTCAGAAAATTTGAACAAGTGGTGCTTGTTGAAAACCTGCATCAAATCTATCAACCCTGTCAATTTTCGTACAATTTCTTGCCGTTTTACTTGGGGAAAAATGAAAACATTCGATTCGTTTTTAAACTAATGAATAGATAGAACTTTTGTGCATAGGTAGTTACGACAAAAGGTTTTGCATTAAATCATGACAAAATTTTGGCCTTGTTTACATATAAGTTTTCTTTGTTAACCTTTACCACACCTTGGGCAAATTTAGCAAACGATAAATTGGCGAATTCTTCCGTGTTTCTCAGAAATAGAAGAAATATGAATAATATCAACAATAAACAGTTTTTGGTTAAAGAAAGCCCCTTATTTTGAGCTATATCATGTAATTAACCTGCTCTAAGCAGTACTCTTATTGGTGCTGACTGGGCTCTGTCCAGGTTGGACTGTGCTAAGCCATGCTATCTTGAAGCCGTTTGAGTTGTACCTTGTCATGCTAGATTGCTGCAACATTGGACCCTATCCTTCAAAGATGTTGAGAAAGTTCTTGAAACGCACTGAATCTGATAGTTTGTTCTGTTATATCCTTCCCTGTAATGTCTCAGCTTAAGGAGAATTCATACTTTCAGGGGCAACAACTCTGTCAAATTTGTTTTTGTCTCCCTTTTACCCTTCTAAAAAGGGGTCTACCGTAAAAGGAAAGAATTTTCTCCCTGAGGGAGCAAATTCTTTTCTTTTAGAAAAGACCCTTTTTCAGACGAATGCACGATAGCAGACCAGAAAGTAAAAAAGTTGTCTCTTTTTTTAAAACAAAACGACAGAAAGTCTACCGAGTATATCCATTCGCCGTACCGTGATCACATTACGAAAACACGCCTATCCAAATATTTAGACAATTTCACCACCAAAAACTGAAACTTTTCTGATAAAAATCCTGATATTTTTCATATTTCTGCTCCAAACATAGGTTGGGGTATTCATTAGAACCGCCTCGCCGAGGCGGTTCTAACGAGTACCCACAATTTATGTTTTTGAGCAGAAATAACAAAAAATAATGTATGTTCCCCTGTAAACCCCAATTCTGCTATATAAAAGTGTGGTTTAAGGGAGTCAAAATAGATATGTTTTCGTGATGAAATCGATAAAACATATAAGCATTGCAGTACTAAATTTGTGTAAGGTTCTTTTTTGAATAGCAAGATATATTGTTAATTTACAATATTTAATCGTACCATCTCAGAAGCCGGCCTCGGTGGCTCAGATGGATGCGCCGTCCGACTGGAGACCTCCGCCGTGGTCGGATTGATCATGAAATATTTTCTACGGTCATTCTCTCTCTTCCGCTGATTCAAGAAGGGCAGTTGTCAGTTTCTGGCGAAAGAATGTGCACAATACCGGGTAACCGCTTAGAGGACTAAGCCTGCCCAGTAAACGTGTGGTTAGGTAAACTGACCGCGCTCGACATGACCCCATTGGGTTGACTGGGTCGTAAAACCTCAACACAAACAAAAACTATCTCAGAAAGAAACAATGATAAAGACAGAGGAGGGTAAAGGAACCACTGTATCATTTGTACTACCTTGGTGTTTATCTTGAATTTATCAACGGAGATATGAGACTAGTTTTACAGCAGGTTAGGCTCTACCAAGATATCCGCATTCTAACCAGGACCTTTGGTCTGTCCGATGATACTTCTACAATATTATACGACAGCGAAGGCCCTGATCAGACTGCGCGGATGCACAATCTGATCTGAGCATTAACTCTCCGATTATGTCTCCAAAACGCATTTCTACATGGCGCGGTGCAAGTGCTATTGGCGTTATTTATTGTGCATTTGTCTTTTTTTTTTTTTTTTTTCGACAGTGGTGTATTTTAATTACATTAAGAAGAATTTAACTCTCTAACATAGGTTATAGGCCACACAAACAATATGATCATGCAAAACGGCAATTCTACAATTTCAGCAATACTGTATTTATAACAAAAATTGATTATATTTATAACATACAGTAAAACCTGTGTAAGAGAGCCACCTTCGAGACTGACCTTAAATAGTGTTTGATGTGAAAAAAGTTGTCTGTCTTATAAAGGTACATGTAATGTAATTTTGCTAGCAAAATTACATGACATGTACCTTTATAAGACAACCATCTTTCCACATCAACCACTAAGGTCAATTTCAAAGGTGGCTGTCTTACACAGGTTTTACTGTATACTGATGCAAAAAACGAAATGCAACTCTTTTGAACTGCAATTAAAAGAAGAATAATACCTTATTGTTTTCTGTTGTAATAAAAAAATGTCTGTACGTGTTGGCCAACACGTTTTTGCATGTAAACTCTATATTGAGGAATAAACAATTCAGCAATTGTGGAGTTACAAGCACGTGGCTCTTCCTGGACACGGGACACTACACACTAGATCAGCTTTAAACCCTAAGCTACTGTTCCATTTCTTTTTTGGGGTCACTACAGAAAATTGGATTGCCTGTTGATATTTGATGGATGTGTCAGGATTTGCGGTTGAGACTGTCAGCGCAATGCAAGGGTGGCAAGAGACACATGGTACCATCTTTACCCTGAGTATTCCACCCGACATGCCCGAGCAAACAATGAAAACGCAGATCAGACGCCAAAACATGCGACGTCTGGTCGGGGACACGGTTTACTTCTTATTCATCCGTTTTAGACACACCACGACGTAGTAATATGGACGTTCAAATTTAGGACAAGTATGTGTTAAAGAAATCAGGGCTGTCCGAATGCTTAGAATAAAAATGGTCTGATCCGGTAGATCAGATGTAGATGTAGATCAGTTTTATGTGACTAGACCAGTTAAGTGCAGTAGATAGATTACCGGGTACAATATGGACTTGTTTAAATTTAAGGACAAGTATGTAAACGAGTAATGGTTATCCGAATACTTGGGTAAAATGGGCAGCGTTAAGAAGTGCAAGTTACTCGCGATTGTTTTGTCCTGGACTACTATATCTAATGACGAGTGCCAACATGAGCAATGGTCTAGACCAAAACAATCGCGAGTAACTTGCACTTTTGAACGCAGCCCATTTTACCCAAATATTCGGATACCCATTACTCGTTAGATATAGAGGTCCAGGGCAAAACACTCGCTATCACTTTGTACTTCTGAACGCAGCGCTAGTCTGGTCTGGTGATTTAGGTAGTTCAGTAGATGTTATTCGAACAAGAAAGTGTAGCAAAGTACCCATATATGTATATTATATACTTTCAGATGTTGACTCGTACGCAGTACTTCCTGGATTTCGTCCTGTTCTTGAAGAGGTTATTGGCACAGTGAAACGTGAAGCCCCAGACGTTATCGGAACTGTCAAGCGCAGCGCTCCAGAGGTTATTGGCACAGTGAAACGTGAGGTCCCAGAAGTGATTGGTACTGTCAAGAGAAGTGTGCCAGAAGTTATAGGCACTGTGAAACGTGAGGCTCCAGAAGTTATCGGAACAGTCAAACGCAGTGCCCCAGAGGTTATTGGCACAGTGAAACGTGAGGCTCCAGAAGTGATTGGTACAGTCAAGAGAAGTGTGCCCGAAGTTATTGGCACAGTGAAACGTGAGGCCCCAGAAGTTATTGGCACCGTCAGGAGAAGTATCCCAGAAGTTATTGGCACAGTCAAACGTGAGGTGCCAGAAGTTATCGGAACTGTCAAACGCAGCGCCCCAGAGGTTATTGGCACAGTCAAACGTGGGGCACCAGAAGTGATCGGTACTGTCAAGAGAAGTGTGCCAGAAGTCGTTGGCACAGTGAAACGTGAGGCGCCAGAAGTGATCGGTACTGTCAAGAGAAGTGTGCCAGAAGTCGTTGGCACAGTGAAACGTGAGGCTCCAGAGGTGATCGGTACTGTCAAAAGAAGTGTCCCGGAGGTTATTGGCACAGTGAAACGTGAGGCTCCAGAGGTGATCGGTACTGTCAAAAGAAGTGTCCCGGAGGTTATTGGCACTGTGAAACGTGAGGCTCCAGAGGTGATCGGTACTGTCAAAAGAAGTGTCCCGGAGGTTATTGGCACTGTGAAACGTGAGGCTCCAGAAGTGATGGGTACTGTCAAAAGAAGTGTCCCGGAGGTTATTGGCACTGTGAAACGTGAGGCTCCAGAGGTGATTGGTACTGTCAAAAGAAGAGCACCTGAAGTAATTGGAACTGTTAAGCGTGAGGCCCCAGAAGTTATTGGAACAGTTAAACGCAGCGCTCCAGAAGTTATTGGAACAGTCAAACGCAGCGTCCCAGAAGTTATTGGAACAGTTAAACGCAGTGTCCCAGAGGTAATTGGAACAGTCAAACGCAGTGTCCCAGAGGTTATTGGAACAGTCAAACGCAGTATCCCAGAGGTTATTGGAACAGTTAAACGCAGCGTCCCAGAGGTTATTGGAACAGTTAAACGCAGCGCGCCAGAGGTTATTGGAACAGTCAAACGCAGCGCTCCAGAGGTTATTGGAACAGTTAAACGCAGTGTTCCAGAGGTTATTGGAACAGTCAAACGCAGCGCCCCAGAGGTTATTGGAACAGTTAAACGCAGTGCCCCAGAGGTTATTGGAACAGTTAAACGTGAAGCACCAGAAGTGATTGGTACTGTGTAATGATACCCGCCCCATGTATTTAATCTGTATGCTTTTGGACCAGTTTTAAATGCCGTCTTCCATCAATGTTACAAGGCATATGTTTGTTAGTGGGTGATTCTTATTTAAATGTATCTGTTTCATTTATCGTTTGTTGAGTACATTCGAGTCTTCACAAATGTAAATAAATGCAACATAGTTGCTTTATTTCTGCAATAAAATGTTAACTTCCGACGTTGTTTTGTAACTGTATTACATGTTGCAGTAAAGTCGGCTATCGTATTTACCCTAAATATTCGGACACCTTAGCCATAGCTCCGTTAAAGGTTCTTTTACATCCAAAAATACAGTGGACTCTCGTTATCTCGAATTCCAAGGGACTCTCTGAAATACTTCGAGATATCTGTACATCGACATATCAGATTTGCAGAATTTAGGAAAAAAATGAATCGAACAGCAACATTTAACAAATGTATATGTAATTTGACTCCTGAAGGTAGAGACATATTGAAAATATTGTGGAAAAGAAGAGAAATTGCTCCTTAGGAGCAATTTCTCCTCTTTTCCACAATATTTTGTTACCCGTTGTTAGATTTTCATGTTTAAACAGGGACCAGATTATCGCTTCGAGATAAGCGGTTATTCGAGATAAGCGAGTTCGAGATAACGAGAGTCAACTGTATTGATATTTTTCTTATTTCTCCATGAAAACATGTTGTGGGTGCTCATTAGAAGAACCTCACCGAGGCAATTCTATTAAGTACCCACAATATATCTTTTCATGGAGTAATAAGAAAAATATTTATATTGATACCCCTCTTATCTGGAGCTATGATCTATTCATTACCTTGCTTGTCCTACTATTATAATGTCCATTTGAGTATTTGCTGATGTCTCGGGGGGAAAACGCTGGATGTGTGGCAAACTGTGTAGATCCTGATCAGACACCATTTTACTACATATAAGTGACTTAAAAGCTGTTAGATGATTGGTAAACACTGTAGATCCTTAACAGACGTCGTGTTCTAAAGCGCCTGATTATGGTCTACATTGTCTGTTCAGGTTTGTCTATCTGAATATATAGGGTAAATATGGTAACACGGTATAGTCAAGTAAGCTTCAGTGATTTTGGCCGAGTCGATTAAGCTCTTCTGATTTCAGAAGGAAGACGTTAAGGCCTGCTAACTGTTCGTATCACACCTTCTAAAATCGGAGGCCTTCGGTCTTCTTTCTTCTGACTGTCCGATTCACGAAACACTAGTTTTGGCCACTTTTCCGAGTCTTCCAAACATCTAGTGGAAGACTAGAGTAATTTATACGGACTCGGTGGCTCAGTTGGATGCGCCGTCCGACTGCAGACCAGGAGGTCGCGGGTTCAACCCCCGCCGAGGTCGGCAACATTCTTTCGTGGAGATTGATCATGAAATATTTTCTACGGTCATTCTCTCCCTTCCGCTGATTCAAGAAGGGCAGTTGTCAGTTTCTGGCGAAAGAATGTGCACAATACTGGTTAACCGCTTAGAGGACTAAGCCTGCCCAGTAAACGTGTGGTTAGGTAAACTGACCGCGCTCGACATGACCCCATTGGGTTGACTGGGCCGTAAAACCTCAACACAAACAAACGGACGATGTTTATGAGAAAGGCATATTGGAGTTGATTGCAAAAATCAATTTGATGTTTTAAAATGACCGTTGGCCTTCTATCGTGCAGAATGGATATTTTCATTTTAATTTTGCATTGTTCAAAGCTGTTTAAATGGTTAAGTTTATCGAATAAACTGTTTCTTTAGTCAACTTTCTTTTATTTATTTTTTTTCTGCAAAAATGGGGACAAAGCAAGATTTTCTTTAGATCTGGACTACAGTAAGTTCGATTTTCAAGCAAATCTTCCATCTTGTTTACATTCTGTCACGTGGCACAAACTCTTCTGCTTCTGAAATTCCGCTTCCAGAACAGCTATATCGAACCGGCCAAACTTACGGAGAAGTTGTTGAAGAGGAGTATTGAAAATAATTTTGCGTTAATTATCTCCAGTTTTCCACAAAACATGTTTTGTGGGTACTTGTTAGAAGTGCCTCGGCAGGCCGCTTTAATGAATATCCACATGCGGTAGTATGTAGATATAAGAAAAAATTATCCCAGAATTATCATGCAAATACTCCTCCTTAATATGTCTGACTTATGATGCATCACGAAAACATACCTATATAATTTTGACCCCCTTAAATCCCACTTTTATATAGTAAAACTGGGGTTTACAGGGATATACATTATTTTTTCTTATTTCTGCTCAAAAACATAGATTGTGGGTACTCGTTAGAACCGCCTCGGCGAGGCGGTTCTAACGAGTACCCACAATCTATGTTTTGAGCAGAAATATGGAAAATATCAGAATTTTTATCTGAAAACTTTCAGGTTTTTTGGTGGTGAAATTATCAGTATATTTAAATAGGCGTGTTTTCGTGATGTACGTCCAGCAAGGGCATGGATCAGTCTGGTCAGTCTTCACGGTCCTCCTAAGGAAGCCATGTGTCCTTTGCTATCACCAGAGATTCCAGTTTCAACCCAGTGTATGCTACGGATGAGTCTTCGCTTAAAGAATTTGGATTGCATAACACCCTGGTGACTCTTTACAGATCAAGATAAAAATTCTTGGTGACTTAGGCCACCCTTACAGGGGGTTGATAAGGGGTAACTAGATTAGGTATCAGCAAAGCTTATGATGAAGACAGGAGAACAGATAATTTGGTGATATTGATATTTTTCTCTTTATTCAATGATATATATCTGGGTCCAGTTGTTCGAAACTAATGATGTCGTTAGCTAACGTATCGTTAAAACTTTGATCATTAAATATGGCATATACGCTAAAAGTTTTGATGAAAAAATGTGAGTAGCTTTTGCATTTCACATTTTTTTAGCAAAAATACCTGTGAACTAGATACTGTACTTACTAGAACAGTTAACATTTTGACCACTAACGAGCTCGTTAAGCTAACAATGCTTTGAACAACAGGACCCTTCTTGCTATTCATTAGAATTGCCTCGCGAAGGCAGTTCTAATGAATACTCACAACATGTTATATAAAAAAATACAGATACTTATGCTTTTATGCTAATTCATCATCAAATGTCCTCTTTATCTGCTTCTTTGGATCAAATACAGAAACTGGGTAAGATTTTATTTTATTTATTTATCTATTGAAGAAGAAAAGTTTTATGACATAAAATACACATTCTAAATTGTCTAAGAACTTTCTGACATACTCCATACATGTTGTTTTACTGAAGTTAAAATACTTATTTGAGGCAGCTATATAATTGTGAAAAGTGCATATTTATTTTAGAAAATAAATAAAAACTTTCAATTTTATATTTTTATTTCAGTTTATTTGTATTTTTTTTTCACAGTGCAAGAAAAAACAACACTTTTGTATTTTGGAAAAAAACTTTCAAAAATGAATAAATAAATAAAGTGATACAATACAGATCAACAAATTAAATGCAAAATTTGCAAATGAATTATTCTAAAGTAACATATTGAATACTTCTCAATTATATGAATTACCCCTTAATAAAGGGCCTCACCTAGGGAAACTTAACATCCTTAAAATCACCTCATAATCACTTAGATAAGATAAGCCTTTGATGTGCGCTATTATCAGGACTGTATATTGGGGCTGATCTTGAGAGCGGGGTCTAGCCAAAGAAGGAAAAAAAATGTGTCTTTAACATGTCATACAGAACAGTTTCTTACGCCGATGTTTAAAGTCATCTCGTACATTGTAGTTTGCCATACTGGTGCTATTTGATGGAAAACTGTAAAGGTCTGCAAACAAAATAAATGACTCTATTTCCTATCTTATTTTTATTATATTGAGAACATCTGATATAATTTGTTAGCCTTTACCACTCTATAGGAAATTCAGCAGACGACAAATTTGCTATATCTTCCTTTTTTGTCTCCATAAAATAGGGGTTGGCATTTCATGCAAATTGTCTCCTGGGGAGACCATTTGCATGAACTGTCAAAGCCGATATTCTGGGGAAAAATAAGAAAAATATCTTCAATTCGTCGTCTGCTGAATTTGCTCATAAAGGTGAAAAAATACCATGGACTCTTCTTTATGACAGAAGTAAATAAACTTAAGCTCTTTGAGGAAATTCACGAGTAAAGTATTAACCTAGGGAAACTAAAGCAGTCTCTGGGCAAAGTCAGCAGATATCAAGTTAATGACGTTCTTATTTATTTATTCATTCAGAAAATATGATTCAACATTGCATGCACATTCTCCTGAGGAGACGTATACATAGATCGCTTAACTAAATTTGGTACAAATATGCTAATTTGTCAAAAACAAAAACTTTTTCCTGGAGAAAACAATAAATTTTAAAATGTCGTCTGCTGGAATTTGCACACAGCATGCAGAGCTTTAAATCTCCTTAACAAATCTTCATTGTTAAATGATTTCAGGAAACAATAATTAAGTAATTTTATGTTACCACTTTGGGCAACATTTTCAGCAGACGACATTTTTATTTTTCCCCCAGAAAATAGGATTTGACATCCATTGGGGACAATTTGCATGAAATGTCATTCTCTTTTCTGGGGAAAAAAAAATATATTGTCAACTTGTCATCTGTTGAATTAGTTCAGCGAGTGGTAAAGGTTAAGTAAACATTACGAAAACACGCCTATTCAGATATATTGAAAATTTTACCACCGAAAACTGAAAATTTTCACCAAAAAATCTAATATTTTTCACATTTCTGCTGGAAACATAGATTGTGGGTATTCGTTAGAACCGCCTCGGCGAGGCGGTTCTAACGAGTTCCCACAATCTATGTTTTTGAGTAGAATAAGAAAAATAATGTATACCCCTGTAAACCCCAGTTTTACTATATAAAAGTGGGGTTTAAGGGGGTCAAAATTATATAGGTATGTTTTCGTGATGACCACAGCAGTTGTAAGTTTCATGTTCAAATAACTTGTTTTATTCTATCACACATCTGCTCTACTATGTTATGTAACATGGGGAAGGCATACATTGTTTGCCACTCATCCAGCAATTTTAGCCATATCAATAGTCATTAGAACTGACTAGCTACTCTGGCTCAAAAAACTTTTTTTTCCAGTTTTTTTTGCGTGTATTCGTCTCTCTCAGGGATCATTCTTTTAAGAAGTAAGTCGGCTTGATATAGCTGTTCTCTTTACTCTTTCTACTCCGGACAGATAAGAATCGTAATCAAGAGCAACACCATGTTTAGGGCCAGCCACGTGATCTTTGCCCAAGCAAGATGACGGAATGTTTCAATGCGAATAGTGTTATTATTATTATTTAATTTTTTATTGTTTTTTAAACATGGCGGTCTTTGTCAGACACCAATGCGTTGCAAGCAGGTACATTTCAATTTGCAACAGTAGTTATCAACCACTTTCGAATAGATATATACACGTGCATTCCACGTGATAATAAACATTTATGTTGCGCGTAAAATAATAAAAAGTTTTTGACGTTGATGCTGTCAGTTATTATGTCCCCAGCTTCAAAGTCCGTCCGTTCATCATGCTTAGCATACGGTCAAGAATGGTTAGAGATAGGATCTTGAAAGGACAGAATAGGAAATTAGTCGAAAATAAGCGAACCCGTATTTTTTTTTTCGTCGGACTTGTAGTTCCGGAGTTATGTCCCCCTTCTGAACTCATGCATTGTAAGCATATGGGCCATATGAAATCTTGTGAGCAAGATATCTCAAGATATCTCAAAATCTATTTGAGCTTGGGCCTTGAAACTTTGTCAGCTTATTGGGGATGATGAGTAGATTATCTGATTAGCTAGGAAAAACATGACCAATCCATTCAGAGTTATGCCCATTTTTCGACATGCGTTGTAAGCCTTGTGAGCAAGATATTTTAAAAAATGTACTTGAGCTAGGCTTGAAACTTGGTGATATTGGAGATAATAAACTTTAGAATATAAAAAATCGACATTTTTATAACCCCCCCACCTTCACCCCCCCCCTCCGCCCACCCTCAACAGTGCTGTGGGAGGGGGGGGGGGCGAGGGGGGTTAACTGTTTTCATATTGTCCGTACGTTCGTCTGTCCGTTACGTCTTTGTCCTTGCCGGGGTATCTAATAAGCACTTCTTATTGGCTGTTTCTTGTTTGTTTGTTTTTTTGTTTTTTTTTTTCAGTTATGCTCCTTTTTCGACTCATGCATTGTAAGCATAGGGACATAATAAAATCTTGTGAGCAAATTATCTCGATAACTATTTGAGCTAAGACAATGATACTTGATGAGCATAATAGGAATGATGAGTCGATTACATGATTAACTTTTGACAAGAATTCCGCGGAAGGCGTCATCGCACCTGCTGGGGCAAAAGTCACAGGAGCCACAATCAGAACGTGGTTATTAAATAAGTTTATTTAATAGTATCTTCTTTCCCTGCTGGTGTGCAACAGGGTCTGCTCTGCCTACAAATGGGCAAAAAGGTCTTCTTTCTATGCTGGTGCATAACAGGGTCTCCTTTTCCTGCTGGTTCTTTACAGATTTCCTACTTTCATTTTGCCATGACAACCAAACAAAATGGCCACTGGTCATAAAACATATAAATTGGGTATTCTTAGCAGTGCTTACTTGGAAAACTGGGTTGAAAAAAATGTAGACAAAGTGCCTAGTGGGGCACTTATATTCCAGGCCAGTCCCATTCCCTCTAATGGCTATATCTTCAGCACTGATTTTTCGTATCATACAGCCCAATGATAATGGAACATTGACGTAAAATGTGTAAAAGTCACTGGAGCATGAAATATAGGTCAAGGTCATGGGTCAAGGTACCTGCTAATTCAGTACATCAAGGAGAAGCACAATGCAAGGCATGGTGGTTGTAGGCCTTATAGTTGAGGAGTTATCAAACATCAATGTAAAATGTGTCAAATATAGGTCAAGGTCTACGGGTCAAGGTACCTGCCAAGCCAGTGCAATGAGGTGAAGCACTATGCAAGGTTTAGTGGTTGTAGGTCTTATATTTGAGGAGATACCGAACATCAACATAAAATGTGTCAAAGTCACTGGAGTGCACAATATTGGTCAAGGTCACCAGGTCAAGGTACCTGCCGAGTCAGTACATCGAGAACAAGTGCTATATAAGGTTTGGTGGTTGAAGGCCTTACAGTTGAGGACATATGGAAGGGTGACGTAAAAGGTGAAAAAGTCAATGGAGCGCGAAATATAGGTCAAGGTCACCCAGTGAAGGTACCTGCGGAGTCTGTACATGGAGAAGAAGCACTATGCAAGGTTTGATGGCCGTAGGCCTTACAGTTGAGGAGATATTGAACGTTGACGTAAAATGTGTAAAAGGCATTGGAGCGCAAAATATAGGTCAAGGTCACCGGGTCAAGATACCTGCCAAGTCAGTACATCTAGGAGAAGCACTATGCAAGGTTTGGTGGCTAGAGGTCTTACACTTGAGGAGATCTGGAACATTGACGTAAATTATGTCAAAGTCACTGCAGCCAAAATATAGGTCAAGGTCACCAGGTCAAGGTATCTGCCAAGTCAGTACATTGAGAAGAAGCACTGCAAGGTTTGATGGTTGTAGGCCTTATAGTCAAGGAGATATCGAACGTCGATGCAAAATATGTCAAGGTCACTGGAGCGCAAAATATAGGTCAAGGTCACCGGGTCAAGGTACCTGCCAAGTCAGTACATCTAGAAGCACTATGCAAGGTTTGGTAGTTGTACGCCTTATAGTTGAGAAGATCTGGAACGTCAACGTAAATTGTGTCAAAGTCAATGGAGCGCAAAATATAGGTCAAGGTCACTGGGTCAACGTACCTGCCAAGTCAGGAGGTCAGGGAGATGTGTCATGCAAGGTATGATGGTTGTTGTAGAATTGTAGTTGATTAGAATACTAACTTCGAGGTAAATGTCGAACTTCGACATAACAGAACTGTTAACAGATAGACGGACGGATGAACGGACAGACGAATGGAAAAGCGGGCACCTATGTCGCGAAGTCGGGAGGTCAGGGAGATGTTTCATACAAGGTTTGATGGTTGTTTAGTTTTGTAGTTGATTAGAATACTAACTTTGACATAAATGTCGAACTTCGACATAACAGAACTGTTAACAGACGGACAGACGAACAGACAGACGAATGGAAAAGTGGGCACCTATGTCGCAAAGTCGGGAGGTCAGGGAGATGTTTCATGCAAGGTTTGATGGTTGTTTAGTCTTGTAGTTGATTAAAATACTAACTTTGACATAAATGTCGAACTTCGACATAAATGTTGACAGATGGACGGACGAATGGACAGACATACGGAAAAGCGGACGCCTTTGTTGCAAAGTCAGGAGGTCAGGGAGATGTTTCATGCAAGGTTTGATGGTTGTTTAGTCTTGTAGTTGATTAGAATACTAACTTTGACATAAATGTCGAACGTCGACATAAATGTAATGATCAAGGAAAACATCCTGATCAAGATTCAAGATGCTTATATTAACAAGTAAGACAATGTAGCATGCCTAATGGACCATGGAATATAGATCAAGGTAAAAAATGAATGACTGCACTCTAGAGGCCATACTTAGATGTATGCATGTGCTAAGTATCACTGGCTGTAGGATCAATAATTACTGAGAAACTGACCTAAATGCAAAAACTTAACAAAGTCAGTGGACCATGGAATATAGGTCAAGGTAAAATATAGATGACTGCATTCAAGAGGCCATGCTAGATGTCGTCAAGTGCCAAGTATCACTGCTGTAGGACCACAGTTACTGAGAAACTGACCTAAATAGAAAAACTAAAGTCACTGGACCGTGAAATATAGGTCATAAGTGACCCAGGTCCAAACTTGACCAAGGACTCATCAAGACAAACATTTTGAGCAAGATTCATGATGATCGCACCTGCTTAGGGCCCTTTGGTTTCAGAGATTTTTTTTCTTTAAGTTTTTAGCTATAAAGCTCTATATTAATAAATGACCCCGAGGGCATGGCCAGTTTGGACTCCAGGGGCATGGTTAGTAGGATTTATGTAGGAGATCACTAAACATTGCTACATACTAAATATATAAGCTGTGGGCCTCATGGTTTCAGAGAAGAAGATTTTTAAGGTTTTTTTTTTTCCTTTATAGTCCATGGGAGCCATTGAGCCCCGGGGCGTGGCCAGTTTGGACCTCAGGGCCATGGTTGGCAGGATTTATGTAGAAGACCACATAACATTGCTACATACTAAATCTGTTAGCTCTGGGCCTCATGGTTCAGAGATGAAGATTTTTGTAGGTCCTTTAGCTATGCATCTCTATATAAACATATGACCGCCTGGGGTGTGGCCAGTTTGAACCCCTGTGGCTTGATTGGCAGGATTTATGTAGAGGGCCACTAAACATTGCTACATACTAAATATATAAGCTGTGGGCCTCTTGGTCTCAGAGAAGAAAAATTTATAAAGTTTTCCCATTATAAGTGTATGGGAGCTAATGACCCCCGGGGCGTGGCCAATTTGGACCCCACGGGCATGGTTGGCAGGATGTATGTAGGATACCACTTAACATCGCTTCATACTTAATCTGTTAGCTCTGGGCCTCATGGTTTCACAGAAGAAGATTTTTGAAAGTTCTTTAGCTATATAGCTCTATATAGACATATGACTCCATGGGATGTGGCCAGTTTGGACCCCAGGGGATGGGTAGGCAGGATTTATGTAGGAGACCACTTAACATCACTTCATACTTAATCTGTTAGCTCTGAGCCTCATGGTTTCAGAGAAGAAGGTTTTTGAAGGTTCTTTAGCTTCATATAGTTCTATATAAACATACGATTCCCTGGGGTGTGGCCAGTGAACCCCAGGGGCTTGTTTGGCAGGATTTATGTAGGGGACCACTAAACATTGCTACATACTAAATATATAAGCTGTGAGCCTCATGGTTACAGAGGATAAGATAAGTTTTTCCCATTATAAGTCTATGGGAGCTAATGACCCCCAGGGCGTAGCCAGTTTGGTCCCCAAGGGCTTGTTTGGCAGGATTTATGTAGGAGACCACTAAACATTGCTACATACTAAATATATAAGCTGTGAGCCTCATGGTTACAGAGGATAAGATAAGTTTTTCCCATTATAAGTCTGTGGGAGCTAATGACCCCCGGGGCGTGGCCAGTTTGGACTCTAGGGGCTTGATTGACAGGACTTATGTAGGGGACCACTAAACATTGCTACATACTAAATATATTAGCCCAGGGCCTCATGGTTTCTGAGAAGATGTTTTTAAGTTTTCCCCATTATAAGTCTATAGGAGCTATATATGGGCATGACGGCCATCTTGATTTACGGACGATGACCATTTGTACATATTTTCAATGCCCCTTTAACACAAACCTCTACATGAAGTTTGAAGAAATTTGGCCCAGGGGTTTCAGAGAAGTTCAAAGGTGTGGCGGACGGACAGACGGACGGACAACGGACGGGGAGTGATCACAATAGCTCATCCTGAGCCTTCGGCTAAGGTGAGCTAAAAAACAAAAACAAAAACCAAAAACAAACGATTTTTCTGCCCCCATCTTCGACGAAATTGGAGGGGCATATTGCTTTACAGCCGTTTAGCCCTCCGTTCCATTTCCCATTAAGCAGGAGTTCAAAAACATGTTCATTTCACAGACTTGTTAACGTTATGGCTCGTGTGAGGTGCGGACGGAAAAGTCCGTTCCGAGGGTAACGCGATGCCAAACAGCTATCCTGAGGAACGGATGTTTCACTCTGCCCCAAATAAACATGGAAGATTTTTTTCATACCTTTTGATATAATACAGCCATAGATTTTATTCCCTTATCCTGTGGATCGCGTCATGGACTAGGCCTATCTGAGATGAGAACGTTCATTCTTGTCCTACAGGGGAGGGAACGTAACTTACCCCAGATCTTTCTTTGTCCACAATCAAAGCAAATCAGTGAAATGATTCTCCGAAATCACATTTTTTTCTCGGTCTGAGTACACAAATGGTAGACGTATTATTACAAGTTGTCGAATCTTTCCTGCAATAGTCATGTCAAGGTATGTAGATGTACATGTGTTTTTGTTATTATCGTCTAATTTTTGTCACTTTTTGTGACTTTTGAACTTAGCCATTTCTGTCCGTCTATCCGTTACGCTTTGCATACGGTAAGGAATGGTTAGAGCTAGGATCTTGAATTTTTACGTATAGCATCAGCATGAAAAATAAGCGAACTCGTATTTTTTTCGTTTCCGCTGGGGTTCTCCTTGTGGAGTTATTCCCTTTTTTCGACTTAGGCAATTGACAACAGACAGTGGGGGTACGATGTCAATTCGTACTTAAATCAATTCGCTCTCATTTTGGTCAACTCGTACTCGCCAATACATATAGATGTGTTTTCTGTAAGCGATAAAGTGGGATCACCAAACAAAAGAATAAGAGTTATAACGTGAAATTTGGAGATGCTGTCGAACAGTAAGATGCGTTAATGTGCGTACACGCGACATTAGATGAAGATAGTGATTTACGTCTTCAGAAGTTCCACAATGACAGAGTGGTGTGTCTATAATGTGTTTGGAAAACAGGTAGTAATTTAAACTCCTGCAATTTGTCCGTAGCCTTGTGCGAAGTATCTGACACAGCCTTTAACCTGTATATAGTACTTTGGGGCGCGTTCTCTCTCTGGATAGAAAGCATTTAAATGAATTTATAAAGTCAATTTGATTGGCTTCAGATGAAAGATCATTCCATTTCCTATCTGCAGAAGGCAAGAATCTGTTAGAGTAAAGATCTGTTTTTTTGTTGATGTTTTGGAGATTGTATGCATTACGAAGACTATGCCGAGAGACACTCCCGACGGTTTGTGGAACTAGGGATGATAGATAGTGGGGGACTAGATTATTTTTCATTTTAAACTTTGCATGCCCTTGGGTAGCTGTGCATGTAGTTTTGGCATTATCGTCAATTTAATTTTTGTTACTTCTTTTTTAATTTTTGGACTTGGCCATATTTGGTGCTTAAGTATTACAGCCAAGCCATATTTAAGGCAAAACATATAGTTAGGGGCAGAGTGTTTTACAAACACATTGTCTAGTTTTAACAAACGTCGGTTTGTAACAGGGCTTGTTATTTAAGCAATAATAACCCAAGCTGAGGGCACTGTGAAGTTTTATGAACTGCCCGAGGGCCCGGACCGACGTAATATGACCCGTGCCGTAGGCGAGGGCCATATCATATCGTCGGTCCAGGCCCTGGCCCGAGGGCAGTCTATAAACCGTCATAGTGTCCGAAGCTTAGGTTTCTATTGCATTTAGTGCATTGAACAGCTCTTGGAATTTTGAGTGACAACTGACAGGAGCATGAAAATTGGCCGCGACGTTATCATGTGTCTCCAGAGATCTGGCACTAATGTAAGAACCTATCAGCCTGCACAATATGCAGCCACTAAATCTAACTATCTATACCTCACGTAATTTTGCCCATATATTTCTAGCCCCCCCACCCCCCCCCCCCCACCCCCCGTTTCTCATCTTTTGTGTACAAAAAAGTGGGAAACGTGGGGTAAGGCTAATTTTCCATTTTAATGAAATAATTCTTAAAACATTCTGCTTCAAAACACTCACAGTAACCATTTCATAATGTTTTCATCAGGTTAAATGGACAAATTTCACATAAATCAAGTAAAATACATGAGAAAAGGTAGTCTTGTCGGCAGTGAAAATAATATGAAGCTGGCCACGCAATGAGACATCATGCTAATCATACAGCAGTGACAATAAAGACCCTGATAATAATATCTGTTTTATCTGGGCATTTACGCAGTCTTGTCTGGGCCGTCAGGTTCGCACGTTCATAGACCAGGTACTTTTTGCTTATTTTACTGTTGAACATATTGCCGCTTTCAAAAACGGGCTTTTCGCGCAGGTTTTCAGAGCGGGCACTATTTAAGCAATAGAAACCTAAGCTGAGGGCTCTGTGAAGAGTTGGTTTAAACACAATTTTATTGACGAGTTTTAACAGCAATAGAATCTCCTGCGTCATTGTGGAACATGCAGCATAAATGGGTGAATGGCGGTGTTAACCAGAGAGAGAGAGAGAGAGAGAGAGAGAGAGAGAGAGAGAGATTGTATACTCTTTCCCTGTACGTGTAGCTTTATTTCCAAAAGGTTTTGGAGAGGCGATAGTATGTTACTAGTCTGGTTTCCTCATGTAAACCGTCCGCGGTATTAAGAGTGAACTCTTGCTCTTGACTGAATTGACTGAAGAGGACTTCATTTTCTTCGTTTGTTTTGTTGTCTATTCCGAAAACAAATCATGAGATGTGTAAGCGTTTAAATTGTTAGGCAAGTGTCTTATCCTTGCGGTCGAATACCTGGGGCAAAGAAGAAATGATGTGGGCTTTCAAAAGCTCTACACTGGCAAGATGGCTCGGCCACGATACTCTTCCTGAAAAGATGGGACTTTAGCGAGCTACATTCCACCCACATTCTTGAATGCAGTATCTGGCCTTTTCGTGAGCCGGTATTATAGTATTTGTGCGGTTTTTAATATGCTTCTGTTCAATCGAAATTTAAAGAAATCGAGGCAGTTTGTTTAGTGTCGCCTGACAAGTTATTCAATGCTCGAATCGTTAACGGGAAAAATAGTTATAAAACAGGTTCGAATTAGCGTGGATAGGTTGGATGTCGTTTCAGTTTCGAAGGTTAAATCTGGTAGTCTCCTATATCAGAGGAGGAACAAGATCAGCGAAATAGCTGGGAGTAAGTAAGTTCAAACTTTTGAAGAAAATAATCAGTTTGTGCTTGTTTCTACGGCTTTGAACAGATTTCCAGCCTATTTCTGAAAAATAGCTGTTCGATGCTTCTTATAGCGACAGTTATAATTCTCGCAGCTTCTACATGAACAGGTTCAAGTTATTTCTTACTTTCAGCTAAGCAGTTATCCCAGACATCACAGTATTCCAGCAATGGCCGTATAAAAGTAACGTTATTCATTCTAATGATTTTCTTCTAACTCTAAACTAGGCCCAATCGTACCCAGGCTTTCGATACGGTTTCCTGGATTTGATTGGACCACGTGCAGGACTTTGATGAGCCCAAGGTGTTTATGGCTGTTTCTGGAAACATTATATCACTCATGAATAACGGTGTTTCTTGTGGAGGAAGTAGTTTACGAGAGAAGATCATTGAGAAAGTTTTTATTTTCATGAAAGTCAACTAACCAGTCAGCTGCCCAGATGCTGATGGTATCGGGATCAGTGTTAATACGATTTGCAGCTATCTGAGGAGACTACAATTATATACAGGCTTGTGTCGTCTGCGAACAACCATATGGTGTAGCCAGTATTATTCACTATATCATTAATGTATATCAAAAAAAAGTAAGGGTCCCAGGATAGAAATCTAGCTTGAACAAGAGACCATTCCGATGCTTGTCCGTTAAGCACGACGCGCTGCTTACGTCCATACAGATAACTCGCGAACCATTTGATCACCGTGTCCGAGTATCCTATTCCGGATAACTTGTGTAAGAGACCTATCTGCCAGACTCTATCGAAGGCCTTGCTGATGTCGCAGAATACTGCTCTTACTTCTTTACCGTCGTCCTGGGCGTTACAGAAGGCGTGGTATGTATGAAGAAGCTGATAGGTAGTCGAGTCGCCGGACACAAATCCAGATCGAAATGGAGTAAGAATTTGATGTTCTAGTACATAAGTATACCTGTGTTAGTGTACGCATAAGTATACCTGTGTTAGTGTACGCATAAGTATACATGTGTTTGTGTACGCATAAGTATACCTGTGTTTGTGTACGTAAAAATGAGATGATTTTTATCGTATCTCTGAATTAATATTGGCAACAGAGATGCGATAGATTAGAGAGCCCAGAGGGCCTAATTCGCTCATCTGAGTGCCGTTGTCTTTGGTTTCTCTTCATAGGACTATGTATGTTTAAAATTTGTTGAAAATGAATGTTTTCAGATGACAGGCAGAGGTCCGCTAGACAAAGCTCTATACCAAATATCAAAGGCCTGGGCCTTATGGTTTCAATCAAGAAGATGTTTAAAGGTTTTCCTTATATAAAGCTATGTAAAACAAGTGAGCCCCAGGACGGGGCCATTTTTGGCCCCAAGACTACAATTTGAACAATCTTGGTAGAATTCCACTAGATGAAGCTACATATCAAATATCAAAGACCTGAGCCTTCTGGTTTCAGTCAGGAATATTTTTAAAGGATTTCTTTATGTTAGTCTATGTAAAACATGTTGGCCCCTGGGCGGGGCCATTTTTTGCCTAAGAGCTACAATTTGAACAGTCTTGGTAGAGATCCACTAGATGAAGCTACATATCAAATGTCAAAGACCTGGGCATTCTGGTTTCAGTTAAGAAGATTTTTTAAAGGTTTTCCCTATGTTAGTCTATGTAAAACATGTTGGCCCCTAGGTGGGGCCATTTTGGCCCTAGGGCTATAATTTGAACAATCTTGCTAGAGGTCCTCTAGATGAAGCAACATACCAAATATCAAAGACCTGGGCCTTCTAGTTTCAGACAAGATTTTTAAAGGTTTCCTATAAGGGACTATGTATAACATGTGACCCCTAGGACGGGGCCAGTTTTGACCCCAGGGCTATAAATTGAATAATCTTGGTAGAGGTTCACTAGACAAAGCTGTGCACCCAATATCAAAGGGCTGAGCCTTCTTATTTCAAACAAGAAGATTTTTTAAAGGTTTTCCCTATATAAAGTCCATGTAAAACATGTGGGCCCTGGGCGAAGACCCTGCAGAGTTTGCTTCTTGTCAAGTTTTAGCTCTGGTGGCCATTTTCTTAAGCCTAGTGGAACCATTTTAGCACTTTGGTAAAAAGATATAAGAGAAACATATCTGTGAAATTATTTTGAAATCGCCTTGGAGGAGATGTCCTTTAAAAGGTTTTTATTTCTATTTTTAGCTCTGGCAACCAGTTTGTTCTGCAGAGCAGAACCATTTTAGCAATCTTGGTAAAGGGGCATAAGAGGAACATTGATGTGAAATTATTTGAAATCCGGCCACTGGCCACGGCGATTCATTTAAAGGTTTTTCTATTTTTAGCTCTGGTGACCATTTTGTTCAGCAGAGCAGAAGTATTTTGGCAATTTTGGTACAGGGGGCTAAGAAGAATATTTCTGTGAAATCATTTTGAAATCAGGCCACTGGCCAAGAAGGAGATGTCTTTTAAAGTTTTTTTTCTATTTTTAGCTCTGGCAGCCATTTTGTTCAGCCAAGCAGAATTATTTTAGCAATTTTGATAAAGGGCCAAAAGAGGAACACTTCTATGAAATTACTTTGAAATCGGGACACTGGCTGCGGAAGGGAAGTCTTTTAAAGATTTTGTAGTTTTAGCTCTGGCCGCCATTTTGTTCAGCCAAGAGGAACCATTTTAGCAATTTTGGTAGAAAGCCATTGGAGGAACTCTTATGTGCAAACATTTTGAAATCAGGCCATTGGCCAAGGACAAGATGTTGTTTGAAGATTTTTTTTATTTTTATCTCTGGCGGCCATCTTGGTCAATGGAGCGGAACCACTGCGGCCTTCTTGGATTTCCGATTGACACAACTGTAGCTCGTTTCGATCCAGAAGTCATCCTGTTGCTACAGAGCAAATTTCGACTCTAAGCGAACAGAGTAAGCTTCGGCTCGAAGCGACCAAATGTTTTGGAAGAGATGTCGAAAACTGATTTTCAAAATGGCGGCTGTAGCGGGCATCTTGGATTTTCTATCGGCTCTTTAGCTATTTTGTGTCTATTAGGCGCCCTAATGCTCATTATCAAGTTTCGATTCAAATGGATTATAGAGAAGTCCACAATATGAATTCTCAACATTTTTCCAATATGAATGTATAGGGCCCATACAAATGCATAGGGAAGCAAATTTGACGATGCCGTAAAAGGTCAAACGTCAACGTAGGACCATCATTTTAGCAATTTTGGCAGATCTTCTGTCCCAGATGATTTGTGTAAAGATAAGGCCCCATGGCTTATTTGGTTTTGGAGAAGAAAATTTTTAAAGGTTTTTACCATATATGGGCATGGCAGCCATCTTGGTCAATGGACCACAACTATTTTAGCAATCTTTCGTTCCCCTGCCCCAATGAGGCGCCATATGAAATTTGAGCAACATTGGCCCAGAGGCTTCCGAGGAGAAGTCATTTGAAATTATCGACATTTTTTTCCATACAAATGTATGGGGCCCATACAAATGCATACGTAAGCAAACTTGACCGCGCCGTAAAAAGTCAAACGTCAATGTACGACCATGCCATAAAAAAGTCTAACGTCAATGTACGACCATCATTTTAGCAACTTTGGAAGACCTCCCGTATCCGATGATTTGTGCAAAAATTCAGCTCCAAGGCATCCACGGTTCTGGAGAAGAAGAGTTCTAAAGATTTTACCATACATGGGCATGGCGGCCATAACGGACCGCGACCATTTTAGCAATGTTTCGTTCCCCCAACCTGAGGAGGCTCCATATGAAATTTGAGCAAAATTGGCTTGGCTCAGCGGCTTCAGAACTGTCCGTTTGGCTTCTGCTAGTGACGTTTCCATTAGGGTCCAGTTTTTCGTGTTTGTGTTTCTTTCCCTTTGATGTCTCTGATGGGAGGTGTGGGATAATTGCATCGATTCCTGATCATTACATTCCTTTCTATTTTTCAGAGGATGCCGTTTGAAAATGTTAACGGACGAACGGATGACGGACAAAAAGCGATCACTATAGCTCATCCTGAGCATAGCTCAGGTGAGCTGAAAACATGAGAAAAGGTAGTCTTGCGGGCACTGAATATGAGTATGAAGCTGGCCACATAATGAGTTATCATGCTCACACAGGCAGTGAAAATAAAGATCGTGATAATAATGCGCAGTTTTGTCTGGGAATCTGCGCAGTTTTATTTGGGTCATCATTGTGCACAAGTGTCATATACGAGGCTTTTTTCTGCTTATTTTGCTGTCGAACATGTTACTCCCTTCAAAAATCCGTGTTTTTCGCGCTGGTTTTCCGAGCAGGGGCACTATCACATTTTATGGACCGGTCCATATCGTGGTAGTGCCCGTTCTTGCTTCTACCCATGGAGACATGCGCGTGATGCGGTTATGACCAATGAAAAAGCTTGTTACATACGTGAAATACACAAATACATTTTAAGGACTGGTCCATATTGACGTTATCTGCATTACTGAATAGAACAGGCTGTATCGATTTCCGGTATATTAGTGGGTTGATGTTATGGCGACCATTAGCGACAATGCAATAATGTGTACTTTTCATTTTAATAATTATATGTTTTACATGTAAAATATTTAATGATTTCGACTGTTATGTCGAAATAAGTGTTAGCAGTTACTATTCCATGAAAAAGAATGCAAGAATGCAAAGATCTCTGTGAGAAAATGTTTTACATTCCGCATTCGAAATTACCCTGTGTTGTTTCCCAAAACTGGCACTGAACACTGCTTAGATTTATTTATTTATCTCGTCTTTTTTTTTTTTTTTTTGGTTTACAAATCTACAGCCGACTCCCATGCCGAAAGCTAAAACATAATCTCAAGTTCGGTAGTGCGTGCCTTCTTTGATATTATTTCTATATTTACAAATTGAATTTATTTATTTATACGTGCTTCGGTCTTCGGCCTTTCAAGTCCTGAGAATAACATGTTCAAAGGGTTTTTACCATATATGGCATTTGACTCAAATCCCATGAACAAACCTTAATTTTTCACTTTTCCGTAAAATAGGTCAATGTTAATCAAGGGTCTCCATTTGAACAACTTGGTAGAGCCCATGTACCTAATCATCGGCCAATCGGTTCCTGAGAAGGTTTTCGAAGGTTTTTACCATGTATGGTCATGTGACCCACATCCCATAAATAATCTTTCATTCCCCAATCCAACAGAGGCTCCAGATGTAATTTGGTTTTAATCAGCCCAGATGATGTCAAGTTTCAAGGTCATTGGCCGTTCGGTTCCTGAGAAGAGCGTTTCAAAGTGTTTTTCTTTACCATATATGGGCATGGCGGCCATCTTGGTTATGTGTACCAGACATTATGAGCAAACATTTGTACCCCCACCCCACGGAGGCTCCACATGTAATTTGGTTTCAATTGGCCCACCGGTTTCAGAGATGTCCTTTGAAAATGTTGGCGGCGCCGACACGGACGACGGACCATTGTCTATCCTATAAGCTCCCCGGGAGCCTTTTGCTCTGGTGAACTTAAAACTTGTTACGTACATGATATGCACTAACATGTGATGATCACGACTATTACACTAATGTGTGGTGCAAACTGTTGGACAGATCACAGGCTTGTTGTCAGCAAACTCAACCTGCGCATTCAGCCTGTACGACGACCACAAGGCAAGAAGATGCCAAAGAAATCAGATGTCTCCAAGCTGAAACAAGACAGCAAGAGGCAAAAATTCGTCAACGATCTCTGCAGCCGACTAGATGCACTGAAACACAGTTCAGAAGATGTAGATGAGAGCTGTACAGAGACATCGTTCACTCTTCAGCAATGGATTCCCTAGGAGTATCTCGCAAACACCAAGATTGGTTTGATGAGAATAACAAAGAAATTCACAAAAAACACAAGGCTTACCTCAGAAATACCAGCTCAGTATCTAGCAAGACTGCCTATTCAAACATATGCAAGACAGTTCAGACGAGGCTCAGAGACAGGCAAGACTCCTGGCTGAGAAAAAAAGGCTGATGAAATCCAGTCCTTTGCAGACAGAAAGGACATGAAAAAGTTCTTTGATGCACTCAAGACAGTATATGGTCCCCGGAGCTCAGGAACCACCCCACTCCGTAGTGCAGATGGAACTAGTCTTCTGACTGACAAAGAAGCTATCTTGAAAAGATGGGCTGAACACTTTGATGGTGTCCTTAATCAGCCATCATCTATCAATGATGAAGCTATCAACAGACTACCACGGGTGGAATGTAATCCGTTGCTTGATGAGCTCCCAACCGTCTCTGAAACAGTGAAAGCAATAAAACTCCTGACATCTGGCAAGGCTCCAGGATCAGATGCAATGCCTGCAGAGATCTACAAAGCAGGAGGTCCTCCAGTTGCAGAGAAACTGACAGTTATTTCACAATATGTGGAGAAAAGAAGCCATCCCTAAAAAATTCAAGGATGCAACAATTATCCACCTATTCAAAAGGAAAGGGAATCCTCAAGTCTGGGACAATCATCGAGGCATCTCTTTATTGTCAATTGCTGGGAAGATGTTTGAAAGGGTCCTACTGAATCGATTGAATGAACACCTCGAACGGTCAGGGCTTCTACCAGAAAGCCAGTGTGGATTCAGGAAAAACAGAAGAACAATAGACATGATCTTTACAGCACGACAGCTTCAAGAAAAATGCCAGGAACAGAATATGGACCTCTACATGACCTTTGTCGACCTTACCAAAGCATTTGACATAGTCAGCCGTGAGGGACTTTGGAAAATTATGGCAAAGTTTGGCTATCCTGCCAAATTCATAGCAATGGTGCGGCAGTTCCATGATGGTATGCTTGCAAGGGTCCAAAATGATGGCGAGTTTTCTGATCCATTTCCTGTGACAAATGGAGTTAAGCAAGGCTGTGTACTAGCTTCAACACTGTTCAGCATGTTTTCTGCCATGCTTACAGATGCTTTCCAGGATGGTAATAATGGTATACCTATTAGGTATCGCTTTGATGGGAAACTTTTCAACCTAAGAAGGCTGCAAGCTAAATCTAAGGTGCAGACAGAGGTACTAGATGAGTTCCTCTTTGCTGATGACATGGCAAAGGGTGCTCCAACGGAAGAGAAAATGCAAAAAGGTGTGGATCAAGTATCTGATTCATGTGACAGCTATGATCTCACAATCAGCATCAAAAAGACTGAGGTAGTATATCAGCCAGCACCTGGAAAGCCTTACCAGGAGCCTAACATCTCAGTGAAATGTCAACGACTGCAAGTGGTAGACAAGTTCACCTACCTTGGAAGCACATTGTCTAGAGCTGTACACATTGATGATTAAGTCAATGCTAGAATTGCCAAAGCTAGTGCAACATTTGGCCGGCTACGTGGAAGTATTTGGGACCGAAGTGGAATCAGACTTGACACAAAGCTGAAAGTATATAGATCGGTAGTGCTGCCAACACTATTATACGCATGCGAAACTTGGACAGTTTACCAACGGCATACCAAAAGACGGAACCACTTCCAAGCTGTCTTAGAAAACTTCTAAAGATCAAGTGGCAAGACAGGATTCCAGACACAGAAGTCCTGAAAAGGGCAGGGATGCAGAGTGTACATAGTCTTCTGAAATTGGCACAGTTAAGATGGACAGGCCATGTTACCAGAATGCCTGATGAATGTTTGCCAAAGAAAATCCTCTATGGAGAACTTCAAGTAGGAAAACGCTCACATGGTGGTCAGAAGAATCGATACAAGGACACCCGCAAAGCCTCCTTTAAAGACTTCAACATACCAACAGAGTCATGGGAACAGATTGCACAGGATCGTACAAAGTGGCGAGGTCTCATAAAAAAGGGGAGCTGGTGAATACGAAGCAAAAAGAATCGGCGAAGCCAAGCAGAAACGTGCGTAGCGGAAAGCCAGAGCTAAGGCATCACCAACAGAGCTTTCTTCCTCAGATCTCTCTTGCTCTATCTGCAACAGGCAGTTTAGAGCTAAGATTGGTCTCATCAGCCATCTTAGAACACACAAATAATAACACATCACACAGTATATTAGGATTGGTCATTGTCAGTAATGACAGACGTACTGACTTGACACTAATAATAAGCCAGTCCAATAATAATTAGCCAGTCCAATAATAAATCATATGTGCGAGAGTAAATTACACGGTTGAAAACAATATCAGGGAAGCGTAGCAGGATGGGTTAATCAAAACTGATCTAAATGCAAAATTTTAATGTTTATGAGGGTTTCTCTTTTACTCCCGGCACCACCGACGACCTCCGACTTCCTATATGCCAATATACTGAATGGACTTTAATTAAGGTATTTCTTTTTCATCCATCCCACGGGTCAGATAAGGGCGTATAAGATCAGATTTGCTAGCCCTGATGAAATTTGCGAATAACCTTATGTAGTATGCAAGAAAATATAAATACTAATCAGATACTTTACCTCATTCCACAATTTGTCATTTAGCGTAAATATTACTTACCAAGTATGTGAGCAATTTAAAGCGATTTTAGAAACACAAATAAATAATATTCCCGTGAACTATTCAGCATAGAGTCCCCTTTGAAGTTTCCCTTTGATGCTGAAAACTTATGTGGATCTGATTGTATCATATCCTGATTTCACTTAAAAACCGTAAGATTTAAAATTAATCTATATCTAATAAGGACCATGACAGATATATATCTAATAAACGAAAACAACACAATGACTTATAATCAATACCACGTGACTTACCAAGTAAATTGTACATGTTTAGCCGTCCAATATTATAATGACAGAGGTCCTTAAAACGAAGTTCACTTTTCATCCAAAACTCTGTGACAGTTTCCTTGTCTAAGCCACACCCTTCTCAATGTAATGCTGTACACAAGAGTGATATCTAGTTTTACTGCCATACGCATCTTTTTTCACAAGATAGCTTCTTTTCGTCAATTAGAAATACCACAATAAAAATCTATGGAATTGTTGTCGAGTCAGATAATATTGTTACCAAATAAAAATGAAGTTTTATAAGTAAAACATTTTTAACCAGCAATATTTAACCTATAGATAATGTTCTATTCTATTCTGTATTTCAAACATTCCACAGAAAAAATGAAAGTTTAGTTGTCTTAAAGAGTCTTAATCCTGAAGGTCCCTTAAGCAGTTACCTGTGTGACGTCACTCTTCCCGCTCTTTTGATCACGTGTCAGTTTCTTTGAAGGATAAACTCAATATAACTGAGCTACGTGGAAGCGGGGTGGGATTTTCTTATCTATAAGTTCAGTATTGCTAGTTAAAATATGTTTTACTTATAAAAACTTCATTTTAACTGCACAATACATTAACCTATAGATAATGTGCTAGAATTTGCAGATTTGGAGGAAGGAGCTCTCCTAGTTCTAAAACACACACACACACACACACACACACACACATATATATTTATATATATATATATATATATATATATATAAAATCCCTATACCTTTTGGATTAAGACTCAGGAAACTCTAAGGAATCATATACATTCTGTAGTATAAAATAATAACTTAGAATGACCTAGATTTGTTTATAACATACCTTTAAGGTGTTAATACCTTATATGTTAATGGTGGATTCTGGAGGCTGCCAGTTTTCTCAAGAGTCAGAGGCCTGAATTCCTGCCCCTCCCCCCACCAGACACACACTTCAACAGTTGGTCCCAAAAAAAGAACTGATAAGTTATTGAGACATAACCTTCAAGATTTGCACTTTAAAAGGCAAATTTCAAGGCTACTGTTTGATAATGCATTTGAGCCGAAACTATCAAACAAATGTCCAGAAAAGATAGCTGTCTATCTTTGTGAGGCTTAATTATTTAATAAGGAAATGTCTTCTCGGATGAGTTTCCTATAGATAACCTATATCTCTCGAGATTTTAATATAACTCCTAGAGAAAATGATTATCTTAATTAGCAAATAGTCTAGACTATTTTAGTTAATATGAAATAATGGTTAATTGGACAGACCTGTTCTTGCCAAATAACTAGTCCATAATTTCTAATTAACTATAACATTTTAAAAATTATTACCCTTTTGCATTTTCGAGCTAAACAGGAATAATAATAATCTGGGTAAATGGACCGATCTAATTCTTGCCGAATACCCAGTTTATCAACCAATGATAGTAAACATATGACTGACATTTTTTTAATATATTTTATCAGTTGCCAGGTTGACTTTGGTAACGTATCTTAGTCATGGCAATAGATACTAGAAAAGGCTGTATACTTCTCCGCATGAAGATGGACAACCTGAAGTGTTTTTACGCTGATCTTTTACCAGAGGCGACTTATGAAGAGTTTCGTAGCCTTGGCAAAAGTTAATAAAGGAAGGGCTGCTAACATCATCATGTAGAGTTTGACAGCCCTGAAATTTCTAATAAGAGGAAAGGCTGATAACATAATGTACTGTATAAAAGCCTCATAGTTTTAAAACTGTTTAAAAGAAGATCTTACAATATCGATTAAAGATCTAATTAACTTTGAAACAACTGGCTAGAATCGATTCCATTACCAGATCTAAAGTATTATACATCATGGATCTAATTCCTAGATGATACTGATTAGTATTCTTTGTCAAAGTCCTAAGGTATAAAGATAATTTGACTATGACGGAAAGAGAAGTCATTACCGAATCAACCTTCTTCTTTCTATGACATATGTACGATATTAGTAAATTCTGACTCCACTAATACTTAATAACTTCCCTCGTGAGACGAGAATTGGGGAGTTTATTATAAACCTTCTACTAACTATAGTTGAGTTTATAAAGTATACATGTCGAGTCGGAATAATACTGATTTTAATATCTCTGATAACCAATGGCGTAGAGGTTCAGAGACGTAAGATTAACAATTCTACATGTACATTACTGGAATTAGTGAGAATAGATGATATCATCATTTGTAATGTATATGAATGAATATTCCAGTTATGGATAAGTAGTTATCGTCAGGCTGGATTATTCAAACTGGGTAGATAATTGAAGTTCATGACGTATCAAATCATAAATAACCTATAATATATTCCAGTTTATGGATAAATCATTTATCCTGGTTAGGTTATCCAAAAGAAACTGGTTAGAAATATAGTATAATTTTAGGGATTGTATAGAATCGAAAACAATCCATGTTGTTATATATGAATATAGTATTTAGTCTTGAACGTTTTAACTAATTTGAAGATAAATATTTTAAAATAATAACCCTCTGAAATACAACGACTTTCGAGACTTTTATCGCATTTCAGGGAGAAAAGGAATTCCCATAATTCTATGCGTAGACTGGGAGAATTATTAAATAGTTCAATGACATATTAAAACATTAATGTGTTGTCAATAATTCTTAAACAAAAGAGTGAATGATGTATTGTATGGCTTTTTTGTTGGCCACAAATTCTATGCCATACTCGTGAAAACAAAGATGTGAAACTGATCTTTCGTTCAGAAATTCTAAAAGATAAGGCTCATTCCTCTGTACGAAGATAGAAAATGAGTGCCATTTCCAGAGTGATTGTATTGATGTAAATAAAACAGTAATTGGGACCTAATGGATGTATTCTCCTTAAACGAAGCGACTGGAATGTATCCATTAACATAAACTGGGAGATTATGACTATTAGACTTGACATATATCATCAAAAATTCAATACTGTAGGATATATATATTCTGCCAACGTTGGATGTTCAACCATCGCTGGATACTGGTACGAGTAACAAAATCGTAAATATGGGAACAATAGCCTAACTAGCTGCCCATATAATGAAGAAAAGAATATTTACCTCTCCTAGACTTTCTATGTGAATAATAAGAATCTATAGAGGCTCTATATGATTGAAATATTTAATAATGTTATAATTTATTTGCATAACATATCATACGTCTAAATTTTGACACTTGATGTGTATGTTAAAACAAATGTATCCATTATAAATCAGGATATACTTGATAATATTTCTATCACTCTTTTATTATTCATTGATTTCAGAAGTTCATTCGTAACTCATAGTTCTGATTCAATGATAATTTAGAATACCTAGACTTCTGAGGCTCGTTCAATAACGACTGCACAGAATTCCTTTGATATAATTGGCTACCTGGTGTTCAATACCAATCCTTGCTGTTTGATGACCGGTGCCCAGTGAATTGACTGGTGCCTGGTGACTGCCTGATAATCTCGCATAATGACCAGTGACTGGATGACCGGTGACTGGTACCCGGTGACCACCAGTGCCTGGTATCAGATGACCGGTGACTGGTTACCAAGTGACTGGTATACTGCCTGGTGCCTGGTAGCACATTGCCTGATTGACCAGTGACTGGTTGACTAGTTAACCGGTACCTGGTCACCTGGTGCCTTTAAACCCCGAATGTTGCCACCTAAATGGGTCTTACCCCAGCAGTATAGCCATATGGGGGTGCTCCCATAAAGAAAAGAGTTGTCGTTAAACCCAACAAGGTTGACAATTTCTTTTCTAAGGCAGCTTCTTCCCCATGGTAGATCTTCTCACAGAATAAAGTCTTTGTTGTCTGCAAGATCCCAAGTTCTAGTAATTCCATATCGATCAGTGGATAACCTGGAACATATGAACAAAATAAATATTTTGACTGATTATGCATGGCTTTCATACTGAGCATGACCGTGACGATAAATAAGAAAGTCGCCAAAACATGATGTAATCGAAGATCAAAAATAACAAGAAATTGAAAATAGACTTAATGAAAATAAGTGAATCTTCCATGAAAGGAGTGATAAAGGAACATAAGAAAACAGGAACTAAGAAAATAGACTGGAGAAAAGAAAGGAAAATTAGATGGTAACCTGGTAAAAAAATCCTGTTTATATTTTTCTTTGTTCCACAGAAAAGAAACTGACACGTGATCAAAAGAGCGGGAAGAGTGACATCACACAGGTAACTGCCTAAGGACTTTCTGGATTAAGACTATTTAAGACGACTAAACTGCCGGTTTTTTTTCTGTGGAAGGTTTGAAATACAGAATAGAATAGCATATTATCTATAGGCTAATGTATTGTGCAGTTCAAATATCTTGCTTGATATTACTTTTTCATATCTTTTGCTTTACCACTTTTTCATCATCTTATATTTAACAACTGAATATTTCTACCCGTGCTTAATTTACTCACATTATAACATACTGTCAAGATACTTCCAGATAAAAGAGATTGCAGGTCTGAAATCTATGAAATATATTTATTTTCATATATTTTTTCAAGCTTTTGTGATATAATTATGACTTCATCAGAAAAGGTATATTAAGTCCGCTGCAGTAAGCGCTGTGTGACGCCTCCTCATGCTTCACAATAGTGTAGCTTATATTTTTCATCATTTGCGATCACTGAGAACATTCTGAAAATTTTGAAAATTTATGAACTACTGTAATACACAAAAAATACACAGCCTTTTTTTTTTCTTTATTATCATATTTCATATATATAATATTCACATTAACCATGCTGTGTGCAAATTCAGCAGACAATATTTTTTTTCTAATTTTTAAAGAAAACAGGATCTGACATTTCATGCAAATTGTCTCCTTCAGACACAGTTTGCATGAAAAGTCAAACCCAGTTTTCTAGGAAAAAATATGAAAACTGTTTATAAATGTCATCTGTTTACTTTTTTTAGCATGCTGTGTTTGATACACCAGTGCTACGCAAAATTGTTGCCGATGTCATTCTAAAATATTATTTCATTATTCTTCAGAGAAAACAAGACTTGGAATTTCATGTGGATCATCTGCCTAGCAGAAATGCCATGCCATATTTTCTCTGAAAAAAAAAAAAAAAAAAAAAAATACAAAAAAAAAAAATCAAAATGTCATCTGCTGCAATTGTGATTAGCACTACTTTCTAAGACAGATACCAAATTTTTTTTATATCTTCTGAATGTTGCCAAAATTCACCTAATGGAAAAATTCCTGAAGCTGTCACACTATGTGTGTCAAGATTTGTTCACAACTTTCCTTTGTTGCCAAAAATTTGCTAAGGATCTCTGTGTTCCCAATTTAGAACTGATATACTGCTACAAACAGCCCATCTACATGATCTGTCCATATTCTGATTGGCCATTCAAGGTTATGACTTTACCACACAGGGTAAACTACTACATCTGGGATAATTTACCAACAAATTTCATTTTTGTGGAGAACGGACGAAATGTAATAATCCATCCCATACAATGCATTGAAATTCCGGACAATGCACCTTTCCCCTCCATGATATGTAAAATGCACTTTAATGTCTAATGAGTCTGCAGGTGCCTGTTTAGAGTAAGCCATTTTCAAGACTTATTGGGATGAATGCAAAAAACATATCCTTTTGCTTACATTTGACATTATGATAGAATTCTACTTATGAACTGGCTAAAGAAGCAGAGTGGATGGTAAATGGGCTGAATTAACAGCATTTTTAATGATGTCAATCAATTAACACTGGCCGTTGTAACACCGATGTTGTTAAGGCAGATTATTTGAAGTGACAGATAAAAGAAACAGTTTCAAACCGTTTCTTTAGTACCATTTGTTGCAGACAAATATAGACCCGTAGTATTTTGTCTTGAGCCATGTCATCAAAAAAGACTTAAAGGTTTTTTTTCAGGGCATATGCCACCTGTGCAGTCTGGTTATTAAAGCTCTTTACTATCATCAGACACAACCAATAAATACTACTAACTATATCAGCAAACAGCAGAAGTCAACAGTTCCAGATGATGTTTTTTTTTTTTTTATTTCAGCCGAAGAGGACGGACATTTTTCTTATTATTCCAGCAAAACATATGTTGGGGTTGTTAAAAGCGCTTCTCTGAGGCACTTCTAATATGTACTACCCACAACAGATGCTTTCCTGGAGAAATAAAAGAAAATAGAGATAGTGTTTATAAAACACTATGCCGCCAACTTGAATTTGACTTATACAGAACTTGTTTGTAAATAGATTTATAATTTGAAGTAGCAAACCTGACAAATGCCCAAATTTACAAAGGGCCATAACTCATGAAGTATTTTTCAGAATTTATTCAAAAGTTAATTAGGTCATCTACTCCTAAATACCAATCTATTCACCAGGTTTCAAGGCTCTAGCTTCAACAGTTTTTGAGATCTTTTGCTGCCAAGATTTCATCCATATTTTCTCAAAGGGCCATAACTCAGAAAAGGAGCATAATCCTGATGAGAAAAAAAACATGTTTCACCTATTTTTTGCATAAGGAATTCAAAGACATAACATGAACCGTTCAAAAGTTCTGCTGTGCATCAATCAAGAGGCCAACGGGCCACTCACCTGAGTGACATAGCCACTGCAGATATGCAGATGTTATGCAACATTTTCCCGATCCTATCATCGCAACTAATGAAAAGATCATCATTTAAGCAGTTCTTAGTTTTGAAGAAGAATATATTTGCATAACAGTCAATGGAGCATGACCATTTGAACAAACTATCAATCACATTTCAACAGTAGGATCAATGTGTTTGGTGGAAATTGGCTAAGTGGTTTCTGAAGAATCATGATTTTATACATTTAAACAGCACAGTGGCAGGGAAATATAATAAATATAAACAAGACGGCAACCATCTTAGATTTCCAATCAGAATGATTTTAGCTACTGTTGATCTACAAGGCACCTGGATACTTCCAATGAACTTTGAGTCAACTGCCCTTTTGGTTCAGGAGAAAAAGTTCAAAACAGATTTTCAAGATGGCCACCATTTGGGATTTCCTATCAGAACGATTTGAGCTATTTTTGATTTACAGGTCACCACGATGCTTCCTACCAAGTTTCGAGTCAATTGGCCTTTCGGTTCAGGTGAAGAAGCGAAAAATAGATTTTCAAGATGGCCACCATCTTGGTTTTCCGATCAGAACTATTTTAGCTATTCTTGATCTACAAATCATCCCGATGCTTCCTATCAATTGACCCTTAGGTTCAGGAAAAGAAGCGAAAAAAAAAAGTTTCAAGATGGCCACCATGGCGGCCATTTTGGATTTCCCATTGGAATGATTTTAGCTATTTTTGATCTACAAGTCACCCCAATGCTTCCTACCAAGTTTCGAGTCAATTGGCCTTTTGGTTCAGGAGGAGCAAAAAATAGATTTTCAAAATGGCAGCCCAGGCGGCCATCTTGGATTTCAGATCGACAGGATTTTAGCTAATTTTGATCTACAATGCACCCTGATGCTTCTTACCAAGTTTCGAGTCAACTGGCCAAAGTTCAGGAGACCATGGCATGGCGGCCATCTTGGATTTCAGATTGGAAAGATTTTAGCAAATTTTGATCTAAAAGTCACCTCGATCTTTCCTATCAAGTTTCAAGTCAATTGGCCTTTAGGTTCAGGAGAAGAAGCAAAAAATAGATTTTCAAGATGGCCACCATGGTGGCCATCTTGGATTTCTGATCAGAACCATTTTGGATAGTTTTGATCTACAAGTCACCCGAATGCTTCCTACCAAGTTTCGAGTCAATTGGCCTTTTAGTCCAGGAGAATAAGCGAAAAATAGATTTTCAAGATGGCCGTCATGGTGGCCATCTTGGATTTCCGATCGAACGATATCAGCTAATTTTGATCTGTAAGTCACCCCAATGCTTCCTACCAAGTTTCCAGTCAATTGGCATTTTGGTTCAGAAGAAGCGAAAAATGTATTTTCAAGATGGCTGCTGTGGCGGCCATCTTATATTTCAGATCGGAATGATTTTAGCTATTTTTGATCTACAAGTCATCCCCCATGCTTCCTACCAAGTTTTGAGTTAACTGGCCTTTTGGTTCAGGAGAAGAAGCGAAAAATAGATTTTCAAGATGGCGGCCATCTTGGATTTCCGATCGGAATGATTTTAGCTATTTTTGCTTTACAAGTCACCCCCATGCTTCCTACCAAGTTTTGAGTCAATTGGCCTTTCGGTTCAGGAGAAGAAGCAAAAAATAGATTTTCAAGATGGCCACCATCTTGGATTTCAGATCAGAACAATTTTAGCTATTTTTGATCTACAAGTCACCCTGATGCTTCCTACCAAGTATCAAGTTAATTAGCCCAGGGGTGTAGGAGGAGTAGGCTTTTAAAGCAATAGTTGACGCTGCACATTGACTGACCACAATAGCTCACCTTGAGCACTTCTTGCTCAGGTGAGCTAAAAAGCATGCAATGTAAAATGCCCAAGGTTATAAAGGGCCATAACTCATGAAGTATTTTTCAAAATTTATTCAAAAATTAATCAGAACATCCATCTACTCATCACTACCAATCCATTCACCAGGTTTCAAGGCTCTGTCTTGAATGGTTTTGTAGATATTTTACTGACAAGATTTAATCCATATTTTTTTCAAAGGGCCATAACTCAGGAAAAGGGCATAATCTGGATGAGACAAAAAATACTTGTGAGCTATTTTTCCTGATAAATCCAAAAATGAAATTTCAAAACCCTAGCATGCATCGTTCAAAAGTTATGCTATGCATCAAAAAGCATGCAATGTAAAAATGCCAAAAGTTACAAAGAGCCATAACTCATGAAGTATTTTTCAGAATTTATTCAAAAGTTAATTAGGTCATCTACTCCTCAATACCAATCTATTCACCATGTTTCAAGGCTCTAGCTTCAATAGGTTTTGAGATATTTTGCTGGCAAGATTTCATCCATATTTTTTCAAAGGGCCATAACTCAGGAAAGGGGCATAATCCTGAAGGGAAAAAAATACGTGTCAGCTATTTTTTCATGAGGAATCCATATATGAAATTTCAAAACCCTAGCATGCACGGCTCAGAAGTTACGCTATGCATAAAAAAGCGTAAAGGATGCAAGCATAGTGCATGAACATCCCAGAAGCAATATGCCCCTCCAATTTCTTCGAAGTTGGGGGCGTTACTATTTACCCAGCTACCTTTTAGCTGGAGCTAATGAAGATCAATCTGAGTCTTATTGTTCCTCTATAAAGAACAAAGCTCTAGATACAACACTTTTTTTTCCCCCCAATCCAAATTGTTGATATTTTCTTATTTTTCTACAAAAAATATCTGTTGTGGGTACTCTTGAGTACTCCTGAGTACTTCTAGTGAGTATCTATAACATGTTTTCATGGAGAAATAATAAAAATATTTATCTCAATACATACACACTACGAGGGTGAATCAATAAGTAACCAGCCTAACTTATTTCTGGTTGAGATCCACCTCTTCTTTTTCAATGTAATTGCCCTCTAGTGTGATGCACTTAGATCAACGGTGTTCAAGTACCATCAGCCCAGAACTGAAAAAGTCAGGGTCCTTTCCACTGACCCACTCCTCAACTGCCATCACGACTTCTTCATCAGACCGGAAATGAAGTCCACGGAATCCTTTTTCAAGTCTGGGAATAGGAAGAAGTCGCTAGGAGCTAGGTCAGGCGAATAGGCAGGATGTGGTATTAATTCATACCCGTTTCGCTCTACAGCATCCATTGCAACTTTGCAAGTGTGGACTCTTGCGTTGTCCTGTTGCAGCAAAACACCTTTAGAGAGTTTACCTCGGCTTTTTTCATGGATGGCAGTCCTCAGCTGGTCTACACTCCAGTTATTGTACTTCTCTTGGGTAAAAAGTCCAACATAATAACGCCTTTTGCGTCCCAAAATACTGTGGCCATCACCTTGCCAGCAGATGGTTGCGTTTTGAACTTCTTTGGCCTCGGGGACCCAGGCTCTACCCACTGACAACTCTGAGCTTTATTCTCTGGCTCATAATAATGAACCCAAGTCTCATCTACAGTCACCAGACGCTAAGGGATTTGGGGACCCAACGGGCTGTTAGCTTGCGCATACCTAAACAATCATGTAAGATTGTTGAAACGCTACCATGTGAAATGCCTAATGCATGCGCTATTTCTTCCACCTGAATTTGCCTATCAGAGTATACCAGATCCCAAACTTTCTTACACATTTCTTCCTCGGTGGCATCCAGTGGGCGTCCAGACCTGGCTTCATCTTCTAAAGATGTTCTACCTTGTTTGAATTCCCCTACCCAGAATTTAACCTGCGCATAAGATGGTGCAGAAGACCCATAAACATCGGCTAACTCGCCGTGTATTTCCTTGCCTGTTTTACCTTTCAAATACAAGTACCGAATTACAGCACGGTACTCAACTTTAGATGAAAAGCATGCCTTTGCATCACTAGCCATGTTTGACATTCAATATCTTATTAATGAATGACTCAATATGCGTGTAATTTTGTACCCATGTATAAATCATATATTGAAACAAAGCATGAAATTCAAGTCCGTCTCGGTCCATCGGAAATGGGATAGGCTGGTTATTTATTGACACGCCCTCGTACAACCTCTTTTTTTAATACTACTGCTGGGATCCAAAGTGTAAACTGTGTTAGCAGAAAAACCATGTTCTATCCAAACAACTATATATAGATTACATGAAAAAATGACCAGTAACGATATATCATAATGAGCCTAAGTATTAGGGCAAACAGGCCTGTGCAAATAGTGCAGATGTTGATCAGATACCAAAGAACATGGCATCTGACCAGGTTCTACACTGTTTGCCACTCATCCAGCAACATTTTAGACATTCAACAGGTAGTAGAACGGACTCTTTCAAAATTTAGGTTGACTGGTTGGTTTGGAATTTAACGGCCCAGTCAACAATATCAAGGTCACCTTGAGCCAGCTAGTTTACCTAACCACACTTTTCCTGGGCAGGCTTAGTCCTCTAAGTGGTTTACCAGTGCTTGTCCACATTCTTTTGCCAGAAACTGACAACTACCCTTCTTGAATTAGTAAAAGGGAGAGGAATGACAGTAGAAAATATTTCATGATCAACTCCATGAAAGAATGTTGCCAGGCCCGGTGGGGATTGACCCAGAGACCTGACCATCAGTCAGATGTGATTCGACTGAGCCCCGCTTAAATTTTAGGAGAAGTAAGGTTAGTAGTTACACATTGGGCAAGTCTGGTATATAACATTTCAGACTCCATCTTTCAACCAAATCCAAAACTGTGCTACAGTCAACCCTCTTTATACCGACACTCGATGCAATGACAAAATTTGTTATAATGACAATTTGAATGTCAGGAAACCTTCGCTCAAAAAGTGAAGGTTAATGAGAAATTATGCAAAAACATTGCATAAAATCTTCAAGCAACATATGTTTTGGATATTTGTTCTATGAGGAAATAAGAATTAAACAAGGCCTTTTCATACATATCATTGTCCATTAAGGATTCTTTACAACAACAAATTCATTATAATGGCAACATTTTTTGAAACAAATGCTGTCATTGTAACGAGGGTTCACTGTATAATGGACCAGGTTACAAAAAGGTCCCTCTTCTCTAGAGCTATGAAAACATATGAGGACCCATTTTCTCACTGAATGTTCAAGTATTTAACCCATTTACATCAAGTGGACTTTTCACAAATCTTTGGACTAATCTATTTCCAATAGCAGGGTGTCTGGTTAGTTTTTATTATTACTATGTTTTACAGAAATTTAATGCAAAAATTGTAGACCTAGATCGGATGCCTTGTTCTGTGGCATCTGTGCTGCTTGCCAATTACCCTTATGAGGGTCTCCAGACTACAATGGTTTAAAGGTCAGTCACAACGAATATTATCTTACACCTGTCTGATGATGTTTTTGTGCTTTTCTACCTTTACTAGTTCTTTTTCTTTTGGCATTTTCTTTTCTAGAGTTTTTACTAACACAGGCAGATTTAGAGAGTTCATTGGTGTCCTGAGTGATATCTGACTGTAAAGAATTATGTGTTTTAAATTTCTTCTGTTTTACAATGGTGAACTGGTCTGTTAATTTCTCTGTAACTTCAGATATTGCATGTTCTTTCATACCAACCTGAAAAAAAGATTTTCAGAAAAGAAATAAATTTAAGGCCCTGAACTCTGTTCATTTAAACTACAATAATATTTTTGCATTTCTTGTTTTTGTGGGTAATATCAATCATGAAAAGGTAAGAGAGTATCTTATCATGCTTTATATTAAATGGAGAAAAGCCCATTATGAGTAGTACGTTTGTGTTTGTGCTGAGGCTTGTGTTGAGAAACAGTCAACCCAATGGGGTCATGTCGAGCACAGTCAGTTTGCCTAACCGTACTTTTATTGGACAAGCTTAGTCCTCTAAGCGGTCAACCAGTATTGTGCACATTCTTTTGCCAGAAACTGACAACTGCCCTTCTTGAATCAGCAGAAAGTAGAGAATGATTGTAGAAAATATTTCATGATCAAATCTCCATGAAAGACTGTTGCCAACCCAGCAGGGGTCAAATCCACAACTTCCTGATCATAAGACGGATGCACATCCAACTGAGCCACCGAGGCCAGCATGGGTGATATGAAATGGTGAGAGAAGTCCATTATGAGTTTTATGAAATAGGGAGAGAAACCCATTATGAGTTGTATGAAATGGGGAGAGAAATTGACTGTGAGCTGTATGAAATAGTGAGAGAAACCCATTAAGTGCTGTATGAAATGGTGAGAGGAACTCGTTATGAGTTGTATAAAATGGAGAGTAACCCAATATGAGTTGTATGAAATGGTGAGTGTAAAAAACAACAAAATATGCTACTTCATGTATATATATATATATATATTATACTAGACCTGCAGAGCAAAAGCATGCTGTTTAACAGTCTGATAATTTCACTTTGATCTATAACCTTTAGCTTATGCAAATGCTGTTATGAGTAGGAACTATAGATAAGGTTTATACTTGCTAATGTTGAAAGGAAACAACACTGCAGTGAGAGAACCCCATTATGAGCTGTATGAAATGGTGAGAGAAACCCATATGACTTGTATAAAATGGTGAAAAAAAAAACAAAAAAAAAACAAACAAACAAAAAACATATGAGGTATGAAATGGTGAGAGAAACCCATTATGAGTTGTATTAAATAGTAAGAGAAACCCATTATGAGTTGTACCACATGGAGAGAGTACCATATTATGAGTTGTAGTACCCATTTATGAGTTGTGCAAGATGGAGGGAGTACCTCATAATGCATTGGACAAAATGATAGGAGTACCATAAGTTGTATGAAATGGATGGAGAACCCCATTATGAGATGAGTACAACATACTGAGATACAGAAGATGGTGAAAGTACCTCATTATGAGTTAAGTACCACTTATTGAGATAAAGGAGATGGTCAAAGTATCTCATTATGAGTTGAGTACCACATACTGAGAAACAGGAAAAGCAGGAAATACCTCAATATGAGTTGAGTACCACATATTGAGATATAGAAGATGGTGGAAGTACTTCATTATGGGTTAAGTACCATATACTGAGATACAGAAGATGGGGGAAGTACCTCATTATGAATTAAGTACCACATATTCAGATACAGCAGATGACCGGAATACCTCATTGTGAGTTGAGTACCATATATTGCGATACAGGAGATAATGGAAGTACATCATTATGAGTTGAGTACCAAATATTGTGATACAGAAGATGGTAGAAGTACCTCATTATGGTTTGAGTACCATATACTGATGATACAGATGATGGTGGAATTACCTAATTATGAGTTGAGTACCACATATTGAGATAAAGGAGATGGTGGAAATACCTTATTTTGAGTACCTCATATTGAGATACAGGGGATGGTGGAAGTACCTCATGTTGAGTTGAGTACAACATATTGAGATACAGAAGACAGTTGAAGTACCTCATTATGAACTGAGTACCACATATCGAGATAAAGATGGGGGAAGTACCACATTATGAATTGAGTACCACATATTGAGGTACAGAAGATGAAAGATGTACCTCATGATGAGTTGAGTACCACATACTGAGATGCAGAAGATGGTGGAAGTACCTCATGATGAGTTGAGTTCCACATATTGAAATGCAGAAGATGGTGGAAGTACCTCATTACAAATTGAATACCACATATTGGGATACAGAAGATGGTGGAAGTACCTCATGATGTGTTGAGTTCCACATACTGAGATGCAGAAGATGGTGGAACTACCTCATTATGAGTTGAATACCACATATTGAAATACAGAATATGGTGGAAGTACCTCATTACGAATTGAGTACCACATATTAAGATACAGAAGATGGGGGAAGTACCCCATTATAAATTGAGTACTACACATTGAGATATAGAAGATGGGGGAAGTACCTCATTATGAGAAGTACCTCATACTGAGATACAGAAGATGGTGGCAGTACCTGATGATGAATTGAGTACCACATACTGAGGTACAGAAGACGGGGGAAGTACCTCATTATGAGTTTAGTACCACATATTGAGACTCAGAAGATGGGGGAAGTACCTCATTATGAATTGAGTACCACATATTGAGATACAGAAGATGGTGGAAGTACCTCATTATGAGTCGAGTAACACATATTGAGATACAGAAGATGGGGGAAGTACCTCATTAACAATTGAGTACCACATGTTGAGAAACAGGAGATAGTGGCAGTACCTCATTCTGATTTGAGAATCACATACTGAGATACAGAAGATTGTGGAAGTACCTCATTCTGAGTTGAGTACCACATATTGAGATACTGGAGGTGAAAGCACCTCATTACTAGTACAGTGCCACATATTGAAATACAGGAGATAGTGGAAATACCTCACAATGAGTTGAGTACCACATATTGAGATACAGAGATGGGGGAAGTACCTCATTCTGAGTTGAGTACCACATAATATGGTAGAAGTACCTCGTAAAAAGATCAATGTTCATCCTAACATTCATCCTAGTATCATCATTTGAACAAACTTAATAGACTTTGAGTCCCAAATGCTGTACCAAGATTCAGCCTCAAAGCTTTCTTAGTTCTGGAGGAGAAGTGTTTAACCATATATCGGCATGCCAGCCATCATGTTCAATGGCCTGGAACCATTTGACCAAATTCTCAACATCCTTTTGACAGAAGGCCCCAAGTGAAACCTAATGAAAAATTGTTCAAGAGGTTTTGGAGAAGAAGGTGCTTAAAGATTTCATGATTTTATACATGTATATAGCCCAGGGACAAGGGCAGTTAACCCTCAAAATTTGACGCAGAGTTGCTTCTAGGAATTTTCAAAAATGGGGCCAATACCCACATCACATCTCTGAAAATGCGACAACTCATTTCCAATGTGCCTTCAGAAAATCGCCAAACTTGTAAACTAACAGGAAGTTGCGAAAACTGGTTACACCAAAGATTTCATTTTCTATTATACACTCTCTAAGTCACTTAGCATAAATCTATGCTAATTTTACCTTCCAAATGGCACTGAATATTGTACAACCCCTGATAGCTATAACAATGTAGTTATCTTTAACTGCAAAGTAAGTTTAAAAATATTGTTTTTTGTCCGCTATTATTCAAACATGTAGATGACGTAAAGTATTCTCGGTACCGTTTTAATGAGATTTCAGCGAGAATATGACGTAAACATTCTCGTTACTAAACATCATCCAATCAACTGGCTTTCTTGCATCATAAATGGTCCAGAAAAGACTAAATTTCATTGATCTTCAACGAATGACAAAGTCAGAAATTGGAAGTTTTACACACACCAAAATATGCAATGGATGAACCAAAATGTGCCACATTTCGCAAGAATGCATATTATACTAAGCATTAGGATGCAGATTTAGTGCCAAGGCCTTAAAAAGCGCAGAACTCCGCACCCTACAATCAACTCTATTGACTGTATCTAGACAGTTTTACTTTTTTAATAATACATTGTAAGTTTCAGCCATTAGTCTTTAATACTTACTGAGAAAATGATTTTTGTTTCCAATACAAATGTATGAGGGCGTAAATTTGACCTTGCCATAGAAAGGTCAAAGGTCAACCCAGGACCATCATTTGAACAAACTTGTTAGACCATGAGTCCCCGATGCTATATTCCAAGATTCAGCTCACTCTTTAATTGCACGACGGCGGTTCAGGCCTCAGACTCAATGACTGCCTGTTCGTAAAACTTTAACCAGTGGGTTGGGGCTTGATGATATGTCTTTGGCTTGGCCCACCGTGGTTCAGCTATTGGTTTTCATTTACTCTGGCATACACTAGAATTAGCCATGAGTACTCGTCTTTGTTTATTATAGTGATTAATTTTTTTTAATGTTTTCGCTTTGACACATTGACTGAGTAGGGAGCCTTTATGCGAACCGAATTTTTATGTATTTCTGTATTAAGAGTAGCATCGGGACCCAGGGTAAAGTTGGCTAGCTGTAAAAGTGCTTTAAACCCCCTGGTGGTTTACTCTACTGACCATTCTAAGGCGGTGGTCCCGGTGTTAGTCTTACTCTTTGTTGCTTTGTGGTTTATTCTACTAGGCGACTTGTTTTATGTCTTACCTTGTGTTATTTTGTTCTTGTGTTTTTCAGTCCTTTTAGCATTGCGATTACCTTGCTTGGGGAAGCGAGAGCCAATCTTAGTGCTTTTCGTACGTTTGTTCGATTTGTGCTTGTTTAAATTTGTCGGTTTCCTCTTCCTCTTGGTGTCTGGGAAGGGCTGCGGTTTGTGATTGTGGCACTCCCTGGACTTTTCTCTTACCTTTTTTTTTTTCTTAATACTGGAGAAGATTTTTAAGTGCTTTTACCATATATCGGCATGGCAGCCATCTAATTCAATGGCAGCTAACCATTTAAACAAATTGTCAATACCCTCACGACAGAAGGCCCCATGTGAATCTGGTGAAAAATTGCTCATGCCATTTCAGAGAAGAAGACATTCAAAAATTACACAATTTTATACAATGTATATAGCCCAGGGGCAAGGGCAGATAACCCCCCGGGGACAAAATTTTGACTGTAACTGAAGTTTTATTACTTAAATGATATACTGTAAATTTCAGAACCATTTAAACAAATTGTCAATACCAGTTCGACAAAAGGCTCCATGTGAAATCTGGTGAAAATTGCTCAAACTGTTTCAGAGAAGACATTTAAAAATTTCACAATTTTATACATGTATATAGCCCAGGGGCAAGGGCAGATAACCAACAGGGAACAAAATTTTGATTGTAACTAAAATGTTTTACTACCTTAATCAGATATTGTAAGTTTGAGCCATTTGTCTCTAGTACATACTGAGAAAATCACTTTTCAACATTTTCCTCATATAAATGTATAAGGACACAAATTTGACTTGGCCATAAAAAGGTCAAAGGTCAAACTATGATCATCATTTGAACAAATTTGGTAGATCTTGAGTCCCCGATGCTACACACCAAGATTCAGCCCCAAAGCTTTCTTGGTTCTGGAGGAGAAGATTTTAAGTGTTTTCAACAAATATGGGCATAGAAGCCATCTTGATTAATGGACCTTGACCATTTGAACAAATTTTCAATCCTCCTTTCACAGAAGGTTCCACATGAAGTTTAAAGAAAATTAGCTCAGGGGTATCAAAGGAGAAGAGAAGACGGTACCTGTGAAATTAGATCAAGATTGGCCAAGTGGCCTTGGAGATATTCTTGTTCGAAAGTGTGGACACACACATGGGTGGAGCCTTGCTATACTGTAAGTTCACCTCTTATAAGCTCACCTTTAGAGGTGAGCTAAAAAAGCAAACATTGGCGGCATAAAAACTTCATTCTGGAGAAACAGTACTTTCTCAATTTTAATAATATGGAGCAATTCTGACAGGAACTAAACTATTTAATTCAGTTCAAATTTAATTTTGCTCAACTTCACTACTTTTGAGCAATACTTACTTTTCTATTTTTATTTTCACTTTCTATTATTATAAACATACTAAAAATTTGTTTCAAAATACATAAATACCTTTTTCTTTCTTTTCCTATGTAACAGTTGTTCACGACCATTATGCTTTCTCTGAGCTTTCTTCCCAATGTTTAGCTCTTCCTTTTGCTGTGAATCATCTCTCTTGTTTCTGTCTCTGGTAACTTCTTCTGAAGTCTCCATATCACTCTCAGAGGAACTGTCAGTATCAACTGACTGCTTACCTCTGTCTATCATCATCTCAACTGGCTTTATTGAGCTATGCTGTAGAGGCCTAAAAAAATCCAACAAATTGCTACCAGGTTAACTGTTTTTCATTGAACGAGAGGAATGAAGCACATTCAGATTGTATGATTTTGTTTTTATTGTTTTAGTTTGTTTTACTGAAAGTCTGATGCTTTAACTGCCACCACCTGGTGATAACTGTGTATGTGCGTGGTCACAGATTAACGTCAGGGTCACCCCAGTCAGAAACAAAATTCCCTGACTTTTTACTGATTTTTCCCTGACTAAATTATATTTTTCCCTGATCAAAAAGCTGAAAATTTAACAGACTTTTCCTCATCTTGCAATATATAAATGATAAATTCTATTTTTCAGCAGATTAAAATATATCGCCCTTATTGTTCAATTAAAAAATAAAATGTTTAAAAATTTATGGACATACATTTTCTAAAAGGAACATTACCCCTTATCTTATGGGTCATGTATATATATATGATTTCAGAGGGTAGGAGGACCTTATGAAACTAGGCTCATCCTTTAGTTCTAGGCTGTCCAGCAGGGGAGGGAATGCTCTTTATCACAAATGTTTGTTTGTCTGCATTCAAGGCCAATCAGTGGAATAATCCTCCAAAATCAGTCAAATTTCACCACTTTGAGTTTTTCTGTTTTTTCACCTGTCCGATCAAATAGGCTCCTGTGCAAACCACATGAACAACTTTTGGTAAGAAATGTACATAAATGGTAGACGTATCATCAGTTATCAAATCTTTCCTGCCATGGCTACATAGGATGCTAGTCTCATGGAGTTTTTTTTTGTTTTTTTTTTAAGTATGTGAAGCAAACACCCATTTGTAACGTGACTCACTATTACATGATAGTCACGTGATCATGACTATTATGCTATTAGTTAGCCGGTCCATAGATACATCACATATGAGAGTGAAGTAAATTGATGGAAAGTGAGGGAAATAATGTGCTCAGGTAAGGGAACCCCTTCCAAAGACTCTGATCAGACACTTTTGTAGCAGGATAAGGGTTAATTTGTTATAATGCTGACAAGTGCAAAATCACTCAAAATCATCAATCACTCAAAATGAATAAAATTACTGCCACAGTCAAACAGTTTTGGCCCAAAATAAGTTAATTCCCTGACTTTCTCTTGCCCTGTGGTCACACTGAACTTATTAAACCCATTTTAGGCTGAATAAACTCCCCCACACAATATATTCATAATTGGAAAAGTCAAATTTCAATTTTAGGTATGTCAGGCTATAAACTTTGGATAGTCCTAGAGAAAAATGGCTAAGTGCTCAGGTGAGTTAAAAATCGGTAGACAATCATCAAATTTTCAAAACCAGAATATATGGTTAACATGACTTCACTGGTGATAAAGAAAATGCAATTTAACCATTTTCCCACTGTAAGTCTATGGGACCTTTCAGTTGTCATAGCAACCAAACAAAAAGATAGTGTACCATAACATTAGCTATTTTGAAAACCCCCTACCCAAACAACATTCCTATTAAACAAGAAGCCCATGGGCCATGGCTCGCTCACCTGAGTGACATAACCACTGCAGATATGCAGATGTTATGCAACATTTTTCCAATCCTATCATCGCAACTAATGAAAAGATCATCATTTGAGTAGTTCTTAGTTTTGAAGAAGAATATATGGGCCTGACAGTCAATGGAGCATAATCATTTGAATAAACTATCAATCACATTTCAACAGTAGGATCAATCCGAAATTCGGTGGCAATTGGCTAAGTTGTTTCTAAAGAATCATGATTTTATACATGTAAACAGCACAGTGGCAGGGAAATATAATACATATAAACAAGATGACGGCCATCTTAGATTTCCAATCAGAGCAAATTCAACTACTGTTGATCTTTAAGTCACTTCGATACTTTCAGTATAAATATATATGGCCCATACAAATGCATGGGGAAGCAAATTTCAACACAGAACCATCATTTTAGCAATTTTGGTAGATCTCTTGTCCCCCATAATTTGTGCAAAGATTAGGGCCCAGGGATTATTTGATTCTGGAGAAGAAGATTTTTAAATATACATATATGGGCATGGCAGCCATTTTGATCAATGGACCATGCCCATTTTAGCAATCTTTCATTCTCCTGCCCAAGGAGGCTCCGCATGAAATTTGAGCAACATTGGCCCAGAGGCTTCAGAGGAAAAATCATGAAATTATAAACATTTTTTCCATACAAATGTATGGAGCCCATACAAATGCATACAGAAGCAAACTTGACCTCGCCGTAAAAAGGTCAAATGTCAATGTATGACAATTATTTTAGCAACTTTGGTAGACCGCCCGTTCCCAATGATATATGCAAAGATTTAGCCATAAGGCATCTTCGGTTTTGGAGAATAAGATTTTTTAAATGTTTTTTTTTTCCTATACAAATGCATAGGGAAGCAAACGTGACCTTGCCGTAAAAAGGTCAAATGTCAATATACGATATTTATTTTAGCAATTTTGGTAGATCTCCCATCCCCGATGACTTATGCAAAGATTCAGCCCCAAGGCATCCTCAGTTCTGGAGTAGAAGACTTTTAAAGGTTTTTACCATATATGGGCATGGCGGCCATCTTGGTCAACAAACTGCAACCATTTTAGCAATCTTTCATTCCCCCAACCTAATGGGGGCTCCATATAAAATTTGAGCAAAATTGGCCAAGAGGCTCCAGAGGAGAAGTCGTTTGAAATTCTGAACATTTTTCCCATACAAATGTATAAGGAAGCAAAATTGACCTTACCGTAAAAAGGTCAAATGTCAATGTACGACCATTATTTTAGCAACTTTGGTAGACCTCCTGTTTCCGATGATATATGTAAAGATTCAGCCGTAAGGCATCCTCGGTTTTGGAGAAGAAGAATTTTAATGGTTTTTACCATATATGGGCATGGCGGCCATCTTGGTCAACAAACTGCAACCATTTTAGCAATCTTTCATTCCCCCAACCTAAGGAGACTCCATATGAAATTTGAGCAAAATTGGCCCAGAGGCTCCAGAGGAGAAGTCATTTGAAATTCTGAACATTTTTCCCATACAAATGCATAAGGAAGCAAAATTGACCTTACCGTAAAAAGGTCAAATGTCAATGTATGACCAATATCTTAGCAACTTTGGTAGACCTCCTGTTTCCAATGATATATGTAAAGGTTCAGCCATAAGGCATCCTCAGTTTTGGAGAAGAAGATTTTTAAAGGTTTTTCCCATACAAATGCATAGGGAAGCAAACTTGACCTTGCTGTAAAAAGGTCAAATGTCAAAATACAACCTTTATTTTAGCAATTTTGATAGACCTCCCATCCCCGATGACTTATGCAATGATTCAGCCACAAGGCATCCTCGGCTCTGGAGAAGATGATTTTTAAAGGTTTTCACCATATATGGCCATGGCTGCCATCTTGGTCAATGCCCCCAACCTAAGGAGGCTCCATATGAAATTTGAGCAAAACTGGCTCAGGGGCTTCAGAGGAGAAGTCGTTTGAAAATGTTAACGGACGGACGGACGGACGCACGCACGGACCACATTCTGTAGCTTTTGATTTGGTTCTGCACTATTTGCCAATTACCCTTTTGGGGGTCTCTAAACTAAAGGAGGTTAACATACATATGAACTTTACATCAAACAAATATATAGCACGAGTGGTGCAGTTGGTAGAGAACTTTACATCAAGGACTCTAAACTGTCTCCTGTACTGTAATATATACTGCATTGGATGACCTCCCTATACTGTCACCTGTATTATGTCTGTAATAAATACTGCATTGGATGACATCCCCCAAACTTTCTCTTATTCCTATACTTTGTTTATAATATAAACTGCATTGAATGACCTCCCCTGAACCTTCACTTATTCCTGTGCTATGTCTGTATACAGCATTAGATGACTCCCCAAAATCTTCACTTATTCCTGAACTATGTAATATATATATTGTCTGTAATATATACTGCACTGGATGACATCCTCCAAACCTTCACTTATTCCTGTACTTTGTTTGTAATATATACTGCATTGGATGACCTCCTCCAAACCATCTCCTGTACTAAGTCTGTAATATATACTGCATTAGATGACCTGCCCTGAACCTTAATTTATCCCTGTACTATGTCTGTAATATATACAGCATTAGATGACCTCCCCTGAACTTTCACTTATTCCTGTACTATGTCTGTAATATATACTGCATTAGATGACCTCCCCAGAACCTTCACTTATTCCTGTACTATGTCTGTAATATATACTGCATTAGATGACCTGCCCTGAACCTTAATTTATCCCTGTACTATGTCTGTATTATATACAGCATTAGATGACCTCCCCTGAACTTTCACTTATTCCTGTACTATGTCTGTAATATATAAGGCATTAGATGACCTCCCCTGAACTTTCACTTATTCCTGCACTATGTCTGTAATATATACTGCATTAGATGACCTCCCCCAAACCTTCACTTATTTCTGTACTATGTCTGTAATATATACTGCATTAGATGACCTCCCCAAACATTTTTTATTCCTGTACAATGTCTGTAATATATACTGCATTAGATGACATCCCCAGAACCTCCACTTATTCCTGTACTATGTCTGTAATATATACTGTATTACATGACCTGCCCTGAACCTTAATTTATCCCTGTACTATGTCTGTAATATATACGGCATTAGATGACCTCTCCCGAACCTTCACTTATTCCTGCACTATGTCTGTAATATGTATTGCATTAGATGACATCCCCTGAACTTTCACTTATTCCTGTACTATGTCAGTAATATATACTGCATCAGATGACCTCCCCAGAACCTTCAGTTATTCCTGTACGATGTCTGAAATAATATACTGCATTGGATGACCTCCCCTGAAGCTTAATTTATCCCTGTATTATTACATTGTACATTCCTATACTTGGTCTGTAATATATACTGCATTAGATGATCTCCCCTAAACCATCTCTTATTCCTGTACTATGTCTATAATATATACGGCAATAGATGACCCACCCCAAATCTTCTCTTATTCCTGTACTATGTCTGTAGTATATACAGTATTAGATGACCCGTACTATGTCTGTAATATATACTGCATCACATGACCACCCATAAACCTTTTCTTATTCTTGTTCTATGTCTGTAATACATACTGCATTAGATGACCTCCCCTAAACCTTTTCTTATTCCTGTTCTATGTCTGTTATATACTGCATCAGATGACCTCCCCTAAACCTTCTCTTATTCCTGTACTATGTCTGTAATATATACTGCATTAGATGACCTGCCTCGAACCATCTCTTATTCCAGTACTATGTCTGTAGTATATACAATATTATGACCTCCCCAAAACAACCTCTGTACTATGTTTTTAATATATACAGCATTAGATAGAACTCCCCTGAACTTCTTCTTTTTCCTGTACTGTGTCTGTAATATATACTGCATTAGATGACCTCCCCCTAAACCTTCTCTTATTCCTATATTATGGCTTTAGTATATACAGTATTAGATGACCTCCCCAAAACTATCTCCTGTACTATGTCTGCAATATATACTGCACAGGATGACCTTCCCTAAACCTTCTCTTATTCCCGTACTATGTCGCTAATATATACTGCATTAGATGACCTCCCCCTAACACTAACTTTTTCCTGTACTATGTTTGAGATATATATTGCATTAGATGACCTCCTCCTAAAACCCTTCTCTTATTCCTATACTATGTAATATGTACTGCATTAGATGACATCCCCTAAACCTTCATTTATTCGTGTACTATGTCTGCAATACATACTGCATTAGATGACTTCCCCAACACCTTCTTTTATTCTTGTACTATATCTGTAATATATACTGCATTAGATGACATACCCCAAACCTTCTCTTATTCCTGTACTATGTAATATATACTGCATTAGATAACCTCCCCAAACCATCTCCTGTACAATGTCTGTAATATATACTGCATTAGATTACATCCCCAAAACCTTCTCTCATTCCTGTACTATGGCTGCAATACTTACTGCATTACATGATATTCCCGATTTTTTTCTTATTCCTGTATTATGTCTGATCAAATGACATCCCTAAACCTTCTCTTATTCCTGTACTATGTCTGTAATTGTTTGTGTTGAGGTTTTACGGCCCAGTCAACCCAATGGGGTCATGTCGAGTGCGGTCAGTTTACCTAACCACACGTTTACTGGGCAGGCTTAGTCCTCTAAGCGGTTAACCAGTATTGTGCACATTCTTTCGCCAGAAACTGACAACTGCCCTTCTTGAATCAGCGGAAGGGAGAGAATGACCGTAGAAAATATTTCATGATCAATCTCCACGAAAGAATGTTGTCGACCTCGGCGGGGGTTGAACCCGCGACCTCCTGGTCTCCAGTCGGACGGCGCATCCAACTGAGCCACCGAGGCCGACTCTATGTCTGTAATATATACTGCATTAGATGACATCCAAAACTTTCTCTTATTCCTGTGCTGCATTAGATGACCTGCCCCCAAACCTTCTCATTTCTGTATTATGTCTGTAATATATACTGCATTAGATGACATCCCCAAACACTCTCTTATTCCTGTATTATGTCTGTAATTTATACTGTATTATATGACTTCCCCAAAACCTTTCCTTATTCCCCACTTGATAACATCGCCAACAAAAACTTTGTTTATTCCTGCATTTTGCTTCTATGGATGCTCAGGATGTTTTGATATGAAAGAATAAAAAGTGATTCATCACTGGCGTTTGGCAGGAAGATTCTTACCCCACTAAACAATTTCATGGGTTGTGACCTTTTTCTTATCAATCTGATATATCTGAACAAGCCTCTCTGAATACCTGCTGATGGGTTGAAAAACTACTGGATGAGTACCAAAGGGAGAGGATTCTGATTAGACACCACATTGTGCAAAGTCTGATCTGGGTGTAAAGTTTCCTCGGCCTGTCTGTCCCAGCAAATACTTACACTATACATAAGCCGCATCATGGGAAAAGAGCCCTCAAAGCATATGTGAACAGCAAAGCTTCAGGTGAGCCTGCACATCCTGTCTTGCCAGAACTTATGCTGTTCTCTTTTGTAAGCAGTAGGACAAAGAGAAACCTCAGCCAAAGAACTTGACAAGTAGCCTTGCTAGGGGCAAGGGCATGCACAGTGAAAGACTGATTCCACAGAAAGTCTGAAGAACCTTTTTCTCATGATGTTTTCCTATCATAGGAGCAGGTTTAAGAATGAAAATCACACATAAAATAAGAAAAACAAGCAAATTCCATAGGGAATTTATGTCTCCTACCTTATTGTCACACTTGCTTTAGCATGGGTGACTTAGGCGTGCAAGTTTTCGTCCGTTCGTCCGTCTTTTCGTCAACATTTACCCTGGATGTCTTGTGAGCGCAACTCCTCTTACAGTTTTGTACCGATCATTTTAAAACTTTGCATGTGTTTTCTTCATGGTATGAAGATGTGCATGTGGTTTGGATATAATTGTTAGATTATTTTTTGTCTCTTTTTCCACATTGTGAGCTTTTTCACCTCAATATATAGACAGTGGGTACCTCTTGTGAGTGCAACTCCTCTTAAAATTTTACACTGATTGTTTTGAAACTTTGCATGTATTTTCTTCATGGTATGAGGATGAGCATGTGGTTTGGGTATAATTGCTAGAACATTTTTTGTCACTTTTTCCACATTATGAACTCAGTCATTTTTCACCCTCAATATATAGACAATGGGCACCTCTTGTGAGCACAATTCCTCTTACAATTTTTTATCTATCATTTTGAAACTTTGCATATGTTTTCTTCATGGTATGAGGATGTGCATGTGGTTTTGGTATAATTGTTAGAACATATTTTGTCACCATTCCACATTGTGAACTTAATCATTTTCACCCTCAATATATAGACAATGGGTACCTCTTGTGAGCGCAACTCCTCTTACAGTTTTGTGCCAATCGTTTTGAAACTTTGCACGTTTTCTTCATGGTATGATGTGCATGTGGTTTGGATATAGCTGTTAGATCATTTTTTGTCACTTTTTCCACTTTGTGAACTTAGTCATTTTTCACCCTTTATATATAAACAGTTGGTATCTCTTGTGAGTGCAACTCCTCTTACAGTTTTGTACCAATAATTATGAAACATTGCATGCGTTTTCTTCATGGTATGAGGATGTGCATGTGATTTGGATGTAACTGTTAGATCAATTTTTTCACTTTTTCCACATTGTGCAAGTTATTTTTCACCCTCAATACATAGACTCAAATTTATTTTTGTCACTTTTTCCACTTGAACTTTGTCATTTTCTTAACCTCAGATTTTTTTCCACATTGTGAACTTATTCGTTTTTCACCCTCAATATATAGACAGTGGGTACCTCGTGAGCACAACTCTTCATACAATTTTATATCAATCTTTTTGAAACTTTGCACATGTTTTTTTCCATGGTCTGAAGATGTGCATGTCCTTATTATATAATCCTTGTCTTAATTTTTGTCACTTTTCCAACTAAGCACTGCTAAGAATGAAATAAACTTATTTAATAACCACATTCTGATTGTGGCTCCTTGACTTTTGCCCCAGCAGGTGCGACATCCCCCTTCCATGGAATTCTGGTTTTTATTTGAGCTGTTAAAAATGAGTAAGTTAACCAGAGGATCATTGGTCCTGTATCAGGTACCTACGTATTGAAGTAGGAAAAAAATTGAAGCCAAAAATGTGGAAAAAATAAAAAAAAATCAAAATCAAAAAACATATTTCAAGATTCCAAGAGCACATGTATATCCTCAGATCACAAGCAAAATGCCTGTAAAGTTTCAAATCATTTGGTTAAAGCTGTGGGAGGAGTTGTGCTCATAAGGTACCTACTACTATATGCACTTTCATAGTACTGAAGCATGAAAAAAGTCTATGTTAAAAGTTAAAAATGTGAAAAAAGTAAAAAAAAGTAATTTCAAGATTCTGTAAAAAGCATATGCATATCTTCAGACTATGGTTAAAACATCTGTATAGTTTCAGTGGGAATGGTTTAAAACTGTAGGAGTTATACTACATATACACTTTCATAGTATTGAAGCATGAAAAAAAGTCTAAGTTAAAAATGTGAAAAATTAAAAAAAAAATTATTTCAAGATTCTGTAAAAAGCACATGCATATCTTTAGACCATGATTAAGATACCTGTGAAGTTTCAGAAAGATCTATATAAAACTGTAGAAGTTGCGTCACAAGGTTCCCACTACAAACTTGGAACCATGCAAAAAAGCCTTAGTTAAAAATGTGAAAAAAGTGAAAAAAAAAAAAAAAAAAATAAATAAATAAAAAAAAAAAAAAAATAAATAACTTAAGGATTCTGTAAAAAGCACATGCATATCTTCAGACCATGATTAAAACACCTGTAAAGTTTCAAAAGGATTGGTCCAAAACTGTAGGAGGAGTTGCGCTCACAAGGTACCTACAACAAACTCAGAACCACGCACCATGCACCACAGAAAACCGAATACCATGTCCCCTCGCTTTTCTTCGAAAAGGCAGGGGACAAAAAATTATCTGGGCCCAGTTGTTCAAAACTAACGATGTTGTTATTTAATTTATCATTAAATTTTTTATCATTAAATATGGCATATAAGCTAATATTTTTGCTAAAAAAATGCGAGTGCTCTCATTTTTTCAGCAAAAATGCCTCTATATTAGATACAAATGTATATACATTAGAACAGATAACATTTTGACCACTAACAAGCTCGTTAAGCTAACAATACTTTGAACAACTGGGCCCAGGATGCTCCACTTGCCTACAGCTATGACAAATAACACACCAATGTAGATACATTGCATCAATCTGTAATCTGTAAGTTGAAGTATACATACCTATCAGTAGCACCACCTTTCATACAATGCCAGGTATACTCAACAAACATGGCCTGCTGCAGAAGTCGACCCATCCTACTGAAGTGACGCTCTGAACAAAATAGATATACACAAGCTACATTACTATCTGTTCTCTGGAGGTAACATTAACAGAGAACAATATATATGGTATAGAGAATAACTGCTATGAAAAATCTGCCACAATGGAACATGATAATTTGAAAAAAATTAATTCCAAAGGAAGAAGATTTTTTATCTAAATTTCCATACTCCAGAGATTTTTATATTGGGCTAACACTGTTGTTTATACTGTGTATTATATACTTTTTTGCCAGTGTAATAGAATTTCTTGGAAGGAACTCAAAAGTCATTTTAACTTGAGCATAAGAACACTAAACAATGTCAGAAAATGGTACCAGTCAGTCTGTTCTCTTGCAACCCTGGTGTTATACTTTCATAGTGTAATGTCAATCTTTGCTCTGGTTTATCTATGTTGTGGATATAATCTGTCAAAACAAGAAACTGCCAATAAACAGTGCTTATTAGATACTTCCCAAAATGTAACAGATGGACACGTTGACAGACAGACAACATGAATACAGTTTGCAGGGTGTATAACAAGAGTTGTCATAAGACAACGCAGCTCACCAGAAAGGTCTGATCGGAGAAGAAAACAATCTTTAAATAGTAAAGTTTAAATGCAGAACTCAAACATAGCTGTAAATGACAGAGTATGACCTGACTTTGATGTCGAAGAATGTCAAACTGAGGGATAGGGTATATGCCATTGAAACATCTTCCCTTAGGTTGTGGACAAAATATGAAAGCTATATCTTACATACTGAATCCCTTAGATTGGTGTGGGCGAAATATGAAAGCTATACCTTACATACTTCAGCAGTCATGTACACTTTTCAAAACTTTAACACAGCTGTAAATGACAAAGTATGACCTGACCTTGACCTCGGCAGAAGGTCAAACTGAGGAAGGGGTGTGTACTATTGAAAGGTCTTACCATAAGGTAGGTGTGGGCCAAATATTAAAGTGGCATCTTAACTACTTCAGCAGTTACGAACACTTTTTAAAACTTAAACACAAAACTCAAACATGGGTTTAAATGACAAAGTATGACCTGACCTTGACCTAGGCAGAAGGTCAAACTGAGGAAAGGGTGTGTGCTATTGTAAGGTCTTATCCTAACATTGAAGTGGGCCAAATATTAAAGCCGTACCTTGAGTACTTCAGCAATTACACTTTTCAAAACTTAAAACGCAGAACTCGAAAATGGGTTCAAATGACAAAGTATGACCTGACTTTGACCTAGGCAGAAGGTCAAACTGAGGAAGGGGTGTGTGCTATTGAAAGGTCTAACCATAAGGCTGGTGTGGACCAAATATTAAAGCTCTATCTTGAATACTTCAGCAGTTATGTACACTTTTCAAAACTTAAAAGCAAAACTTAAACATGGGTGTAAATGACAAAGTAAGAACTGACCTTGACCTATATAAAGGGTCTAACTTGGGGATGGGGGTGTAGGCTATTGAAAGGTCTTACCCTAAGGTAGGTGTAGTCCAAATATGAAAGCAGTACCTTAAACAGTTAAAAAACTATGCACACCTTTGAAAACTTAAACATTGTGCTAACACGGACGTGGACGCAGATGCTGACAGACGCCAATGCCAACGACTGGGTGACAACATAAGCTTTACAGGGACATAGTCCCGGCGAGCTAATAAAATGCAATCATGTGGGAAGTCTTTATTAACAGTTGCAAACACTAGTTATTCACTAGCTACTGATAGCATATCATAACACCGGATTATTGAAAATAATAAACTGAGAAATCTCTATCCTGCACATGTACTAATTTATTTCCAGGACCAGTCAAGACTTTCTTTTTTCAGGGATAAGCAATACATAAATAACCTTTTAAAACAAGAAGCGTCAATAAGCAGTGCTTATTAGATACTCTCAAAAGGTAATGACTGCCTTCTGATAAATTATTTAGCAAGAAGTGAAACATAAACCAAAATGCAATGGATGGATGGATAGACAGATGGACATACAGATGGACAGACAAAGTGAAAACAGTATAACCTGACACAAACACAGTTTGTGAGAGGTAGAATGTGTGGGGGTAGGAATGTTTTTATGCCCTGCATACATTAAGTCACTTTGAGACTGCTATGTCCATTACTAACTGATGATGTATCTAAAACAGCTGGAGAAATGGCAACAGTGAAAACCTTAATCAGATGCCACACTTTTTGGCATCTGATCTGGATCTACATATATGCTCCATCCCATCTGTCCAAATATTTCAGGTAAATAATGTCAATGTGTATTAATCTTTACAGTAAGAACTGTGCGTTAACTGATTTAAAATCCACATTTAAGGTCTTTGTGACAGATTGTATCTGTATATTTTACCTGTGTAGGGTATAAGTCCTTCTAAAGATGATCTAATGTTGGGAAATTTCCTGAGTTCAGCAGGAGGGTAGGACTTGAGTACTGATGAGAGAACAAACTGGGCTTCATGACAATGTCTACTGTTTGTGTTCCACAGGGCAGCAAACCTAAGTATAGCATCTGCAAAACAATAAATTTCTTACCCATATGGGCCTCATCAGCAAAAATGTGTCTTCATTAAGGCATGTGTGGATGTGAAGGCCCAGACCATCTGCCTGCACCTTCGCTTAGTCTGATCAGGACCTTTACTATCTGCTTATAGAATCATTGGGCACAGTAGAACATAATAAAATATAGCAAAGTTCCTGATCAGACTAAATACCTCTGTTGGCCAATATAGAACTTTACAACTTGTACTTACCATGAAGACACCTTTTCTCATGTCGCGGCTCATATAGACCAGGACACAACTCTAGATAAGGTACTTTTTCAATCCAAAAGTAACTGATATATTTCCATGGAAACATACATTGATGGTATTCAATGAAGCATCTTGATGAGGCACTCCTAATGTGTACCCAACGCATATGTTTTCAAGAAGAAATAAGAAAACTACTCATCATGATACCCCTTCCTATCTACAGCTATGCAAGGGCCTCCGAGGTTTTATTAGAAACCATAAAATAGTTTAAAAAGTTGCTAAAACCTCTAAAAAGGTATCTCTGCAAATGTAGCAAGCACTGTTTGTTTGTTTGTGTTGAGGTTTTACGGCCCAGTCAACCCAATGGGGTCATGTCGAGCGCGGTCAGTTTACCTAACCACACGTTTACTGGGCAGGATTAGTCCTCCAAGCGTTTAACCAGTATTGTGCACATTCTTTTGCCAGAAACTGACAACTGCCCTTCTTGAATCAGCGGAAGGGAGAGAATGACCACAGAAAGTATTTCATGATCAATCTCCACGAAAGAATGTTGCCTACCTCGGCGGGGGTTGAACCCGCGACCTCCTGGTCTCCAGTCGGACGGCGCATCCAACTGAGCCACCGAGGTCGGTGTAGCAAGCACTGTACGAAACCATTTCTACTTTCATTTTTGATCAACCCGTAAAAAGATTTTCACCAATTATGAGCGTGAAACGCTTTTGGGATATTAAATATTTTAAATACTTTTGACAAACTCAAACCTTAGCCTAATTCAGGAAAGTTTCTGGACATTTCCATGTGACCACCAACTGGTGTTATTACTTTAATTTTTGGATGACCACATTGCTAAATCCTCTCTGTAAACTCCATTTACTGATGTCACAGCTGTGATGCACTGAATTTGGTGTTGTAGTTGCAAATAAAGACCTGGTACCTTGGCCAAAAAATCCACTGGGATTCTTCTTGCACTAGTCCGCAAGGAGTATCCTTTTTAGATAGGGTGAAAAGCACCCTTTCATCGGTTGCTAAAAATCCAAATTAACAAAGGCATTTTTTATTTATTTACATAGATTCATGGATAAAATTCTTTCTTTTTAACAGCGTCTGCTGTGCTTAATGTATTTTTGAACCTTGACATAAAAAAAACAACATAAATAAATCACATGTCATGTGATGTCACGTCATGGCGTTTACAGGGGAGACGACATTGCTGTCAGTGCTGTGAAAAATCGCATAATGACACCTCTTTGACTGCCGATATGAAATCCCTGTCACAGCAGATTTGAAGTCGAATGATCGTCCATCGAGTACTTCTGGTTATCTCAAGAATGATAGGATTTTGCATGTGGCACAGTGATATCTGACTTTTTAGGGTATACCTTGTGGTTGGAGCTTCGTACCCTGCTCGCTACCCTCGCCATATGCACCAATCGGGAGTCTTGCCTATCTTTTCAGCCAATTTATAGCTTGGATGAAACGTCAGACGCCTGTGAGCTATGTGTCATGAAATGTACTCATAGCTCTAGATAAGAAACTGTTTTTAACGAAAAACTATTGATAATACATTTCTTATTTCTCAGTGAAGAGTTCAACAAGTCCACAACTCATTTTCATGGAGAAATAAGAAAAGTATTTATACAGTTGGTCCTCTAAGCTAGAGCTATGAGTTACAATAACTGTCTCAAAATTTTGTGCCCAATCCTTCAGCCATAGCAACATATGCAAACAGTGCAGACAGACAGACACATAATACATACAGCAAAAAACAACAAAAGAACATGAGGACCATGATGGTCCTATATTGCTCACCTGAGCAAACAGATTTGCATACTTACTATTGAAGTCTCATCCAAGTTCACTGCTTTATGATTTTTTTTGTAAAAATTTTAAGCTCAAGAATGACAAGATGGTCCTATAAAATGATGGTCCCATTATATTCAAATCTGTCTAGTGGTTTCTGACAAGAAGACTTTAAAGTTTTCTGTATACATATATAGGGAAAATAAGCCCCTCCCGTTACCCATGTTTTCTGCTGAATCATGGTGGCTTGAAAAATCTTGGTAGAGGGTCACCAAAGGAATAATTTTGCCAAATTATATTGAAATCCGTCCAGTACTTTCTGGTAAGAAGATTTTTAAAATTTTCTGTACTGACATACAGGGAAAATAGGCCCCGCCCCCTGGCAGCCATATTTTTTTATGAATCACGATAGCTTCAACAGTCTTGCTAGACTGTCACCAAAGGAACATTTCTGCCTAATTATATTGAAATCGGTCCAGTGGTTTTTTCAAGATTTCTAAAGTTTTCTATATACATATATAGGGAAAAAGAAGTCCCATATAGTTCACAGTGACCTACATTGACTTTTATTTCAACTGTCAGATCATATTGATTCATAATCCCATGTTCATACATCAAATAAAATTCAAGATATAAGGCAAAATCACTGAACCATGAAATATAGGTAAATGTGACTTACATGATGTCAGTAGTGGTGTCACACAGAATCAATATCCCAAGTATCACATTAATCCACGAAATAGTCTTCAAGATATAAGACAAAATTGCTGGAGCACAGAAACTAGGTTACAACGACCTTGGCCCTATTACACTGAATGTTGATGCAGGCTTTCAAATGTCCTCCAGTGAAAAAAGTAGGTATAAAGCAGTGCTCAAAATTTTGAAAAAGTAGGGCAAAAGTAGGAATTTCAATTATGAAAAGTAGGGACAGTAGGGATGTTCTGAGTTTTTTTTTTTTTTTTGATTTGGGTTTTACGGCCCTTTCAAGAATATTTCACTTATATCGAGCCGATCGTTCATCAAAGGTGGGCGAAAACCGGAGAACCCGGAGAAAAACCACCTGACCATCCGTAAGCAGAACTTGGCTTTCCCACATGTGACCCGAGCGAGGCTCGAACCACAGCAGTGAGAAACCTAATGGATTAAGAGTCAACTCTCTTATCCACTAGGCTACGGGGGCCAGCAGGATGTTCTGAGTGTTTTCATACTTAGAAAAAGAGATAATAAGCAAACAGTGTTTTCTCAGAACATAACAATGCATAACCATGGAAAGAAAATGCCAAAATAAATGTTCCAAAAAATGGAGTTACAACTAAAGTAAAAATATTTTATAAACTTTTGCATCGCAGCTGCTCAAACTAGGTTGATCTAATTTTTACAAACTTCGAGTGAGCGAGGAAAAATGAAGTTTTTATAGTAAAACATATTTTAACAAGTAATACTTAACCTATAACTGAGTGAAGCGGGGAGAGGAGGGAATTTCTTATCTATAGGTTAAGTATTACTTGATAAGATATGTTTTACTATAAAAACTTTATTTTAACTGCATAATACATTAACCTATAGATAATGTGCTAGAATTTATAGATTAGGAGGGAGGAGCTCCCCTAATTCTAACACTATTATATATATTAGATTCCCTTAACTTCTGATTTAAGACTCAGGAAACTCGAAGAAATCAGATACAGTCTATAATATATACTAAGAATGATCTAGATTCACTAATAATATATCTTTAAGGTGTTAATACCTTATTATATGAATGATGGACTCTGGAGGCTGTCAGTTTTCTTAAGCATCAGAAGCCTGAATTCCTGGCCCCCCTACCTCTTTTTTAGGCAACAATGATTGGGCCCAAATGACACAAATTGATAACTTGCTGAGACATATTCTTCAAGTAAGATTTTGAGCAGTTCAGAAAGATTCCAGACTACTGTTTTGATAATGTCATAGAGCGGAACCTTATCAAAGAATGCCCAGGAAAAGATAGCTCTATCTTCATGAACCCTAATTATTTAACAAGGAAATGTTTCCTTGGCTGAGTTTCCTATAGGTATAAACTACACATCACAAGACTTTAAGAGATGACATGATTATTGGTAAATAATGTAGTCCTATCTTACAACAAGCAACAAGAACTAGTTATTTTTAGGTAAGACTTTAGTTTTCTAATTGATCATAAAAGTTTACAAAATATTCCTTTTTTGCATTTTCGAGCTAATTTAGGAATAATTAAAAATCTGGGTAATGGACAGAACTGGTCAGCATTTCACTGAACTTCGTACACCAAAGAATTTCATATGTTTTGTTGTACGCAAATTGTGGACAATAAAAAGCATTTCACTAACGTCTATTTCGTACGAAATTTTCGTACAAACTTCTAAATTTTTTGCGTAAATCTACGACTGTGTCAAGGCTGTCGCAGATCTGAGGATTTTCGTTAGTGTCATGGCGGCAGTGTTCAAGTTTGTTGAATCAGACCGCAGAATCAAGCTTTCTAGAGTTATCAGGCTTCAGTGAAGTACAAATCATTGTGCAGTCATCATTTGTCAGCGCTAGCAATGTCAACAGTGCAAAATAAAAAGCCGACATACTTGCCGCAAACATCAAAGTTTCAAGCAAGATTTTACAAAAAGCCATGGAAAACGCACCTGCTAAACAATTTAATTATGTATTTTAAGCTTCAAACTCTGAAAAGTTCTCCTTTTTTTTATTTCTTCTTTTCTGTCAAAATATAATGTCCCACTGTCATCCTATGGTATTTTTATTTCTCCGCGCATGCACAATTTTGTCATAAACCCAACACACTGTGTAGGATGTTGTACAATGGGAGTCGGATTTTGGCAATAACTTGTTAAAACTGAACATGCTTTATTTTTTTATATATTTATGTGCCTTTGACACAGGTCTTGTCAAGCTTTAGACCCATGAAATCACTCCCTCCTCCACTCTCCAGCTCAACTGCTCCTTCAGATCCTCCCCAGCTGGCACACAAGGTTAAATCAACATCAATTTAAAGTCAAGACATTGAATCGATGTTGTTTCAATGTTCAGCGACCACTGGGCCCCTTTCTGGCCTAGCTAGGCTGTTCAAATAAACCCTTTTTAACACTAAAGATAAAACACTTGTTTGTCATTTATAGTTCCAAAATTTTAAGGTTTTTTTTTTCTTGACTGAGGGACTGCTCCACTCCTCTCCCACATAAAATTTACAGTTCTGGGTTTTCAGTCAAATCCGCTCCCTAGGACTCTCTTCGTAAACACTCAGCGACAGGGCCTACACTTCCATAGCCTACATGACTACCCATGGCATCTGCATAGTCATCTGTGGTTATATCACTCAGGGACTACTGAAGAAATGTACTTAACCAGTCACAAGTAACCATGGACCCACGTGGTGCTGAGGTAACATTAAACATTGAACAATTTAACTTTTGACAAAAACTGTTGATGAAAAATGACCCCTTGTAAGTTAGGCCACACTCCTGACCCCAAAAAATGGTCCTTTTTAACACCGGGAAACACCATATGCAGTAATGTAAAAAAACCCAAAAACAATGCCAACTTAAATTATGAGGTGCCGTTTTACTATTTATTCCCTGTTTAAAGATATTCATAATTTGATTCATGAAATCCATTATTAAATTAGTGATAATAATTCTGCCCCTTGGTCGGTCTAGGGGTTAAATATTAGAATGTATTCATTTTCGCAAATGTATGCAAAAGAAAAAAAATAAGTTTTCAAATTTCTAATTTGGCACATGATACTTGTATAGCATACAATTAAAGATGGTGATGGGAACACCCTGGTGGGGCCCGAGATCAAGAACTAGGACTTCACGTGGTTTCCGTATTTTTACAACATTAAATGCACTTGTCCAGAAATTCTAAACTACGCCATTTCAGTATTAATGAAAATGTCGGACCCACGTCATGTTTTCAATCAACTTATGAAGCGTGCATAAAAATCCAACTGGGTTGTATGAGGGACTAGGGAAGACCCAGATCAGCCCTCGCATTAGCAGGGTCTGACCCCATAGGCTTCCAACAGAGCAGGCTAGACTTAAAAAGGCTTTAAATTTTATTCGAACAAGAAAGAACTAAACAGACTTTTGACATGAGCCTTCGTGGTAACTGGTCCACAAGGAGAAGCCTTTCCCATAAGTCATAATTTATTAACTAGAGCTGGTGCTTATAAACCACTCTGCTCCCAACTTCTTGACCCTGCCAGCCCCTAAAAGTTTTTTAGATATCTTACAATGCTGAAATGCCAAAACTTTCAAGGAGCGTAACTCAAGAAAAAACGACTTTTTTAGAACTTAATCAGGTCCCATCTATTCATCATTCCCTATCAGTCTGTCAAGTTTCATGGCAAAAGCCTGACTTGTTTCCGAGATACCTGGCTTGCTTACAAGGTTAAAATGCCAAAATATTTAAAGGGTCATAACTTGGGAAAAATCTTTCCGATTTGTTTTTTTTTTTCAAAAGTTCATCCGGTCATCTACTTATCATCCCATATCAGCATATTAAGTTTCAAAACAATATACTGAATAATTTTTTAGATAACTTGCTTGCCAGGTTTCATTGCATTTTTTTTCAAAGGGGCATAACTCAAGAAAGGGGCATAACCCTGATAGAAAAAAAATACGGGTCAACTATTTTTTTCATGAGGAATTTCAAAAACTTGGCATGGATGGTTCAAAATTTATGCTATGCACAAAAAAAGAGTGGCTAACGGACAGACGACCGAATGAACAAATGGACAAGCCCAAAGCAATATGCCCACCAACTTCTTTGATGCTGGGAGCATAAAACATTGCTTTGTCTAGCTTTAGAGTCTGGTAACAATGTGCTAATTTAAAATGATGTGTTATTATTTTAAAAATAGGTGGGGATATTGTGAACGCCTCCTTCTATCCATCTGACTGTCAGTTTGTCACCTCCTAAACCACTGTGCGGATTTTAACAAAACCTGCAACTCATGGTAAGGGTCTGCGAGAGCAACATTATTTTTTAGTGCATCCGTCCATGCATCCAATCATCTGTCCATTATGCTATTGGCTCCTAAACCACTGGGCTGAATATAACCAAACTTGCTACATAACCTCCCTTCATGGTAAGGTGTGTGAGAGCAACATTAATATACCTTCCGTCTGCCATCCGCCTGTCTGGCATCCATCCATCTGTCTGTCACACTAGATCTTCTCCCAAACCACTGGGCCGAATTCAACCAAACTTGCTACTGGGCTTTCTTTCATGGTAAGGGTGTGCGAGAGCAAGTCATCCTTCAGTCATGCTATTAACTAGCAACATTAGCAATGTGGGGATTTGTGATGGCGTGCCATAGACTGCGCATACTAGCATACTTTATCACTCTGACCAACTTGATCGTCCTTGACACATTCTTGACACAGGAAAAAGATAGCGCCCTAACTTCGTGAGCCTTAATTTTTAGGGAAGAAATGTCTCTTTGGGTGAGTTTCCGACAGGCAAGCTTAATTGTATAAGCTACCCATTTTGGGCTGGTCTTCGAGATGTCATGATTGCCTTTAATTGGTAAAAAGTCTAGTTCTATTCTGACGATACAACTAGTCGTCTGAATGTTGATGTGATAAATATGTCTGATGCCGATCCTGCCTCATAAAGAAGTTGTTTTTTGTATAAACAAACTGCAATGAACTACTTTATTGCAGCATCCTAGATTTTGACCTCTAGCCCTGCCCGGGGCATGACCCAGGAGTCAACAGATGTAGAATAAAGAGAACCCTCCCAGGTACCCCCATACCAAATATGAATAGTTTCTGAGAAGTAGCTGCAATGATATACGTAATAAAAAACTTCGAAGTAAAGCTTGGTTATAGCAGGTGTTAACAGACCAATCAGACACTGACAGACAGAAGGAAGAGCTGAAGTTCTAGCATTTTTGGTTTAGGGGAAACCTCAATGTTAAATTTAGGGCTATTTTTTAGGGATTTAGGGGCTAGGATAATGTATTTTAAATGAAATAAGCCTCAAAATACCTCATAATTATGTCCAAAATAGTCCCCAAACCTTGGATGTTTGCCCGGACAGACAAACAGATTGACGGAACCGACGGAAACTAGATACCTCTTTGGCATACTTTGAATGCCGGGGATATAATAAATTCAGGAATATAAAAAAAGCACATGCATATCTTCAAACCATGAAAAATACACCTGCAAAGTTTCAAAAAGAACCGTCCACAACTGTAGGAGGAGTTGCATCCACAAGGTACCCACTATCTATACTATTTGAGCTCACAAAAAGACTAAGTTCAAAACCCTGAAAAAGTGACAAACCATATTTTCAGGAATATAACACAAGAGGTCTATGGGCCACAATTCGGACATTGCGTATCTGCAGATGTCACGCAAAATCCTTCCAGCATTGCCAAAGAAACTGGGACAGAAATTTGACTGTGCCGTAAATAGGTCAAAGGTCATCCTAGGAACATCACTTGAACAAACTGGGTAGACCTTGCATATACCAAGATTCAGCCTCATAGCTTTCTTGGTTCTGGAGAAGAAGATTTTTTAAGATATGGCATCATGGTGGCCATCTCGTTCAATAGTGCAAAACCATATGAACAGAATGACCATACCTGTTTGTCAGAAAGCCAATGTGAAATCTGGTCAGAGGAAAAGCCATTTAAAGATTACACGATTTTATCATGTATATAGCCCAGAAGCAAGGGCAGATAACCCACAGGGTTGGATTGAAACTATAAATGTTTACTATTTGAATCATACACTATAAGTTTCAGCTGTTAGTCTTCAATATATTTTGAGAAAAAGATTTTTCAAAAATCTGTATTGTGACACAAATTTGACCTTGCCATAAAAAGGTCATCCTAGGATCATCATGTGATCAATTTTTGTAGACCTAGTCCCCAATACTATATCCAAAGGATCAGCCTTAAAGCTTTCTTGGTTCTGAAGAGAAAAAGATTTTTTTTTAACCATTTATGGACATGATGGCCATCTTGTATAATGGTGGAACCTTTAAACAAATTAACAATATCTCTCCAACAGAAGGCCCCATGTGAAAACTAGTGAAAATTGGCCAAGCAGTTTCAGAGAAGACAAAGCTTAAAGATTACAGAATTTTTATACCTATACATAGCCCAGGGGCAAGGGCAGATAATTCATGGGGAACAAAATTTTGATTTAGTTATGTAACTAAAAGGATTTACTACATTGTAAATTACAGCTATTAGTCTCAAATACATTTTGAGAAAAACATTTTTCAACATTTTCCCCACACAAAAGTGTGGAAACACAAACTTTACCTTGCCATAAAAAAAATCAACAGTCAACCTAGGAACATCATTTGAACACACTTGGTAGACATTGAGTCCCCAATGCTATATACCAAGATTCAGCCTCAAAGCTTTCTTGGCTCTGGAGAAGAAGTTTTTTTAAGTGTTTTTAGCATATATGGCCCAATAGTTTCAGAGAAACATTGAAAGATTACATGGTTTATGTATGTATATAGCCCAGTGGCAAGGGCAGATAATCCTGAGGGACAACAGTTTTATTGTAACTAAAAGGATTTGCTACTTTGATCATACATTGTAAGTTTCAACCATTAGCCTTTTAATACATTTTGAGAAAAAAATGTTTCAATATTATCCCCATACGAATGCTAGGATCATCATTAACCTTGATCATACATTGTAAATTACAGCCATCAGTATTTAATACATTTTGAGAAAATGATGTTTCAATACTTTCCCCATACAAATGCATAGGGGCTCAAATTTGACCTTGCTATAAAAACGTCAAAGGTCAACCTAGGGTCATCATTTGAACAAACTTGGTCGGCCTTGAGTCCCTAATGCTATATACCAAGATTCAGTCTCAAAACTTTCTTGGTTCTGGAGAAAAAAGTGTTTTATGTGTTTTTGACATTTATGGGCATGGTGGCCATCTTACTTAATGGACCATGCCATTTGTTCAAATTTTCAATCCACCTTTAACACAAGGCTCTACATGAAGTTTGAAGAAACCTGGCCCTGGGGTTTCAGAGGAGAAGTCGTTCAAAGGTGTGGACAGACAGACCGACGGACGGATGACAGACAGCCTATATGGGCATGGCGGCCATCTTACTTAATGGACAATGCCATTTGTAAAAATTTTCAATCCACCTTTAACACAAGGCTCTACATGAAGTTTGAAGAAACCTGGCCCAGGGGTTTCAGAGGAGGTCGTTCAAAGGTGTGGACAGACAGACCGACCTACGGATGGATGACAGACGGCGAGTGACAATAGCTCATCCTGAGCCTTTGGTTCAGGTGAGCTAAAAAGCATATGCATACCTTCAGACCATGACAAAAACATCTACAAAGTTTAAAAAAGAACCATCTACAACTGTAGGAGGAGTTGCATCCGCATGGTACCCATTATCTATACTATTTGAACTTGAAAAATGACTAAGTTCAAAAGCCAGAAAAAGTACCAAAAAATAGTTTCAGGAAAATATGAAAAGCACATACCTATCTTCAACTCATGACAAAAACACCTGCCAAGTTTCAAAAAGATCTGTCCACAATTGTAGGAGGAGTTGTGTCCACAAACTACCTACTCACAGAGGGGGGGATTACAGAGCTACGGAATTACGGAAAGCCAAATAATATGTCTCCTGTTTTCTTTGAAAAAGCGGGGGATAAAAAGCACTGCATAAAATAACTTCCTGTCACTAGAAACCTAAGTCTGGTGTATAAATGTCAGTAAACAAAGCTTACACAACACACTTCGCAAACACATTTACTTTAAGTCACTGTATGAATTTCATTTGATTTGGACCATAAAATATATCATCCTATGGAAACCAACTTTGAACCTTTATAAGTGGATAGAGCTTATGTCAGAATTGAGACACATAAATGCTGTTTTTTTTTTATTGAGCCTGTGTTTAATGGTCATTAAAGGGAATGGATACACTATCACAGAAGGCAACTGTCAAGTTTTAATCCAAATAATTCCTTTTATCATATCCAAAGAAGAATTATCACTTACTGTGATAGTTTTGGTTCTCATCAAGAACCATCATCAGACCTTGACCTCATGATGTCACAGGACTTGCACTGCTTACCACTAGACTGGTTCTTAGTAGTAAACAAAGGCCTGTACATGTTGCTCAGAATGTATGCCCCCTGGTCCCAATTCATGACAGAAGGAGACTGACTGATCCTGATAGCTTCTTTGACTTGTCTAAATCTCTGATTATTGATTATTCTCCTTGTCATTTACTTTTGCCCACTCCCAATCAATGACATGGTTAGTCTTAGTGATATTATAAGTCACTGTGTTTTGTTAAAATATGTTTCATATGACTTTCACACTGACTTGGTGCATACCTGTGGTATTTTTTTTTAAATTTTTCTGATGTTCACTCAGTTTCTTAATGAATTTTCTGCCTGTTATATCTAGGTATTTGATTAATTGTGGCACTGGATCTCAAACATGACACCACAGGTATTTTCCTTTTTCACTTTGTCTTTGGGATGGACTAAGACTTTCCTCAGCGTGAAATGTGGTCGCACAGATACTGATATGCCATGTTTTTTTCATTACCATACTGAATAACCACACAGCCTTTGGATTTGTCCTTGTCAGTTTTGAGGTTTTTCTTTCGCTTTCCATTTTGTTTCTTTTATTTATCACTTTCACTGGTCATAGTAAGTGATAATTCTTTGGATATGATGGAAGAATTCTTTGAATTAATGTAGTATTCTATCCTGATGAACCTATTCAGTGAACTGTCAAATTTGTTTTGCCACTCTTCTGAAAAAGGGGTCTATACTAAAAGGAAAGAAGTTGCTCTGCTTGGGAGTAAATTCTTTCCTTTAAGAACAGACCCCTTTTCAGAAGGGGTTTGATGCATAGAAAAGCAAACAGGAAGTCTTAAAAATTATTCATTTCCCTTAAGCCACCAACATAAGTTTGGTTTGAATCCAATAAAAAACAATCAAGTTATCACGAGAAACCAAGTTTTAATATTAAGTAACATTATTCTGTGAAAAGTTATTACAATTTGCCCATTAAAAATCCCATTAAATATTTTGCCAATACTAATCCAGAAACAGAAGTTCAATGGAATCCTTGACACAGAACAGATCACATGTAAAAGAAATATGAATGAATGTGCATATGTTCACAGAATGGATGGATGGACAGATTGATGGATACACACATACTCAGCATGAAAACAATACCTCATCATTATCATGTGGCAGGTTATAACAAGAGCTCCGCCAAGTGGGGCATTATACGCCCTCGGCAAGTAATAAGATGTAGCACATAAACTGGCTCCTGTACGATTCAGTGCTCCGGATATAAACTGTAAGTGGAATTATAAAAAAAAAAATTAAAAAAAATTTCATTGGGGCATATCTCTGCTGATAGTTTGTGAACTGTAACCTAAGGGACCAAGCTGGCCAAGAAATTAAGGGAGAAGTGACTTCTCCCTCCTTGGAAAATAGGGAGAAGTTTGCTGCTTTTAGGGAGAAGTGCTTTCTGACGGAGGACACACCACAGAAGCATGGCTATATTATAAGCTCATATGAGCTGATTTGTTTTTCCTATACTTCAATATCGGACCAAACAATAACAAAACAAAAATAAACAACCAAAAAAAAAAAAAAAAATGCTTTAAGAAATTTTTTTGTAAACCTTTAACTTGCTTAATACTGATTTTATTTTTGTTCTTCAAGGGAGCCAAATCAGAAGAGTATTAAAAAAAAAAAAAATTCAAAAAGAATTATGCATTTATAAAGATTTAATAATGACAACCTTTCCTTGCAAATCTAATAAAAGAAGATGAAAAAAAAAAAAAAATCAATATCTTGCCGATATGACCAAAACTTTAGTTATTTGCAAAAAATATACCTATTATAAAATAAAATTTGCACACTATTACCTCTAAACAATATGCTGCGAAAAGTTTACAAAAACTTTCAAAGGGGCATAAATCTGCAAAAAATTGGTGCGCAGTAACCTCGAAATAATATGTGCTGCTCCACATCATCGTGTAACTATTTATGAAGTTTCAGCTTGATCAGATGTAAACTGTAGGAGGATTTAGCTGAAAACAAAACAAGAGGGCCATGATGGCCCTGTAATGCTCACCTGAGCAACATAGCACTTTGAGAGCCTGATCTAGAACTGATCAAGGCAAACATTCTGATCAAAGTTCAAAATGATTATAACAAAGTTTTCTGCTGATTTGGCCCGGTGACCTAGTTTTTGATACCAAGTGACCCAGTTTCGAACTTGACCTAGAACTCATCAAGACAAACATTTTGTGCAAGATTCATGATGATTGCTTGAAAAATGTGACCGCTAGAGTGATAACAAGATTTTATGCTGATTTGGCCAGGTGACCTAGTTTTTGACCCCAGGTGTTCCAGTTTCGAACTTGACCTAGAAATCATCAAGACAAACATTTTGAGCAAGATTCATGATGATTGTTTCAAAAATGTGACCGCTTGAGTGTTAACAAGGTTTTCTGCTGATTTGGCCCGGTGACCTAGTTTTTGACCCCAAGTGACCCAGTTTCAAACATATCCTAGAACTCATCAAGACAAACATTTTGAGCAAGATTCATGATAATTGCTTCAAAATTGTGACTGCTAGAGTGTGAACAAGGTTTTCTGCTGGTTTGGCCTGGTGACCTAGTTTTTGATACCACATGACCCAGTTTCGAACCTGACCTAGAAATCATCAAGACAAACATTTTGAGCAAGATTCATGATTATTCCTTCAAAAATGTGACCCCTAGAGTGTTAACGAGGTTTTCTGCTGATTTGGCCCGGTGACCTAGTTTTTGATACCAAGTGACCCAGTTTCGAACTCGACCTATAAATCATCAAGACAAACATTTTGAGCAAGATTCATGATGATTGCTTCAAAAATGTGACCACTAGAGTGTTAACAAGGTTTTCTGCTGATCTGGCCAGGTGACCTAGTTTTTGACCCCAAGTGACCCAGTTTCGAACTTGACCTAGAAATCATCAAGACAAACATATTGAGCAAGATTCATGATGATTGTTTCAAAAATGTGACCGCTAGAGTGTTAACAAGGTTTTCTGCTGATCTGGCCAGGCGACCTAGTTTTTGACCCCAGCTGACCCAGTTTCAAACTTCACCTAGAAATCATCAAGACAAACATAATGAGCAAGATTCATGATGATTGCTTCAAAAATGTGACCGCTAGAGTGTTAACAAGGTTTTCTGCTGATCTGGCCAGGTGACCTAGTTTTTGACCCCAAGTGACCCAGTTTCGAACTCGACCTAGAAATCATCAAGACAAACATATTGAGCAAGATTCATGATGATTGCTTCAAAAATGTGACTGCTAGAGTGTTAACAAGGTTTTCTGCTGATCTGGCCAGGTGACCTAGTTTTTGACCCCAGGTGACCCAGTTTCGAACTTGACCTAGAAATCATCAAGACAAATATATTGAGCAAGATTCATGATGATTGCTTCAAAAAGTGACTGCTAGAGTGTTAACAAGGTTTTCTGCTGATCTGGCTTGGTGACCTAGTTTTTGACCCCAGGTGACCCAGTTTCGAACTTGACCTAGATTTAATAGAGGCAAACATTTTGAGCAAGTTTCATCAAGATTGGGTCAAAAGTATGACCTGTAGAGTGTTAACAAGTTTTTCCTTTGATTTGACCTGGTGACCTAGTTTTTGACCCCAAGTAACCCAGTATCGAATTTGACCTAGATTTCATAGAGGCAAACATTCTGACCAAGTTTCATCAAGATTGGGTCAAAACTGTGACCTCTAGAGTGTTAACAACTAATTGTTGACGACGAACGATGGACGACGACGGACATAGGGTGATGACAATAGCTCATCCTGAGCTTTTGCTCAGGTGAGCTAAAAATTAATAGAAATTTTCAAAGGGGTTTAACTCTGCTAATATTTGGTGGACTGTAACCTTGAAACAATATGCGCTGCTCCACATCATAGTCTAACTACAAATCAAGTTTCAGCTTGATAGGATGTATACTGTAGGAGGATTTAGTCGGAAATGAAAAGTTTACTGAAATTTTCAAAGGGGCATAACTCTGCTAATATTTGGTGGACTGTAACCTCGAAACAATATGAGCTGCTCCACATCATGGTCTAACTGTACTTGAAGTTTCAGCTTGATTGGATGTAAACTGTAGGAGGATTTAGCCAGAAACGAAAAATTAATAGAAATTTTCAAAGGGATATAACTCTGCTAATATTTGGTGGACAGTAACCTTGAAACAATATGCGCTGCTCCACATCATGGTCTAACTACAAGTCAAGTTTCAGCTTGATCAGATGTAAACTGTAAGAGGAGTTAGCCGGGAACGAAAAGTCAACTGAAATTTTCAAAGGGGCATAACTCTGCTAATATTTGGTGGACTGTAACCTCGAAACAATATGCGCTGCTCCACATCATGGTTTAACTATATATGAAGTTTCAGCTTGATCGGATGTAAAATGTAGGAGGAGTTAACTGGAAATGAAAAGTTTACAGAAATTTTCTAAGGGGCATAACTCTGCAAACATTTGGTGGACTGTAACCTCGAAATAATATGCTCTGCGCCACATCATGGTCTAACTATATATCAAGTTTCAGCTTGATCAGATGTAAACTGTAGGAGGAGTTAGCCGGAAATGAAAAAGTTTACGGACGGACGCACGGACGCCATACCCCGTAACATAATACGTCCCGTTTTTCAAACTGGCGTATAACAAGAGAGCAATGATGGCCTCGGATCACTCACCTGAGTTCCAGATAGCTTGTGGAAAAGATGGTGTCACTGGCTTGAGAGATGTTGATTAAACACTTTTCTATTTTTAGCTCTGGTCCCTGGAGCCTTCAGCTAAAAACTTTTTGAACAGGTACCTTATGTTTTGAACAAGTATCTTATGCAAGCAGTGAAAGAGCTTAGTAATGCTGCTTGGGTACACAGGTTAACAAAATGTTCTTGGTTCAACTGCCTGAAGGTATACCATGGGGCTCAAACATGATATCTTTATTCAGGCTGTAGTTTTGATTTCTGTATGTTGGTTGACCTAGTTTTGTTTTGGGTCTTTTTTTGATATATGTACAAAATTAATGACAGTGGTTTAGAGACCTTAGGACAGGCCTCCATGGCCTAGTGGTTAAGATTCCTGACTCTTAAACATTTGGTCTCCCTCCACTGCGAGTTCCAGCTATTGGGTCACATGTGAAACGCCAACTTCTGCAACAGTAGGACAGGTGGTACTCCTGTTTTTGAAATCAGGCCACTGACCTAGATATTGTTAAAAAGAGTTGTCTATTTTCAGCCTTGGTGGCTATCTCCTTCAGCAAAGAGAAACCATTTCAGCAATTTTGGTATAGGAGCATAAGAAGAATATTTCTTTGAAACAGAGCATAAGAGGAATATATAGGGGCATATGAGGAACATTTCTGTGAAATTATTTTGAAATCAAGCCACTGGTTGCAAAGATGTCGTTTAAAGGTTTTTCTAGTTTCAGCTCTGGCGGCCATTTTGTTCAGCCAAAGGGAACCATATTAGCAACTTGGTAAAAGGGCATATGAGGAACATATCTGTGAAATTATTTTGAAAACGGGCCAGTGGCCTTGGAGCAGATATTTTAGAGGTTTATCTATTGTTAGCTGAGAGGCGGACATTTTGTTCTGCCAAAAGGAACCATATTAGCAATTTTGGTTAAGGGCCATAAGAGGAACATTTCTGTGAAATTATTTTGAAATCAGGCCACTGGCCGCGGTGGAGATGCTGTTTAAAGGTTTTCTCTATTTCCAGCTCTGGCGGACATTTTGTTCAGCCGAGTGGAACCATTTTGGCAATTTTTGTAAAGGGCCTTAATTTCTGTGAAATTATTTCAAAATCTGTCCACCCATTTATGAGGAGAACCTGTTTTAAGGTTTTTCTATTTTTTAGCTCTGGTGGCCATCTTGTTCAGTTCAGCGGAACCATTTTAGCTATATTGGTCACCTAAGGAACATTTCTATGAAATTAATTCAAAATCTGTTCACCCGTTTAGGAGGAGAAGTCATTTAATGGTTTTTCTATTTTTAGCTCTGGTGGCCATCTTGTTCAGCAGAGCGGAACCATTTTAGCTACTTTGATAGAGAGTGATATGGGGAACATTTCTGTAAAGTTTGGATGAATTTGGTTCTTCAGCTGAAAAGGAGATGTCATTTAAGTAACATGTTGACAGACAATGGACCACACACAACAAACGACACATACATCAGACATAGCGTGATCACAATAGTTCACCATGAGCACTTCCTGCTCAGGTGAGCTAATAAGAGTAAAAATCACTGAATACACAAATTTCATTTAGTTTTCATGGACACATTACCTACCAATCTGATCAGTTCTCAATTTTTCTAAAGTAGTCTGTAATTTTTCTGAGCCATTGTCTTCTGACAGAACTTCTGCAACACATAAACAATATATTCATTAAGAATCCATAAATGCCTTGATATCTTCAATGAACTTTTCCACTGTGCAAGCTGGAAGGGTTTATTATCTATTTAAAGAATTGGTATATAGAATTGCTGTCTGCAAGTTTTAGCATATCTACCCTGTCAGCCCAGTAGACCAAATCAAATGCATATGCAAACAGTGTAGACCCAGATGAGATGGCTTGCCACTTGGTTCTAGATTTTTGTCTGAGATTCCTCTTTGCAACAATGGACTGTCTAAATTCAAATACCAAAGAGTCACGGATGAAAAAGTTACCTATTGGAAATAAGTACTTAGCTAAAATTCAAAGACTGAATGTCAAACAGCATAGCCCCTGATTAGACAGCTCATTTTATGCCATCTCATCTGGATCTACACTGTTTGCAAAAGCCTCATTATTGTACAGTCCTGTGGCACCAAAAGAGTTAACTGCTTCTTTTAAGGCAAACAACTGATGTCATGGCAAATAGTGTGGACTCAGACCAGACTCTGCATTCTCATTCTGGATGTTTTTTTTTTGTGGGAAAACGAAGGGGGAGGGAGGGCAGCATTAAACAAGTCATAATGTATCATAATGTATTAAACACAGTGTTACTGTTTCATACTACAATGTATATGATAATCTGTCAACTATTGCAAGAATACACTGAAAATAAAAGTTTCAAATAATCAAGAATATACAACGCTGCCCCGTCCCTTCCTCCCTGCTCCCCCACTCCCCACCACACCCAGCTTCCCACCTCCCAGTCAGCTTTTAGAAGTGGTTATGAATGCCAATCTACTCTGCTGCATCAGTTTGAGGAAATTCTGTCAAAATTGTTTGTGTTTCTCTTCTGTAAAAGGATCAAGAGTCTTTTAAAAGGATTTTTCCCTTTGGGAGCAAATTCTTACCTTTAAGAGTACACCACTAAGAAGAAAATTGCTGAACAGGAAAGCAAAGAGGAGGTCACAAATGCGACCTCCCCTGTAAAGATGGCCGAAAAAAAGTACTAATTGTATCCAGTCACCTTAATATTTATAATAACAAAATAGATTTATGGCTACCTTTTAAAATATTGAGAACTCTGAATGGTTGCTCAAGTGTGATAGCAAGACCAATAGCCTTCAAATATTTCTTCTGCTGCAGTAAGTTTGACAATTCTTGTTCCCTGAAATAATAAATCAAGAGCACAGCATTACTGGATCAACCTATTCCAAGTTCTTCAATCAGAAAATATCTATACACTTTAAACAATTGAATGACTAAACAGCCATACAACATACAATGTAAAAATCGACTTATTATCGCTTAGTACTCTGGGTAATTTTTTTAGCAGCTGGCATATTGAAATATTTTCCTTATTTTTCCCAGAAAGCAGGATTTGACATTTCATGCAAACTGTCTCAAATGGACACAATTTGCAAAAGCTGTCAAATCCTGATGAATGCAAAGGTGTAAAAGGAGTTGATTCCACAAGGAACCCACTATAAAGTGCCATGGTATGACAGACTTACAGAAGAAGTGAGCAAGAGGGCCAAGACAGCCCTGTATTGCACACCTGATTACCAGACAAGTTTCAAGTCAGTTGGCCTTTTGGTTTAAGAGAAGACATTCAATATGGCAGCCATGGGGTCACCTTGAATTTGAATGATTTTAGCTATTTTTGATCTACAAGTCACCTCTATATTTCCAATGAGGTTTCAAGTCAGTTGGCCTTTCTGCTAAGGAGAAAAAAATCAAACTAGATTTTTAACATGGCTGCTGTAATGGGGGTCATCTTGTATTTATGAATGGAATGATTTTAGCTGTTTTTGATCTAAAAGTGCCCCAATACATCCTTTCAAGTTTCAAGTCAAATGGCCTTTTGGGTTAAGGAGATGAAATTCGAAACTAGATTTTCAAGATGGCAGCTGTGGCATCCATCTGAGATTTCCAATCAGAACAATTTTATCAGTTTTTGATCTACAAGTCACCTTGATGCTAATTACCAAGTTTTCAGTCAATCGGCCTTTCTGTTCAGGAGAAAAGTTCAAAATAGATTTTCAAAATGGCAGCTACCGCAACCGCCTTGGATTTCTGATGAGAAAGACTTAAACTATTTTTGATCTACAAGTTACCCTGATACTTCCTATCAAGTTTCTAGTCAATTAGCCTTTCCCTACAGAATAATTTCAAAACAGGTTTTCAAGACAGTCATCTTGGATTTCCAATCAGAATTTTAGCTATTTTTGAGCTACAAGTCACCCTGATATTTCCTGCCAAGTTTTGAGTCAATTAGCATTTTAGGTCAGGAGAAGCGAAAAATAGATTATCAAGATGGAGGCCATCTTGGATTTCCGATGGGAAAGATTAAAGCTATTTTTGATCTACAAGTCACCCCAATACTTCCTATCCAATTTTGAATCAATTGGCCTTTCCCTACAGGAGAAGTAGTTCAAAATAGATTTTTAAGATGGAGACAGACATCTTGGATTTCCAAACAGAATGATTTTAGCTATTTTTGATACCTGATACTTCCTACCTAGTTTACATTTCAGTTCAGGAAAAGAAATTCAAAATCCATCTTGGATTTCAATTGAAATGATTCAAGCCATTTTTAATCTACAAGTCACCCCAATACTGCATACAATTTTATCTATTTTTGTTCTACAAAGTGCACCAATACTTCCTACCAAGTTTTGAGTCTAGTGGCCTTTCTGTTCATGAGAAGTTAAAAATTGACTTTCAGGATCCAATTGGAACTATTTTATTTTTTTTTATCTGCAAGTCACCCTGATACTTCCTACCAAGTTTCGAGTCAATTTGTCTTTTGGTTCAGGAGAAGAAGTTCAAAATTGATTTTCAAGTGCCATGGCAGCCATCTTGAATTTCTACTATTTTAGCTATTTTTGATCTGTAAGTCAACCTTTGATACTTCCTACCAAGTTTCGAGTTAATGGGCCTATCACTTCAGGAGAAGAAGTTCAGAACAGATTTTCAAAATGGCCACTGTGGCTGTCATCTTGGGTTTCTGAACATAATGATTCTAGCTATTTTTGATCTACAAATTGCCCCAATACTTCCTACCAAGTTTCGAGTCAGTTGGCCTTTCGGTTCAGGAGTAGATGCGCAAAATAGATTTTTAAGATGGCAGCTATGGTGTCCATCTTGGATTTCCGAAAGGAATAATTTTAGCTATTTTTGATCTTCAAGTTGTCTTGATACTTCCTACCAAAATTTGTGTCAATTAGCCTTTTGGTTCAGGACAAGAGCACAAAATAGATTTTCAAGATGGTAGAATTAATGGATTTCTGAACCGAACAATTTTAGCTATTTTTTTTTCAACAAGTTGCCCCTATACTGCCTACCAGTTTTGAGTCAATTGGCCTTTTGGTTCAGGAGAAGAAGCAAAAACTAGAAGATTTCAAATCATAACCAATTTTAGCTATTTTTGATCTAAAAGTTACCCGGATACTTCCTACCAAGTTTTGAGTCAACTGGCCCAGGGGTAAAGGAGTAGACTTTTAAAGCAAATTATTGACACCACACAATGGACGATGGATGATACTTGACCGATCACAATATCTCACCATGAGCATTTGCAGCTCAGGTGAGTTAAAAAGTGAGAAGCACTATGTTTACAAAGAAGTGGGAAAAAATGATCAAAATACCATATAAAAACCACATGCACCTCTTCATTCTAGGTCTAAAAAATTTGCAAAGTTTCAAAATGATTGGTGCAAAGGTGTAAAAGGATTTAATTTCACAAGGTACCCACTCTACTGCATAACAGAATGACAGAATTATGAAATGACAGACAGGGTATCGACATCACCAAACCTGACTGTAATATAGCTCTGTACAGCCATAAATGCTTGATATACAGAAAATTTCAGCACACTTATACTTAAGGGCCCATTTCTTGGGAAACTGTTTTCTAATGTATTAACTATGTAACAGTCCATTCCATATAGAACCTAAGTTACCAATAGAAGCAGTGGTGTTTTTAGAAAGGAGGCAAAACAAGTTTCTTGCATAAAATCCTATGAACATAGCTGTTTGAAGCTATGCTTAAAGGGGCTAGCAGTCACCCATGGTCAAATCATGAAATCCACATGCTGTTTGAACACGGGTTTTGATCTTTTGAAATCACAAGAGGGGCCTTGCTTTGTTCACGTTACGTTGAGCGACGTAACGCTGTCACCCTGAACGTAGCATTGTAAAATTTTATGATGACGTAAGAACGTCTTTGCAACGTTCTAAACTGGCCGTCATCTTGGTTTTGCGGTCCCATTGGAAGAGTTTATATGGAGTTTTGGGGCGCTTTTGTCACAGTTTGCCGCTGGAATCGTAAGTTATGCAAAAATAACGATCATCCATGGTTATTTCATTGCAATAACATTTGCCAGGTCCAGAGGAAGATGTTTGAACATGAGGCCGATAGCAGCCTCGTGTTCAAACAGCTTCCTCGGGACCCGGCAAATGTTATTGCAATGAAAAACTATGGGTGATCCCTATATTGACTTGTTTTTCCTGAAAGTGTTTTCATTCCCCTTAAATTTCTTGTAAATTTCAAAACACATTCAAATCCATGGGAGTTTCACTTTACTGAACTTTAATTTGGTATCTGACAGTACATGTACTACTGTAAAAATTCTAATAAATGTGCATCACCCAATCTGGGCCTGAAAATCAGCGTCCTTTTTCTCAGAAATACCAGCCTCTTATAAATGACCTCCAGTCAATTTAGAAAAAATAGTGCTACTACTTCATGCGGTTAGTTTCTGATTCTACTGTTTAATAATCAAAGAAACAAGTCCCTTTTTCTTTCTAGGTACAAATAAAAGATAATGAACATGGGATTTCTAGTCCTCCCCCAGGTACTACGATTCTCCTAGAGAGGCTGACACTTGTTCTGTAATGCTAGTCTATACTTAACACATCCGCTGTAACGCTAGTATATTCTTCCATATAAGCAGTCATAAGAGGAAAAATTGAATATTTCGAAGTTTTTCCAACTGTTATCAAACACTGTAGCCTCTAATAAAGGCCCACCTCCCTCTTTATGAAAGATAATGGTTCTAATAAACCCCTATGCGATTTGCCATCTGATGACACTGTGCAGCAAGATTGTTTCTATTTTGAAAAACTTCATGACTGAATAATAAACTTCATTAGGATGGCTCCTTCTCTCAAAAATAGGACAAAGAAAAATTCTTTAATACTTGTGTACAGTGTAGCTCCAATACATCGCGGTCCGTTATTTCGCGAAATCCAGTATATCGCGAATAGGCCATGGCTCCCAAATTTTCCATAAGCAAAAAAAAAAAATTAAAAACATAAAATGTTTGTTGTTTTATTTAACTTCAGAAAAAAAAAAAAAAAAACGCGTTCCGCCTCCGGTAATTGGTTTTTCGCGCCTATCCCGACGCTAAGTCGCATCAGGTATTATATGATAAACAATCTACTTAGTGTCAATCAGCGCACACGTTGATTATAATTGGCAAACAATAAATTATATCGCCGTAATTGTCGTAATCATTATCATCATTTAGTACATAGATCTACTCAATGAGTCAATGATGCCCACAAACCAATTTTGCTCAGCAGGGGAAAACGGTCCACCTCCTTTTCAACACCAGCAAATTTTACAAGACAGTAGTCTTACGATGTTTCTGTCCAACATACACAGATCGTAGTCCGCTTATTTTACACTTCTGTAGATATAAATATTTCAGAAGAAAACAACTGCGTCAAAAAAACAAAACAAAAACAAACAATAAAAATAAATAAATAAAAAGAAATTAACTTCGTTTTTTTTTGCGCCCGCAATATAAGCCAAGGGAAGCAACTCAAGTTATCTTAGCACAATTGAGTAACTTCCCTTTGCCAGTATCCAAAATGGCGTCCTAAATTGTCAATCCAATGATTTCTTGTTTTCAAACGTAGTTTATCAGCTGGTTTCGATTGGAATTACTTGTTAGACATAGCGCACCATTGTAAATTATTCCATTGAGCAATTCTAATCCAATTTTAATTAGGAAATATGGTGACAACATAACTGAATGCCAATTATCCGTGATGTCTCAGCAAACTACCACAGCAACAAACCGAGCGAGTGTTACGCATGCTGTTATGCATGCATGGTACATGTTGGGACTTATATCGCGCTCCGACCACATCGCGGTTTCAGGGTTATGGATCCGCAATACTGCAGATATATTGGAGCTACACTGTATCAAAATTTTGCTGATTTATATTGCCAGATGGCTTGAAATTTAAAATGGCATTAGAAAGGCTACTGTTTGGCAGACATACTCATTTTCCATATCTGTTAATTAAATATCAGAACCTGGTCCACTGAACCAGGTTCATCTAAGACATTCAACAAAAACTTGACAAAGCTGAAGTGTAACATCACAGGGACAGTTAACGAGTAAGATTATATGACATTTTTTCTCATGTGAATACAAGGATTACTAAATTCATGACTTAAAATTGTAAGAAATGGTAGAAAATAATTACTTTGCCCCTAATAATACGATTAACCCTTTCAGCCCTGCAGACCAAAACAGATACTTTGCAAACAGCTGCCTGATCAGGATCTACATTGTTTGGCATTATGACTATGGTTTTAGACTGGCACCCCCATTTGTAACAGTGGACATGTCCTAATTCAAAGGTGGATGAGGCCACTTCAGAAACTTTGGGTGAAAGGGTTAAAGTAACAAGATTAGATCCCTGTTGGTTTGTAATCTAAACAAACACACATTAACTTACTTTAATATAAACTCTTCTTGTTTAGCCCTAGCTTCATTCTGTTCTGCTTCTGTTACATCCTGTCAAAATATATCAACAACAGACCATGAGAAACAGTACTCAATCAAACTAGAGCTGGTGTTTGTAAAACACTATGCCCCCAACTGCCTGACTCTAACACTGTTTGACTCCAACACTGCTTAGCCATGATGGTAACAACAGTACAAATATATGATTTCAATGTTATTTTATCAAAGGGAAATAACTCTAAAATAGGAGATGATTGGGATAATAAAAAAATACGGATCACCTATTTTTTCATGAGGAATCAAAACATGAAATTTCAAAACATTAGCATACATGGTTCTAAACTTATGCTATACACAATAAAGCAACGACATTAAATGGCCCGAAATTGCGAAGGGCCATAACTCCAACATTTCATTTAATTGGTTCAAAATTTATTCAGGTGATCTCCTCCTCAATCCCAATCAGTATACCAAATATCATGGCTCTAGCTTAAATACTTTTTGAGATATCTTGCTGAAAAAGTCAAAATGCCTAGAACTACAAAGGGCCATAACTACATCAATTTTTCATGGAATTCCCTAAAAAACAAACCAGGTAATCTCCACATCATCCCCAATCAGCATATAATATTTCAAGACCCTAGCTTAAGTGCTTTTCGAGAAATCTTGCTGACAAGGTCAAAATGAGCAGAACTGCAAAGGGCCGTAACTTTAATAATATTTTCATGGAATTCTCTCAAAATATAATCGGGTAAGGTACACATCATTCCCACTCACTGTATCGAATTTCAAGAACCCAGCTTAAATACTTTCCAAGATATCTTGCTCACAAGATTTAATTCTGATTTTTTTCAAAGGGGCATAACTTTAAATAAACATGCTAGACAAGAAACAAAATACGGGTCGGCTATTTTTTCATTGGGAACCCAAATATAAAATTTCAAAACCCTAGCGTGCAGGGTTCTTAAGATATGGCATGCACAAAAAACGCTTGATGAACGGACAAACAGTCGGATGGACAAATGAAGGCAAAATAATATGCCCCATCAATTTCATTCGAAACTGGGGGCATAATCAGGTCATCTACTCATCGCTACCAATCTATTCATCAAGTTTCAAGGCTCCAGCTTCAATAGTTTTTGAGATATTTTGTTCACAAGGGAAACATGCCCAAATTTACAAAGGGCCATTACTGATGAAATATTTTTCAGAATTTACAAAAAAATTAATCAGGTCATCTACTCATCATTACCAATCAATTCACCAAGTTTCAAGTCTCTAGCTCTAATAGTTTTTGAGATATTTTGCTGACAAGATAAAAATGCCCAAAATAACAAAGGGGCATAACTCAAGAAGTATATTTCAAAATTTCTTCAAAAGTTAATCAGGTTGTCTACTCATCACTACCAGTCTATTCATCAAGTGTCAAGGCTCTAGTTCCAACAGTTTTTTAGATATTTTGCTGACAAGGTAAAATTGCCCAAAATTACAAAGGGCCATAACTCATGAAGTATTTTTCAGAATTTCTTAAAAAATTAATCAGGTCATCTACTCATCACTACAAATCCATTTACTAAGTTTCAAGGCTCTAGCTCTAACAGTTTTTTGAGATATTTTGCTGACAAGATAAAAATGCCTAAAATTACAAAGGGGCATAACTCAAGAAGTATATTTCAAAATTTCTTCAAAAGTTTATCAGGTTGTCTACTCATCACTACCAGTCTATTCATCAAGTTTCAAGGCTCTAGCTTCAATAGTTTTTGAGATATTTTGCTGACAAGTTAAAAATGCCCTAAATTACAAACGACCATAACTCATGAAGTGTTTTTCAGAATTTCTTCAAAAGTTAATCAGGTCATCTACACATCACTACAAATCCATTTACTAAGTTTCAAGGCTCAAGCTCTAACAGTTTTTGAGATATTTTGCTGACAAGGTAAAAATGCCCAAAATTACAAAGGGCCATAACTCAAAAGGCATTTTTCAAAATTTCTTCAAAAGTTAATCAGGTTGTCTACTCATCACTACCAGTCTATTCATTAAGTTTCAAGGCTCTAGCTCCAACGGTTTTTGAGATATTTTGCTGACAAGATAAAAATGCCCAAAATTACAAAGGGCCATAACTCATGAAGTATTTTTCAGAATTTCTTCAAAAGTTAATCAGGTCATCTACTCATCACTACAAATCCATTTACTAAGTTTCAAGGCTCTAGCTCTAACAGTTTTTGAGATATTTTGCTGACAATGTAAAATTGCCCAAAATTACAAAGGGCCATAACTCAAGAAGTATTTTTCAAAATTTCTTCAAAAGTTAATCAGGTTGTCTACTCATCACTACCAGTCTATTCATCAAGTTTCAAGGCTCTAGCTTTAATAGTTTTTGAGATTTTTTGCTGACAAGATTGCATCCATATTTTTTCAAAGGGCCATAACTCAGAAAAGGGGCATAATCCTGTCAAGAAAATAAATACGTGTCAGCTATTTTTTCATGAGGAATCCATATATGAAATTTCGAAACAGTAGCATTCACGGTTTTAAAGTTATGCTATGCATCAAAAAGCGTGACGAACGGACGGACGGACGGACGGACGGACGGAAGGACAGACGGACGGACGGACGGACAAACAACCCAGAAGCAATATGCCCCTCCAACTTCTTTGAAGTTGGGGGCATAATCAATGAAACAGCCATTGCATATCTGCAGGTGCCATTGCAATAATTTTCCAGTATTACTACAGCAACCAGAGAATTCAGCAGAGAAGTTATTTACATAAATATAGCCCGGTAAAGATTTGCTACTTCTATCATATATGCGAGTTTCTACGTTTAATAGTCATTAATACATTTTGAGAACAAGAGACCCTCGAGGGTCTAAATCACTCTACCAGCAAGTACAGTATGATTTTCTTTGGTTTTCACCACCAGTACAATAACTTTCTTTGCAGGTAAAAGACTGTTTTCACATGAAAAATGCTTAGAATAACTGCTCATACAACTTTCCCTGCCATGTTTTTCTCTTAGAGAATTTGACCCCCACCTTCCCGACTAATACTATATAAAAGTCGGGTTAGCGGGGTATTGCATTTAGATATGTTTCTGATGACTGAGACCAAATACTATCATTCATCAAAGTTATTTTTTTTTATTTTGTTTTTATTTTTATTATTATTTTTCTAATGTTCTCGTTTTCTTTTAAAACATTTACTGCTAGAAAAGTGTAAAATGAGTGGACTAAGATCTGGGTATTTGGGATAGAAACATTGTAAAACATCTTGTAAAAATTTGCTGGTCTTGATAAAGACCGCTTTCACCTGTTGAGCAGAATTAGTTCCTGGTCATCACTGACTGATTGAGCATTGAGTAGATCAATGTACTCAATAATGGCACTGATTATGATAATAATGGTGATTATAATTTATTGTTTGCCAATTATAATCAATGCTTGTGCTGACTGACGCTAAGTGGATTGTTTGTGATAATATCTGATGCGACTTAGCGTTGGGATAGGTGCGAAAAATCAATTACCGGAACGGGTTATTTATTATTTTTAGTTAAATAAAACAACAAACATTTTATAAGTTTTAAATTTTTTGCCATGCAAAATTTGGGATCCATGGGCAATTCGCGATATACTAGATTTTGCAAAATAAAGGTCCGCAATGTTTTGTATCATTATGTGTCATTATACTGCACAGAAAACAAATTTAACAAATTAGAAAACCGCTTATTATAAACGATTTATACAATACTTATGTTTTCATGAATTGCCTGCTGAATAAGTCTCAATAAACACTTAATCTCTTACTAAACAATACCAAAGTTTAATGTGTCTGCAGCAGTGTTCTATTTAAAACATTGCATGAAAATGAGAAACTGCTAATAACATGCAATTTCTCCTTATACCACTTTGTTTTCTACCCTATCTGTGAACTACTGACTTTTAGTTTTACTTATTTTGTTGTCAGCACAATCTTTCAAAGGTTCGGAAATTCGTAGTTTGGTATTAGATTAAAGCCTTTCCTGCATCAGGAATAAATGGTATAATGGGGAACTGACAACAGGTGCAAAGACAGATGGCTGCATAGACAAATGGGAACCTTGTCAAGCCATAAGGTCATCTGGCCAGTTTACCAAGAAAACTCTTGCTGCCAGTGGGAATTGAACATAACCATAATTATAAAGACCCTAATCAGTAATTCATCCTATATAGGGAAAACAAGCACTGTTTTTAAACAAGAGGCCCACGGGCCACGGTTCGCTCACCTGAGTGACATAGCCACTGCAGACATGCAGATGTTCCTAATAATATATGCAAAGATTCAGCCATAAGGCATCCTCGGTTTTGGAGAATTAAGATTTTTAAATGTTTTTTCCCATACAAATGCATAGGGAAGCAAACTTGTACGACCATTATTTTAGCAACTTTGGTAGACCCCCAGTCCCCGATGATTTAAGCAAAGATTCAGCCCCAAGGCGTCCCCGGTTCTGGAGGAGAAGATTTTTAAAGGTTTTTACCATATATGGGCATGGCGGCCATCTTGGTCAATAAACCGCGACCATTTTAGCAATCTTTCATTCCCCCAACCTAAGGAGGTTCCATATGAAATTAGTGCAAAATTGGCCCAGAGGCTCCAGAGGAGAAGTCCTTTGAAATTCTGAATATTTTTCCCATACAAATGCATACAGAAGCAAAACTGACCTCACGGTAAAAGGTCAAATGTCAATGTACGACCATTATTTTAGCAACTTTGGCAGACCTCCAGTTTCCGATGATATATGTAAAGATTCAGCCACAAGGCATCCTCGGTTTTGGAAAACAAGATTTTTAAAGGTTTTTCCCATACAACTGCATACGGAAGCAAACTTGACCTTGCCGTAAAAAGGTCAAATGTCAATATACAACATTTATTTTAGCAATTTTGGTAGACCTCCCGTCCCCAATGACTTATGCAAAGATTCAGCCCCAAGGTATCCTCGGTTCTAGAGAAGAAGATTTTTAAAGGTTTTTACCATATATGGACATGGCGGCCATCTTGGTCAACTAACCGCGACCATTTTAGCAATCTTTCATTCCCCCAACCTAAGGAGGCTCCAAATGAAATTTGAGCAAAATTGGCCCAGAGGCTCCAGAGAAGAAGTCGTTTGAAATTCTGAACATTTTTACCATACAAATGCATAAGGAAGCAGAATTGACCTTACCATAAAAAGGTCAAATGTCAATGTACGACCATTATTTAAGCAACTTTGATAGACTTCCAGTTTTTGATGATATATATAAAGGTTCAGCCATAAGGCATCCTCGGTTTTGGGGAACAAGATGTTTAAAGGTTTTTCCCATACAAATGCATAGGGAAGCAAACTTGACCTTGCCGTAAAAAGGTCAAATGTCAATATACGACATTTATCTTAGCAACTTTGGTAGACCTCCCGTCCCCGATGACTTATGCAAAGATTCAGCCCCAAGGCATCCTCGGTTCTGGAGAAGAAGATTTTTAAATTTTTTTTACAAATTTCAGACTCTTGAAAGATTATACTGACAACAAAATAAGTAAAACTAAAAGTCAGTAGTTCACAGATAGGGTAGAAAACAAAGTGGTATAAGGAGAAATTGCATGTTATTAGCAGTTTCTCATTTTCATGCAATGTTTTAAATAGAACACTGCTGCAGACACATTGAATTTGAGCAAAATTGGCTCAGGGGCTTCAGAGGAGAAGTCGTTTGAAAATGTTAATGGACGGATGCACGGACGGACGGACGGACGGACGGGCGACAGACGAAAAGTGATCACAATAGCTCATCCTGAGCATAGCTCAGGTGAGCTAAAAAAAAACCCCTCCCTTTCCCAAACTAATTATCAAATTTTCTCCAATTTTTTAGAGGGTTCAAGTATGGACAGATTCACAGACGGATGCAAGGAAACCACACCATGACATAAGCTCTTCTGGCCTTCAAACAGTAGAGCTAAAAGTGATTTTTTCCAACAGTTTTCCCATACAAATGTACACGGAAACATATCCAACTCTGCTGTAAATAGGTCAAAGGTGAACCAAGGACCATCATTTGAACAAATTTAGTAGACTTATGGCCTCAGTGCTATATACCAAGATTCAGCCTCAAAGCTTTCTTGGTTCTGGCAGCCACCTTTTGAACACAAGAATTCCGCGGAAGGCGTCATCGCACCTGCTGGGGCAAAAGTCACAGGAGCCACAATCAGAACGTGGTTATTAAATAAGTTTATTTCATTCTTAGCAGTGCTTACTTGGAAAACTGGGTTGAAAAAAATGTAGACAAAGTGCCCAGTGGGGCACATATATTCCAGGCCAGTCCCATTCCCTCTAATGGCTATATCTTCAGCACTGACTTTTCGTATCATACAGCCCAATGATAATGGAACGTTGACGTAAAATGTGTAAAAGTCACTGGAGCATGAAATATAGGTCAAGGTCACGGGTCAAGATACCTGCTAATTCAGTACATCAAGGAGAAGCACAATGCAAGGTAAAGTGGTTGTAGGCCTTATAGTTGAGGAGTTATCAAACATCAACGTAAAATGTGTCAAATGTAAGTCAAGGTCACTGGGTCAATGTACCTGCCAAGCCAGTGCAATGAGGTGAAGCACTATGCAAGGTTTAGTGGTTGTAGGTCTTATATTTGAGGAGATACCGAACATCAACATAAAATGTGTCAAAGTCACTGGAGTGCACAATATAGGTCAAGGTCACCAGGTCAAGGTACCTGCCGAGTCAATACATCGAGAAGAAGTGCTATATAAGGTTTGGTGGTTGAAGGCCTTACAGTTGAGGACATAAGGAAGGGTGACGTAAAAGGTGTAGAAGTCAATGGAGTGCGAAATATAGGTCAAGGTCACCCAGTCAAGGTACCTGCAGAGTTCGTACATTGAGGAGAAGCACTATGCAAGGTTTGATGGTTGTAGGCCTTATAGTTGAGGAGATATTGAACGTTGACATAAAATGTGTAAAAGGCACTGGAGCGCAAAATATAGGTCAAGGTCACCGGGTCAAGATATCTGTCGAGTCAGTACATCTAGGAGAAGCACTATGCAAGGTTTGGTGGCTAGAGGTCTTACACTTGAGGAGATCTAGAACATTGACGTAAATTATGTCAAAGTCACTGCAGCCAAAATATAGGTCAAGGTCACCAGGTCAAGGTATCTGCTAAGTCAGTTCATTGAGAAGAAGCACTTTGCAAGGTTTGATGGTTGTAGGCCTTATAGTTGAGGAGATATCAAACGTTGACACAAAATATGTCAAAGTCACTGGAGCGCAAAATATAGGTCAAGGTCACCGGGTCAAGGTACCTGCCAAGTCAGTACATCTAGGAGAAGCACCATGCAAGGTTTGGTAGTTGTACACCTTATAGTTGAGAAGATCTGGAACGTCAACGTAAATTGTGTCAAAGCCAATGGAGCGCAAAATATAGGTCAAGGTCACTGGGTCAACATACCTGCCAAGTCAGGAGGTCAGGGAGATGTGTCATGCAAGGTATCATGGTTGTTGTAGAATTGTAGTTGATAAGACTACTAACTTTGACGTAAATGTCAAACTTCGACATAATAGAACTGTTAACAGACAGACGGACGGATGAACGGACAGACGAATGGAAAAGCGGGCACCTATGTCGCAAAGTCGGGAGGTCAGGGAGATGTTTCATACAAGGTTTGATGGTTGTTTAGTCTTGTAGTTGATTAGAATACTAACTTTGACATAAATGTCGAACTTCGACATAACAGAACTGTTAACAGACAGACGGACGGACGAACAGACAGACGAATGGAAAAGTGGGCACCTATGTCACAAAGTCGGGAGGTCAGGGAGATGTTTCATGCAAGGTTTGATGGTTGTTTAGTCTTGTAGTTGATTAGAATACTAACTTTGACATAAATGTCGAACGTCGACATAAATGTTGACAGACGGACAGACGAATGGACAGACATACGGAAAAGCGGACGCCTATGTCGCAAAGTTTGGAGGTCAGGGAGATGTTTCATGCAAAGTTTGATGGTTGTTTAGTCTTGTAGTTGATTAGAATACTAACTTTGACATAAATGTCGAACGTCGACATAAATGTTGACAGACGGACGGACGGACGGACGGAAAATCGGACGCCTATATCGCACCCTGCTACAAGCAGGTGCGATAAAAAGTAGACTTACTTCCCCGATGCTATATACCAAAATTCAGCCTCAGCTTTCTTGGTTCTGGCTAAGAAGATTTTAAGTGGTCTTTACCATATATGGAGACTGTGGCCAGTTTGATAAATGAAGCATGATCATTTGAACACACTCTCAATCCCCCTTTGACAGAAGGCTTCATATGAAATATGGTGCAAATAGGCCAAGCAGTTTCAGAAGTTATTAAAGATTTCATGATTTTATACATGTATACTACCCAATGGCAGCAGTAGATAACCCTAGGGGTTAAAAATTCCATCATAACTGAAGGATTTTGCTACTTTAATCATATATTGTAAGTTTCAACCATCAGTCTTTAACACATTGTGAGAAAGTGACTTTTCAACATTTTATCAAAATAAAGGTATACAGAAGCAAATCTGACCTGCAGTAAAATATCAAAGGTCAACCAAGGATTATAATTTAAACAAACTAGGTATACCTCCTGTTCATGATACCATATACCAAAATTCAGTGTAAAAGCTTTCTTGGTTTGGAGAAAAGATATTTTAAGTGTTAATACCATATACAGGCATGCTGGCCATCTTGGCTATTGGTGTGTGACCATTTTAACCCTTAAAGCGCCAAGCAAAATTTGTAGCAGACGACATTTACTTTTATTTTTTTAATTTTTTGAAGAAAACAAGTTTTGATATTTCATGTGAATCGTCTGCCAGGCAGACGATTCACATGAAATATCAAGACTTGTTTTCTTTGAAAAATTAAAAAAAAATTCAAAATGTTGTCTGCTGCAATTGTGATTGGTGCTTTAAGGGTTAAAAAAAAGTTACAACCCCACTTTGACAAAAAAAAAGTTTACCTCCATATGAGGTTTTGTGGATAATGGCCAAGCAATTTCAGAGTAGTTGCTGTTTCAAGGTGCAGACTGAAGATGGACAGCTGACGGAAAAAAGGACTGAGAAGGGATTGTGATAAAAAACAAGAGGGCCATGATGGCCCTGTAACACTCACCTGAGCAACATAGCACTTTGAGAGCCTGATCTAGAACTGATCAAGGCAAACATTCTGATCAAAGTTCAAAATGATTATATTAACAAGTAAGACAATGTAGCATGTCTAATGGACTGTGAAATAAAGGTCAAGGTCAAATATGGATGACTGCACTCAAGAGGCCATGCTAATATGTATGCATGTACTAAGTACATTGACCTAGAAATCGAACTTGACCTAGAAATCATCAAGACAAACATTCTGAGCAAGATTCATGATGATTGCTTCAAAAATGTGACCGCTAGAGTGTTAACAAGGTTTTCTGCTGATTTGGCCAGGTGACCTAGTTTTTGACCCCAAGTGACCCAGTTTAAAACTTGACGTAGAAATCATCAAGACAAACATGTTGAGCAAGATTCATGATGATTGCTTGAAAAATGTGACCACTAGAGTGTTAACAAGGTTTTCTGCTGATCTGGCTAGGTGACCTAGTTTTTGACCCCAGGTGACCCAGTTTCGAACCTGACCTAAAAATCATCAAGACAAACATTTTGAGCAAGATTCATGATGATTGCTTAAAAAATGTGACTGCTAGAGTCTTAACAAAGTTTTCTGCTGATTTGGCCCTGTGACCTAGTTCTCAACTCCAAGTGACCCAGTTTCAAACTTGACCTAGAACTCATCAAGACAAACATTTTGAGCAAGATTCATGATGATTGCTTGAAAAATGTGACCGCTAGAGTGATAACAAGATTTTACGCTGATTTGGCCAGGTGACCTAGTTTTTGACCCAAGGTGACCCAGTTTCAAACTTGACCTAGAAATCATCAAGACAAACACTTTGAGCCAGATTCATGATGATTGCTTCAAAAATGTGACCGCTAGAGTGTTAACAAGGTTTTCTGCTGATTTAGCCCAGTGACCTAGTTTTTGACCCCACGTGATCCAGTTTCAAACACATCCTAGAACTCATCAAGACAAACATTTTGAGCAAGATTCATGATGATTGCTTGAAAAATGTGACCGCTAGAGTGTTAACAAGGTTTTCTGCTGATTTGGCTCAGTGACCTAGTTTTTGACTCCAAGTGACCCAGTTTGGAACTTGACCTAGAAATCATCAAGACAAACATTTTGAGCAAGATTCATGATGATTGCTTAAAAAATGTGACCGCTAGAGTGTTAACAAGGTTTTCTGCTGATTTTGCCTGGTGACCTAGTTTTTGACTCCAAGTGACCCAGTTTCGAACTTGACCTAGAAATCATCAAGACAAACATTTTGAGCAAGATTCATGATGATTGCTTCAAAAAATGTGACCGCTAGAGTGTTAACAAGGTTTTCTGCTGATTTGGCCCGGTGACCTATTTTTTGACCGTAAGTGACCCAGTTTGGAACTTGACCTAGAAATCATCAAGACAAACATATTGAGCAAGATTCATGATGATTGCTTCAAAAATGTGACCGCTAGAGTGTTAACAAGGTTTTCTGCTGATCTGGCCCGGTGACCTAGTTTTTGACCCCAAGTGACCCAGTTTCGAACTTGACCTAGAAATCATCAAGACAAACATTTTGAGCAAGATTCATGATGACTGCTTCAAAAATGTGACCGCTAGGGTGTTAACAAGGTTTTCTGCTGATCTGACCCGGTGACCTAGTTTTTGACCCCAAGTGAACCAGTTTCGAACATGACCTATATTTAATAGAGGCAAACATTTTGAGCAAGTTTCATCAAGATTGGGTCAAAACTATGACCTCTAGAGTGTTAACAAGTTTTTCCTTTGATTTGACCTGGTGACCTAGTTTTTGAACCCAAGTAACCCAGTATCGAATTTGATCTAGATTTCATAGAGGCAAACATTCTGACCAAGTTTCATCAAGATTGGGTCAAAACTGTGACCTCTAGAGTGTTAACAAACTAATTGTTGACGACGAACGACGGACGACGGACATAGGGTGATGACAATAGCTCACCCTGAGCTTTTGCTCAGGTGAGCTAAAAAACAAAATAAAACAAACAGCACATCCTGAGTCTGGCTCTAAAAATACCAAGAATTACCATATTTACTTTACATATTGGGACAGACAGGCTTGCAAAACCAGTGTAGACCCAGATCAAATGCCACAGAATGTGGATTTGTTCAGTTTTAGGATAAGTATGGTAAGGAGTCACAATATTTAGGGTAAATACAGAAACCTTTCTTCAAGCTTTTGCTTCTGTGTCCTTGTGAGGAGGCTGTACCAACCTTCAATCTCACCTACTTTGTGAAAGAAAACCTGTATGATATTATGATGCACTTACGTCCAAGAGTTTGTTAGTTTTAGCAACATTAGATAAAATTAATCAACATCGTCTTTGCATTCTAGTATGTTTTTTCTCACTGCATGTGAATGATGGATTTTTGACAACCTTTGGTAATAACTGCACACGAGGATGTAAATGAAAATTTTACCTTTAATATAGGACATAAGAAACTCGAGTTTTAAATCAGGTGTGAAACATGATTACAAGAGGCCCATGGGCCATGGGTCGCTCACCTGAGTGACATAGCCACTGCAGATATGTAGATGTTATGCATCATTTTTCCAATCCTGTCATTGCAACTAATGAAAAGATCATCATTTGAGCAGTTCTTAATTTTGAAGAAGAATATTATATATGGCATGACAGTCAACGCAGCATGATCATTTGAACAAACTCTCAATCACATTTCAACAGTAGGATCAACGTGAAATTTGGTTGCAATTGGCTAATTGGTTTCTGAAGAATCATGATTTTATACATGTAAACAGCACAGTGGCAGGGAAATATAATAAACATAAACAAGATGGCAGCCATCTTGGATTTCCAATCAGAATGATTTTAGCTACTGTTGATCTACGAGTCACCTCGATACTTTCAATCAACTTTGAGTCAATTTCCCTTTCGGTTCAGGAGAAAAAAGTTCAAAACAAGATTTTCAAGATGGCCACCATAGCCACAATTTAGGATTCCCTATCGCAACAATTTGAGCTATTTTTCATCTACAAGTCACTCCGATGCTTCCTATCAAGTTTCGAGTCAATTGGCCTTTCAGTTCAGAAGAAGAAGGGAAAAATAGATTTTCAAGATGGCCGCCCTCTTGGATTTCCGATTCGAACGATTTTAGCTATTTTTATATCTACAAATCATCCCGATGCTTCCTACCAATTTTCTAATAAACTGGCCCTTTGGTTCAGGAAAATAAGCGAAAAAAAGAGTTTCAAGACGGCCGCCATGACGGCCATCTTGGATTTCCGATCCAAACAATTTAAGCTATTTTAGATCTACAAATCACCCAAATGCTTCCTACCAAGTTTCGAATCAAATGGCCTTTCAGTTCAGGAGAAGAAGCGAAAAAATTGATTTTCAAGATGGCTGTCATGGGGGCCATCTTGGATTTCTGATAGGGATGATTTTAGTTATTTTTGATCTACAGGTCACCATGATGCTTTCTACCTAGTTTAACAATAAGCCTTTTGGTTCAGGAGGAGAAGTGAAAAACAGATTTCAAGATGGCTGCCATGGCGTCCATCTTGGATTTCCAATGGGTATGATTTTTGCCAATTACAATCTATAAATCACTCCGATGCTTCCTACCAAGTTTCAAGTCAACTGGCTTTTGGGCTTAGGAGAAGAAGCAAAAAAAAGATTTTCAAGATGGCCACCATGGCGGCCAACTTGGATTTCCAATCAGCATGATTTTAGCTACTTTGATCTACAAGTCACCCTGATGTTTCCTACCATGTTTGGAGTCAGTTGGCCTTTCGGCTCAGGAGAAGAAGAGAAAAATAGATTTTCAAGATGGCGACCATGGCGGCCATCTATGATTTCCAATTGGAATGATTTTAGCTACTTTTGATCTACAGGTCACCCCGATGCTTCCTACCAAGTTTCAAGTCAATTGGCATTTGGGGTAAGGAGAAGAAGCGAAAAATAGATTTTCAAGATGGCCGCCATGGCGGCCATCTTGGATTTACTATCGGCACAATTTTAGCTATTTTTGATCTACATGTCACACCTATGCTTCCTAGCAAGTTTGGAGTCAATTGGCCTTTCGGTTCAGGAGAAGAAGCAAAAAATAGATTTTCAAGATGGCTGCCATGGCAGCCATCATGGATTTCCGATCCGAACGATTTAAGCTATTTTTGATCTATAAGTCACCCCAATGATTCCTACCATGTTTGGAGTCAATTGGCTTTTTGGTTCAGGAGAAGAAGCGAAAAATAGATTTTCGAGATGGCTGCCATAGATGCCATCTTGGATTTCCGATCGGCATGATTTTAGCTATTTTTGATCTACAAGTCACCCCGATGCTTCCTACCAAGTTTGGAGTCAATTGTCCTTTCGGTTCAGGAGAAGAAGCAAAATAATAGATTTTCAAGATGGCTGCCATGGTGGCCATCTTGGATTTCTGATCGGCACGATTTTAGCTATTTTTGATCTACAAGTCGCCCTGATGCTTCCTAGCAGGTTTGGAGTCAATTGGCCTTTCAGTTCAGGAGAAGAAGCGTAGATTTTCAAGATGGCAGCCATGGTGGCCATCTTGGATTTCCGATCGGCACCATTTTAGCTACTTTTGATCTACAAGTCACCCCAATGCTTCCTAGCAAGTTTCAAGTCAACTGGCCTTTCGGTTCAGGAGAAGAAGCGAAAAATAGACTTTCAAGATCGCGGCCATCTTGGATTTCCGATCGGCACGATTTTAGCTATTTTTAATCTACAAGTCACCCCGATGCTTCCTACCAAGTATCAAGTCAAATGGCCCAGGGGTGTAGGAGGAGTAGGCTTTTAAAGCAATTGTTGACGCCGCATGACGGACGACGCACAACGGACATTGACTGACAATAGCTCACCATGAGCACTTCGTGCTCAGGTGAGCTAATAAGACTTCATGATCAATTCTTTACCTTCCATTCAACGAGTGTAGAGTCCGCCCCTCCTGTGATGAATGTCTCTCCAGTTTTACTAATGGCTAGTGCCCAAATCTTATCTTCATGTTCATCCAAGGTTTTCACACATTCATTGGTCTTTACAGTCCACAGTTTCACCAGGCCATCAGTGGCACTAAAATGTAAAACAACATTATCAATCCAGAATTTTGACCGGGCCACTGGTAACACTAGAAGTACACCTACAAGGTAACAATATTAGTCCAGAGTTCCACCAGGCCATTCGTAGTCATTACGAAAACACGCCTATTCAAATATATTGAAAATTTCACCACCAAAAACTGAAAGTTTTCAGATAAAAATTCTGATATTTTTCAATTTTCTGCTCTAAACACAGATTGTGGGTACTTGTTAGAACCACCTCACGGAGGTGGTTCTAACAAGTACCCACAATCTATGTTTTTGAGCAGAAATAAGAAAAATAATGTATACCCCTGTAAACCCCAATTTTACTATGTAAAAGTGGGGTTTAAGGGGGTCAAAATTATATAGGTATGTTTTCATGATGCACTGGAAATATGAGACAAAATTATTAGTCCAGTGTTTCAGCAGACGGTCAGCAGCACTGGAAATACAAGATGTTATTAGTCACTAGGCCACTGGCAGCACTAGAAATATCAGACAACACTGTTTGTCCAGAAAAAAACTCGAAAATCCCTGAAGGGGATGAATGCCCCACTACTGCAAGTTTGGCTTTGTAGATTTATCATTCTGAACAAAAAGTGAAAGAAGAATGATTTTATTAACATCTGAAAGTAAATCAAGGTATGTAACTCTAGCAATGAAAATTTGATCAGAGTTCTGTGACCTTTATGCACAAGCTCTGCCTATATCACACCTGGTAATCTCGTAAGGAGTAGCCGCTGGTTATGCACTCAAAATCCTTACGCAAACTTCCGGTTATGACTTCTGAGGCATCCAAATGTCAACAAACGGCTAAGTTCTCCAGTTTTATTGATTTTTCATCAATTTCATAGACACATTTTGAAAAATCAGACAATGCTATTCCCAACAACTTTCAATTCTACGTCGGAAAAGATAGGTGTGGGCTTGGAAAAACAATCGGCTATTTCTTATTTCAGTTTCACCAGGAGATGGGTAGTCCAGTATTCCTGTTTTGACTTCTTTTCCAGTGCAATATGAAGAAATTTTCAGCTATCTGGACTATGAAATACTTATTTAACATATCAAATAAGACGCACTGCAACCTCCATCTATGTTGAAATACATAAGATGCTAAAATTTCCAAGCATTTGTCCTGGGGACTGAAATATTTGTACCGAATATGACTTAAGAGGCTGACTACCCCTTATGGGGGCATTAACCCTTATGGGGACAAGAAAGCCAACTGTTAGGTGTCTGATTACAAGGCCTGATTATCACATATGGGAACATTAGAACATTCCATTTACATATAAACATATTCCATTTACATGTAAACAATCAAACACCATGAAAGGTTTTGCAAATGAGACAGCATGTATCAATACGGTTTTGATATGCCACATTTGTATACATCTGAAGCTCTCATTTGAGCAAAATCATATAAAAGTTTCATTATACTGCCGTAAAAATCGTTTTGAGATGTATAGGCTTTTTTGTCCCCATAAGGGTTAATGCTCCCGTAAGGGGTAGTCGGCCTCATAAGTCATAATCGGCACAAATATTTCAGTCCCCGGAACAAATGCTTGGGGAAATTAAGCATCTTATTTATTTCAAAGTGGATGTGGGTTGCAGTATGTCTTATCTGATATGTTAAATAAGTATTTCATAACCCAGATAGCTGAAAATACCTTCATTTTGCACAGGATAAAAAAGTCAAAACAGGAATATTGGATTACCCTTCTCCGGATGAAACTGAAATAAAAAAAATTAGCCGTTTGTTTTTTCAAGCCCACACCTATCTTTTCCAATGCAGAAATGAAAATAGTTGGAAATAGCACTGTAAGATTTTTCAAAATATGTCTATGAAATTTACTAAAAATCAATAAAACAGGAGAATTCATCTGGATATCTCGTAAGTCATGGCCGGAAGTTCGCGTAAGGATTCTGAGTGCATAACAAGTCGCTACACCTTACGAGATTACCAAGTGTGTATATTCTTACTTTGCTTTACATTTCAAAGCATAATCTAGAAAACTGTAGGTTATGGAGACACAGCCCTCTTTGCCATGTTTATGAGGCAAAATTTCTAAATAAATCCAGGGTATGTAACTCTAGCAATAATAAAAGCCTGTTGCAGGAAAGCGTCTCAAGGCGTCATGGCTTTGTCAGTGAAGGGTTGTGACTTTTAAATCTGTATGATAGGAGGAGAACCCAAAAACCGCACACACATCTTCAGACCATGTAGAACAAATATGCATAGTTTCAAAATAATTCTAGGAGGAGTTGCCCCCACAAGGTATCTATTCCAATACTAATTAGACCTGAAAAAAACTAAGTCAAAAAAGTAAAAAATAATGGGAGGATAACCCCAAGACCACAGGCATATCTTCAGACCATGTAGAACAAGTAAGCATAGTTTAAAAATGATGGGTGGAAAACTGTAGGATGAGTTGCACACAAGGTATCTATTCTGATACCTGAAAAACATCGAAAAAGTGGAAAAAAAGTTGATAAAAAATGATGGGAGGATAACCCCAAATACACGTGCACATCTTCAGACCATGACAAAAACACCTGCAAAGTTTAAAAAAGTTTAGTATAAAACCGTAAGAGGAGTTGTGCCTACAAGCTACCCACATCGTTGTGTCACAACTAAAATAAAACTAAGTTGAAAAAAAGCAAAAAGTTGAAAAAAGATAATGGCAGGATAACCCCAAAACCATATGCACATCTTCAGACCATGTAGAACAAGTGTGCATAGTTTCTAAATAATCAGTGGAAAGTCTAGGAGGAGTTGCGCCCACAAGATATCTATTCTAATACTATTCGGATCTGGAAACAACTACGTCAAAAAAGTGAAACAAGAGCTCTGCCAAGCGGGGCATTATACACCCGTGGCAAGTAATAAGATATACACATAAACTGGCTCCTGTATAATTCAGTGCTCCGGAAATAAACTGTAAGTGGAATTACAAAAAAAAATATATAAACAAGAGGACCATGATGGTCCTATATCGCTCACCTGATCAAACAGATTTGCATACTTACTGTTGAAGATTCAGCCAAGTTCACTGCTCTAAGATTTATGTATAAATTTTACAGCCCTGCCCCCACTCCCCCCCCCTCCCCCCCAACACACAAGGCCATGTTTTTTTCTTTTTAACACATCATGACTTGACTTAATCTTGAAAGGGAGCATTTCTTCCAAGTTATTTTGAAATTGGTCCAGTGGTTTCTGACAAAAAGATTTTTAAAGTGTTTTATATCGCTATAAAGCCCAACCCCCTATGGGACATTTTTTTTTTTTTTTTTTTTTTTTTGATGAATCATGACAGTTTGAAGAAACTTGGCAGACGGTAACCAAAGGAACATTCCTGCCAGTTAAATTAAAATCAGTTCAGTGGTTTCTGACCAGAAGATTTTTAAAGTTTTCTATTTAGATCTATAGGGAAAATATGCCCCACCCCCTAGCAGCCATGTTTTTTTGACAAATCAGAATTGCTTGAACATTCTTGGTAGAGAGTTACTAAAGCATTATTGAAATCAGTCAGGAGGTATTTGACAAGAAGAATTTTAAAGTTTTCTATACAGATATATATGGAAAATAAGCCCCACCCCCCGGGGGCCATGTTTTTTGATGTATCATGAAGGCTTGAACAATCTTGGTAGAGGGTCACCAAAGCAACATTCCTGCCAAGTTACATTGAACTCGGTCCAACGGTTTCTTAAAAGAAATTTTTTTATATAGATACATAGGGAAAATAAGCCCCGCCCCCCCTAGCGGCCATGCTTTTTGACGAATCACAATTACTTGAACAATCTTGGTACAGGGTCACCATGGAAACATTTTTGCCAAGTTATAATGAAATTGGTCCAGTGGTTTCTGACATGAAGATTTTTCAAGTTTTCTATAAAGTTATATAGGGAAAATAAGCCCCACCCCCTGGCAGGCATGTTTTTTGACAATCCAAATGGCTTGAACAATCTTGGTACAGAATCACAAAGGAATAATTCTGCAAAATTATATAGCAATTGGTCCAGTGGTTTCTGACAAGAAGAATTTTTAAGTTTTCTATATAGATATATAGGGAAAATGAGCCCCGCCCCCTGGCGGCCATGTTTTTTGACAAATCCAAATGGCTTGAACAATCTTGGTAGAGAGTCACCAAAGGAACATTTCTGCAAAATTATATGGAAATTGGTCCAGTGGTTTCAGACAAGAAGATTTTTTAAGTTTTCTATATAGATATATAGGGAAAATAAGCCCCGCCCCCTGGCAGCCATGTTTTTTGACAAATCCAAATGGCTTGAACAATCTTGGTCGAGGATCACCAAAGGAACATATCTGCAAAATTATATTGAAATCGGTCCTGTGGTTTCTGACAAGAAGATTTTTTAAGTTTTCTATATAGATATATAGGGAAAATAAGCCCCACCCCCTGGCGGCCATGTTTATTGACGAAACCAAATGGCTTGAATAATCTTAGTAGAAAATCACCAAAGGAACAGTTCTGCAAAATTATATTGAAATCAGTCCAGTGGTTTCTGACAAGAAGATTTTTAAAGTTTTCTATACAGATATATAGGGAAAATAAGCCCCACCCCCTGGTGGCCATGTCTTTTGACGAATCCAAATGGCTTGAACAATATTGGTAGAGGATCACCAAAGGAACATTCCTGCAAAATTATATGGAAATCGGTCCAGTGGTTTCTGACAAGAAGACTTTTAAAAGTTTTCTACATAGATATATAGGGAAAATAAGCCCCGCCCCCTGGCGGCCATGTTTTTTGACGAATCCAAATGGCTTGAACAATCTTGGTAGAAAATCACCAAAGGAACAGTTCTGCAAAATTATATTGAAATCGGTCCAGTGGTTTCTGACAAGAAGATTTTTAAAGTTTTCTATACAGATATATAGGGAAAATAAGCCCCGCCCCCTGGCGGCCATGTTTTTTGACGAATCCAAATGGCTTGAACAATCTTGGTAGAGGATCACCACAGGAACATTCCTGCAAAATTATATGGAAATCGGTCCAGTGGTTTCAGACAAGAAGATTTTTTAAGTTTTCTATATAGATATATAGGGAAATTAAGCCCCGCCCCCTGGCGGCCATGTTTTTTGACGAATCTAAATGGCTTGAACAACTTGGTAGAGGATCACCAAAGGAACATTCCTGCAAAATTATATGGAAATCGGTCCAGTGGTTTCTGACAAGAAGACTTTTAAAGTTTTCTACATAGATATATAGGGAAAATAAGTCCCGCCCCCTGGGGGCCATTTTTTGTGAGGAATCCAAATGGCTTGAACAATCTTGGTAGAGGATCACCAAAGGAACATTTCTGCAAAAGTATATGGAAATCGGTCCAGTGGTTTCTGACAAGAAGATTTTTTAAGTTTTCTACATAGATATATAGGGAAAATAAGCCCCGCCCCCTGGCGGCCATGTTTTTTGACGAATCCAAATGGCTTGAACAATCTTGGTAGAGGATCACCAAAGGAACATTTCTGCAAAATTATATTGAAATCGGTCCAGTGGTTTCTGACAAGAAGATTTTTTAAAGTTTTCTATATAGATAATATAGGGAAAATAAGCCCCGCCCCCTGGTGGCCATGTTTTTTGACGAATCCAAATGGCTTGAACAATCTTGGTAGAGGGTCACCAAAGGAACATTTCTGCAAAATTATATGGAAATCGGTCCAGTGGTTTCTGACAAGAAGATTTTTTTAAGTTTTTAGTTAAAAAATCTATTTTTAGCTCCTGTGACCTAGATATGCAATGGACCCGAACCATTTGAACAACTTTGAAAGAGGACCAACCAAGGATCATTCCTGTGAAGTTTGGTCAAATTCCCACCAGTGGTTTAGGAGAAGATGTTGTTTAAAGATTGTGGACAGACGGACATCCGGAAGACGACGACGACGACAACGACGCCGACAACGACGGACGGTGAGTGATCACAATAGCTCACCATGAGCCTTTGGCTCAGGTGAGCTAAAAAATTTCATTGGTGCATAGCTCTGCTGATATTTGGTGAACTGTAACCTAAGGGTCCAAGTTGGCCCAGAAATTACGGGAGAAGTGACTTCTCCCTTCTGGGAAAATAGGGAGAAGTTTGCTGCATCTAGGGAGAAGTGCTTTCTGATGGAGGACACACCACAGAAGCACGGCCATATTATAAGCTCATATGAGCCTTTGGCTGATTTGTTTTTCCTATATTTCAATATCGGACTAAACAATAACAAAACAAAAATAAACAACCAAAAAAAACAAAAAACTCTGCAAATATTTGGTGCACTGTAACCTCAAAATAATATGTGCTGCTCCACATCATCGTGTATTTATTTATGAAGTTTCAGCTTAATCAGATGTAAACTGTAGGAGGATTTAGCCGGAAACAAAAAATTAATAGAAATTTTCAAAGGGGTTTAACTCTGCTAATATCTGGTGGACTGTAACCTTGAAATAATATGCGCTGCTCCACATCATGGTCTAGCTACAAATCAAGTTTCAGCTTGATAGGATGTAAACTGTAGGAGAAGTTAGCCGGAAATGAAAAGTCTACCGAAATTTTCAAAGCGGCATAACTCTGCTAATATTTGGTGGACTGTAACCTTGAAACAATACGCTCTGCTCCACATCATGGTCTAACTATACATGAAGTTTCAGCTTGATTGGATGTAAACCATAGGAGGATTTAGCCAGAAACGAAAAATTAAATAGAAATTTTCAAAGGGGTATGCTAATAATTGGTGGACTGTAACCTTGAAATAATATGCGCTGCTCCACATCATGGCCTAACTATGAATCAAGTTTCAGCTTGATCGGATGTAAACTGTAGGAGGAGTTAGCCGGAAATGAAAAGTCTACCGAAATTTTCAAAGGGACATAACTCTGCTAATATTTGGTGGACTGTAACCTCGAAACAATATGCACTGCTCCACATCATGGTCTAACTATACATGAAGTTTCAGCTTGATCGGATGTAAAATGTAGGAGTTAACCGGAAATGAAAAGTTTACGGAAATTTTCTAAGGGGCATAACTCTGCAAACATTTGGTGGGCTGTAACCCCGAAATAATATGCACTGAGCCACATCATGGTCTAACTATATACCAAGTTTCAGCTTGATCGGATGTAAACTGTAGGAGGAGTTAGCGGGAAACGAAAAAGTTTACGGACGGACGGACGCCATACCCAGTAACATAATACGTCCCGTTTTTCAAACGGGTGTATAAAAAGTTGATAAAAAATAATAGGAGGATAACCCCAAAACCAGATGCATATCTTCAGACTATGTAGAACAAGTATGAATCGTTTCAAAATGATCTGTTGAAAACTCTAGGAGGAGTTGCACCCACAAGGTATCTATTCTAATACTAATCAAACCCGGAAAAATCTAAGTAAAAAAAGTAGAAAACATTGATAAAAAATAAAGGGAGGAGAACCCCAAAACCACATGCACATCTACAGATGATGTAGAATAAGTACGCATAGTTTCAAAATGATCGGTGGAAAACTCTGGGAGAAGTTGCACCCACAAGATATCTATTCTACTAGAAATCGAACATGGAAAAAAACTAAGTAAAAAAAGTAGAAAAAGTTGATAAACAAGAGGACCATGATGGTCCTATATCGCTCACCTGAGCAAACAGATTTGTATACTTATATTAGTGTTGAAATTTCAGCCAAGTTCACTGCTCTAAATTTTATAGCCCTGCACCCCCCACCCCCCACCAACCCCCCACAGCAGCCATGTTTTTTTTTTTTTTTTTAACGCATCATGACAACTAAATCTTGAAAGAGGGTCACCAAAGGAACATTTCTGCCAAGTTATATTGAAATTGGTCCAGTGGTTTCTGACAAAAAAGATTTTTAAAGTGTTTTATATTGCTATAAAGCCCTACCCTCTAACAGCCATTTTTTTCTTTTTGACCAATCATGACACCTTGAAAAAACTTGGTTGAGGGTCACCAAAGGAACAATCTGTTTACCAAGTTAAACCAAGTTAAATTGAAATCGGTTCAGTGGTTTCTGACAAGAAGATTTTCAAAGTTTTCTATCTAGATATGTAGGGAAAATAAGCCCCACCCCTAACAGCCATGTTTTTTTGACAAATCAGGATTGCTTGAACATTCTTGGTAGAGGGTCACAAAAGCAACATTGACATCGGTCAGGGGTATTTGACAAGAAGAATTTCAAAGTTTTCTATACAGATATATACGGAAAATAAGCCCCGCCCCCTCTGGGGGCCATGTTTTTTGACGTATCATGAAAGCTTGAACAATCTTGGTAGAAGGTCACCATTCCTGTCAAGTTACATTGAATTCGGTGTAACGGTTTCTTACAAAAAGATTTTTAAAGCTTTTTATATAGATATATAGGGAAAATAAGCCCCGCCCACATAGCGGCCATGTTTTCTGACGAATCATGACAGCTTGAACAACCTTGGTAGAGGGTCACCAAAGAAATATTCCTGCTAGGTTATATTGAAATCGGTCCAGTGGTTTCTGACAAGAAGATTATTAAAGTTTTCTATATAGATATATAGGGAAAATAAGCCCCACCCGCTAGCGGCCATGTTTTTTGACAAATCACGATTACTTGAACAATCTTGTTAAAGGGTCACCAAGGAAGGGTCACCAAGGTAACATGTCTGCCAAGTTATATTGAAATCAGTCTAGTGGTTTCTGACAAGAAGATTTTTTCAAGTTTTCTATATAGATATACAGGGAAAATAAGCCCCACCCCCTAGCAGCCATGTTTTTTGACAAATCATGACGGCCTGAACAATCTTGGTAAAGGGTCACCAAGGAAACATTTCTGCCAAGTTATACTGAAATCGGTCCAGTGGTTTCTGACAAGAAGATTTCTTTTTCAAGTTTTCTATATAGATATATAGGGAAAATAAGCCCCTACCCCTTGCAGCCATATTTTTTGACGAATCATGATGGCTTGAACAACCTTGGAAGAGGGTGACCAAAGACACATTCCTTCCAAGTTATATTGAAATCAGTCCATTGGTTTCTGACAAAAAGATTTTTAAAGTTTTCTATATAGATATATAGGGAAAATAAGCCCTGCCCCCTGGCGGCCATGTTTTTTGATGAATCCAAACGGCTTGAACAATCTTGGTAGAGGATAACCAAAAGAACATTTCTGCAAAATTATATGGAAATCGGTCCAGTGGTTTGGGACAAGATGATTTTTACATTTTTCTATATATAGGGAAAATAAGCCCTGCCCCCTGGTGGCCATGTTTTTTGACGAATCCAAATGGCTCGAACAATCTTGGTAGAGGATCACTAAAGGAACATTTCTACAAAATTATATGGAAATCGGTCCAGGGGTTCTGACAAGAAGATTTTTAAAGTTTTCTATATAGATATATAGGAAAAATAAGCCCCACACCCTGGCAGCCATGTCTTTTGACGAATCAAAATGGCTTGAACAATCTTGGTAGAGGATCACCAAAGGAACATTTTTGCAAAATAATATTGAAGTCGGTCCAGTGGTTTCGGACAAGAAGATTTTTGAAGTTTTCTATATAGATATATAGGGAAAATAAGCCCTGCCCCCCGGTGGCCATGTTTTTTGACAAATCCAAATGGCTTGAACAATCTTGGTAGAGGATCACCAAAGGAACATTTCTGCAAAATTATATGTAAATCGGTCCAGTGGTTTCGGACAAGAAGATTTTTACATTTTTCAATATAGATATATAGGGAAAATAAGCCCCGCCCCCTGGCGGCCATGTTTTTTGACTAATCAAAGTTCGAATAATCTTGGTAGAGGATCACCAAAGGAACATTTCTGCAAAATTATATGGAAATCGGTCCAGTGGTTTCTGACAAGAAGATTTTTAAAGTTTTCTATATAGATATATAGGGAAATTAAGCCCCGCCCCCTGGCGGCCATGTTTTTTGACGAATCCAAATGGCTTGAACAATCTTGGTAGAGGGTCACCAAAGGAACATTTCTGCAAAATTATATGGAAATCGGTCCAGTGGTTTCTGACAAGAAGATTTTTAAAGTTTTCTATATAGATATATAGGGAAATTAAGCCCCGCCCCCTGGCGGCCATGTTTTTTGACGAATCCAAATGGCTTGAACAATCTTGGTAGAGGATCACCAAAGGAACATTTCTGCAAAATTATATGGAAATCAGTCCAGCGGTTTCTGACAAGAAGATTTTTAAAGTTTTCTATATAGATATATAGGGAAAATAAGCCCCGCCCCCTAGCGGCCATGTTTTTTGACCAATCCAAATGGCTTGAACAATCTTGGTAGAGGATCACCAAAGGAACATTTCTGCAAAATTACATTGAAATCGGTCCAGTAGTTTCTGACAAGAAGATTTTTAAAGTTTTCTATATAGATACATAGGGAAAATAAGCCCCGCCCTCTGGCGGCCATGTTTTTTGACAAATCCAAATGGCTTGAACAATCTTGGTAGAGGATCACCATAGGAACATTTCTGCAAAATTATATTGAAATTGGTCCAGTGGTTTCTGACAAGAAGATTTTTTAAGTTTTTAGTTAAAAAATCTATTTTTAGCTCCTGTGACCTAGATATGCAATGGACTGGAACCATTTGAACAAATTTGAAAGAGGACCAACCAAGGATCATTCCGGTGAAGTTTGGTCAAAATCCAATCAGTGGTTTAGGAGGAGATGTTGTTTAAAGATTGTGGATGGACATACGGACGACGACGACCACGACGACAGACGGTGAGTGATCACAAAAGCTCACCTTGAGCTTTCAGCTCAGGTGAGCTAAAAATAATGGGCGGAAAACCCCAAAATCACATGCACATCTACAGACCATGTAGAACAAGTATACATAGTTTCAAAATGATCGGTGGAAAACTCTAGGAGGTTGCGCCCACAAGATATCTATTCTAATAGTAATCTGACATGAAAAAAACTAAGTCCAAAAAGTGGACAAGTGGACCATGATGGTCCTATGTCGCTCACCTGAGCAAAAAGATTTGCATACTTACTGTTGAAGTTTCAGCCAAGTTCACTGCTCTAAGATTTTTGGATAAATTTTATAGCCCTGCCCCCCCACACCCCCCACCACACACACACACCCCACCCCCAGTGGCCATGTTTTTTTTAATGCATCATGATGACTTGAACTGAATCTTGAAAGAGGGTCACCAAAGGAACATTTCTGCCAAGTTATATTGAAATTGCTTTCAGTGGTTTTTGACAAAAAGATTTTTAAAGTGTTTTATGTAGCTATAGAGCCTTACCCTCTAACGGCCATGTTTTTTGACGAATCATGACAGCTTGAACAAACTTGGTAGAGGGTCACCAAAGGAACATTCCTGTCAAGTTATACTGAAATCTGTTCAGTGGTTTCTGACAAAAACATTTTTAAAGTTTTCTATTTAGATATACATGTATAGGGAAATAAGCCCCACATCCTAGCAGCCATGTTTTTTTGACGAATTATGATTGCTTGAACAATCTTGGTAGAGGGTCACCAAAGCAACATTCCAGCCAAGCAATATTATAATCAGTCGGGAGGTATTTGACAAGAAGAATTTTAACGTTTTCTATACAGATATATACGGAAAATAAGCTCCGCCCCCTGGAGACCATGTTTTTTGACGTTATCATGACAACTTGAACAATCTTGGTAGAAGGTCACCAAAGCAACATTCCTGCCAAGTTACACTGAACTCGGTCCAATGGTTTCTTACGAGAAGATTTTTAAAGTTTTCTGTATAGATCAGGGCTCCGGAAAACCGAAAAATAGCCGGTCTGGACTGAAAATAAAAATTCTGGACTGGTTTCAAACACCCCAAAACGCTAATAATTTGGTCCAACAGGTTTGTGCCTTGAACCCCATTTTTTCCCCAACCAACCAATTTTCACGAGTCAATGATGTCTAAAAAACCACAAACGGTCAAGTCTTCCCAAACTGACAACTTCTGCGTAACTTTTAAATGTGTAGTTAAAAGGCTCTAAATGGCCATTTGACATGTATATTGGAGAGACAGATGAATAACGGCAACCTACAGCAGCACAAATTAATTAAGTCATTATCCAAACATTGTCAAAAAATCAACACTTCACTGTCCTTTGTGTGGTAAACAAGCGATTAACATGAATCATCAGTAATGGTAGTCTGATAATTAATCCGTTTGTGTGACATGTGTGCATACACTGAGACTGCAAAACATCAGGTGCAGTCGGCGTTTCCAAAAGATCAAAGGTCGCTTTAACTGAGAGTGATAAAAGAATGCACCACTTGAATGCACCCGTTTTCTTCCTCTTCTTTTTTGTTTTGATCAACACGGTTTGTTGGTCCCAGACTTGATAAATTAATTCCCAACCCGTGTACGTCCTGATCAGATGTCATATAAAACGGAGTCAGATCTGGGTCTTATTGCTTCTTTTTTTTTTTTTTGTTGATGGTCGTAATACGCAAGTATAATTCAAGGTAGATTTCATAGTAAAATCAAGAGGCCCATGGGCCACGGTTCGCTCACCTGAGTGACATAGCCACTGCAGACATGCAGATGTTATGCAACATTTTTCCAATCCTATCATCGCAACTAATGAAATATCATTTTTGCAGTTCTTAGTTTTGAAGAATATATGGGCCTGACAGTCAATGGAGCATGATTATTTGAATAAACTATCAATCACATTTCAACAGAAGGATCAATGTGAAATTTGGTGGAAATTGGCTAAGTGGTTTCTGAAGAATCATGATTTTATACATGTAAACAGCACAGTGGCAGGGAAATGTAATAAATATAAACCAGATGATGGCCATCTTAGATTTCCAATCAGAACAATTTTAACTACTGTTGATCTACAAGTCACTTCCATACTTTCAATATAAATGTATATGGCCCATACAAAGGGGGAAGCAAATTTGACCTTGGAGGTAAAAAGGTCATATGTCAACATAGAACCTCATTTTAGCAATTTTGGTAGATCTCCTGTCCCCTATAATTTGTGCAAAGATTAGGGCCCAGGGATTATTTGGTTATGTAGAAGAAGATTTTTAAAGGTTTTTACCATATATGGGCATGGCAGCCATTTTGATCAATGGACCATGCTCATTTTAGCAATCTTTCATTCTCCTACCCAAGGAGGCTCCGCATGAAATTTCAGCAACACTGGCCCGGAGGCTTCAGAGGAAAAGCCATTTGAAATTATCAACTTTTTACCATACAAATGTATGGGGCCCATACAAATGCATACAGAAGCAAACTTGACCTCGTTGTAAAAAGGTTAAATGTCAATGTATGACAATTACTTTAGCAAATTTGGTAGATCACCCATTCCAGATGATAAATGCAAAGATTCACCCACAAGCCATCCTCCATTTTAGAGAATAAGATTTTTAAATGTTTTTTCCCATACAAATGCATAGGGAAGCAAACTTGACCTTGCCGTAAAAAGGTCAAATGTCAATGTACGACCTTTATTTTAGCAACTCTGTTAGACTCCCTGTCCTCGATGATTTATGCGAAGATTCAGCCCCAAAACATCTTCGGTTCTAGAGAAGAAGATTTTTAAAGGTTTTTATTATCTATAGGCATGGCGGCCATCTTGACCAACAAACCGTGACCATTTTAGCACTCTTTCGTCCCCCCTATCTAAGGAGGCTCCATATGAAATTTGAGCAAAATTGGTCCAGAGGCTCCAGAGGAGAAGTTGTTTGAAATTCTGAACATTTTCCCTATACAAATGCATAAGGAAGCAAAATTGACCTTACCGTAAAAAGGTCAAATGTCAATGTACGACCATTATTTTAGCAATTTTGGTACCCCTCCTGTTCCCGATGATATATGCAAAGATTCAGCCATAAGGTTTTGGAGAAGAAGATTTTTAAAGGTTTTTCCCATACAAATGCATAGGGAAGCAAACTTGACCTTGCCGTAAAAAGGTCAAACGTCAACGTACGACAATTCTTTTAGCAATTTTGGTAGACCTCCTGTCCCCGATGATTCCTGCAAAGGTTCAGCCCCAAGGCATTCTCGGTTCTGGAGAAGAAGATTTTTAAAGGTTTTTACCATATATGGGCATGGCGGCCATCTTGGTTAATGGACCGCGACCATTTTAGCAATTTTTTGTTCCCCCACCCTAAGGAGGCTCCATATGAAATTTGTGCAAAATTGGCTCAGCGGCTTCAGAGGAGAAGTCGTTTGAAAATGTTAATGGACGGACGCACGGACGGACGGACGGATGACGGACGAAAAGTGATCACAACAGCTCATCCTGAGCAGAGCTCAGGTGAGCTAATAAGTAATGCACCACTTGCGCTAGACAAGATTGGTCAGTGCTTAAAATTTAAGCAGTCTGGTCAGATCTTGAAACATTGAAAACTGCAAAACTGCCCGTGGCGAAGGCCTTTTTTTATTAGACCTAATTAGGTCCATGAAAGTCGTTTCGTTCCGTCTCTCCTGTTTCCCGCCGTCTTTGCGCTTACACAAGATGGGAATCAGTTGTTTATAAATAGTTATCTAGAAAACCCTGCAGAGGTGGAAATAACAACAAAATCGTTTTTTTTTGTTTTTTTTTCTTTCTTTCTTTTTACATATCTGACTGTATTTATTGATGATGCCAGCTTTGATCATGCTCATTATACCCAGACTTCCGTCATATAACGGAGTTGAGGGGTATTATTTAAAAGGAGTTATAGGACTGCCAATTGTCATTAGTTTTCATGACAGGTGATATATTTTTTTTGGAAATGGGCACACTGATGACGTCATCGGCTGGACCGATTCGGATTTCAAAATTTCCAGAGCCCTGATATAGATATATAGGGAAAATAAGCCTCACCCCCTAGCAGCCATGTTTTTTGACGAATCATGACAGCTTGAACAATCTTGGTAGAGGGTCACCAAAGAAACATTCCTGCCAATTTATATTGAAATCTGTCCATTAGTTTCTGACAAGAAGATTTTTTAAGTTTTCTATATAGATATATAGGGAAAATAAGACCCGCCCCCTGGCAGCCATGTTTTTCGACGAATCAAGATTACTTGAACAATCTTGGTAAAGGGTCACCAAGGAAACATTTCTGCCAAGTTATAATGAAATCGGTCCAGTGGTTTCTGACAAGAAAAATCTTTAAAGTTTTCTATATAGATATATCTGGGAAAACAAGCCCCACCCCTAGCGGCCATGTTTTTTGACGAATCGTGACAGCTTGGACAATCTTAGTAGAGGGTTACAAAAGAAACATTCCTGCCATGTTATTTTGAAATCGGTCCAGTGGTTTCTGACTAGAAGATTTTTAAAGTTTTCTATATAGATATATAGAGAAAATTAGCCCTGCCCCTTAGCGGCCATGTATTCTGACAAATCCAAATGGCTTGAACAATCTTGGTGGAGGATCACCAAAAGAACATTTCTGCAAAATTATATTGAAATCGGTCCAGTGGTTTCTGACAAGAAGATTTTTAAAGTTTTCTATATAGATATATAGGGAAAATAAGCCCTGCCCCGTGGCGGCCATGTTTTTTTACGAATCCAAATAGCTTGAACAATCTTAGTAGAGGATCACCAAAGGAACATTTCTGCAAAATTATATTGAAATCGGTCCAGTGGTTTCTGACAAGAAGATTTTTTAATATTTTTGTTAAAAAATCTATTTTTAGCTCCTGTGACCTAGATATGCAATGGATTTGAACCATTTGAACAACTTTGTAAGAGGACCAACCAAGGATCATTCCTGTGAAGTTTGGTCAAAATCCAACGAGTGGTTTAGGAGGAGATGTTGTTAAAAGATTGTGGACGGACGGACGGATGCCGACGACAAAGACAGACGGTGAATAATCACAATAGCTCACCTTGAGCCTTTGGCTCAGGTGAGCTAAAAAAGTTGATAAAAAAGTAAAGGGAGGATAACCCCAAACCAGATGCACATCTTCAGACCATGACAAAAACACTTGTAAAGTTTCAAAAAGATTGGTAAAAAACTGTAAGAGAAAGAGCGTCCACAAGCTACCCATCTCATTGTGTCTATGGATGGACTGAATCTCGGACGGAAGGACAGACGGACGGACGAACCCATTTGAATAGTCCCCTTCAACTAACATTGGAGAAAAAATCTAATCAGAGTTTTGTGACATTTATGCACATCCCCAGCCTCTATTCTTACTTTGCTGCAAGTTTCAAATCATTATCTTGAAAACTGTAGAAGTTGCGGAGCCACGAACCCTTCTATGCCACGTATGCTAGGCCATATTTGCTCTAGCAATAAAAATGATCAAAGTTCTGTGACCTTATGCACATTCCCAGCCTATATTCCTACTTTGCTGCAAGTTTTAAACCATTATCTTGAAATTATAGAAATTGCAGAGAAACAGCCCTACTATGCCATGTGTATGAGGCAAAATTTCTAAGTAAATCCAGGTTATGTAAATCTACTATGCCATGAGTACAAGGCCATATTTCTAAGTAAATCAAGGGGATTTAACTCTAGCGATAAAAAAATGATCAGAGTTCTGTGACCTTTATGCACATGCCCAGCCTATATTCTTACTTTGCTGTAAGTTTCAAATCATCAGCTAGAAAACTATGAGAAGTTGCAGAGACACAAACTCTACTATGCCATGTATATGAGGCAAAATTTCTAAGTAAATCCAGGTTATGTAAATCTACTATGCCATGAGTACAAGGCCGTATTTCTATGTAAATCAAGGGTATGTAACTCTAGCAATAAAAATTTGATCAGAGTTCTGTGACCTTTATGCACATCATAAGCCTATATTCTTATTTTGCTGCAAGTTTCAAATCATTATCTTGAAAACTGTAGAAGTTGCAGACCCGAACCCTACAATGGCACATGTATACGACAATTTTTCTAAGTAAATCAAGGATATGCAAGTCTAACAATGATAATTAGATCAGAGTTCTGTGACTTTTATGCACATACTCAGTTCATATCCTTACTATAGTGCAAGTTTCAAACCATTACCTTGAAAACTGTAGGAGTTGCAGAGATACAAAGAGTACCATAAAGTGTGACGGATGGACAGACACACAGACATATGATGGAGGGTGAAACTATATGCCCTCCTCCACTTTGTGGCAGGGGCATAAAAATAAATATGGAAGTTCATCAGTAACATAAAACATTAATTATAAATTATATAACCACAAGTCTGAACTACCACATTTTTATAGCTACCATAGTAACCCTAAATATTCTGACACCTTAAGTCCCTGTCATACTTGCCCTAACCTCTCTAAACAAGTCCATTTTACAGCCTTCTCATGTGTCTAAAGACTGCTGGATGAGTGGCAAACAATATATACAAAGATCCATTTTTCAGGATGTTACGCACCAACAAATTAATACAAGTTTGACTTAACATAATTTAATCATTAGGAAGACAAAAAAAACTTCTTAAGTATACAATGTTTTTCAATTTCATACAATATACTGTCTTAAGAGATAAAGATGATTAAAGATGATAAGATCTAGCTGTACATGGTATGGCTTCTTAAACTTTAAACTGCTAAACATAATCACAACAGCAACAGACAACATTCCAAAATTATATATATATATATATATATATATATATATATATATATATATATATATATATATATATATTGTCTTAAGCATCATGTTTACTATGTTTCCATAAATAGCTTTATTTACTATGTTTCCAAAAATAACGTTCTAGAACAACATGTTTACAATAACATGATGTTTACGTCCTTGATTCTGGACTGAGTTGTTTTTGGAATGTCATGGAAGATTTAGAAGTTTCTTGATTGGAACTGGAAAATAAGAGATGCTTGTAGTAAATTCTTTTTCTAGAACCTTCTTTGATATTATATAAGGAGAAAAGATTTTCATCGGGGCATCTTTGTATACTTTCACTGGAAATTATTCTATACTGGATTACTTTAATATTTTATTCATTCTGGACTTAAATTCTGAATTCAGGAACTTTAAATTGTGGGATCAGAAACTGATATTGAAAGGATTTGTTTTATAAATTCTCATGGATTATTTTTGAGAGACTTTGTGACATAAACTTGAAAGGTACTGTTTACTTACATTATTTTGTTTTGAATCTTGTCTTATTTTTTTGTGAATAAATATTGTTAATAATTTAAAGCTTGTTGCTGGTTTCACTTTCATTTCTTTCTCGTTACGCCTGGCTCGTAACAGGAATTGGGGGCTCATCCGCGATCGAACATTTTCTTGAGCTAAAACAAGTTTGAGCTTTCTAAAGAAAACAAATATTGATCTTCAAAGAAAAAAAAAAAATATTTGTTTGCTATAAAACAAGTACTGACTTTTAAAAAATTTCAGTAAATATAAAAATCTTTATTTTATAAAAAAACAAGTATTGACTTTCAAAAAAAAAAAAAAATATAAGTAAATAATAAAAAAGCAAGTATTGACTTTTGAAAAATATCAACAAATAAACTCTGATTGATAAATCTACTTGATAAAACCAGCAAAAAGGAATCATGTTATGTGACCTTCAAGCTTTCATAGCTGCGCCTTCGCAGGAGCTGTTAAATTTGGCCAAAAAGTCAGATTTGTTGGACACTGCTGCTCACTATGAATTAACTACCGTCAATAAGTCCATGTTAAAACAGGAAATAAAAAATATTTTGGTCCAATTTTTGGTTGATAAGGAAATTCTTGATTCTTCTGCTTTGTCTCTTGTTCTCGTAACTCAGGCCGGCTTGCAAATGTGAGAGCTTGAAATTCAGAGGCAAACTGAGTTAGAAAAATTAAATTAGAGCAAGAAAAACTTAAAATGGAAATGGAGGAAAGAGTAAAAGAACAAGAAAGACAAATGCAGAAAGAAAGAATGGAAATGGAAGAGAGGGAGAAAGAAAAAGAAAGACAAATGCAGATAGAAAGGGAAAAATTAAAATTTGATACAGAATTAAGAATGAAAGAATTAGAAATGCAAAACATGACAGTAAAACGGCAACCTTTAAACTCTGGGGCTCATTTCGATATTACCAAACACATCAGAATAGTTCCTCCATTTCAGGAAAAAGAGGTTGACAAATATTTTCTTCATTTTGAAAAAGTAGCAGAAAATTTAAAATGGCCAAAGGAGCATTGGTTTTGATTGATTGAGTTGGGGTTTAACGACACGTCAACCCTTGTGGGTCATTTTGTGTCGTCTCCCAGAGAAAGGGAGAAAATAGACAGAAGAGATAGCAGAAGAGATGAAAGGGAGGGACAGGGAAGAAAGAGAGACAGGAATGAAAGTGAAGAAACAGAAGAAATAAAAACATCACCTCCCTACCCTTACCTGCTACAAGGATAGCAGGCCTTGCCCAACTATAAGCCAATATCAGCTGGACGCCCCGGGTGACAAAAGATACATGACACCTTCGCACCACCCAACCACCCAAAAGGAGCATTGGACCTTGCTTTTGCAAAGTGTTATAATTGGGAAGGCTCGAGAAATTTATACTCGGCTGACTGTTGAGCAGAGCTCCAGTTATGATACTGTAAAGGAATTAATTCTTAAGGCTTATGAGTTGGTCCCTGAGGCTTACAGGCAAAAATTTAGGAACTGTAAGAAAGAAAATGAGCAGACCCATGTTGAATTTGCTAGAACTAAAGAACAGTTATTTGACAGATGGTGTTCTTCAAAGAAAATTGGCTCTAATCATGAAAAACTTAGGCAGCTCATGCTTGTAGAAGAGTTCAAAAGGTGCATAAATTCAGACATTAAGTCCTTTTTAGATGAGAAACAGGTTGAAACTTTGAAAGCTGCAGCTAGACTTGCAGATGATTATGCTTTAACACATAAAGTTTCCTTTATTAATAAGTCAAATCCCTCTAGAAGACCATTTTTCCCACAGTCAGGATCCAAACATAGTCACAGTAATCCATCTGGCAATTATAGCCAAACTTTTACTCCTAAACCCAAATCTTCTGGTGAAAACAAGGATCAAAATCCCTTATCTCAACCAATTTGCAATTATTGCAAAAAGACTGGTCATATTATTTCTGAGTGCTTACATTTGAAAAGAAAGAAAGAAAAACAAGAGGGGCTTAAACCTACTGGCCTTACCTCTTTACGGTCAAAACCACAGTCATGTGTTAAGGAGGAAAATCCTATCCAGACCGAAAGGCCCGAGACTGATTCTGTTATGGAGATTTATGAACCATTCTTATCAGATGATTTTGTGTCACTAAATAGTGACTATGCCCAGTCTACCCCAATTAAAATCTTACGAGATACCGGAGCTTCTCAATCCCTTATTTTAGCAGATACACTGCCTTTTTCTGAGAGGACTTCTTCTGGGACAAGTGTCCTTATTCAGGGTGTAGAGTGTGGATTTGTTAATGTTCCTCTTCATAACATTCATTTATCCTCAGACTTGGTGACTGGTTTAGTGGCTGTCGGTATTCGACCTTCTTTACCTTTTAAAGGTGTTCATTTACTGTTAGGCAATGACTTAGCAGGAGATAAGGTTGTGGTAAACCCACTTTTAACTAATATACCTTGTATTGATCAGCCACCTGATCCCATTGAACAGGAAATCCCTGATCTTTATCCATCATATGCCGTTACAAGGGCTATGGCAAAGAAAGCAAAACAGAATGATGGGGACATTGATTTAACTGATACCTTTTTGGGTCAGTCTTTTAAACATGAGATTACAAATTCTCTTTCATCCAACCTGTCTGACAAGCAGACAGACTTAAGTGACAAGTCAGAGTCCAGTCATTACTCTTCAATATTAAATGACCAAGGTCAAGGTCATGACTTGGTGTCAAGGTCACAACTTTGCAAGGAACAGCATAATGACCCTGAAATTTTGCCTTTACTTAAAAGGGCTTTTGATGAGAAAGAAATAGATCAAGTCCCAGTCTGTTTTTATGTCAAAAATGGCATTTTAATGAGGAAATGGCGTCCTCCTGATGTCTCAGCAGAAGACGAGTGGACTGTTAACCACCAAATAGTGGTTCCAAGGGTTTATCGCCCTGAAATTTTGAACTTGGCCCATGAGACTCCCATGTCAGGTCATTTAGGTGTAAACAAGACCTATCACAAAATTCTTAACCATTTTTACTGGCCAAGGTTAAAATCTGACGTTTCTCAGTTTTGTAAATCTTGCCATACTTGTCAGATGGTAGGAAAATCCAACCAGACAATACCAAAAGCTCATTTACAGCCCATACCTGCTTTTGATGAACCTTTTAGCAAGATAATTATTGACTGTGTTGGTCCCTTGCCCAAAACAAAGTCAGGTAATGAATATCTTCTCACTATAATGTGTGCTTCTATACGTTTCCCAGAAGCCATTCCACTTAGGAATATTAAAACTAAGAACACTGTTAAGGCTTTGGTAAAGTTTTTTACATTTGTAGGTCTCCCAAAGTCTGTTCAGTCGGATCAGGGCTCTAATTTTATGTCTAGAATTTTTCAACAGGTCATGCACGAGTTGGGCATATACCGAAAAAGATTGGGATGAAGGCATCCATTTGTTGTTGTTCGCTGTTAGAGAATCTGTTCAGGAATCTCTTGATTTCAGCCCATTTGAGCTGGTATTTGGCCACACTGTGCGTGGACCTTTGAAACTTTTGAAAGAGAAATTTCTCTCAAATGATGACAGTTCTCTGAACTTACTTCAGTATGTATCAGATTTTAAAGACAGACTGTCTAGAGCTTGTGAGGCTGCTCGGACCAATCTTAAGTCAGCACAAAGGAAAATGAAACGTTGGTATGATGAAAATGCAAAAGAAAGAAAATTCATGCCTGGAGACAGGGTACTTGCTCTTTTGCCTATTCCTGGCAAACCATTGCAAGCCAGGTATTACGGCCCTTACACTGTAGATAAACAGATAAGTGATGTAAATTACATTGTTAACACTCCTGGGAGACGCAAACAAAAACAATTATGTCACGTTAACATGCTTAAACAATACATAGATAGGGATAGCTCTTCTGTTACACCAATTAGTGTTGTTAGTTCGGTCCCTCAAGAACAAAGTGAAATGAACTCTGAAGACATAAACTTGACCAAATCTGATCCTGCTTCATCAAAACTTCAGAATTCTGACATTCTAAAGGATCTCGACCAGAAACTTTCACACCTAGATGCAGTCCAAAGAAAAGAACTGAAACAGTTAATTTATCAATATAAACTCTTATTTCCGGACATTCCTACAAGGACTGACAAAATTTATCATGATGTGAATGTTGAGGGCTCACAACCTGTCAAACAACATCCATATAGAATGAACCCAACAAAACAAAAATATCTTAAGGAGGAAATTCAGTATTTGCTGGACAATGATTTTATTGAACCAAGTCAAAGTGAATGGAGTTCACCTTGCATTCTTGTGCCAAAACCTGATGGAACATATCGGATGTGCACCAATTACAGGAAGGTCAATAATTTGAGTAAAACAGACACTTTTCCCATACCAAGAATGGATGACTGTATTAACAAAATTGGAAATTCAAAATATATAACTAAATTTGATCTTCTGAAAGGATTTTGGCAAATTCCTCTCACAGAAAGAGCCAAAGAGGTCTCAGCATTTGTTACTCCTGATGGATTATATCACTATAAAGTAATGCCTTTAGGAATGAAAAACTCTCTGGCAACATTTCAACGCTTAATCAACACCATAGTAGCTGGAATCGAGCATTGCGATGCTTACATCGATGACGCCATCACATACAATGATGAATGGAATCACCATCTTGGAACTATCAAAGTATTCTTTGATAAACTAAGTGAATCAAACTTGACAATAAACCTTGCTAAAAGTGAATTCTGTCATGCAACTTTAACATTTCTAGGACATGTTGTGGGTCATGGTCAGGTTAAACCTATAGAGGCTAAAGTTGAAGCTATTCAAATTTTCCGGTGCCCACATGCAAAAGACAACTGATGAGGTTTCTTGGTATGGCCGGTTATTACAAAAAATTCTGTAATAATTTTTCTGTCATTGCTGAGCCACTGACTAATTTACTTAGTAAAAGAATGAGGTTTTAAGTGGACCAGTGATTGTCAGAATGCCTTTGATAAACTGAAAGCCATACTGAGAAGTGAGCCGGTTCTCTTGGCACCAAATTTTAATAAAGAATTCAAGTTAGCAGTAGATGCGAGTGATGTTGGTGCAGGTGGTGTATTACTGCAAGAGGATGACAATGGTGTGGATCATCCAGTTTGTTACTTTTCGAAAAAGTTTAACAAACATCAAAAGAATTATTCTACAGTAGAGAAAGAATGTTTGTCTCTCATTCTTGCTCTTCAACATTTTGAAGTTTATCTGACTTCTTCGTCCTCACCTATTGTTGTTTTCAGTGATCACAATCCACTGACTTTCATCCATAAGATGAAAAACAAGAATCAGAGGTTGCTCAGATGGAGCCTGTTGTTACAGGAATACAATCTTGACATCAGGCATATCAGGGGAAAAGATAATATTATTCCTGATGCCTTGTCCAGAGCATGATGTCTTGATCTGTGGTTTCCTGTAACTTGCTGTATATAAGATAATAATTGCCTTTATCAGTATTTTATTTTATGATAATTTTATGGCAAAAGAAAGCTTTATTACATAAATCTTTCTTTTCCTTGAAGAGGGGAAGTGTTATATACAGGGTGTTCATTTATCTTAAGCATCATGTTTACTATGTTTCCATAAATAGCTTTATTTACTATGTTTCCAAAAATAACTTTCCTTGATTCTGGACTGAGTTGTTTTTGGAATGTCATGGAAGATTTAGAAGTTTCTTGATTGGAACTGGAAAATAAGAGATGCTTGTAGTAAATTCTTTTTCTAGAACCTTCTTTGATATTATATAAGGAGAAAAGATTTTCATCTGGGCATCTTTGTATACTTTCACTGGAAATTATTCTATACTGGATTACTTTAATATTTTATTCATTCTGGACTTAAATTCTGAATTCAGGAACTTTAAATTGTGGGATCAGAAACTGATATTGAAAGGATTTGTTTTATAAATTCTCATGGATTATTTTTGAGGGACTTTGTGACATAAACTTGAAAGGTACTGTTTACTTACATTATTTTGTTTTGAATCTTGTCTTATTTTTTTGGAATAAATATTGTTAATAATTTAAAGCTTGTTGCTGGTTTCACTTTCATTTCTTTCTCGTTACGCCTGGCTCTAACAATATATATATATACATATATATATATATATATATATATACGAGGGGAGTTCAATAAGTTCGTAGAACTCGGGGTTTAATTCACAGATTGGAAGATGGTTTCAACATTATTTTTCAATATAATCCTCCTTTACTTCAATGCATTTGGCCCACTTTTCTTTTAAGCAGTCTATGCCTTTGAAATAAAAGTCGTCTATTTGGTCCTCAAACCAAGCCTCTGTAGCAGCCTTGAGCTCATCATCGTCCCGAAATCTCGTTCCACGCAAGTGGGACTTCAAATTTCGAAACAGATAATAATCACTTGGGGCCAGGTCTGGACTGTATGGCGGGTGATTTAACTGCTCGAACTTGCACTCACGAATAGCCGCTTGTGCAAATCTGGACTTGTGCACAGGGGCATTATCATGCAAAAGAAGGACACCAGCAGCTAGCTTTTCCCTTCGTTTTTCTTTAATAGCAAACCTTAATTGTTTAATGACATTGGCATAGTATTCTCCTGTAACTGAAGTACCAGCAGGCTTGTAATCTATCAATATAATCCCTTTGGAGTCCCAAAACACCGTGGCCATTACCTTGCTGACTGATGGTTGGGTACGAAATTTCTTAGGTGGGGGTGAGCCAGGGTGCTTCCATTGCAGGGACTCTTTTTTAGTATCTGGGTCCCAGTGGTGAAGCCAAGTTTCATCTCCTGTTACAAGACGAGTGTGAAACTCTTCTGGATTGGCATTGTACACTTCCAGAAGTTCTTGACTTGACTCCACCCTTTGCTGACGATCTTGCATGTTCAGGTTTCTGGGTACCCACCTGACAGATACTTCTGACATGCCTAAATGTTCATGGATTATAGTGTAAACACCTCCATTAGAAATACCACATTCTGAAGCAAGTTCGGCAACTCTGATTCGGCGATTGTTTAGCACAAGTCTCTCAACAGTTGATCATCTCCTGGCTGATGACATCAGCAGGGCGACCTGGCATCTAAGGAGTCTCGCCCACGTTTAAATTCCGCTGACCACTTTGCCACTGTCGAATACTTTGGGCTACTATCACCATACACATCAGCCATGTTCCGATGGATTTCTTTGGCCTTTGCACCCTCCTTAGTGAGGAACTTTATGACTGCTCTGAACTCAATATTCTGGCTTTCCATTTTTGCCTATGGGTATAGGTTTTCAAACAAAAAGTAAGAGCAAAAAATGTACGTGTTGACTGAACAGCTGTTATCATTCAACTGACAAAGGTTTACACTGCACCAAAATGAAAAAAGAAATCTTGAATTGTATAGAAAAATACCGAGTTCTATGAACTTATTAAACTACCCTCGTATTTATCACATGACCGTCAAATTATTCAGTGAAATAACCCATGTCATAAAAATCATATAACCACAGGTTATAATACCGGCAAGACTTCCCATTGGTTAGCCTAATTACCCTCATTAATATTCGTATTATTCTGCTTATTGATAGCAACCAATATCGACGATACAACTTTCACTTTTGAAACAGATCCTGCCTTCAATTTTGAGATGATTTTGAGATGAACGGTATATGCCATGACAGTCAATGGAGCGTGATTATTTGAACAAACTCTCAATCACATTTCAACAGTAGGATCAATGTGAAATTTGGTGGCAAATGGCTAAGTGGTTTCTGAAGAATCATGATTTTATACATGTAAACAGCTCAGTGGCAGGGAAATATAATAAACATAAGCAAGATGGCAGCTATCTTGGATTTCCAATCAGAATGATTTTAGCTACTGTTGATCTACAAGTCACCTTGATACTTCCAATGAACTTTGAGTCAATTGCCCTTTCTGTTCATGAGAAAAAGTTCAAAACAGATTTTCAAGATGGCCGCCATGGCCGCAATTTGGGATTTCCAATGGCAACAATTTGAGCTATTTTTTATCTACAAGTCACCCCGATGCTTCCTACCAAGTTTCGAGTCAACCGGCCTTTCAGTTCAGAAGAAGAAGGGAAAAATAGATTTTCAAGATGGCCGCCATCTAGGATTTCCCATTGAAACGATTTTAGCTATTTTTATATCGGTCATCCCGATGCTTCCTAGCAATTTTAAAACCAACTGGCCCTTTGGTTCAGGAAAATAAGCAAAAAAAAGAGTTTCAAGATGGCCTCCATGGCTGCCATCTTGGATTTCCGATCCAAACAATTTAAGCTATTTTAGATCTACAAGTCACCCCAATGCTTCCTGCCAAGTTTCCAGTAAAAAAGCCTTTCAGTTCAGGAGAAGAAGCGAAAAATAGATTTTCAAGATGGCTGTCATGGGGGCCATCTTGGATTTCTGATAGGGATGATTTTAGCTATTCTTGATCTACACGTCACCCTGATGCTTCCTTTAAAGTCAACAAGAGGCCCACGGGCCACTGGTCGCTCACCTGAGTAGCATTGCGAGTGCAGATATGCAGATGTTATGTAACATTTTTCCAATCCTGTCATTGCAACTAATGAAAAGATCATCCTTTAAGCAGTTCTTAATTTTGAAGAAGAATATTATATATGGCATGACAGTCAATGCAGCATGATCATTTGAACAAACTCTCAATCACAAATTTAACAGTAGGATCAAACGGGCCCCCCGTAGCCTAGTGGATAAGAGAGTTGACTCTTAATCCATTAGGTTTCTCACCGCTGTGGTTCGAGCCTCACTCGGGTCATATGTGGGAAAGCCAAGTTCTGCTTACGGATGGTCAGGTGGTTTTTCTCCGAGTTCTCCGGTTTTCGCCCACCTTCGATGAACGATCGGCTCGATATAAGTGTAATATTCTTGAAAGGGCCGTAAAACCCCAAAAAAAAAAAAAAACAAAAACAAAAAAACAGTAGGATCAATGTGAAATTTGGTTGCAATTGCCTAAGTGGTTTCTGAAGAATCATGATTTTATACATGTAAACAGCACAGTGGCTGGGAAATATAATAAACATAAACAAGACGGTAGCCATCTTGGATTTCCAATCAGAATGATTTTAGCTACTGTTGATCTACAAGTCACCTCGATACTTCCAATAAACTTAAAGTCAATTGCCCTTTCGGTTCAGGGGAAAAAGTTCAAAACAGATTTTCAAGATGGCCACCATAGCCGCAATTTGAGATTTCCTATCGCAACCACTTAAGCTATTTTTGATCTACAAGTCACCCTGATGCTTCCTACCAAGTTTCGAGTCAGTTGGCCTTTCTGTTCAGAAGAAGTAAAGAAAAATAGATTTTCAAGATGGCCGCCATCTTGGATTTCCAATCAGAATGATTTTAGCTATTTTTATATCAACAAGTCATCCCGATGCTTCCTACCAATTTTCAAATCAACTGGCCCTTTGGTTCAGGAAAATAAGTGAAAAAAAAAGAGTTTCAAGATGGCCGCCATGACAGCTATCTTGGATTTCCGATCCAAACAATTTAAGCTATTTTAGATCTACAAGTCACCCGAATGCTGCCTACCAAGTTTCGAGTCAAATGGCTTTTCAGTTCAGAAAAAGCGAAAAATAGATTTTAAAGATGGCTGTCATAGTGGCCATCTTGTATTTCTGATAGGGATGATTTTATCTATTTTTGATCTACAGGTCACCCTGATGCTTCCTACCTAGTTTAAAGCCAATAAGCCTTTCGGTTCAGGAGAAGAAGTGAAAAATAGATTTTCAAAATGGCCACCATGGCAGCCATCTTGGATTTCCAATCAGAACGATTTTAGCCATTTTTAATCTATAAGTCACCCCGATGCTTCCTACCAAGTTTCAAGTCAATTGGCTTTTGGGTTAAGGAGAAGAAGCGAAAAAAAGATTTTCAAGATGGCCACCAGGGCGGCCATCTTGGACTTCCAATCAGCATGGTTTAAGCTATTTTTGATCTACAAGTCACCCTGATGCTTCCTACCAAGTTTGGAGTCAGTTGGCCTTTCGGCTCAGGTGAAGAAGCGAAAAATAGATTTTCAAGATGGCGGCCATGGCGGCCATCTTGGATTTCCGATTGCAATGATTGTAGCGACTTTTAATCTATAAGTCACCCCGATGCTTCCTACCAAGTTTCGAGTCAATTGGCATTTGGGGTTAGGAGAAGAAGCGAAAATTAGATTTTCAAGATGGCCGCCATGGCTGGCGGCCATCTTGGATTTCCTATCAGCATGATTTTAGCTATTTTTGATCTACAAGACACCCCGATGCTTCCTAGCAAGTTTGGAGTCAATTGGTCTTTCAGTTCAGGAGAAGAAGCGAAAAATAGATTTTCAAGATGGCTGCCATTGTAGCCATCTTGGATTTCCGATCGGCATGATTTTAGCCATTTTTGATCTACAAGTCACCCCGATGCTTTCTAGCAAGTTTGGAGTCAATTGGCCCTTCGGTTCAGGAGAAGAAGCGAAAAATAGATTTTCAAGATGGCGGCCATCTTGGATTTCCGATCGGCACGATTTTAGCTATTTTTGATCTACAAGTCACCCTGATGCTTCCTAGCAAGTTTGGAGTCAATTGGCCTTTCGGTTCAGGAGAAGAAGTGAAAAATAGATTTTCAAGATGGCCGCCATGGCGGCCATCTTGGATTTTTGATCGGCACGATTTTAGCTATTTTTGATCTACAAGTCACCCCGATGCTTCCTAGCAAGTTTGGAGTCAATTGGCCTTTGGGTTCAGTAGAAGAAGCAAAAAATAGATTTTCAAGATGGCTGCCATGGCGGCCATCTTGGATTTTCGATCGGCATGATTTTAGCTATTTTTGATCTACAAGTCACCCCAATGCTTCCTAGCAAGTTTGGAGTCAATTGGCCTTTCGGTTCAGGAGAAGAGGCAAAAAATAGATTTTCAAGATGGCGGCCATGGTGGCCATCTTGGATTTCAGATCGGCACGATTTAAGCTATTTTTGATCTACAAGTCACCCCGATGCGTCCTACCAAGTATCGAGTCAATTGGCCCAGGGGTGTAGGAGGAGTAGGCTTTTAAAGCAATTGTAGACGCCGCACGCCGCACGACGGACATTGACTGACCATGAGCACTTCGTGCACAGGTGAGCTAATAAGCCTTTCGGTTCAGGAGAAGTGAAAAACAGATTTTCAAGATGGCGGCCATCTTGGATTTCCAATCGGCATGATTTTAGCTATTTTTGATCTACAAGTCACCCCGATGCTTCCTACCAAGTATCGAGTCAATTGGCCCAGGGGTGTAGGGGGAGTAGGCTTTTAAAGGTATTGTTGATGCCGCACGACGGACGACGCACGACGGACATTGACTGACCACAATAACTCACCATGAGCACTTCATGCTCAGGTGAGCTAATAAGCCTTTCGGTTCAGGAGAAGAAGTGAAAAACAGATTTTCAAGATGGCGGCCATCTTGGATTTCCAATCGGAATGATTTTAGCTATTTTTGATCTATATATAAGTCACCCCGATGCTTCCTACCAAGTTTCAAGTCAATTGGCTTTTGGGTTAAGGAAAAAGAAGCAAAAAAAAGATTTTCAAGATGGCCACCATGGCAGCCATCTTGGATTTCCGATCAGCAAGATTTTATCTATTTTTGATCTACAATTCATCCTGATGCTTCCTACCAAATCTGGAGTCAATTGGCCTTTCGGCTCAGGAGATGAAGCGAAAAATAGATTTTCAAGATGGAAGCCATGGTGGCCATCTTGGATTTCCAATCGGAACAATTTTAGCTATTTTTGATCTACGTCACATCGATGCTTCCTACCAAGTTTTGAGTCAATTGGCATTTGGGTTCAGTTCAAGGAGAAGAAGCGAAGAATAGATTTTCAAGATGGCCACCATGGCGGCCATCTTGGATTTACAAGCGGCACGATTTTAGCTATTTTTGATCTACAAGTCACCACAATGCTTCCTACCAAGTTTTGAGTCAACTGGCCTTTCGGTTCAGGAGAAGAAGGGAAAAGTAGATTTTCAAGATGGCGGCCATCTTGGATTTCCGATCGGAACAATTTTAGATATTTTTAATCTACAAGTCACCTTGATGCTTCCTACTAAGTTTCGAGTCAATTGACTTTTGGGTTTAGGAGAAGAAGCGAAAAATAGATTTTCAAGAGGGCCACCATGGCAGTCATCTTGGATTTACGATCGGCACGATTTTAGCTATTTTTGATCTACAAGTCTTCCTAATGCTTCCTACCAAGTTTGAAGTCAATTGGCCTTTCGGCTCAGTAGATGAAGCGAAAAATAGATTTTCAAGATGGCGGCCATCTTGGATATCCGATTGGAACGATTTTAGCTATTTGTGATGTACAAGTCACCACGATGCTTCCTACCAAGTTTTGAGCCAATTGGCATTTGGGTTTAGGAGAAGTGAAAAATAGATTTTCAAGATGGCCACCATGGCGGCCATCTTGGATTTACGATCGGCATGATTTTAGCTAATTTTGATCTACAAGTCACCACAATGCTTCCTACCAAGTTTTGAGTCAACTGGCCTTTCGGTTCAGGAGAAGTGAAAAATAGATTTTCAAGATGGCGGCCATGGCAGCCATCTTGGATTTCCGATCGGAAGGATTTTAGCTAATTTTGATCTACAAGTCACCTTGATGCTTCCTACTAAGTTTCGGGTCAACTGACTTTTGGGTTTAGGAGAAGAAGTGAAAAAATAGATTTTCAAGAAGGCCACCATGGCGGCCATCTTGGATTTACGATCGGCACGATTTTAGCTATTTTTGATCTACAAGTCACCCCAATGCTTCCTACCAAGTTTTGAGTCAACTGGCCTTTCGGTTCCGGAGTAGAAGCGAAAAATAGATTTTCAAGATGGCGGCCATCTTGGATTTCCAATCGGAACAATTCTTTTTGCTATTTTTGATCTACAAGTCACCTCCATGCTTCCTACCAAGTTTTGAGTCAAATGGCCTTTCGGCTCAGGAGAAGAAGTGAAAAATAGATTTTCAAGATGGCGGCCATCTTCGATTTCCGATCGGAACGTAGCTATTTTTGATCTATAAGTCACCCCGATGCTTCCTACCAAGTATTGAGTCAATTGGCTCAGGGGTGTAGGAGAAGTAGGCTTTTAAAGCAAATGTTGACGCATGGTGCATGACAGACATTGACTGACCACAATAGCTCACCATGAGCACTTCATGCTCAGGTGAGCTAAAAATAGAATGTCGTCTGCCCCCAACTGTGAATGGCACTTTAAAGGTTAATCTCTAGTAAAAATATCTAAAGCTTCTAAAAGCACAGTGCTGTTTTCCTTTCTCAATGAAATACACCTTAACAGTTGAATAAGAACTATACTGAAAAAGAAGTATATAAGGAAAGTTTTTTAAAATTAATAGCTACAAACACAAAATTAACTAGCCCAAGATCTTCTTGATGAATAACAAACTTGATTTTAATATCTATATAATGCCTTACCAAGATAGGATCTGCATGCCTCTTGTTAGAAAGGCCACCTTCAATACAGCACAGTCATGGCCTTCAAAAGTCTGTAACAGAAATATCAATATAAATATATAGTTTAGTAATCACTACTTTAAAATCACATTACACAGAATGTACCCAAGACCCTTGCAACATTTTATAACAATTCTATTCTACTCAGAATTCAGAAGTCGGAATTCAAATCAGATACTAGCAAATAACTTTAGTCATAACAAAACGCAGTAATTTTGACAGCTAATACTACTCATCTGCTAAGTCCTTATGTAAAAAAGAAAAAGGTGTGAGGTGAAATTAAAGTTTAAGAAAGAATATCAACAATGTATAGTGATAGGTCAAAGAGTCATTACACCTAAAGTCAGTTACACAATGCGTATGTATTCTGAATATTGATATAGAAAAATTTAAAAAAAAAAAAAAAAAAAAATGCTTTGATTGATTTGAGTGGTTAAAATAATGACAAAAATGGCAAAGTGAATTGTTCCCATTTTAACCTTTTAAAACAGCAAATGTATACTGATGATACTTTTAAAACAGGCTTTGACACTTCATGCAAAATGGGCATGAAATGTCTAAACCTACTTTCTGGGAAAACTAAAAATATATTTGAAAATTTCATCTGCTGAAATTTTTATACAGCATACCAAGCATTAAACCTCCAACCATAACAAAACACACACACACACACACACACACACACACACACACACACACACACACACACACACACACACACACACACACAAACACACACACACACATGTATATTTACAGATTTCAAAATCATACAGTACTGAATAAGCATACTGAGTAAATTTCAGCACTACATAAATGTGGGCCATTTCAGATTTTCAAACTTTAAAAACCTGAAATAACAAAATGTAGTGACATGGAAACATGAACCTCCCATTTCACTAGGGGATACTTTTAAAGGAAAGATTTTTCTTCCTCTGGAAGCAAATTCTTTCCTTTTAAGAGTAGTCCACATAGTTTGAAAGGTCTCAAATCCAAGGGAAGCAAATACCTTTATGGAAAGTAGTGTCCCTTTGAAGATGGTGCAACAAACAGAAACTGCACCATCTGTTTATGTATGAGTACGACATAACAATGTTTGAAAAGCCCTTATTCCATATGTGAATAGCAAAAAGGAGATCAGAAGGCACATCCACAACCTGACTAGAGTCTTCTGTTTCTCAATATACTCTACTGCCAGCCATGTACGTAATTATGCAAATGTCCAAGTCATGTTTGCCACCACTAAGCCAATTCAAAATTCCCTGACTTTTCCCTGACTTGATAGCTGTTTTCACCATCAGACCAAGTTCAAGCTGCAAAAACCTGATGGCCTCCAACCTCTCCTATAGTCATTCCATTCCTTCTATTGAAAATTGGTAATATCCTACATACAATTATTTACTTTCATTTATTCTATACAAAGTAATGAAATATAGAGAATTATTAATGAAATAAAATGCATATTTCGAAAAAGTTATATTTTCACTAGTGAAAATATAAAAATATTTTCACTAGTGAAAATATAAAACTTATATTTTCACTCCTCTGAGCAGTGAAAACTATAAGATCTGGAACTACTTTTTTTCTTATTTACATTAATGGTCATTATGCACGAGTGAAAATTTGAATGTTTTCATTACACGAGATGAAAATTTTTATGGTATTCACTGAAAAAGAGTAAATTTTCTTTTTATTTTATTGTTTACACGCCAATGCGCATTTCTGACGTCATAACTAACGTCACCAAAACAAAACAAAACATGAACGTCATGGCGCCAAGGGACAAAACTGCGTGTCAGACTTCCCCTTGCAAATGCAAGATTTGCATCTCTTCTATCGAAAGTGATGTATATAATAAAAAGAAAATTCAAATGTTTGTCGTGAATATGACTTTTATTTCATCGAGTGAAGTGAAAAAATGTATATTTCATGAGTGCCGAAGAGGCACTCATGAAATATACATTTTTTCACTTCACTCGATGAAATAAAAGTCATATTCACTCCAAACATTTGAATATCCTCTATTTATTTAAATTTTTTTTGTTATTTTATTTTTTTTTTTTTTTTAGTGGAACAACTGTAACAATGCTGCAGCTGCTCTCTGGTACAGGGGTTGGAAATAAATATCAGTATCAGTATGTATGAAGACAATATTTCAATTCTTTTCATTCCCTATTTAGTTTCTATAGGATACATATCTAGTAACTGAAAAATCTAAGCTGTTGTTCCAAAACCGTATACTGTAATGAAATATCTGTATAAGTAGTATAAAAGCATTAGTTAAATAAACACGTGAAAAGATAATACCCCACCACTATGTGGCAGGCAGATAAAACTGTCAGAAAATTGATGAAATCTGCCCATTAGCAATCCTAAAAAAGACCTCCACAATATCAATGCACATAACAAGTTTGGTGAAAATCCATTTACATTTACTCAAGTTATCGTTTGGAGATAAAAACAAAACAGATCAACTTATGACAGATGGAGGGACACAGGGATGACCTAAGTGAAACCATAATACCCCGCCACTATCATGTGGCTAGGTATAAAAAGAGGACAAACTTCACTCCCTGAAAGGCAGTTCAATTCATTAGGTATCCAGATTGCATCAACTGCACTTAGCTGCAAACATGTCAATAAAAGATCCTACGGCATGCAAACAGAAAAATATCAGGATTTTTCCCACGAATTCTACCGTCTCGAATTTTGAATTCTTATTTTTTGAGAGACACTATGTACAATGTATCGCTGACATTATTTCAATACAAACAAGAAGTGTCAATAAGCAGTGCTTATTAGATCCTCCCTCACCCCCACTCCCTCCCCACAAGGAAATGACTGTCTTCTGAACAAGACCTGTCACCAGACAGGATAGCTCTCCTGATACTGCACATTTTGTTTCTGGAAAATTCTAAGTCTGTGACCTTGATTTTGACATGACCTGTGTGTGTGTGTGTGTGTGTGTGTGTGTGTGTGTGTGTGTGTGTGTGTGTGGAGGGGAGGTGGGGGGGGGGGGGGTGACTGCACTGTGCAAAATTTTCATCAAACCAAATCAATGATAAGGTTAGAAAATAATGAGGTCTTAAACGAAAACTTTAACATTTTTAATATTCTAAGGCTGTGACCTCGACTCCAAGGTCATGGTCATTAATGCTGATGGTGCTGATAAAACTTCTGACCAATATCTGTCTTGATACCAAATAGGAACTAAATCCATCATGTAGTTTAGAAATAATGAGATCCTAAAAAACTTTGATGTAACATTTTAACATCAAAATTCTAAGTCTGTGACCTTGACCTTGACTTAACCTAGTGTGGTGGGGATGGTACTGCGCAAAATTTTGGACCAATATGTATCATCATACCAAAGATGAATCAAATCTGTGATAAGGTTAGGATTTAATGAGGTCTTAAAAACTTTAACAAAAACTTTAACATTTAAATTCTAAGTCTGTGACCTCTCCCTCAAGGTCATTGTCATGAGCACTGATGGTGCTCATGAAACCTTTTGACCAGCATCTATCATAATACCAAATAGGAACTAAATCTATCATTTAGTTTAGTAGCAATGAGATCCACTTTGACATAATATTTTAACATGAAAATTCTAAGTCTGTGACCTTGACCTTGACCTAAGGTGGTGGGGAGGGTACTGTGCAAAATTTTGGACCAATATTTATCATCATACCAAAGATGAATCAAATCGGTGATAAGGTTAGGAAATAATGAGGTCTTAAAAACTTTAACAAAAACTTTAACATTTAAATTCTAAGTCTGTGACCTCGACCTCAAGGTCACAGTCATAAGTGCTGATGGTGCTGATAAAAAGTTTTGACCAGTGTCTATCATAATACCAAATAGGAACAAAATCCATCATTTAGTGTAGAATTAATGAGATCCTAAAAACTCTGACATAAAATTTTAACATGAAAATTCTAAGTCTGTGACCTTGACCTTCACATGACCTAGAGTGGTGGGAATGGTACTGCACAAAATTTTGGACCAATACGTATCATCATACCAAAGATGAATCAAATCGGTGATAAGGTTAGGAAATAATGAGGTCTTAAAAACTTTAACGAAAAAACATTTGTGGACGCCGACACCAACACCAACGCTGACGCCAGGGGTAGTACAACAGCTCTCCGTGAACGTTGTTCAGGCGAGCTAAAAATTATTTAGCAAGATAAGAAGCAGAAACCAAAATGTAATGGATGGCCATATGGATGGACAACATGAAAATGGTATACCTCACAAACACAGTTTGCAGGGGAGGGGGTGGAGTGGTTGGATATTATAATTGTATAATAGTAACATAACATAAAGGACTAAGCTCTCAAAATTCACAGGTACAAGGAAAATCCTGATAAAACTGTGTCAGGGTCAACCTTAGGCTTTCAGACAGGTTGAAGTTTAGCAACATTTTCAGAATTTTGGCCAAATTCTTGTATTTCCCTTTTGTACATTTAACTTCTCCCTCACCTCAAAATAGGGAGAAGTCAACCAGTGTTGGGATCCCAAATGGACCCCTAGTCTGAACCCTGCTGTGGGGGAACAGTGTCATATCATCAAAAATAGAATTCAGTTTGAATGCTGAAAATGTGACACCCTAATGTAAAAAAATATATATATTATGGATCCCATCTTGAATGTGATGAATACAAATTTACACAAATCACTTGAATCACAAATCTTTCTGTAACTAATGGTGAAATTGGCACAGGGTCCCATATAGGAGGAATGGGACAATTTTAGGGGAGGTTGTACTTTAAATCTTCTGGTTCTCTTCTTGCAGGATCATGAAGTATTAGTGCAATACTTAATTTGTTTTTAACTTAATGTTAGTACAATGTTGTTAGCTGTTAGGAGCATTAGTTTTATTAGAGATGTCTCATGTTAGATCACTGGCTTATTTTCAGATATACCAGCTTTTCACTTTGGAAAATAACAAGAAAACTGCCATAGCCACTGAAAAATTTGGCCTCAAATTACAAAATTCCCTGACTTTTCCCTGACTTTCCTAAAATATGAAATTTCCCTGACTTTTTTTCCAAATTTGCTGACTTTTCACTGACCTCGAAAAATTTTCAAATTTTCCTGACCATTGCACATGCAAGTATGAAAGCATAGCATTCTATGATCAGCTTGAATTTTCAATGCCAAAACATTAATAAAAATTAAATTGCTGAACTTTAAGCCCCAAGTGAAGGGTTAGCTCCTGCTGACATTGTATTAAAATGAAAGCCATTTATATGATATGTAACCTAAGACACTTACTTTCACACAACTGAAGTCTGTCAGGGACCATAATTTCACAGTTCCATCACCAGAGGATGTGGCTAGAATCTGAATAGAAAAAAAACAACAGCAACTGAACACAAATATGATTACAACAGATGTCATTCACTCTCTTATGACCCCCATCATCCTTAGTAGTACATCTTGCTTTGTCTACCAGAAAAAAATTCAAACTAGACAATGTGTTTGTGAAAATTTATGCCCCCAACCATATACTTGCCCATAAATGGGACCATTCCCTATTTACAATTTCAAGATCTCCAGGTCATTTTGTTCACAATTTTTCCCTATAACCTCAATGCGTAAATCCGAAAAAAAAGGGGCATAACTCGGTTAAATATTTTGGAAATTTTGTCACAAGTAAATCAGATCATCTACATCTTAGACCCCAAACTGTGTGCTAAATATCATGAGCCTAACTCCAGATATTTTGTTCACAAGGTTTTCCTACAGCCATCCAAAAAAAGGGCATAACTCCACAAAAACAATTCTGATGGAAAAGAAACAAAATACGGGTTTGCTTATTTTTTATGCTCATTTAATATATAAAGTTTCAAGATCCCAGCATTAAATGCGTAACACAGACGGACAGACGGAGGGGACAGAACTAATATGCCCCATCAACTTCTTCAAAGTTGGGGACATAAAAAAAGATGGGTCCACTTATTTTTTATGCTCTTTCCATATACGAGGGCGAGTCAATAAAAAACCAGCCAAACTTATTTCTGGGTGGGATCGATCTCTTCTTTTTCGATGTAATTGCCCTCTAGAATGATGCACTTGGACCAACGGTGTTCCAGTGCCATCAGCCCAGAAATGAAGAAGCCAGGGTCCTTGTCTCTGACCCACTCCTCAACTGCCGAAACCACTTCTTCGTTGGACCGGAAATGACGTCCACGGATATCTTTTTTCAAGTTTGGGAATAGGAAATAGTCACCAGAAGCTGTCCGGAGAATAGGCGGGGTGTGGTATTAGCTCGTACCCATTCCGCTCAACAGCAGCCATTGCAATTTTGCAAGTGTGGACTCTCGCATTGTCCTGTTGGAGCAGAATCCCTTTGGAGAGTTTACCTTGGTGTTTTTCACGGATCACAATTCTCAGTCAGTCGAGCAAATTTGCATAATACTCACCTGTTATTGTACTTTTCTTTGCTAGAAAGTCCAACATAATAACGCCTTGTGCATCCCAAAATACAGTTGCCATCACCTTGCCAGCAGAGGGTTGCGTTTTGAACTTCTTTGGCCTCGGAGACCCTGGCCCTACACTCTGGCGACTTTGAGCTTTATTCTCTGGATCATAATAATGGACCCAGGTCTCATCTACAGCCACCAGACGTGAAAGGAAATCATCTTCCTTTGACCTAAACTGCTATACTGATGCTCTGGTTGCCATTTGCTCATCGCTGAGGGATTTTGGGACCCAACGGGCTGTTAGCTTGTGCATACCCAAGCAATCATGTAAAGTTGTTGAAACACTACCATGTGAAAAGTGTAATGCATTCACTATTTCTTCCACCTTAGTTCGCCTATCAGAGTACATCAGATCCGATCCCGTACTTTGTTCCACATTTCTTCATCGGTGGCATCTGATGGGAGTCCAGACCTGGTTTCATCTTCTAAAGACATTCTACTGCGTTTGAATTCCCCAACCCAGAATTTAACTTGTGCATACGATGGTGCAGAAGAATCATAAACATTGGTCAACTCACAAAGTATTTCCTGACCTGTTTTCCCTTTCAAATACAAGTACTGAATTACAGCACGGTACTCAACTTTTGACGAAAAGCTTACTTTTGCATCACTAGCCATGTTTGACATTCAATATCTTATGAGTGAATGACACGATAAGGGTGCAATTTTGCCCTCAGGCTTAAAACATGTATTGAAACAAGGCATGAAAATCTTGGGTGTCTCGGTTAATTGAAAATGGGATAGGCTGGTTACTTATTGACTTGCCCTCTTATACAATTTCAAGATCTCCAGATACTTTGTTCACAGGATTTCTCTATAGCCACAAAACATTCAAACAAGAAATCCGCGGAAAGCGATGTTGCACCTGCGGGGATTAAGTCATACAAGTTCCTATTTGTATTGAAAAAAATCTATTTTGCAGTATTCAAGAAATTGATGGATTAGTTTGTAAGAAAAATGGACAAAGTAGAAAATTTGGAATATTAGCTTGCCAAATTTGACCTAAACGTGTCCATTATTTCACAAGATATTGATATTGAGCGGATATCATTTTTGCCCATTAATCAAGGCCAGTAATCAGCTGAAAATTGATGAAAAATGTCATGTGACAATCCCAAGCTAGGTATTGTTAACAACAATATGTATGCAAAATATGATCCTAATCCATCAATTCTTTCACAAGATATTGAGCGGAAACCAATTTTGGGCATAAATCAAGGGCCCCTAACTCTGCTGAAATGAATCTGAGATTTATGTGCAAACAATATGCATATCTTCAGACCATGACCTAATCATCTGTTAAGTTTCAAAACTATTGGCCTAAAACTGCAGGAAACACCCACTGACTATAAGGGTTTTAGGTAAAAACTGACTAAGTTAACAAAGCGGAAAAAGTTGAAAAAAAAAAAAATCTGAGAATTACGAGCAAACAATATGCACATCTACATGCCATGGCCAAAACATATGGTAAGTTTCAAAATGATTGGCCAAAAACTGTAGGAGGAGTTGCGCTCACAAGTCAGTTGTTGACGAACGGACGGGCCACGGCACTCCTATATCGCACCTGCCTGCTAACGCAGGTGCGACAAAAAGAGGGCATAACTTGGTTAAATATTTTTGGAATTTTGTCAAAAGTTACTCGGGTCATCTACACCTTAGACCCAAACAGTACGCCAAATATCATAAGTCTATCTCAAGGCGTGTTCACAAGGTTTCCCTATAGCCACAATGCGTAAGTACGAAAAGGGGTATAACTCAGTTAAATAGTTTTGGAATTTCGTCAAAAGTTAATCAGGCCATCTACACCTTAAACCAAACTGCATGCCAAATATCATGAGCCTAGCTCAACTGGCTCTCCAGATATTTTGTTCACAAGGTTTCTCTATAGCCACAATGCGTAAGTCTTAAAAGAGGCATAACTCAGTTAAATATTTTTGGAATTTCATCAAAAGTTAATCAGTTCATCTATACTTTAGACAAACACTGTATGCCAAATATCATGGACCTAGCTCAAGTGGTTCTCCAGTTATTTTGTTCACAAGTTTCCCTATAGCCACAATGCATAAGTCCAAAAAGGGGCATTATTCGATTAAATATTCACGGAATTGTCAAAAGTTAATCAGGTCATCTACACCTTAGACCCAAACTGTACACCAAATATCATGAGCCTAGCTCAAATGGTTCTCCAGGTATTTTGTTCACAGGGTTTCTCTATAGCCACAATGCGCAAGTCTTAAAAGGGGCATAACTAGGTCAAATAATTTTGGAGTTTTGTAAATCTGAAAAAGGGACATAACTCCATTAAATATTAGCCTATCTCAAATGGTTCTCCAGATATTTTGTTCGCTTTTTTCTATAGCCATCCAAAAAGGGGCATAACTCTGCAAAGACAAGTCCGGCGGAAAAGAAAAAAATGCAGGTCTGCTTATTTTTTATGCTCATTCTGTATACAAAATATCAAGATCAGAGCAGATGGACAGGACAGAACCAATATGCCCCTTCAACTTCTTTAAGCTGGGGGGCATAAAAAACACAAAGCGCTCAAGTCTTGTTTGTCTCTTCATCACCAAGGCAGTGAAATAGCTGTTTCATGTCTCTTCAACTCTAATGAACTATTCATCCCGTATACTTTCTTTTTGTTCCCTCATCATCATTGTGACGAGGTTTAAACTCTATCTCTCAGAGAGAACAGTTCAACCTATACACCATTCTTATGTCTCTTCAATGGAACTAAAAGAACATCTGCTGGACAATTTGTGTGGAGGTTTTACGGCCCAGTCAACCCAATGGGGTCATGTCGAGCGCGGTCAGTTTACCTAACCACACGTTTACTGGGCAGGCTTGGTCCTCTAAGCGGCTAACCAGTATTGTGCACATTCTTTCGCCAGAAACTGACAACTGCCCTTCTTGAATCAGCGGAAAGGAGAGAATGACCGTAGAAAATATTTCATGATCAATCTCTACGAAAGAATGTTGCCGACATCGGCGGGGGTTGAACCCGCGACCTCCTGGTCTCCAGTCGGACGGCGCATCCAACTGAGCCACCGAGGCCGGCATATCTGCTGGACAGAGTTATTCACCCTATACCCTTGTCTTGTGTCCCCTCTTTACCAATGGTAATGATTTTAATTTTGTTTACAGCACAGAACTTGTACATCATATATATATCTGGCCCATATTCATTCATCACCAATGGCCACAGAAAATTTTAATTTTATCTACTGCAGAGAACTGTACATCATGTACTCTCATCTCCAAAGGCAATGAAAGATTTTAATTCTGTCTGCTGGACAGAACTGTTTACTTTATACTCATGACTTCTGTATTCTTATCACCAATGGCAAAAGAAGTGCTTAAGCTTGTTTGCTAATGGAGAGAAAGGTTATTACCTTAAGCAAACTGACAAGCAGACCAGAACAAACAGTGTAGACCCAGAACAGATACCACAGAATGTGGTATCTGATCAAGTCTACACTATTTGCCATGCATCTAGCAATTTTCAAGTACATGAGCAGGTGTCCAAGTATTCAGGGTAAAAATCTTTCAACCATATAACTTTCCTACTTAGGGAAAGTAGGAAAGTTACTTGGGTGAAACATTGGGTGTAAAATGACAACGTTTTTCTACATGAGGGGCAAATACTACTATAATACTTGAAAGAATAGTATACCTGATACAAGTATACCTCATACACTATCTTAATGTCTACTATATTTACCCTCAGTTTTTCCACAGACTGGGATGAGCAAACAAGAAGGCCCAAGTCAGAAACCACAGACACTACATCTGATCAGTGTCTACACTGTTTGCCACTCATCCAGCAGTTTTTTAGTCACATCAACAGGCAGTAAAATGAATGCCAAAATTTCAGGAGAACTACTATATGGAAAGGTGTTGGAATACATAGGGTAAATATGGACTTATCATCTGCAGCAGTAAAGTTTTACCTTGTCTACTGGAGAGAACTGGACACTCCATACACCCTTCTTATGTCCCCTCATCACTCCAAGCAATGCCAGGTCTTTAGCACTCCATAACTGTCAAAAGATATGATACATGTTTACAGTATTTATCCAAAGTATCCAGACAGACAGGCCTCAGCAAACAGGATAGACCCGGATCAGACCACGGGCCTCTGAGGTTTAATTAGAACCCATAAAATAGTTTAAAAAGTCACTAATACCTCTAAAAACACATCTCTGCGAGTGTAGGGAGCAAGGTACGAAACTGTTTCTACTTTCATTTTAGATAAAACTCCAAAGATTTTCACAGATTACCGTGTTCACAGGCGCATTACCTGCACTTTTTTCACCCCAAAACTGTGCCATAATATCCCCTGCGTATAATCTTTTGGTACTGAGACAGAGACTGTTTTTTTTTTTTTCAGGTAAGTTTTGGGTTGCAAAACATCTTTACAGTCGGCGATGAGCTTCATAAAAAGTGCTAGTAACAATACCACGTCTTCCGTGTTTTCTCAACAAGTCATATTCACAAATACAATAAGCGATACAATAAGCGTAACGAATATCATTAGATCGAGTGAAAAAATTTCACATAAAAAAGAAATATATATGAAGGTCTATTAACTCCCCTATTACAATAATAATAAGTAGAATATATAACAAAAAAAAAAATAGAATTAAGTAATAAACAAAAAGAAGAAAAAAAAAAAAAACGCAGATAATTTTTCTTTTCTTTTTCTTTTCTTTTCATCTTATTTAATATTTTTCATTATTCTTTGTAGACCGAAAATATTAATTTTGTTGTCCTTTGAAAAACACCAGTAGACAGTAGATAATTAGACTGGTATTGTTTGCAATCACTGGGCCATCGTAGTTGTAAACAGAATTCACTTACCGGTATGTCATGGTCGGCTACCCTTTTGAAGTGGCGTAGAGGTGTTAATGATGAGAAGTTGAGAAGTGTCAAACATCTCAACTGACTTATATAAAAAAACTTTTCAGGACCAACCATATACCTAGAAAGATAACCTAAAGATTGCTGTCCAATATTTATTGATCAATTTTATTACATCCTTTTCATTACTTTATTTTTTATCCCTAATTCCCGGGTCTTTTTTTTTTTTTTTTTTTTTTCTTTCCCTAATACTATTATCGCTACCTTAATGTAACATACACGCATGCCTATTCAGGGGAAGCAAATCCAATTCGACTTTGGTTTCCAAATGACAACATCCGGCATTGATTTGGTGGAAAAACGCGCGTATTTTGCATTGAGATAACTGTTTTTTCTGCCGATTTGGCTCCAAAATTCAGGTGCGTACTACACAACCCAGCGTGCAATCTGCTTGTATGTTCGGTATGAGCTTGAAACACTAGCTTTGGGATATTATAAATACTTTTGATAAATTCAAACCTTACCCTAATTTAGGAAAGTTTCCAGATGTTTCTACATGATGACCAACAGGTTTATTTCTTTATTTTTTTAATGACCACACTGCTAAATCATCTCTGTAAACTCCATCTGCTGAAGTCACAGCTGTCACCGACTGAATTTCGAAACCGGTGTCGTAGTTGCGAATAAACCTGGTACCTTGGATACGCAAAAGAAGGATGCAACTTGGCTGATATAATAGAAAACAGGACAAGAGCAAGAGTGCACCTTTCAAGCTACCCTATTTTGAAACAAGCCAGTGTGGGACTCGGAAGTCCAATCTTCTCATGTATGTTGTCATTTTGTGCAATACAAATATAATATCAATGGTAAGAAGAAGACTGCCCGACAAGCTTATCAAGAAGAAGAGGAAAAAGACCTTGGTATAATATTGCAGGAAGACCTTTTTGATCAGCATATATGTTTTGTGGTTATGAAATCCAATAAACTACTGGGGCTAATTAAACAAGCCTTTACATTAATAGACAAAAAATTCCTTTTTAAGTTTATACAAGTCATTAGTTGGATCCCGTACTGATTATGGTAACTATCTGGTTTCCTGTTTTGAAGACTTATATACGAATGGTTGAAAACGTTCAAAGACATACTATTGGACTTATTCCTGAATTGAGGCGCCTACCCTACAGTGATAGGCTTAAAGAATTAAACTTACCTAATCTCTTATATAGACGTAAACATGCTGATAATGTCACAAGTATTTGAAATAATGAAAAGGACTGATGATATTCTCTTTGATGAGTTCTTTCTTTGAAGCTTTTAAACCAAGATGCCATAAATCTGTATGTCAAAACTCATTCTTGGTAAGAAGTCGAGGAATGGAATTTAATTTCTACTAAGACAGTTCTTCAATTCAAAATGAAATTGGATAAACTATGGAAATACAGAAAATTTGAGGACACTGATATTTATTAATACATGTACATATATAATTATATAAACTAAGGCTTCAAATTAAACATCAATTTCTCCAAAGAATTCTCATTTAGCATCGGAAATCACACAACTAAGTTGTGTCAGGGAAGATGAACCGTGTAAGGGTTCACTAGTCCTTTACTCTCAAGTAAGAAGCGATTTGAGGGTGAAGGACTGATCAGTGTATGAAGTTTGACATAACAAGAGATCCGCAAGCAGGTCATCATACGCCTGTGGCAAGTAATCAGATGTAGCACCTATACTGACATTGAGTAGATGGGGTTAGCTCAAAAAGAAAAGTTTATGGATGGACAGACAGACATAACTCTATTAATATTTGGTGGAGTGTAACCTCAAAACAAAATGCACTGCTTCACATCATGGTCTAACTATAAATCCCCTTTCAACTTGATGGGATGTAAACTGTAGGAGTAAATATTTGGTGGACGGTAACCTCGAAATGGTATATATGCTGCTCCACATCATGATGTACTTTTTACAATGTTTCAGCTTGATCTAATGTTATCTATAGGAGTTAGCTTATGAAATTTTCAAAGAGGCATTACTGCTAACATTTTGTTGAGTGTAAACTCAAACAAGAGGGCCATGAAGGCGTTTATAATGCTCACCTGAATCATGTTATACATAGCATTGCTAACAGAGATACGGTTCTAAATTTCATGGTGACCATGACCACGACCTTTGCCCTCAGGGGTCATCTTCTGGTCAGAAGAAACATCCCTACGACATTTGAGGGTCCTAGCCCCAAGCCTTGCCAAGTTATAAGCTTGTTTTGTACTAAAGGTCACTGTGACCTTGACATTTGCCATTAGGGTCATCTACTGGTCAAGACCCACATCCCATCTAAGTTCAAGTGTTCTAGCCTCAAGCACTGCCGAATTATAAGCTTTTCAGTACTAAAGGTCATGGTGACCTTGCCCATGACCTTTGTCGCAGTGTCATCTACTGGTGAGGACTAACATCTCTTCTAAGTTTGAGGGTCTTATCCCCAAGCATTGCCAAATTATCAAGCTTTTTAGTACTAAAGGTCCTGGTGACTTTGACCTTTGCTCTCACAATCATCTACTGGTGAGGACCAACATCTCTACTAAGTCTGAGGGTCCTAACCATAAGCATTGCAGAATTACAACCTTTTTTTGGTACTAAAGGTCACGGTGACCTTGATCTTTGACTTAAAGGTCATCTACTCTTCAGGTCCTAGGCCTAATCATTGCCTAATCATTGCCAATGTTTTTTTTGCTCTATGTAAAACAAGTGACCACACCCTCCCCTCCCACCCCCACACCCCTGTGGGTGGGGCCTCTTTTCACCCAAAGGGCATAATTTGAACACTCCTGTCAAAGGACCCATACCAAATATCAAAGGCCTAGGCCTTGCAATTTCAGACAAGAAGAATTTTTAAGCTTTTTCCTATATAGGTGTATGTAAAACATGTTGGCCCCAGGGCTATAATCTGAACAATCTTGGCAGAGGTCCACTAGGTGAAGCTATGTATCAAATATCAAAGACTCGGGCCTTCTGGTTTCAGATTAGAAGATTTTTAAAGCTTTTCTCTATATAAGTCTATGTTAAACATGCCCCAGGGCAACAACTTGAACAATCTTGGTAGAGGTTAACTAGGTGAAGCTATGTATCAAATATCAAAGGCCTGGACCTTCTGCTTTCAGACAAGAAGGTTTTTAAAGTTTTTCCCTATATGGGTCTATGTAAAACAAAAGACCCCCGGCATGGGGTCATTTTTGATCCCAGGGCTATAATTTGAACAACTTTGGTAGAGGTCCACTAGATGAAGCTACATACCAAATATCATAGACCTGGGCCTTCTAGTTTCAGACAAGAAGATTTTTTCAGTTAAAAATTTAATTTTAGCTCCTGTGACCTAGATGTGCAATGGATTGGAACCATTTTAACAACTTTGAAAGAGGATCAACCAAGGATCATTCCTGTGAAGTTTGGTCAAAATCCAATGTCGTTTGAAAAAATTGTTTACAGACAGACAGACGCACTGACGTCTCACGAACGGACATTTAGGGGCTACGCGTTTGCATTATGACTACATGAGTGGCAAAATCTCTTAAGCGGCAAGCCACGCAAGAGCAAATTTTTGCCACTTAAATGTCAAATCTACGGACTAAATCCCCTATGCACTCACGAATAACTACTTAAGTGGCAAAATGTCCAAATTCTTTGGCCCCTAAATGTCGGTTCGTACGCACGCACAGATGGAAGGACGGACGCATGCACGACAGACAAAATATGATCACAAAAGCTCACCTTGTCACTACGTGACAGGTAAGTTAACAATATGTGCTTCTAACTATAATTCAAGTTTCAGCTTGATCGAATGTAAACTGTAGGAGGAGTTAGTCAGAAATGAAAAATTTACTAAAATTTTCAAAGGGGCATAACTCTGTTAACATTTGGAGGACTGCAACCTCGAAGCCAAATGCACTGCTCCACATCATGATCTTACTATAATCAAGTTTCAGCTTGATCGAATGTTATCTATAGAAGGAATTAGCCAGGAAAGAAATGTTTACAAAAATTTTCGAAGGGGCATAACTCTGTTAATATTTGGTGGACTGTAACTTCGAGATAATATGCACTGCTCCACATCATAGTCTAACTATATATCAAGTTTCACCTTGTTTGGATGTAAACTGTAGGAGGAGTTACCCGGAAACGAAAAGTTTACAGATGGATGGACGGACGCTGAGGGGCATATCCTAATACATCCCCTTTTTCAAACAGGCGTATAAAAAATGAAGATGGTTGGTACATTTAAGGAAGGAGGGGAAAACTATTTGGTGGCATACCAGGCAGTATTGCTAACATTTTATTGGGCCACAAGTTGACTGTTGTTCTTGATGCAGTTGTAGCTATAACCCATTGCAATCTGAATACCCCTAAAAGGGTATTTAGCAAACAGTGGAGACCCAGATCAGAGTCTCCACTGTTTGCAAATAGTTTAGCCATTTATCTCTAGGAATATCTAAATCTCAGAGTCAGATGTACCTAAAATTAATATTGGACTCTTCCAATATAAAGTGTGAGAGAATCTATTCAGTCTACAATGGGTTAAGGCAAAGTAAATAGCTACAACAAAATCTGCTGTAGCTCTGAGTATGCCCAAAAGAGAAAGGAAAGTTTGTGCCGATACATGTTTGAATGACAAAAAATTTTTGATTGTCAGAACTAGGTTCTGTACGCGATCCGTTTGAACCCTGACTAAATTTTGCTGCGTCAGAAATTCCATGCCTATAATGGTGAATTTCTGAGAGGGAAGCAGATCCGATTTCTTTAGATTTGGCAGGAAACCTAGACTTTGAATAGTTTGTATGCAAAATTTTGTCTGAGAAATCAGTTGGTTGCGAATCAGATCTTTGATCAGCCAATCGTCTAGGTATGGGAAGACTGATATGGCACGTTGGCGTAAGAACGCTGCTATAATGTCCATCAGTTTTGAAAATATCAACGGACTTAGGGACATTCCCAACGGTAAGGCCGTAAATTGAAAGACCTGATCTTCGTGGACGAATCGAAGATACTTTCGGGATTGAGGATATATCGAAACGTGAAGGTATGCATCTGTCAGATCTATGGAGACAGCCCAGTCATTGAGTTTCATCGATTGTCTTACCAACTTGACTGTCTCCATTTTGAAAGACTGTTTCTCTATGTATCAGTTCAATAAAGAGAGGTTTATAATCAAACATAACTTTCCGTTCTTTTTTGGTACTAGAGAAAACCGGGAATAAAAGCCAGGAGTTCCCGGATTCTGTACCCTTTCCACTGCCCGTTTCTTGAGAAGGATTTCGATCTCTTCTCTGATAAATGGGGAGGAGGATTGACTCATTTTGATTGGAACAGACGACAAGGGAGGAATTTTGCTGAATGGTATCCTGAAACCGTGTCGTACGATAGAGAGGACCCATTTGTTGTCTGTGAATTCTTCCCATTTTTCCACAAAGTGGGCCAATCATCCTCCCACTGGAATTTCCGGATGCGGAAGTGCAGGCAGTGGAAAGGGTTGGCCTTCATAATCTTGTGGAGGAAGAGGCAGGTTTAGAGGAGGGGAACTGTTGAGTGTTACCAGTCCTCTTAAAATAATCCAGCTTTGTGCTAGAAGATGTAGACTGAGGTTGAGTTTTAGACCTATATGATTGCATAGGTTTAGTTCTCGTCATTGTTTGTTTGGCAGGGTATTTAGGGGTCTTGAAAGCTCTAGTTGGGTTAGAAGGCTTAAAAGAGCGAGGCTGGGATTGAATAGAAGTAGAGGCTAAAAACCTTTGCTGTTGCGCTTCATAATTGGATTTTGCTATTTCTTTGATCCTGCCATCAAATAGTGTTTTTGAGTTAATAGGTGCGTTTCTTAACTCATAACATGAATTGTCAAGTAAAAGTTTTGATGAAGCTAGTGCTGTGTCACGTCTAGCTTGGAAGATTTCAGTAGTCAAAAGAGTAGACATGGCGGCAGCATGCTTAATCGATTTGGCTACGGCCTCCAAAAGCCTGGAAAGGGCCGTAACCGACATCGATTGTTGTTGGAGGCAAAGGAAGGCGGCAGAAGAGATCAAGTCAGCATGGGAATTTATGGAGACTAATTTCCTGGCCTTCTTTTCCCATGCTTCCAAATTCTTTACTGGAATGGAAGCTCTTCCTTTGTTAGAAAGATCTAGCAGAGACGCATCTGCTTCTAACTGCAGGATGTTATCTGTAGGCAAATATTGGTTTTGGCTCTTATAAAACTTCGTAGGGGCAAGAGCCGAAACCAAGTTTTGTGGGAATATCCAGTCCTTATTACATTTCTCTGTATCAAGTCTGTTCTGAATGTATTTAGTAGTATTCTCAACCAATTTGATTGGGGTAGAACAAGTAATGGATTCGTGCGTGATTCCATTAAATGTTCTATCCCGAAGAGAGGTTTAGTTGGGGTTTGTTCCTGCTGAGTCTTGGGGCATAATTCAGCAGGAAGAAGCCTTAATACCTCGTTTATAGTACGGTTGAAAGACCAGATTTCAGTTTCAGTCTCCGAATCAGATTCCTTATTTGCTTGCGAAAGATTCGGAAGGACTTCATGAATGATATTGATTGGTTGAGTACCGACTGGATTAATAAGAATGGGCTCCTCAGGTTGTATAGGAATGGGCGTTTGAACAACCTGCGGAGATTTTTTAGCCCTTTTATATCTACCGAAGTCAATGTCAGATTGAGATGTATTGGAAGATGAAGAAGGCGTCATCGATCATCTTCTTCTCTTTTTGTGTGAATGTTTTGACCTGTTTGATTTCTTCCTCCATCTAGAAGAATTCAAAGAGGCTGATCTAGAAGTGGAAGAAGAAGAGGAAGACAACTGATGTCTCCTCTTTTTTGATCTATGATTTCTTCTGGACTGTTCCTTCCGTGAAGGTCTAGTCTGTGAATAGTCAGTAGAGTTGGGAGGTTCAATTATCACACTTGGGTCTGACATCTGCGAGAAGTCAGGCTCAAGTGGGATCAATTGTTTGGAAGAAGTGGCTGGATTCGGGAACTCTTAACCTTAGAGTGTTCATATCCATCCAGAGTGATGTATGTTTGGTAGTCTACGGGTACTACCTAGAGATACATAGCTGCTTACAGAAGGAGTGTAAGTTTGTTGAGGCACACTGACCGGTGAGTGACTAGAGATAAACTGATTAGTTATAGGAGACTGAATGTCATAAATGAATGACTGGTTGACTGGTGCCTGGTTGACTGGTGACTGGTTGACCGGTGACTGGTAACTGGTTGACCATTGACTGGATGACCAGTGACTGGATGACCGGTGACTGGATGACTGGTGACTGGTTGGCCAGTGACTGAATGACCGGTGACTGGTTGACCAGTGATTGGTGACTGGATGACCGGTGACTGGTTGACCAGTGACTGAATGACCGGTGACTGGTTGACTGGTGACTGGATGACCGGTGACTGGTTGACCAGTGACTGTATGACCGGTGACTGGTGGACTTAATGCCCAGTCTGATTCTAGATCCCCCGGGCTGCCAGCTTGATGGGTCCTGCCCCGAGCAGTATAGCTAGGTGGGGTGGTGCTCCCATCAATAGACCCATTGTCAGACAAGTCTGACTGGGCAGATTTTTTGTTCTTCTTAGATTTCTTCTTGCAAAAAGAACAGGGAGAAATACGTAGACAAGCAGTACAAGATATACAAGAAGGGTAATTATCCCATTTGACCTTCAAATGACCACAGTTGCCGCGGGCCAAATGCATTGAAAGTCGCGGAAACTCAAGACACAGAAAACAAACGATAAGAAAGAAAGAAAATGAAAATCGACAATTTCAAAAAGATTACATGATTAGTGGAAAGAATGAACAAAGAACAAGAGAAAAGTAAGGATTAAGAAAATTAACTGTGTAAAACAGAAATAAATACAAATTTCTTTCACAGGTAAATAATCCTTGAACTTTTTCAATGTCCACAGAAAAGAAACTGACATGTGATCTTTTGAGCGGGAGGAGTTGCGTCACACAGGTAACTGCCTAAGGGACCTTCTGGATTAAGACTTTAATTTACGATTGAAAGGTCATTTTTTTCTGTGGAAGGTGTGAAAAACAGAATAGAATAGCACATTATCTATAGGTTAATGTATTGTGCAGTTAAAACAATGACACTCACTAGTTTTTTGGTGTGTGTGTTTTTTGGGGTTTTTTTTCTCCATCTTCCTAGTATGGATTAGCCATTGCTTGCTAATGTTTTCTTTCCTCCATGACTGAGGATGGAAATGCATATCCTCACCACTGGTTGAGTATGACTGACAATCTTCAACAATGCTGTTTGATGGCATTTCAGGCTTATTGGTTCTGCCATCTTAATGTTTTGCCTGCATTTGACTGGTCAAAATTTTTATCATGGATTTAGCTTTGGAAAACAGTTGTTAATTACCGTACTGGAAGGGATTTTTACATGGTGAAACTGTCTGGACTTTTAGAGTAAATACAATAATACTTCTCTATTAGTGCTCTAAGAACACCAGCTAGCCTTAAATATTTGTCAAAATGCACAGTGAAGAAACAGGTGAGACAATGAGAGTGTGCAAGCTGAGCTAGATCATATTGGTTGTACATTGGTTGTACATTGCCTTTAATACCTGAGTGAAGTTACAACAGCAATGGGAGTGAACTATCATCATACCAACCTTAGCTGTCTTGTCCATTGAGCCACTTGCTATAAATTTATCATTAGGAGCAACAACTACCGAGGAAATGCCTTTATCATGTGCTCTCTCCGTGACAGTTGCATGTATTTCTGTGGTTTCTGGACCATCAACATCAGCTGGGATCAGCCAGAGTTTCAATGTATGGTCTTCACTGCCACTTACAAAGAATGAAGTCTTCAACCTGTAATGGACAAAGAGAAGGAAATAGTATTAAAGCTCCCAGACCCTGAAGGTTTGAAATTGGGCAATATATTGTTTGTTCTGCATTGTCTATTCATCTGTCTGACTTGATCATTTATGATCATTATGTCACTGGGTGCACTGCTAAATTTAGATTTAGGAAAATATAAAAAAAAGATACAAATCTGGACGGGCCATTAAAACTATTTACAAGCAGCAATCTGAGGTATGTTGTAAATGCACACCTGATAGGGGAAGTTAAATAAGGCATCAGGTCTCTACAGTAACCACAATAGGATGCAAACCGTTCCAAAGGGGAATCATCTGGTGAAGAAAAACAATTGAAATGTAGGACAGGTATAAATCAATTTTTAACTGACAAGGACAAACAGCCAAACTTATTAAAATATTGTGGGAGATTGAAAATTTGTAGGGTGGCTATTGATACATGGATACTGGTACATTTTATTTTGAATAATCAGAAATGTGTGTTAGTAAACATGGTTTAAAATGCCAAGGTTAATTACAGAAAGAGCACAGAGGGTTATGAATACCCCCGGTAGGCTTCATTTCTTAATTATAAAATATTTTCATGTCAATGACAATGATGTAAGATAAAATCAATGGACCATGAAATATAGGTCAGTGACCCACATATAGTTTACAAGGTCAATCTCTGAGTGACACTGATCTATCATCCCAAGTACTATTTTTCTCGAGTTAAGAATCTTCAAGACATGAAGCAAAATCGCTGGACAATAAAAGGTCAATCTGATGTGTCACATTGATCCATTATACCAACTATGATGTTAATCGTTCTTTATTAAGAAGTTGTTTGTATTAACAAACTGTAATATAGATTTTACTGAGGCGACCTAGATTTTGACCTCTAGCCCCACCCTGGGGCATGACCCAGGGGTCCATAGATGTAAAATGAAATGGAGCCCTCCCAGGTACCCCCATACCAAATATGAAAAGTTTCTGATAGCTGCAGAGATATACATTATCAAAAAACTTCAAAGTAAAACTTGGCTATAGCAGGTGTTAATGGACGGAATCACGGACAGAGGAATGGACAGATGGATGGAAGCACTGAAAACTATATACCCCTTCGGCATAATTTGAATGCTGGGAGTATAAAAAGGGACATTACTCTAAAAAATTAATCTGATATTTTTTTTCAAGTTTATCAGGTGATCTACTCCCCTGTTCCATTTAGCTCACCAGGTTTCAAGACAATAGCTCAAACAATTTTTTTTTTTGCTCACAAGAAAAGTGTGATGAAAGGAGAGATGAATGACCTGAAAGCAATATTAACCCTAAATCTTCTTCAAAAGTGGGGGCATAATAAGCATATGCCAATTTGGTTTCACCAGGTATTTAATCCTTCCAACATACCCAAACACCAACATTTTATTTCAAACTCATCTGCAGATGGTATAAAAAGATGTGAACATGGGATCTGATAAAACTGAAAATTTTTTCTGTAATTACTTCTTCTGCCTGAAATTGAAAACTGCAAAAATTCTCTGGTAGCATTTGTACGGACTTGCTTTAGTGCATCATCCATACAATGTTAGTGTCACCATCTATAATAAAGTGCTATTTTGTGAACATTAAAGGGACAGGATGGATATATTTCCTGCCATTTTATACAAGAGAGAATTTTTGTAACTTCCTGTTTGCTTTTCTGCAACCCCACCCTCTCCCCTCAGAAAAGGGGTCTACTCAAAAAAAAGAAATTCTTTTTTTTTTTTTTTTTTTTTTTTTTTTTTTTTTATTTGGGTTTTACGGCCCTTTCAAGAATATTTCACTTATATCGAGCCGGTCGTTCATTAAAGGTGGGCGAAAACCGGAGAACCCGGAGAAAAACCACCTGACCATCCGTAAGCAGAACTTGGCTTTCCCACATGTGACCCGAGCGAGGCTCGAACCACAGCGGTGAGAAACCTAATGGATTAAGAGTCCAACTCTCTTATCCACTAGGCTACGGGGGCCCGTATAGACCCCTTTTAGAAGGTAGACTAAAACCATTTTGACAGAGTTGCCTCCCTCTGAGTTATCTATCCCCTTAAACTCAAATCTATCCTCTTCACCCTCTACTGGTTCTAATTTCTTCATAGATAAACAATTTATTACCAACCTTGATACTGCCACTGTTCCTACAGCATGTGTGTGACCTTGACCTATGGCGAGACACTTCATTTGTTTCTCTGCTGGCGTGATCTTCCAAAGTCGTACTGTATTGTCCTAGACAATGAATTAAATGCCATTTAATTACAGTACACAAGGGCAAACTATAAACCACTTTTTTTAATATTTATAATGGGGCAGGGATTTTTTATGCCATCATCTATCATTGTTACTTATAAAAGCTACATATTGTAATTGTATAAATGTTCACGGGGATAAATGTTTGTGACTTTATAATATTTGACATTTTCACCGGTATTAAAATTTGCAGATTTGTAAATTGGCCTTAATATTTCTATACAAAAATATATGGTTCACGTGAATAATAATTCGTGGATTTATGCTGACCGTAAAATTCGCAAACATTAATACACCGCAAACATTTGTACAATTACAGTATATAACTGCAAAACTGCAGATAAACATTATGCTTCTTTGAAGTAGCGAAACAGCCGAACAACAAAGCTTGCGACTAAAAGCAGATGGTAGCTGTACTGGACATATGCAAATACTGTATTGTGCGACACAAGAAACTGTCACATCAATGCTATACGGTACTAGAACAAAAGCTTATATGTTCCCTCCACCTCTGGAACAGAAACACAAGAAGGAAAAAAAAAAGAAAGAAAACAGAATATCCGTAGAATTTCCATGTTAAATCTAGACAAAAAAATCAGACAAGACAGTCTGATCTGAGTCTATGGTGGTCATTTTCTGTTTAGAAAGGTCATATATCTCTGCCATATAACAGCCCAACATAAGAACACAGTGAAGAACCAAGAAGCCCATGGGCCATGATTCTCTCATTGCATATCTGCATAACTGGCACAGTGGCTCAGTTGGTAGAGCGTCCGCTTTGTGACGGGGAGGTTGCGGGTTTGATCCCCAGCCGAGTCATACCACAGACTTTAAAAATGGTACTAGCTGCTCTTTCGCTTGGCGCTCAGCATAAAGAAAATAGAGCTAGGAATCAGAACTGGTCAGCTCAATGTTAGTATAATGTGACTGGGTGGAATATCATGTCAAGTGACTGAGGCATGAAATTTCAGTGTGGCAACACTCTAAAAGTGAGCATTGAGCTCCTAGCCACATCCAGACACCATCGCGATATGACTGCATGATTGTTGAAAGCGACATAAAGCCTGAATAAAACAAAACAAACAAAATGCATATCTGCATATGCCATGCAACATTCTTCCAGTACTGCCAAAGCAATTATGTCACAAATCTGAACAAATAAAATGGTCAAAGGTCATCCTTTGAACAAACTTGGTAGACCTTGAGTCCCCAATGCTACATACCAAGTTTCTGCCTCAAAGCTGTCTTGGTTCTGAAGAAGAAGATTTTTAAGTGCTTTTTACCATACATATGCATGGTGGCCATCTTGTTCAATGGTGCAGCTCAGGAGCAAGGGCAGATAACCTTCTGCGGATAAAATTTTGATCATAACTAAAAAGTTTTACTACTTTAATCATATATTGTAAGTTTCAGCCATTAATCTTTAACCCTTGTCCTGCTGAATAAATTAAGATGCCAAGCCCACTTCTAATTTTCATGCCATGCCCGTTTCTAATTTTCAGCCCATCAAATTACTTGATCTGATTTGTTGATACAAATTCACTTACTTAATGGCAAAAAAATACAGATCCAGATCAGATGGCTTCTTCAGAAGCCATCTGATCTAGATTTACACTGTTTGCAAAGGGTTTATCTGGGTTCAGCAGGACAAAGGTTAATACATTTTGAGAAAATGATTTGTCAATATTTTCCCCATACAAATGTATTGGGATGCTTTGACCTTGCCATAAAAAGGTCAAAGGTTAACCTAGGACCTATCAATTGAACTAACTTGGAAGACTGATGCTATATACCAAGATTCAGCCTCAAAACTTTCTGGGTTCTGGAGTGAATTTTTAAGTGTTTTTAAGCCATATTAGCATGGTCACCATCTTAACCTTTGTCATGCTGAATAAATTAAGATGCCATACCCACTTCTAATTTCTAGCCAATCAGATTACTTGATCTGGGTTTTTGATAGAAATTCACATACTTAATGACAAACAGTGCAGATTCAGATCAGCCAACTGATCTGGATCTACACTGTTTGCTAAGACAGGACATGTCGTGTTCAGCAAGAGAAGGGTTAATTAATAGTCCGTGACCATTTGTATAAATTTTCAATCCCCCTTCGACAGAATGCTCCACAAAAAGTTTGAAGAAATTTGGCCCAAGGGTGTCAGAGGAGAAGCCATTCAAAGATGTGAATGGACTGATGGATGGAAGATAAGTGATCACAATAGCTCATCCTGAGCGTTTGGCTCAGTTGAGTTAAACAAATTACCTTATTAGCCCCATAAACAGTGACAACAGATATCAGCTGCACAACTGGATAGAAAAGTCCAGGCTCTGGAAACAAGTTTGAGTTGTGTTGTTGAAAGCATGATATATATCTGAACTCTGACCAATACAGATCTAGTCCAGCCTGTACATTCACTATCTGTTTACTATCTTTGCTAGTCACCAAACATTCTACATCAGTCTCTTTAAGACTTAACCCTTGTCATGCTGAATATATTAAGATGCCACACCCACTTCTAATTTTCAGCCAATCAGATTACTTGATGTAAGTTGTTCACACAAATTAAAATACTTAATGACAAACAGTGCAGATCCAGATCAGTTGGCATCTTCAAAAGCCAACTGATCTGGACCTACACTGTTTGCAAAGACAGGGTATATCCAGGTTAGGCAGGACTAGGGCTAACATGCTGGGTAAAAATTTCATCAGACAACATTTGCAAATATTTTTCTCATTGTTCCAGAGGAAAAGAGTTTCATATGTAATGCAAACTGTCTTCAAAGGAGATAATTTGCATGAAATTTCAAACCCTATTTTCTGTGAAAAATAATAACAATATCATCAACCTGTTGTCTGCTGACTTTACCCAGAGTATGTAAGAAAGACAACTGCATGTACAGTCAGGCTGGTCATCACTGTTATTGACTGAGTGGTATCTCATAGCTCCAGATAAGGTGCTTTTATCATCTGAAAAGTACTGATAATTTTCTTATTTTAGCACAAAACATACACTGTGGGTATTCATTAGAAGTGCCTTACTGAGGTGCTTCTAATGAGTACCCACAACATACCCCCTCTTATCTGGAGCTATGATCTCAAAATAAGGCCTATCAGAATAACTCTATCAGATATCTGTTCCTATTTACCTTCCCACTGCTGACAAAGTGATTTCCAGCTGCAAACACATCAATACTGAGCACAATGTCCGTGTGTCCATACAATATCTCACAGTCCCAGGTGGCAAGTTCAAACACCTTGATATATATACTATTAGTGGCAACAACAGCGTACTTCTCTTCATCATCCAGAAACTTTACATCCACGACCTCATCATTGTTACCTGAAAACTGAAATACACACAATATTGTTAGTGAACACCAGGATATGCTACTATTAGTGGCAACAACAGCCTACTTCTCTTCATCATCCAGAAACTTTACATCCACTACTTCATCATTGCTACCAGAAAACAAAAACACAATATTGTTAGTGAACACTAGGATAAACTTCTAGTGGTGGCAACACACACACACACACACACACACACACACACACACACACACACACACACACACACACACACACACACACACACACACACACACACACACACACTTTAGTGGCAACATTAACCCTTTCAACCTGGCAGTCCAAAACAGATACCTGTGCAAACAGTGTAGATCCAGATGAGATGGCCCGAAAGGTGCCATCTCATCAGGAAATACACTGCTTGCATTCAGTTGTTGGCTTTAGACTGAAACCCCTATTTGCATCAGTGGATATGTCCAAACAAAATAGGGACGAAAGCGTTATCAAACGTGTTCTTGTTCTAGATGATGATGATGATGGTTTGGTGCTTTACCTCCCTTTCAACATTATTTAAGTCTTATCGAGATGATGGAAGAATGATCAAGAAAGGCTCTGTGCAATGAAGCGCAGTACAGTCATGAGTTACAAAGTTCATATTTATTATCTCAACACTTGACAGGAAACAGAATCACACACAATACTTTCCGTGGCAATAACATACCTCTTCTTGTTCTACAACTAAAATACAAAAGAAAATGTCCAAGACTAGTCACAATCACAGAACACGCTACCAATGACACCAAGAGGAAGAGCAAACAAACCAAGACAGACAGTACACAAGCCATGAACCAAAGAAAAGCAAATCCATTACGAAAACACGCCTATTCAAATATAAAGAAAATTTTACCATCATAAAGATGGAATATTTTCAGATAAAAAATCCTGATATTTTTTATATTTCTGCTCAAAATATAGATAGTGGGTACTCGTTAGAACTGCCTCGCCGAGGCGGTTCTAATAAGTACCCACAATCTATGTTTTTAACAGAAATAAGAAAAATAATGTATACCCCTGTAAACCCCAGTTTTACTATATAAAAGTGGGGTTTAAGGGAGTCAAAATTATATAGGTATGTTTTCGTGATGTCAACCAGCTCCCACTTCCTCACAAGGTGATCACAATGCTAGACAAGATCCACTTAACACAACAATACTTTGGATGGACAGAGTTTAGAGTATCTACTAAGGTTGGCACAATTTATCCAATAATCAATTAATAGATTGATAAATTCCACAAAAATGATTATCATTACAGATTTGCTAATAATAGATCATTTGATTTCTTTGTCTGTTTCTTTACCGTATTTAGCCTTAGTATTCAGACAACTCGGCTCCTTACCATAGTTTGAACAAGTACAATTTACTACCTGCTGTTGTGTCTAAAATAGCTGACTGAGAGGCAAACAGTGCAGACCCTGATGAGATGCCGCAAACACGGCGTCTCATCTGGGTCTACACTGTTTGCTCAGGCCTGTCTGACCAAATACATACGATAAAGTATAACATATGGCTAGAATCATGCTCAGACCATTAAAATTATGACCAAATCTTCAGTGATTACTAATCGATTATCGATCACAATGGCAGGACTGATAATAGATTATCTTTTCAGCTCTAATTAGCTAGCCTTAGTAACTACAGTATTATAGCTGTTGCAACAAGAGGGCCATGATGGCCTATATTGCTGACCTCAGTATCATAGTACTCAAGGAGAATATGACTTAATCAGAGGAACATTTCTGTGAAATTATTTTGAAATCAGGCCATAAGCCTAAAAGAAAATATTGTTTAAAGGTTGTTCTATTTTTAGCTCAGGTGGCCATTTTGTTCAGCAGAGCAGAACCATTTTAGCAATTTTGGTAAAGGGGTATTAGAGGAACATTTCTGTGAAATTATTTTGAAATTGGGCCCTTGGCCTAGGAGGAGATGTTTAAAGATTTTTTTTTTTTTGCTCTGGATGCCATTTTGTTTCGCTGAATAGCACCATTTTAGCAATTTTGGTAGAGGGTCACTCAAGAAACATTCCTATAAAATTTATTTCAAAATCCATTAACCACTTTCGTGGGAGATGTCTTTTAAGTAAATTGTTGACAGATGCCTGACAGTCTATGCCCTTTTTCTATTTTTAGCTCTGGTGGCCATTTTGTTAAGCCAAAGGGAACCATTTTAGCAATTTTGGTCAAGGGACATAAGGGGAATATTTCTGTGAAATCATTTTGAAATCCGGTCATATATAGGCCTAAGAGGAGATGTTGTTTAAAGGTTTTTCTATTTTTAGTTCTGGAGGCCATTTTGTTCAATGGAGCAGAACCATTTTAGCAATTTTGGTAAAAGGGCATTAGAGGAACATTTCTGTGAAATTATTTTGAAATCGGGCCATTAGCCTGGGGAGAGATGTCCATTAAAAAATTTTTTTTTTCTATTTTTAGCCCTGGTGGCCATTTTGTTTAGCCGAGTCGAACCATTTTAGCAATTTCGGTAGAGGGTCACTCAAGGAACATTCCTGTAAAATTATTTCAAAATCCATTCACCCTTTTAGGAGGAGATGTCTCTTAAGTAGATCATTGACAGATGCATGACAGTCTATGCCCTTTTTCTTTTTTAGCTCTGGTGGCCATTTTGTTCAACCAAACGGAACCATTTTAGCAATTTTGGTAAAGGGTCATAAGAGGAACATTTCTGTGAAATTATTTTGAAATCCAGATGTTGTTTAAAGGTTTTTCTATTTTTACATCTGACTGCCATTTTGTTCAGCAGAGTGGAACCATTTTAGCAATTTTGGTAAAGAGGCATTAGAGGAACATTTCTGTGAAATTATTTTGAAATCGGGCTACTGGCATGGGAAATGTCATTAAAAGCTTTTTCTATTTTTAGCTCTGGTGGCCATTTTGTTCAGCGGAGCCGAACAATTTTTGCAATTTTGGTAGAAGGTCACTCGAGGAACATTCCTGTAAAATTATTTCAACTCCATTAACCGGTTTAGGAGAAGATATCTCTTAAGTAAATTGTTGACAGACGCATGACAGTCTATGCCCTTTTTCTATTTTTAGCTCTGGCGGCCTTTGTTCAGCGAAGCCAAACCATTTTAGCAATTTTGGTAAAGGGGCATGAGAGGAACATTTCAGTAAAATTTATTTTGAAATCGGGTCATTGGCCTAGAAGATGTCGTTTAAAAGCGTTTTTCTATTTTTAGCTCTAGCGGCCACTTTGTTTAGCGGAGCGGAACCATTTTAGCAATTTTGGTAAAGGGCATGAGAGGAACATTTCTGTGAAATTATTTTGAAATCGGGTCATTTGCATGGGAGGAGATGTCATTTAAAGATTTTTCTATTTCTAGCTCTGGCGGCCATTTTGTTTAGCGGAGCGGAATCATTTAGACAATTTTGGTAGAGGGTCATCTAAGGAACATTCCTGTGAAATTATTTCAAAATCCATTCAGTGGCCTAGGAGGAGATGTCGTTTTAAGGTTTATCTATTTTTAGCTCTGGCAGCCATTTTGTTTAGCAGAGCGGAACCATTTAGGCAATTTTGGTAGAGGGTCACCCAAGGAACATTCCTGTAAAATTATATCAAAATCAAGTCACCGGTATAGGAGGAGATGTCTTTTAAGTAAAAAGTTGACAGACGGACAATGCACGACGGTTGACGGACGACGGACGAAGACCGGTCACAAAAGCTCACCATGAGCCTTTGGCTCAAGTGAGCTAATAAAAGCTAGCTATATCATAAATATTTCAGTCATACTGCTTTAGTTAACACTTAGCATTCTGGTTAAATTTTCAGCAGACAACATTTTGAAATATTTTCTTATTTTTCCCAGAAAATAGGAGTTGACAATTCAGGCAAATTGTCTCCATCTCTATTGGAGACAATTTACATAAAATGTCAAATCCTGTTTTCTGAGAAAATATCAAAAATGTGTTGTCTGCTGAATTAGCCTTGACAGTGGTAAAGGTTAAGGAATCTAGATACACTTGGAGGACTTTCTGCCATTGTTTTACAAGAGAGAGTATTTTTGTGACTTCCTGTTTGCTTTCCTCAGCACCAACTCTCTTCTGAAGGGGGTCTACACAAAAGGGATGAAAACCAAAAAAAAAGTTATTTCCCTTAAAAGTGTACCCATTCCACTTAAAGACATGAATACTGTGATCTTGTTGTGTTCAATGCCATAACTAGTAAAATTATGATTGATAATGACTTTTGGTCTACAGCTCTTTCAACATTATGTTGTAAAAATCTAAAAGAGTGCCTTTGAAAACCAAAAACATAGAAAAGAACAAGAAAACATTGATGCAAAGCATCAATACGCCGGGAAACTAATCTATCATGCATTACTTAGCTCCCTATAGATCGTAGTATAGTAAAAAAATGTTATAATTTATGAAAGGTTGTAATTATATTAATTATCGCAATACTCAACGATAAAAACATTATAGACATTATCAGAGCTATGTAAAAAAAATCAACTATGTTCGTCTGTTTTCTAGCCCGCATACATAATTACATGTCGCCACCCATTGCCTAGGCCGAACATACTATATCCGAAATCATCTATAAGGGGGAATGGGGGTGGGGGGCCGATACTCTAATTTTGACTGCTACATAGACTGGGCTCTAGCATTTAGTATTAGAAAGATCTGTGAAATAGAATGTTTCAAAATGTGGCTGTTCTAAATAACCATTCATTTGAGTCTAAAAAAGAGCAGTTCATCAAACTAATGGCATCTACAGACGATACTATTTTGAAATCCATTGGATTATTTGTAAGCGAATGTAATATATCATAGCATGTCATCAAGGCTATATATATATATATATATATATATATATATATATATATATATATATATATATATATATATATATGGTATTGTTGTGCAGTAAATAAAATACTATTCTATTCTATTCTGTTCTATGTAGCAGTGTTTCGTTCTTTTCTCCAATCATAACATTTTCTTTCGGCCCAGATCTTTCCATGGTTGAATATCAAATTAAACTGTATTATTAAACCAGCTTATAATCCGTTCGATTTGAGAATGCATATTTCCAATCGTAAACAAAGAAAAATATCTTTTGTTTCATCTTTGTAGTACGACGAAAAAAAACGAAATGAATAAATTCAAGTGTGTACGAATATTGACAGCAACGAGCTCATTTCAGTCGAATGGTCAAATTGGGGCTCCTATGGGAAAACTGTTTATTTCTCTTTTAAATGAGCAAAACCCACATTGCTACATTCATTCTACAGAGTACTTCCCATTTTTTATTTCACTATGTTACCATTAGCACAGTTCTCTGCTGCAAAAGTGTGACTTTGAATAATAATAACAATAATAATAAAAAAAAAAAAAAAATGGAGGGTGAATAGTTATATATAACCCCACTAAGAACCCCATAAAACTGGAAGAAAACCGATGTTCTCCGAATGCATACACATTTTACAAAAACAACCTCAAATAGATATGCCGGGCTCCAGCCCTGGAGCCCTGGAGCCCGGCGTAAATAAAAATCAGAGATTTGGTTTTATCAAAGTCTCTTAAAATGCAGCAGTGATTTCTGAGGCTGCATATGCCCCTAGCATTGGCTTAAGCAGAATTCCAATTTCAAAGTAATTAGAATGGTCATATTAAGATGCAGAAGTTGTGATAATGGAAAGCTCTGTGAAGTGAAATGTCACACAATCATGAGTTAACCCTATCTTTAGCAGGATTCAAACCTGGGACCTCATGATTCAGAGTCAGGTGGCTAGCCATTCTGCCTCCTGGTTGCTTTAAAATTATGACTGAAGAATAGTTAATCTAGTTACCTGTTTCTTCAATGTCAGTTTCTCCAGGTCAATGATGGATATATTCTGATCATAGGTTATAACAACCACTCCATTCAAGCTGGCATTGTACAACATTTGGACAATATTTTGTGAATCTTCTTCCATGTCTGTCGTTTTGCTCTTGTCTGCTACCTGTTTTGTACTAGCAGCATATTTAGCATGGACTTCTGCAGTTGCATATACACATCTAGATAGCTCTGCATTCCACACACGTAAAATTCCTTTAAAATAATCATGTACAAGGTAAGGGTTTGATCAAACACCAATACTATGAAATTTCTCTATCAACTGTGGTGTCATATTAATGGGAGTGGATACGCTTGGTAGATTTTCCAACATTTTTTGGTTTAGAGTGATCTGACAGTTGCCACCCTTGAAATTATCCATTCATCTTTATTATTTGTTTGTTTGTGTTGAAGTTTTATGGCCCAGTCAACCCAATGGGGTCATGTCAAGAGCGGTCAATTTACCTAACCACACTTTTACTGGGCAGGCTTAGTCCTCTAAGCAGTTGACCAGTATTGTGCACATTCTTTCACCAGAAACAGACAACTGCCCTTCTTGAACCAGTGGAAGGGAGGGAATGACCGTAGAAAATACTTCATGATCAATCTCCATGAAAGAATGTTGCCAACCCAGTGGGGTCAAAACCTCAACCTCCTGATCACCAGCTGACCGGGCATCCAACTAAGTGTCATTCAATATTGTTGCAGACGTCTCATTTTTTTTCTTTTTGAACTCTGAAACAAACTAAGGCTTGATACTTTATCTAAACCATCTGCTAGGCAAACAATTCACATGAAATACCAAGCTTTATTTTGTCTGAAAAAAAAAAGAAAAAAAAATCAAAAAAAAAAAAAAAATTTTTTTTTTTTTTTTTGTCTACTGCTACTGACAAATCAAAAAACTCAATTGTAAAAGCCTATTTCTAAATGCATTATTCATTTTTTTTAATACAAAGCCAATTTTCATTTCAATGCAACGTCAGACACTGACAATGCTTTAATATGAGAATATTACCTTGGGTGACTGGAAGTTGACTAAAAATGTTAATCTGGATCACCTTTCATGTGCTACTGTAGTTACTGTAAATATTGGTACATATTAATTCCATACAATATTTGTCCTAAAATTTAATCTGGTCCCGCAGAACCTTTGCAAACAGTGCAGAGCTAGATCAATTGGCTTCTGAGAAGCCAACTGATCTGGATCTGCACTGTTTATTATGATGTATGTGAATTAGTAGAAATAACCTGGATCAAGTAATCTGATTGGCTAAACATTAGAAGTGGGTGTGGTAGTTTAATATATTCAGCATGACAAATGTTAAACAAGTCTTTACTCCTGTTGATGTTTGAAAAAATTGCTGGCTGAGTATTTTGAGTGATAAACAGTGCCTGATCAGAAACTGGATTCTTTGGTGTATGATATGGGTCTACTCTCTCTGCTCAGGCTGTCTGTCTGAATACAGTGAGTAAAAATACGGTATGTGGCTTTTTTCATAACAACCATGTTTGTTGGTCAGTCATGACTGAATATGATCATCAAGATCCCTATCAAAGGTTTTTACAATGCAATTTCACATTATTTATGTATACTGAATGTGTTTTTCTTCAAAATAGCAGCAAAGTTCTATGCATATAAAGGTGCTTTTTGCAATAAAAAAAAATATTGCTTATTGATACTCCACCAAAGCAAATCTAATAAATACATATAACATATGATTTCAGGGAGAAATAAGAAAACTATTTACTCCACATACTCTTCTAACCATGTCTACCCTAAGTATTCTGTCAGACATGCTGGAGAAAACTGTGTAAACCTCATAAAATACAAACTGCACTGTATCCATATCAACTAACATATTTAACCTAAATATTTGGACACCTTAAACTCCTTACCATACTTGTTCCAAAATTTGAACCAGCTCATAAAATACAAACTGTACTGTTTCTGTGTCAACTACCATATTTAACCTAAATAGTCAATCAAGACACATTAACTCCTTACAATACTTGTGCTAAACATTTGAATTTTACTACCTAAAGCCTGTCTAAAATGGTACCAAACAGCATAGATCCTGATTGGACACCATGTTCTAAAGTGTCAGGTCAGGTCTGGGTCTACACTGTTTGCTGGGGCATAACTGTCCGAATGCCTAGGGTAAATACAGTATAAAACAACTACCTTTACTTCCTGCAGTGATGAAATGCTGGCTTCCTGAACACACACCAATAAGAGATAAATCTTGATCTTTAGGCAAGAACAGCAGTGACTCCACACGCTAGGTGAACAAAAAGATTTTCATTTGACTCAAGTCAAGACAAACAAAACCTGTCCCTGGCATAGGTCTGGATTAAGAGTGTATTCAGTGATTTGGACACTCAATGGAATTGTCATACAAGGTAATTCCATTGAGGACCAGCTTGTATTGAGAAAAATACACACACACACACACACACACACACACACACACACACACACACACACACACACACACACACACACACACATGCATACACCCACTACCACGCACACACAGACACACACACACACATCTCTATATAGTGTTTGTGTTGAGGTTTTATGGCCCAGTCAACCCAATGGGGTCATGTCGAGCGTGGTCAGTTTACCTAACCACACGTTTACTGAGCAGGTTTAGTCCTCTAAGCTGTTAACCAGTATTGTGCACATTCTTTCGCCAGAAACTGACAACTGCCCTTCTTGAATCAGCAGAAGGGAATGACCATAGAAAATATTTCATGATCAATCTCCACGAAAGAATGTTGCCGACCTTGGCGGGGGTAGAAAATATTTCATGATCAATCTCCACGAAAGAATGTTGCCGACCTCGGCGGGGGTTGAACCCGCGACCTCTTGGTCTCCAGTCAGACAACGCACCCAACTGAGCCACCAAGGCCGACACATCTCTATATTTGAATAGTGCAATGAGAAAAGGGGTTTTCCAGGCATATGGGGATAGCAAAGGCATAGATCAGTCAGAATAACTGCCCAGTATGATCAGGGCCCTCACTGTCCACTTACAGAATAAATGAATACTATAGAATGTATGAACCGTGACAGCCCTAACCACTCGCCCACCAAGGCACTTCCCATCCTGCCTTGATAGCCAGGGTAGATATAGGTGCTATTAACCTTTACCACTCAGCAGACCCCAACTTAATATTTTTCTTATTTTTCCCAGAAAATAGGATTAGACATTTCATGCAAATTGGAGACAATTTGCATGAAATGTTAAATCCTGTTTCCTGGTAAAAATTAGAAAAAATATTTCAAAATGTCACCTGCTGAAAATTTTACCTAAAGCGCTAAGTGGTAATGTTATCGAAGAACTTCAATGCTGTTGAAATTTTGCATTTCAAAACGGCCTTTGTGATACCTTTACTTACAATATTCTTGAACATTAAAATCAAACTGAATGAAATCTGAAAATTCCAACACGTTTTTTTATCTAAATAGTTGTTAATTTTTTTAACACAAGGTAAATTTTCCACCACATTTTACAAAGGCGAGAACATCCTGATTTGCTTTCCAGCACACCACCCCCCTTCTGAACCAGGGTCTACTCTAAACAACCTGCTCCACAGGAGAGCAAATTCTTTCCTTTTAGATTGAAACTTTTTCAGAAGGGAGGTAAGAACAAATAAACAAAGTTGCCTCCTCTGAAAATGTTCCCTTAATTCAACTTTTTTGAGTTTAATAATGTGAGCTATGTTTTACATTGGGCAATTTTTACTTTTTGCTAAGTGTAAATTCCTAGTAGCACTATAATGATGATGAGTTCAGATTCAATGACTTAATGATTCAACGAGGGCCATTTGCACCAAAACAGTATATTTATTGGGTTAAATAGTGAAACAGATATAATTAATAATGTCAGATATTCTTATTAACCCTTAAAACGCCAAGAAAACCTGCATCTAAAAGTGTCATCTGTTTATGTCGTCTGCTGAATATTCTTGCAAATTTTTCAAACCTATTTTATGCATACAGGCAAACAGTGTGGACCCTGATCAGACTCCTAGAGGAGCAGTCCGATCTGGGTCCACACTGTTTGCAAAAACAACTTTTAAAATCACAAGCAGACGACAAAGCAGACGACAACTGTTGTGACTGGCAGTTTAAGGGTTAAATAGTATGCTGGAACTATAGCAAATAAGGTTTTACCTCAAACACTGGTATAGTTCGTTTTACTTTCATTTCCTCAGCATCCCACACTGCTACTGTACCATCTCTCCCGGAACTGAAATTATAGCATCATCATTACAAACTAGAAAAAGTCACCAGTGGGTCACGTATACCAGCGGCCGGCGCAAATCTATCCACAGGCCTGATTTTATCTTACAAAATAAAAATTTCATAATCCTAGATCCAGTAGTACCTGAGAAATCTTTGATGGAAAAGAAAAGTTTACACAAACAAACACTTTTACGGAAAAGATAAAACTATATACCCCCTATACACTTCGTATGCTGGGGGTATAATGAGCAGTGCCACAGGAAAAGGCATCTTTGGGACATAAGTAGACAGGGAAGACCCAAACAAGCCCACACAGCCATAGTTCTATCAGGTACTTTGTTTCTATTTTTAGGTCATTTCAAGATAATTAAATGTAATGGCTTTGTGTAAAGGAATGCATATCATTAGAAAGAAATGAGTCTTGAGTACCATTCAAACCAATAACTTCAGAACAATTCTTTAAATATTTTTGAATAAAGCTATTGATTTCCTGACTAAAATGTTGAAAATTGCAAATAAAATAATGGTTCAATACATAAGTCTAGATAAAAAGGAGTACAGGCCCCCTAGCAGTCTCTCTTAAAAATAAAGGTTTTTAATAAAGGCTATTTTCAGCCAAATAAAGGTTTTTTTAGGATAAATTTTATACAAAATAAAGAGCCTTTAATGGTTAAATTTCTTTGCAGATCCAAAGCAGAACTCAATGTCATCGCCTCTCAAGCAAAATAGGGAGAAAAATTCCAAAGAAAATCTGATATTTTCATCTTTAAATGGTAATGATAATATTAACTTGCATTTCTGTTATGAAACATATGAATCTAAGTAACAGAACTATAATTTGTTGTTACAAAATGCTACATGTTTACTCCGTCCTTCTCTTGCATTTACAAATTGCCAAATATAAAGGTTTTCAGCCAAATTAAAGGTTTTAAAGGATTTTAACAAAACTAAAGGTTTTTAAAGGTTTTAAAGGTTCCCCCTAGGGGCCCTGGGAGTAGCCAGAAATTATTTTCTCCATGAAAATATATTTTGTAGGTAGTCCTTTGAAGTGCATCAGTGCTTCTAATGAGAACCTCAATGTATTTTTTGTGGAGAAATAAGAAAAATATCCATACATTTCTGCTATATAAAAACAAGAACTCCACAAGCAGAGGCATCATACACCCGTGGCAAATAATAAGATTTAGCACATATACTGACTCCTGTAAAACTCAGGGTCCAGTTGTTCAAAGCTAACGACGTCGTTAGTTAACGATTCGTTAAAATTTACATCGAGTGATACGCAAATATGCTGAAATTTTTTGCTGAAAAAATGTGAGTAGCTTTTGCAGTGCAAAAGCTACTCACATTTTTTCAGCAAAAATTTCAGAATATTGTATATTGAATTCGCTAAAACAGTTAACAAAATGACCCTTAACGAGCTCGTTAAGCTAACGACGCTTTGAACAACTGGGCCCTGGGCTCCAGATGTAAACTGTAAGTGGAGTTAATTGGAAACCAAAAACTTACCAATATTTTCAAAGGGGCATAACACTGCTAATATTTGGTGGACTGTTATCTTGAAACGATATGTGCTGCTCCACATCATGGTCTAACTATTTATAAAGTTTCAGCTTGATTGGATGTAAACTATAGGAGGAGTTAGCCGAAAAAAAAAAAAGTTAACAGAAATTTTCAAAGGGGTATAATTCTGTTAATATTTGGTGTACTGTAACCTTGAAATAATATGCGCTGCTCCACACCACAGTCTAACAATAAATCAATTTTCAGCTTGATTGGATGTAAACTGTAGGAGGAGTTAGCTGGAAATGAAAAGTTTATAGAAATTTTTAATGGCGCATAACTCTGGGAATATTTGTTGTACTGTAACCTCGAAATAATATGCACTGCTCCACATCATAGTGTAAGTATTTACAAAGTTTCAGCTTGATCGGATGTAAACTATAGGAGGAGTTACCCGGAAACAAAACATTTACAGAATTTCAAAGGGACACAGCTCTGTTTATATATGGTGGACTGTAACCTAAAAACAATATACGCTGCTCCACATCATGGTCTAACTATAAATCAAGTTTCAGCTTGATCAGATGTAAACTGTAGGAGGACTAAGCTGGAAACAAAAAATTCACAGAAATTTTCAAAGGGGCATTACTCTGCTAATATTTGGTGGACTGTAACCTCGGAACAATATACACTGCTCCACATCATGGTCTTACTATAAATCAAGTTTTACATTACTAAAACATGCCTATTCAAATATACTGAAAACTTTACCACCAAAAAAATTATTTTTTTTTTTTTTCAAATAAAAAATTCTGATAATTTTCATATTTCTGCTCAAAAAGATAGATGGTGGGTACTCGTTAGAACCGCCTTGATGAGGCGGTTCTAACGAGTACCCACAATCTATGTTTTGAGCAGAAATAAGAAAAATAATGTATACACCTGTAAACCCCAGTTTTACTATATAAAAATGGGGTTTAAAGGGGGTCAAAATTATATAGGTATGTTTTCGTGATGAGCTTGATCAAATGTAAATTGTAGGAGGAGTTAGCTGGAAACAAAAAGTTAACAGAAAATTTTAAAGGGACATAACTGCTAATATTTGGTGGACTGTAACCTCAAACAAATATGCACTGCTCCACATCATGGTCTAACTATAAATCAAGTTTCAGCTTGATCGGATGCAAACTGTAGGAGTTAGCCGGAAACAAAAAAGTTTACCAAAATATTCAAAAGGACATAACTCTGCTAATATTTGGTGGACTGTAACCTCGAATCAATATGCCCTGTTCCTCATCATGGTCTAACTGTATATCAAGTTTCAGCTTGATCGGATGTAAACTGTAGGAGTTTGCTAGAAACGAAAAGTTTACCAAAATTTTCAAAGGGACGTAACTCTGCTAATATTTGGTGGACTGTAACCTCGAAACAATATGCCCTGCTCCACATCATGGTCTAACTGTAGATCAAGTTTCAGCTTGATCAGATGTAAACTGTAGGAGTTTGCTGGAAACAAAAAGTTTACCGAAATTTTCAAAGGGACATAACTCTGCTAATATTTGGTGGACTGTTACCTCGAAACAATATGCCCTGCTCCACATCATAGTCTAACTGTATATCAAGTTTCAGCTTGATAGGATGTAAACAATCAGATGTAAACTGTAGAAGTTTGCTGGAAACGAAAAGTTTACCAAAATTTTCAAAGGGATATAACTCTGCTAATATTTGGTGGACTGTAACCACAAAATAATATGCCCTGCTCCACATCATGGTCTAACTGTATATCAAGTTTCAGCTTGATCGGATGTAAACTGTAGGAGTTTGCTGGAAACAAAGTTTACCGAAATTTTCAAAGGGACATAACTCTGCTAATATTTGGAGGACTGTAACCTCGAAACAATATGCCCTGCTCCACATCATGGTCTAACTATAAATCAAGTTTCAGCTTGATCGAATGTAAACTAGGAGGTTAGCAGGAAACAAAAAGTTTACAGAAATTTTCAAAGAGGCATAACTCTACTAATATTTGGTGGACTGTAACCTTGAAATAATATGCGCTGCTCCACATCATGGTCTAAGTATAAACCAAGTTTCAGCTTGATCAGATGTAAACTGTAGGAGGAGTTAGCTGAAAATGAAGAAGTATACAGACAGACGACTAATGGATGCCAGACCCCGTAACATAATACGTCCAGTTTTTCAAACAGGCTTATAAAAAGCCTTATGTGGAGCTATGGTTCAGAAGTGACAGGTATTCATTGCAAGAGCAAATGGTGTTACTATTTACAGATATTCTTCAGTGTTAATTCTTCTTTTATGGGAATTGGATACACCCTAGATCTTCTGCCATTTTTCGTAAGTCAGACAACTTTTCTGACTTCCTGTTTTCTTTCCTACATTCCAAGCCCATTCTGAAAATGGGTCTTTCTACAAAGAAAGAATTTGCTCCCTTTAAACTTTACAGAAAAGAGTTGTCAGGGTGTGTGGGAAAGGTGGCATGGTTGAAGGCATAATACTTTTGACAGTCACCTCCCTGAATGTGCATCCATTCCCCTTTAATTTTAGGAAATGCAAGAACCAAGACATAAGAATTTAATCCTCACTGCAATCAAGACATAAGAATTTAATCCTCACTGCAATCAAGGCATAAGAATTTAATCCTCAATGCAATCAAGACATAAGAATTTAATCTTCACTGCAATCAAGACATAAGAATTTAATCCTCACTGCAATCAAGGCATAAGAATTTAATCCTCAATGCAATCAAGACATAAGAATTTAATCTTCACTGCAATCAATACATAAGAATTTAATCTTCACTGCAATCAAGACATAAGAATTTAATCCTCACTCCAATCAAGACATAAGAATTTAATCTTCACTGCAATCAAGACATAAGAATTTAATCCTCACTGCAATTAAGACATAAGAATTTAATCTTCACTGCAATCAAGACATAAGAATTTAATCCTCCCTGCAATCAAGACATAAGAATTTAATCTTCACTGCAATCAAGACATAAGAATTTAATCCTCACTGCAATCAAGGCATAAGAATTTAATCCTCAATGCAATCAAGACGTAACAATTTAAGTTTCAATGCAATCAAGACATAAGAATTTAATCCTCAACGCAATCAAGTCTACAACAGTAAAACCTGTGTTAGTGGCCACCTCTATTAAGCAAGCAACCTGTATTAAGAAAGCATGCATTCAGTTCTGAAAAAAGGCTATTACATTAAAGAACCTGTATTAAACAACATTTTCATTATCCCTTAGGTGGCTGCTAATACAGGTTGAACTGTATATACAAGAGGACCATGATGGTCCTATATTGCTCACCTGAGCAAACAGATTTGCATACTTACTATTGAAGTTTCAGCAAAGGTCACTTCTCTGAGATTTTTATATAAATTTTATAGCCCTGCCCCCTAGCAGCCATGTTCTTTTAACAGATCTTGAACTTGAACTGCATCTTGACAGAGGGTCACCAAAGGAACATTTCTGCCAAGTTATATTAAAATCGGTCCAGTGGTTTCTGACAAAAAGATTTTTAAAGTGTTTTATATAGCTATATAGGGAAGAGAAGCCCCACCCCCTTGCGGCCATGTTTTTGACGAATCATAACAGCTTGAACAAACTTGGTAGAGAGTCACTAAAGAAACATTCCTGCCAAGTTATATTGAAATCGGTTCAGTGGTTTCTGACAAGAAGGTTTTAAAGTTTTCTATTTATATATATAGGGAAAATACCCATCCCCCACCTCACCCCTAGCAGCCATGTTTTTTGATGAATCATTATTGCTTGAACAATTTTGGTAGAGGGTCACCAAAGCATCATTCCTGCTAAGTAATATTGAAATCAGTCCAGTGGTTTCTGACAAGAAGAATTTTAAAGTTTTATATATAGATATATAGAGAAAATAAGCCCGCCCCCCCTCGCGGCCATGTTTTTTGACGTATCATAAGGGCTTGAACAATCTTGGTAGAAGGTCACCAAAGCAACATTCCTGCCAAGTTACACTGAACTCTGTCCAGTGGTTTCTAAGAAGAAGATTTTTAAAGTTTTCTTTATAGATATACAGGGAAAATAAGCCCCGCCTCCTAGCAGCCATGTTTTTTGACGAATCATGACAGCTTGAATAATCTTGATAGAAGGTCACCAAAGGAATATTTCTGCGAAGTTATATTGAAATCAGTCCATTGGTCTATGACGAGAACATTTTTAAAGTTTTCTATATAGATATATAGGGAAAATAAGCTCCACCCCTAGCAGCCATGTTTTTTTTATGTATCATGACGGCTTGAACAATCTTGGTAGAGGGTCAACAAAGGAACATTTCTGCCAAGCTATATTGACATAGGTCCAGTGGTTTCTGACAAGTTTTCTATAAAGATATATAGGGAAAATAAGCCCCGGCCCCTGGCAGCCATGTTTTTTGACAAATCATGATTGCTTGAACAAACTTTGTAGAGGGTCACCAAGGAAACATTTCCGCCAAGTTATATTGAAATCGGTCCAGTGGTTTCTGACAAGAAGATTTTTAAAGTTTCTATATAGATATATAGGGAAAATAAGCCCCGCTCTCTGGCGGCCATGTTTCTTGACAAATCAAAATGGCTTGAACAATCTTCATAGAGGGTTACAAAAGAAACATTCCTGCAATGTTATATTGAAATCGGTGTAGAGGTTACTGACATGGTTTTTAAAGTTTTCTATATTGATATATAGGGAAAATAAGCCCCGCCCCCTAGCAGCCAAATTTTTTGACGAATCATGACGGCTAGAAGAATCTTTGTAGAGGGTCACGCACAATGGACAACAGACAAAATGTGATCACAAAAGCTCACCTTGTCATTACGTGACAGGTGAGCTAAAAACACCCAATTCATACTGGAAAATTATACCGTCCATGATAGTTTGGTGTTCAACATCCCTTTCAACGTTATTTAAGTCTTATCAGGACCATAAAAGGGTAATAATCACAGGCTCTGTGCAGTGAAACTGAATTCTGCTTCCTACGAGAATTGATCCAGAGACCTCGTGATCCACAATCAGGAGTGCTAACCCTACTGCCACCCAAATGCTTCTTTACTGTAACATTGTCCAAGCCTAGCTTTCAAACTTACGTTAGGACTGTGGCTCCATCCTGTGAGAAGACAATACTAGTCACACTGCTATAATGGGCCGGCACTACTGCCACACACTCACTAGTACTGAGGTTCCACACTCTCACTTTATAGTCACCGCCTGCAGAGTACAGCTGAGGTCGTGAGATGTCTGGGTGGAATGTCACTGCACTGAAATAACATAATTATATATTCAATAGGGGCATTTGTAAAATTAAAAAAAAATATCTAAATGTGTACATGCATATTAACACTTTGCATGCTGGGTAAAATTTTCAGCAGATGATATTCTAGAATATTTTTCTTCGATTTTCCTAGAAAATATAATCTGACACTTCATGCACAGATTCTATTTTCTCAGAAAATTAAACCAGAGAACCAATGGTCCTGTAGCTCACCAGAGACTATTTGTTCTGAGCAAACTTATGTTAACATTTTAAAAGAATGAAACATATGGGTACGGTAGTTGGTAAGGTTTGAAAAACTTTTGGTCTCTGTATCCTACAGTACCTTAGTACACTGGAATGCTGTAATAATGCAGTCCCTTATAATGCAGAAACTATTATAATGCAGTTGGTCTGTGGCTCCCCTTTTTTGCTAAGTTTTTTCCCAATTTTGAAAGTTTTCCCCTTTTTCGCAGAACTCAGCAGTCAAACAGCAATGACCGTATACTCGCCAATTTACACATTCTGTTGTCATCAGTATTTTGTCTTTAGGATATTTCAGAACACTTTACATGTGTCTTTTATTTCATTCATCTACTATACCTGGTGACCGATAGAGGATTAACCCTTAAAGCACCAATCACAACTGCAGCAGAAAACAATTTTACTTTTATTTTTTTCAGTGATTAAAGTCTTGACATTTCATGTGAATCCAAGCAGATGATTCACATGAAATGTCAAAACTTATTTTCTCTGAAAAACAAATAATAATAAAAAAAAAATAAAATGTCTGCTACAAATTTTTGCACATCACTTTAAGGGTTGAAGTTTAAAATGTAGCTGTCAATCAGCTTTGATCTAGCCGCAATACAGATTTATGATTGAAACCTGAGTAAAACAGAGATTGCCGAAAAGTGCTTTGATGTTAGCAGAGGTTGTGAACATATTTAGCCCATAGAGTGGCAATCAAAATTTGTAGTAAACAATCTTAATTCATTTTTTTCTATTTTCAGAGAATATAAGTCTTGACATTTCATGTGAATTGTCTTGGCAGATGATTCATATGAAATGAAATTTTTATAGTAAAACATATTTTAACAAGTAATACTTAACCTGTAGATAATGTGCTATTCTATTCTGTATTCAAACCTTCCATAGAAAAACAGCAAGTCTTAATCCAGAAGGTCCCTTAGGCATTTACCTGTGTGATGTCATTCTTCCTGCTATTTTGATCACATGTCAGTTTCTTTGTAGAATAAAACAATATAAGTGAACGAAGGGGAAAGTAGGAGGGAATCCTTTATCTATAGGTTAAGTATTACTTGTTAAAAAATATTTTACTATAAAAATGAAGTTTTTTAAAAGTAAAACATATTTTAACGAGTAATACTTAACCTATAGATAATGTGCTATTCTCTTCTGTTTTCACACCTTCCACAGAAAAAACGACCTTTCAGTCGTTAATTAAAGTCTTAAACCAGAAGGTCCCTTAGGCAGTTACCTGTGTGACGTAACTCTTCCCGCTCAATTGACCACGTGTCAGTTTCTTTTATGTGTAAAACAATAGACACAATTAGGAGAGATAAGCGAGGGTGGGCGGAGGGAGATAATTGATTATCTATAGGTTAAGTATTACTCGTTAAAATATGTTTTACTTTTAAAAAACTTCATTTTAACTTCATAATACATTAACCTATAGATAATAGGCTAGAATTTGCAGAATAGGAGGGAGGTGCTCTCCTAATTCTAACACCAATAATATCTCACCACTTCTGGTTAAGACTCAGGAAACTCAAAGGAATCAGATACATTCTAATTCTATATTTAATAGAAAGAATGATCTAGATTCACAAAATAGCATATCTTTAAGGTGTTATGATCTAACAACCTTATATATATTAGTAGACTCTAGAGGAAGCCAGTTCTTAAGTCTCAGAGACCTAACATTGGCCCCCCCGCCCCCCCCCCCCCCCCCCACCCTCTTTTTTTCTTTTTGGGAAACAACAATTGGCTTCAAAAAGAAAAGGGAGTCATTGAGACATAACATAAATATTCCATCGCAAAGTAAGCTAGGAATATAGAAATATTTTCAAAACAAAATTTGTAAAACAAAAAGCCAAGACCATACACTGCAAGTAGTCTATGTAGGGTCTTGAATAAATAAGGAAAAGTCTACTCGGTGGAGTTTCCTATAGATAACTGACATATGTAGATATTTTGGATAAAATTCTAGATATGTGAAGCTATGTAATTGTAATAGTCTAAGCTATTAGAATTATAAACTAATTAGATTCTGTTAATTGGAGCGACAGGACAGTTTCCGATGAACAGACACAGACTTAAAATAACCATAATATGTAATTATTTCCCTTTGATCAAATTAAAGAAGGGGAGATAATAAAAGTAGATGGAGTTAACTTAACTATAACTAAGTTATCCATCAGAAGAAAAAGGTATAGACAAACATAATGGTTAAAACTATTGCTAGACTAATTGTATTACGAATTTTTAGTCAAGCAATAAAATAATACAGAGTTTGCATATAACTGCTGGGAAGAAAAAACAACCTAAACCATTGATAATTAGTTTTGTCATAGACATATAAAAGCGTTTGATGTCCTGACAAAAAAAATAAAGAATAAACTGTCAACATCATAACTTAAGAGTTTGACAGAGAATAAGAGAGATAAGAATAAGGTTGATCGCAGCAAACTGTATGACGGTCATAGTTTGGCTAAATCTTACCGTATTGATAAGATTAAGCAATAATAAATAAACTGGATAGAATCTTTCTATACCAGAAGATTGCCATGAAAAGTACTCCTGAGTAAATAATCATGGAAATCAAGAAATGTTAAAAAAATCCACTTTGATACGAATCAAAATGTTCATAAAAAGAGAAGGACTCAGAGAAAAAGTAATAGTGTGATAATCTCTGAAGAAAGATTATACAATAATACTGATTAATAATCTCAAAAAACACTTAATTTATAAGTTAAGAGATAGTATTACTATTCTATACGCATATTTAAGAATAGTAAGAAATATATTAATACTAAATTAAAATTATACTACTGAACAAAATTCCCGCTATAAATAATAGGTTAAGCATAACTATTTATTAAGCAAGGAATTATTAAACATATAACTCTCTATAAAATTACTGCCCAGAAATTTTATAGATAAACATTCAATCAAATTTTTAGAATTGAATATTAATAGAATAAAATCTATGTCTGCATAATTGGTAATTCCTGAAATAACAAATTACGTACTCGCAAATGAGTTCAGGAAGAAAATACATATATATACTCTTGAGATCTATGTGTAAACCATAGAAAGTAATAATATTATTACCGCGATCCATGACGGAAGGGTAAAAACATGTATATGAAAGAGATAATAATTAATTTAACGTCATATAGGTTTAAGATAAAATTTGTTTAATCTTTAACCAATATGCAGCAACAGTGACTCGATATTCTGTATTCGTACGTAGAAAAGGAGTACTTAGTCATTAGAATTTTGTATGATTGAAATAGAGATAATGGGATCTAAAAGGATGTATCTCCATGAACTGAATCGAAGGATAATATCCATTCTAAAAAAACAAGGGCTTGTTTTAGGCTTAGTTTAACAAGCGTAGAATTGAATTATTTCCAAGTATTCATGAAGTTGTTATGCTCTGAATACTGAGAAAAATGTTAAAATATTGTTTAGGAAATAAAAAAGTGACTGTTCCACAATGTTAGCTAGATTTAAACCTGGAACGTAGCGAGAAGGTCAATCTAATTTAAAAGTAAGATGAGAAAGATAAATAATGAAGATAGATATATAAATATCGGAATAATATATTATCTCCAACAATTATCAAATAATCTGAATGTTTAAAAACATAAATACTACTCGAAAGTTTATTTACCGAATGTATAATCGGAGAAACTTTCAGTATGTTCAAAAACGTATCACAAAAGTAAGATCTGAACAGGAACGTAGGTGCAGCACTTACTAAGTTGTGAAGTTAATATAAACATATTTTATATTATAAATTGAAGCAGTGCATTTCAAAATCATCGACGTCTTGAAATGACTTATTGTGTGGAAAAATAAATAAATATCCAGTTTCGGAAAAGATATTTATCTATATATATAGACCATTTTTGATGCGGACTGGAAATCAAGATATTAATCTTTGCATTATTCGCAAACTGAACTTGAACTCTTAGCGAGAATTACTATGATCCCTTTAACGAATGTAAACATAAAGAAGGGGTAAAGAGATAATTAAGTGTGTCTTAATTCTTTACCGGCTCGTAATTAAGGATGTTTTCCCTTTTGTCTAAGCCTAGACTATAGATTGATTAATATAAATATAATAATATCTGCTATTATGAGGTAAACTCTCGTTAATTAACCTCTAAGCATATATCAAAAATATATATCAACATAATCTAGAGCTTCGGTAAGTTTAGAGGAAGGAAATGATTGACTTTGGCAGTTTCTGAATAGTTACAAAGTCAATAAAACAAAATATCAAAAGGAAAGTATTGTATATAATATCTAATTTAGGCAATAATAATCTGTCACGTACTGAATAATTAATGCCTTTACTAAATATGTATCCACTGTCAATACCAAAGTGCTGAAAAATTTTGATTGACATGGACTCTAGTTATAAATAAAATATTAGAGGTATAGAGCTAGTCGAAGCAAAACTATTCCTCAATAAGATAAAGTAGACCTATAATATACGAGGATTAATTGGGTCTAGAAATTATAATCATAATAAAATTATTATTCCAATATGAAGAATCTTCGGCGTAATAGATTCTTACTGAGGCAAAAATATCTGGTATATTGCTATCGTAGTCTTAAATGAGCCAGAAGAAAAAATAAAACAGGCAAAGTAAAGAACGTATCAAATTATATCTATGCCTAAATATAAGATTTTTTTCTTATTTATTATTTTATAGCAGAGTTTAGACAGAGCACGACTGACCTAGACTCTTATATAATCAATCAAAAGATAGTATAAAATAGAATAATAGCTTATCGGATCAACTATTTTCCATGTAGAAAAGGCAAAAGGAAAATATGTACCTCAACTAGAATTTTAAATCGTAGTAATCTAGAGAGGTAGCGAATAAATAAATAAACTGTTAATTTATTTATCTGGTTGGTGTAAATTTCCGATATCTTAAGAATGAAAAATTAATAGAAAGTAGAAAAGATCGATTGCTACTTTCTTGTCAATTTACTCCTTAGATTACATGCTGATTACATATCGGAGCATGTAGAAGAAAAACAGGAGAGGAAAGAAGAAAATTTTTTAGATTTCGTGTATATTTTTCTTCTTATAAATAACGATAGTTTTATAGTTCACCTTTGCCCTAGAGCCGAATAAGGTGAATATGTAAGAAGTTAATCTCTTTGTAGCGAATAAAAGAGATATAATTATAGCTGGAAGTATCTTCTACACTTAGTGAATGAATTGCGAATTTGATCGTAACCAATAATTCTTAATTCATTTTCAATAATAAATATATATATAGAATTTAAGTCAAGTTCAAAAGTGACTGGACAGAATTCAACAATATAAATGGCTTCTAGGTATTAGAACCCATCGCTGTCATTCAATAACCTATAATCCAAGACTATACATGTCTATAGTGGTTATTAAATAAATATATGTTGAGCGAGTACTAGTGACTACTACTCGGACACTAGTAATCCGACACAAAGTCTACGAAACTACTGCCCGGTGGAATTTCGTTAGAATGACCTGGCACTACTCTACGAAGTGCCTCCCGATGAAATTTTCGTTAGAGCCAGAATTTAACCGCTTTCTAGCGAATTAAAGAGATAAAAGATAATTTGAATGACCTGGCACTAGTCTACGAACTGCTGCCCGGTAAGAATTTTGTTATAGTCGGAAGTTTAACTCTTTCTAGCGGATAAAAGAGATAAAACATAAGTTAATTTAAAATATTAATGGAATTACACACCTATAATAAGTCAATGGAATATTAAAGATTCTAGTCTGATTCGGGAAAGACTGTACAGAATTTTTTGTATAAAAAGTTATTATGTATTTCACTTAATAACCTATATCCATTGACTTAAACGTGAATGGAGCTCTATGAACGATAATAGATTGTTCGGGAATTAGTGATCATTATTTTGACACTAGTTACCCAACACAATGACCGGACACTAGTATTCGTAACTGTTGCCCGGTAAAGTTACAAGTAATTTGACAAATTGATCGGATAGTAGTATTCGTAACTCTAGTCTGATGAAAAAGGGAGATTATATATGAAAACTGAGCGGGCACAAGTATTCGAAACTTTTTCCCGAAGATAATTAATTATTAGGCAAAAATTGACCAGACACTTTCTGTAAAAGTTCGCCTGGTGAAAAAATCAGAAATAACATAATAATATGACCGGGTATAAGTATCAGAAATATTACTGATACTTTGCCGAGTGAAAGAATTTTTTAATAATTAGACATAATGACCGGAAGTTAGTATACGTGACTATTTTGTCCGGTGAAATATGTCAAAAACTAAGTCTTTCCAGAAAATAATTAAATTATTGACTGGAGACTAGTTGACTGGTGCCTGGTTGATCGGTGACTGGTGACTGGTGACTGGTGACTGGGTGACTGGTGACTGGTGCCTGGTTGACTGGCACCTGGATGACTGGTGACTGGTGCCTGGTTGACTGGCACCTGATTGACTGGTGACTGGTGAAGCTGATTGACTGGTGCCTGGTTGACTGGTGACTGGTGACTGAATGACTGGTGACTGGTGGACTTAGACTTTATCGGATACTAAGTACCCAAAGATGCCACCTTGATGGGTCTTACCCCGGCAGTATAGCCATATGGGGTGGGGCTCCCATCAGTAAAGAATTGTCTTATAACCCATCAAGGGTTGACAAGTTCTTTACAATCAGCTTCTCCACCATGAGAATCTTTAGCCAACTGAAGATCTCTGCAAACAAAACTCCAGGAAAAACATATCGTAATTGCTGAATAACCTGGAACGAAAAGAAACAAAAATATTCTGCATATATAAACACGACTATCGAACCGATCGCGCACGAGCGTTGTGCCGAATAGCGAGAGTCGCGAAAACGCATGTGGAAAAAGACCAGTCAAAAAATACATGAAATCGAAAATTGAAAATTTTAAATAATAACACAGAAAGTGAAAGGAGTGATAAATAAACAAAAGAAACACAAGGATACATAAATTTATCCGTGAGGAAAGAAATAATCCAAATTTCTATCACAGGTAAATAATCCTTGTTGAATTTCTTGTCCACAGAAAAGAAACTGACACGTGGTCAATTGAGCAGGAAGAGTTACGTCACACAGGTAACTGCCTAAGGGACCTTCTGGTTTAAGACTGTAATTAACGACTGAAAGGTCGTTTTTTCTGTGGAAGGTGTGAAAACAGAAGAGAATAGCACATTATCTATAGGTTAATGTATTATGAAGTTAAAACTTCATTTTAACTGCATAATACATTAACCTATAGATAATGTGTTAGACTTAATAAATTAGGAGGGAGGAGCTCTCCTAATTCTAACACCCAAATATATATATTCCCTTAACTTCTGAATTAAGACCCAGGAAACTCTAAGGAATCAGATACATTCATGATATATAATCTTAAGAATGATCTAGATTCCCAATAACATATATGAGATATTAATTACTTTAAACTTTAGACTTTGGAGGCAGCCAGTCTTCTTTAAGCATCCAAGGTTTTCTTGTCCCCCTACCACTTTTTGGGCAATAACTATTGGGCCCAAAGTATGTAAATTTGCCATTTGCTGATCTCTCAAGTAGAATTTGCAAAAGTAGAAGATTGATTTCAGACTGCTGCTTTCAGGATGTCATTGAGCAGAATCTTATCAAAGAATGCCCAGGAAGAAGACAGCACCATAACTTCGTGAGCCTTAGTTTTGAGGAAAGAGATGTCTCTTCGGGCGAGTTTCCTACAGGCAAGCTTAATAGTATAAGCTACCCATCGTGAGACATGTCATCTATTGGTAAGAATAATCTAGTTCTATTCTGATAATAAGAACCAGTCATTTTAAGGTAAAATGTGAGACAAAATCTGCAACCTTTTGCGAAAACCTTTTATCTCTAATTGACTGCATGATAACTCCCAAGCATGAAGTGCCAGATGTTGGAATTTTCCTTTTGCTTGTATCAGTAAGTTTGGACAGCATGGAGGTCAAATCCGGGCTGAAACTAGTAGAGTTGTAACACCTCTGGGACCAAGGACTTTGAGGCGAAAGAGGAGCAATTAGAACTATTCTGCACTGAGACTGATGTATTTTGGCTAGAATAGAAGGTTTGTGTTGAGGATTTACGGCCCAGTCAACCCAATGGGGTCATGTCGAGCGCGGTCAGTTTACTGGGCAGGCTTAGTCCTCTAAGCGGTTAACCAGTATTGTGCACATTCTTTCGCCAGAAACTGACAACTGCCCTTCTTGAATCAGCGGAAGGGAGAGAATGACCGTAGAAAATATTTCATGATCAATCTCCACGAAAGAATGTTGCCGACCTCGGCGGGGGTTGAACCCGTGACCTCCTGGTCTCCAGTCGGACAGCGCATCCAACTGAGCCACCAAGGCCATGAATAGAAGGTATCAGAATTGTTGGTGGAAATGCATATGTATGCAGGTAGTTCCAGTCCACTGATAATGCTTCTACCGCCAAGGCTTGATTGTCGGGAATTGGAGATACATACAATGGGAGTTTGTGATTGAATCGAATTGCGAACAAATCCACAATGGGAAATTTGAGCATTTGAAAGATGGAATATGCCACTGAATGATCCAACAACCATTCTGTATTGAGAGGTCTGTCCAATCTCGAGAGACGGTCTGCTAAGATATTGAATTTGCCTGAGATATGATGAATTCTGAGTACAATATCATGTTCCAGGTACCAATAGAGAATTTCCCATACCTTCATGCATAGGCTGGGAGAATGTGTTCCTCCTTGTTTGTAGATATACAATATCACTGTTGTATTGTCAGTGGAAATCATAACACAAGAGTGGTGTATGTATTGTATGGCTTTCTTAGAATAAAAAAGCAAAAAAAAAAAAAAAGAAAGAAAAAAAAAAGGCCTTTATTTCCAGAATATTGATATGGAGCTGGGATTGGTCTTCCGTCCAGCGACCATGAAAGGATAGTCTCATCGGTTCTAGATGAGCTCCCCATCCGTAATGGCTGGCATCCATGTAAAGGAATGCACTGGGATCTGGAGGATGGATGAACGTTCCCTGAATGAAGCAGTTGGTGTCCATCCAACATTTCAAATGAAATCAAATCATACTGTTTATTGGAACTTGATGATCCAGTGGGAGAATATGAGGTCTCCAGACAGATAAGAGACACACTTGTAGCAGTTGTAAATGAAATCTGCCTAGTAAAACAAAGTCTGCTGCTGCACTGAGTTTGCCCAAAAGAGAAAGGAAAGTTTGTGCTGAAACTTGAGTCTGAGTTAGAAATTGTTTGCTGGTCAGACGTAGTGATTCGATGCAATCTGCTGGTACCCTGACGATATTCTGTTGTGTCAGAAATTCCATCCCTATGAAGGTGAATTGCTGGGCTGGTTTCAAATCTGACTTCTTTAAATTTGGGATGAATCCTAGACTCTGAACTGTTTGAAGGCAATATATTGTGTGAGATATAAGTTGTGTATTAGATCTCTTATGTGACAATTGTCTATGTATGGAAACAGTGAAATGGCACGTTGACACAAATGAGTCACGAAGTCCATCAGTTTGGTGAAAATCCACGGACTTAGGGACATTCCGAAAGGTTATACCGCGAATTGGAAGACCTGATTTTCAAACATGAAACGAAGGTACTTCCTAGACCAAGGATGAATCAGAACATGTAGATAAGCATCTGTCAGATCTATGAAGACAGCCCAGTCGTTGACTAATATCGATTGCCATACTGACTGATTTTGAATGGTTGTTTATTATGTACTGATTCAACAGAGATAGATCTATTACGTAACTTTCCGTTCTTTTTCGGGACAAAAAATAGTCGTGAATAAAAATGGAGAGTTCCCGGATCTTGTACCCTTTTTCTACTGCCCATTTCTGGAGAAGTTCTGTTATCTCTTCTCGTAATAATGGATAGGAAGATTGACTCAGACTTATCGGAACTATAGAAAGAGGGGGAGTTGAATTGAATGGTATACTGAAGCCTTTTGGTACAATAGAAAGGACCTATTTGTTTTATGTTAATTCTCCCCATTGTTCCACAAAGTGGGCCAATCTTCCTCCCATTGGAATATCTGGGTGTGGTAAGATAGGCAGTGGAAAGGGTTGGCTTTCAGAACTTTGAGAGGAGGGGAACTGCTTTGTGTTGCTACTCCTCTTAGAAAAGTCTTTCTTTGTGTTCGAGGTATAGGACTGTGATTGAGTTTTAGACCTGTACGGTTGGTTCTGTTTAGGTCTGTAAGATATTGTTGGCTGTCTAGGCTTCTTAAATAAACCTGTAGCTGAGAATGATGATTTTTGTTTTTGTTGAATATTTGCATTACTAATGGAAGAAGCTAAAAATCTATGTTGTTGCGCTTCGTAATTAGACTTTGCAATTTTCTTGTCTTTATTGTCAAAAAATTGCTGAGAATTGATTGGAGCATTTCTCAGTTCATGACAAGAATTGTTCAATAGTAGTTTAGATGAAGCTACAGCTGCATCACATCTAGCCTGAAACAATTCTATGGCCAATATAGTTGACATGGCTGTAGCAAGTTTGAATGATTTGGCCACTGCTTCCAAGAGTCTGGACAAGGCATTGACTGACAAAGATAAGCTGCTGATGAAAATAGGTCAGCATGAGAATTAATCGCAACTAAGTTGCATGCTCTTTTTTTTCATACTTCTAAGTTTAACTGCAACAGAATATTTGTCCCTACTAGACATGTCTAGCTGCGAAGCCTCTGCATCTAGATGGGGAATATTCTCCATAGGAAAGTACTGAGATTTGCTTTTATATATCTCACAGGAGTCAAGAACTTAACTAACTGCTGTGGACATAACCAGTCTTGACCAAGCTTCTCAGAGTTTAACTAGTCCTGGATGAACTTAGTAGTGTTTTCAATTAGTTTTGATTGAGGAAGAACTTGCAATGGAGAATGGAGTTGAACGCGACTCCATTAGCTGTTTAATCTTGATAGAGGTCTAGCATAAGTATGGTCTTCCAAAGGTTTCGGACACATCTCCTCTGGTAACAGCCTGAAGACTTTACTAACTGCTCTATCAAAGGATAGGTTTCTATTCTGGGTTCAGAACCCGAGTTCTTTGAAAATTGTTGCACCACATTATCAGAATGTATATTTGGTGATTCCTCTATAATCCCAGCAGGTTGTTCTGTTGACTGAGTGTCTATAACCTGAGTATAGCTGAGGAGTGGGCTGTCTTTGTCTTTGGTATCTAACATAGTCTTTCACAGAATGTACAGAAGAAGAAGAAGACAAAGAAGAATGTCTTCTTCTTTTCCTATGTGAGTGTCTGGACCTCTTTGACTTTACTTTTCTTGTGAGGGGACAAAGAGAAAAGTGTTGAAGACGTAAAAAGCTGAAGATGAGCTATATCTTCTCTTTTTACTCTTATGTCTTGACTTAGGCTGATCTCTTCTGCTCTGTTTGTTTAGAGATGTCTGCCTATAATATTCCCAAGTATTAGTTGTAGGGTCGATAACTACACTCGGATCTGACATAACACTTAAGTCTGGTTCTAATGGTAGTAATCTTCTCTGTGTATTTCTTAAGTTCTGAGGCTCATTCGCCACTGACTGCCCAGAACTTATTTTTCTATAACTGGCTACCCGGTGTTCAGTGCCCAACATATGCTGCCTGATGACTGGTGACTGGTTCCGGTGACTGGTTGACCATTGCCCTGTACTTGACACTCACTGACCAGTGCCCAGTGAGTGATGCCCAGTGCCTGATGATCTCCACTTGATGACCAGTGCCTGGATGACCAGTGAGTGATGACTGGTTGACAGGTGCCCGGTGACTGGTGACTTGTGGACACACTATGAATGCTTCTCACATCTGTGGAGTTGCCACCAAGATCGGGCCTACCCCCGGCAGTATATCCTTGCGGGGTGGTGATCCCATCTTTAAAAGAGTTGTCATCAGATAAATCTGACTGCACAACTTTCTCTTCTTGGCAAGACTTTTCTTTGTCATGGTAGATCTTCTAGAACAATAAAGTCTTCGTCTGTCTGCAAGATCCCATGTATTCTCTGTCCAGTTTTTACAGACCGAACACGTAGATAACCTGGAACAAGAAGAACAAGATAAGCAGTTTGAATGATTATCCCACGAAGCTTTGATATGACCACAAATGCCATGAACAGTCAACATCAAAAGCCACGAAAATGTATGACATAGATCAATGATCAATAACAACAAGAAATTGAAAATCAATTAAAAGAAAGAGATAGAATCAGCTATGAAATAAATAATAAAGGATCATAAGAATACCAGGAAATAAGAAAACAAACCGAAGAAAAGAAAGATAAATTAGATTTTTTCACCTGCTTAAACATCCTGTTTACTTTTTTGTTCCACAGAAAGGAAACTGACACATGATCAAAATAGCGGGAAGAATGACGTCACACAGGCCTAAGGGACCTTCTGGATTAAGACTTGCCATTTTCTGTAGAAGGTTTGAATACAGAATAGAATAGCACATTATTTATACTTGTTTTCTCTGGCAAATAAAAAAAAGAAGTAGTCCAAAACTGTAGTCTGCTGCAGTTGTGATTGGCGGTTTAAGGGTTAACTGACTGTATTTTGTCACCTGCTGAAAAAAATGTCAGGGAGTATAAAGAGTAACTTCATTTAATATCCAATCCAGTGCATGCCTTCTGTACAGGTAATTGCATCAGCAATAATTATAAAGCACTAATACACTGCTGCTAATACACTGATTCCGGGCTTTTCAGTACATTCTGGTCTCCCACTCTTCTCTGTGTGTTCTTTCTGTTCCAACAGACAGAAAGGAAGAATTTATGTATTTACTCTGAAAAGAAATCGTCTTCTTGGTAGTAAAAGAAGTTTATTTATGTGTTAACTTACAATGCATGAGTAACAATTTTTTTTTTCGGATTGCACATGGAACTTCGATAGTATAGAAGTGGATGGGGTGTGAGGACTGAGTTTAAGTCTGACCGCTATAATGCACGATCAATTTCAACGCGGACAACTGCCTTTGATCCCACAGAGCATGTTATAACGGCATTGCAGTATATGTAATTTATCTTTAATTCATTTGGCAAATTAGAAAAGTCACATAAAATATGGCTTTGATAAAATGACATACCAAATATCAAAGGCCTGTGCCTTCTAATTTTTACACAAGAAGATTCTTAAAGTTTTCCCCATATGTGTCTATGTAAAACAAGTGGGACAGGGCCATTTTTGACCCAAAGGCTATATTGTGAACAATCTTGGTATAGGTCCACTAGATAAAACTAAGTACCAAATGTCAAAGGCCGAAGCCTTCCAGTTTCACATAAGAAGAGTTTTAAAGTTTTTTCCCCATACAAGTCTATGTAAGACAAGTGACCTCCGGGACGGAGTCATTTTGACCCCAGGCCATAATATGAACAATTTTGGAAAAGGCCCTTCAGCTGAAGCTACATACCAAATATGAAAAGTCTGGGCTCTCTAGTTTTCGGACAAGATTTTTAAAGTTATTCCTTAAATGAAACTATGTCAAACAAGTGACCACTGGTGGGAGCCATTTTTGACCCTAGGGCTATAATTTGAACAATCTTGTTAGAGGTCCACGAGATGGAGCTATATACCTGATATCAAAGGCCTTGGTTTTCTGGTTTCGGACAAGAAGATTTGTAATGTTTTTCCCTATATGTGTCTATACCTCCAGGGTGGGGCCACTTTTTACCCAATGGCTATAATCTGAACAATCCTGGTAAAGGCCTACCAGATGAAGTTACACACCAAATATCAAAGGCCTGGGCCTTCTACTTTCAAAGATTTTTAAAAATTTTTCCCTATATGAGTATGTAAAACAACTGACCCCTGGGGTGGCGCCATTTATGACCCTAAGGCTATAATTCGAACAATTATGGTAGAGGTCCCAAGATGAAGCTATACACCAAATATCAAAGGCCTGGGTTTTCTTGTTTCGGACAAGAAGATTTGTTAAGATTTTCCCTATATCTGTGTATGTAAAACAAGTGACCCCCAGGGCTGGACCATTTCTTTAATTTGAACAATCATGGTAAAAGCCTACTAGATGAAGCTACACACCAAATATCAAAGGCCTGGGCCTTCTAGTTTCAGAGAAGAAAATTTTTAATTTTTTTTCCCCATATGAGTCTATGTAAAACAACTGACCCCTGAGGTGGTACGTTTTTGACCCAAATGCTACACTATCAACAATCTTGGTAGATGTCCACAAGATAAAGCTAAAGCTACCTACCAAATTTCAAAGGCCTGGGCCTTCTAGTTTCAGACAAGAAGATTGTTAAAGTTTTGTCTATATGAGTCTATGTAAAAAAAAAGAAGACCTCACCGTAAAAAGGTCAAGGTCAACCAAAAGTTTTCATTTTTTTCAAACTTGTTTGGACCCATGTCCTTGTCCTAATGATGTATCTGTGCTAGTTTGGTAAAATTCCATCCATTGGTTCAAGATATAGTGTGCAGACAAGCTTTTTTTGTTATCAAAATTTGAATTTCAAAGTGCCAGTGTGACATTGAAAATGAGATAACGGCCATCAAAATCTAATCACTTTTTCCCCCAATCCCAGTGATATATCTGTACTAATTTATGGTCAAATTTCGTCTATTGATTCATGACTTAGAGTGCACATAAAGCTTTTTAGAGTTTTTATAATGCAGTTACATAGAAAATAAGGTCAAAGATACCAAAATCTAATCACTTCTTTCCCCATTCCTAATGATGTATCTGTGCTAGTTTGGTCAAATTCCAGCCATTTGTTAAGCGATAGTGTGCACACAAGTTTTTTTACTGCATTAAGAAATTTTACAAAGAGCAAATTGTGTTAGAGAATTGACCCCTAGCCCTTACTTTTTCTTATGTAGGTACACTTTACTGAGATCTATGTGTCTGTACAAATTGATTAATATACATCGCTGCATTTTCAAGATATATGGAAAAAGAGTGCACACAAGGCTTACTTTTAAAGTCTTTATAGTGTAGTGACCTTGAAAATATGGTCAAGGTCACCAAAATGAAGTTTTTTAAAAGTAAAACATATTTTAACGAGTAATACTTAACCTATAGATAATGTGCTATTTTCTCTGTTTTCACACCTTCCACAGAAAAAACGACCTTTCAGTCGTTAATTAAAGTCTTAAACCAGAAGGTCCCTTAGGCAGTTACCTGTGTGACGTAACTCTTCCCGCTCAATTGACCACGTGTCAGTTTCTTTTATGTGTAAAACAATAGACACAATTAGGAGAGATAAGCGAGGGTGGGCGAAGGGAGATAATTGATTATCTATAGGTTAAGTATTACTCGTTAAAATATGTTTTACTTTTAAAAAACTTCATTTTAACTTCATAATACATTAACCTATAGATAATGTGCTAGAATTTGCAGAATAGGATGGAGGTGCTCTCCTAATTCTAATATCAATAATATCTCACCACTTCTGGTTAAAGACTCAGGAAACTCTAAGGAATCAGATACATTCTAATTCTATATTTAATAGAAAGAATGATCTAGATTCACAAAATAGCATATCTTTAAGATGTTATGATCTAACAACCTTATATATAATAGTAGACTCTAGAGGAAGCCAGTTCTTAAGTCTCAGAGACCTAACATTGCCCCCCCCCCCCCCCCCCACTTTTTTTTTTCTTTTTGGGAAACAACAATTGGCTTCAAAAAGAAAAGGGAGTCATTGAGACATAACATAAATATTCCATCGCAAAGTAAGCTAGGAATATAGAAATAATATTTTCAAAACAAAATTTGTAAAACAAAAAGCCAAGACTATACACTGTAAGTAGTCTATGTAGGGTCTTGAATAAATAAGGAAAAGTCTACTTGGTGGAGTTTCCTATAGATAACTGACATATGTAGATATAGTGGATAAAATTCTAGATATGTGAAGCTATCTAATTGTAATAGTCTAAGTTGTTAATTGTAGTGATAGGACAGTTTCCGATGAACAGACATAGACTTAAAATAACCATAATGTTGTATAATTATTCCCCTTTGATCCAATTAAAGAAGGGGAGATAATAAAAGTAGATGGAGTTAACTTAACTATAACTCAGTTATCCATCAGAAGAAAAAGGTATAGACAAACATAATGGTTAAAACTATTGCTAGACTAATTGTATTACGAATTTTTAGTCAAGCAATAAAATAATACAGAGTTTGCATAAAACTGCTGGGAAGAAAAAACAACCTAAAGCACTGATAATTAGTTTTGTCATAGACATATAAAAGCGTTTGATGTCCTGACAAAATAATAAAGAAGAAACTGTCAACATCATAACTTAGAGTTTGACAGACAATAAGAGAGATAAGAATAAGGTTGATCGCAGCTAACTGTAAGACGGTAATAGTTTGGCTAAATCTTACCGTATTGATAAGATTAAGCAATAATAAATAAGCTGGATAGAATCTTTCTATACCAGAAGATTGCCATGAAAAGTACTCCTAAGTAAATAATCATGGAAATCAAGAAAAGTTAAAAAGTCCACTTTGTAATAACTAATCAAAATGTTCATAAAAAAAGAAGGACTCAGAGAAAAAGTAATAGTGTGATAATCTCTGAAGAACAATTATACAATAGTACTGATTAATAATCTCTAAAACACTTAATTTATAAGTTAAAAGATAGTATTACTATTCTATACGCATATTTAAGAATAGTAAGAAATATATTAATACTAAATTAAAATTATACTATGGAACAAATTCCTGCTATAAATAAAAGGTTAAGCGTAACTATTTATTAAGCAAGGAATTATTAAACATATAACTCGCTATAAAATTACTGCCCAGAATTTTATAGATAAATATTCAATCAAATTTTTAGAATTGAATATTAATAGAATAAAATCTATGTTTGTATAATTGGTAATTCCTGAAATATCAAATTACGTACTCGCAAATGAATTCAGGAAGAAAATATATATACATATATATACATACACACATATATATATATATATATATATATCTCGAGATCTATACGTAAACCATAGAGAGTAATAAAATAATATTATTACCACAATCCCTGACGGAAGGGTAAAAACATGTATAAATATGAAAGAGATAATAATTAATTTAACGTCATATAGGTTTAAGATAAAATTTGTTTAATCTTTAACCAATATGCAGCAACAGTGACTCGATATTCTGTATTTGTACGTAGAAAAGAGTACTTAGTCATTAGAATTTTGTATGATTGAAATAGAGATAATAGGATCTAAATGGATGTATCTCCATGAACTGAATCGAAGGATAATATCCATTCTAAAAACTAGGGCTTGTTTTAGGCTTAGTTTAACAAACGTAGAATTGGATTATTTCCAAGTATTCTTAAAGTCGTTATGCTCTGAATACTGAGAAAAACTGTTAAAATATTGTTTAGGAAATAAACAAGAGGACCATGATGGTCCTATATCGCTCACCTGACCAAACAGATTTGCATATTTACTGTTGAAGTTTCAGCCAAGTTCACTGCTCTAGGATTTTTGTATAAACTTTATAGCACTAACCACCCCCAGCCCCCTCCACCACACCCCCGGCCATGTTTTTTTACAAATCTTGACAACTTGAACTGCATCTTAAAAGAGGGTCACCAAAGGAACATTCTGCCAAGTTATATTGAAATTGGTCCAGTGGTTTAAGAAGTTTTAGATAGCTATAAAGCCCTACGCCCTAACGGCCAAGTTTTTTGACAAATCATGACAGCTTGAACAAACTTGGTAGAGGGTCACCAAAGGAACATTTCTGCCAAGTTATATTGAAATCTGTTCAGTGGTTTCTGATAAGAAGATTTTTAAAGTTTTCTATTTAGATATATAGGGAAAACAAGAAGATTTTTTTTCAAGTTTTCTATATAGATATATAGGGAAAATAAGCCCCATCCCCTTGCCGCCATATTTTTTGACGAATCATGATGGCTTGAACAACCTTGGAAGAGGGTGACCAAAGACATATTCCTTCCAAGTTATATTGAAATCGGTCCATTGGTTTCTGCCAAGAAGATTTTTAAAGTTTTCTATAGGGAAAATAAGCCCTGCCCCCTGGCGGCCATGTTTTTTGACAAATCCAAGCGGCTTGAAGAATCTTGGTAGAGGATCACCAAAAGAACATTTCTGCAAAATAATATGGAAATCGGTCCAGTGGTTTGGGACAAGATGATTTTTACATTTTTCTATATATAGGGAAAATAAGCCCCGCCCCCTGGCGGCCATGTTTTTTGACAAATCCAAATGACTCGAACAATCTTGGTAGAAGATCACTAAAGGAACATTTCTACAAAATTATATGGAAATCGGTCCAGTGGTTCTGACAAGAAGATTTTTAAAGTTTTCTATATAGATATATAGGGAAAATAAGCCCCACCCCCTGGCAACCATGTTTTTTGACGAATCCAAATGGCTTGAACAATCTTGGTAGAGGATCACCAAAGGAACATTTCTGCAAAATTATATTGAAGTCGGTCCAGTGGTTTCGGACAAGAAGATTTTTTAAAGTTTTCTATATAGATATATAGGGAAAATAAGCCCTGCCCTCTGGTGGCCATGTTTTTTGACAAATCCAAATGGTTTGAACAATCTTGGTAGAGGATCACCAAAGGAATATTTCTGCAAAATTATATGGAAATCGGTCCAGTGGTTTCGGACAAGAAGATTTTTACATTTTTCAATATAGATATATAGGGAAAATAAGCCCCGCCCCGTGGCGGCCATGTTTTTTGACTAATCGAAATGGCTCAAACAATCTTGGTAGAGGATCACCAAAGGAACATTTCTGCAAAATTATATGGAAATCGGTCCAGTGGTTTCTGACAAGAAGATTTTTAAAGTTTTCTATAGATATATAGGGAAATTAAGCCCCGCCCCCTGGCAGCCATGTTTTTTGACAAATCCAAATGGCTTGAACATCTTGGTAGAGGATCACTAAAGGAACATTTTTGCAAAATTATATTGAAATCTATCCAATGGTTTCGGACAAGAAGATTTTTAAAGTTTTCTATATAGATATATAGGGAAAATAAGCCCCGCCCCCTGGCGGCCATGTTTTTTGACGAATCCAAATGGCCTGAACAATCTTGGTAGGGGATCACCAAAGGAACATTTCTGCAAAATTATATGGATATCAGTCCTGCGGTTTCTGACAAGAAGATTTTTAAAGTTTTCTATATAGATATATAGGGAAAATAAGCCCTGCCCTCTGGTGGCCATGTTTTTTGACAAATCCAAATGGCTTGAACAATCTTGGTAGAGGATCACCAAAGAAACATTTCTGCAAAATTATATGGAAATCGGTCTAGTGGTTTCGGACAAGAAGATTTTTAAAGTTTTCTATATAGATATATAGGGAAAATAAGCCCCGCCCCCCTAGCGGCCATGTTTTTTGAAGAATCCAAATGGCTTGAACAATCTTGGTAGAGGATCACCAAAGGAACATTTCTGCAAAATTACATTGAAATCGGTCCAGTGGTTTCTGACAAGAAGATTTTTACATTTTTCAATATAGATATATAGGGAAAATAAGCCCCGCCCCCTGGCGGCCATGATTTTTGACTAATTGAAATGGCTGGAACAATCTTGGTAGAGGATCACCAAAGGAACATTTCTGCAAAAGTATATGGAAATCGGTCCAGTGGTTTCGGACAAGAAGATTTTTAAAGTTTTCTATATTGATATGTAGGGAAATTAAGCCCCGCCCCCTGGCGGCCATGTTTTTTGACGAATCCAAATGGCTGGAACAATCTTGGTAGAGGATCACTAAAGGAACATTTCTGCAAAATTATATTGAAATCGGTCCAGTGGTTTCGGCCAAGAAGATTTTTAAAGTTTTCTATATAGATATATAGGGAAAATAAGCCCCGCCCCCTGGCGGCCATGTTTCTTGACGAATCCAAATGGCCTGAACAATCTTGGTAGAGGATCACTAAAGGAACATTTCTGCAAAATTATATGGAAATCAGTCCTGCGGTTTCTGACAAGAAGATTTTTACATTTTTCAATATAGATATATAGGGAAAATAAGCCCCGCCCCCTAGCGGCCATGTTTTTTGACGAATCCAAATGGCTTGAACAATCTTGGTAGAGGATCACCAAAGGAACATTTCTGCAAAATTACATTGAAATCGGTCCAGTGGTTTCTGACAAGAAGATTTTTAAATTTTTCTATATAGATACATAGGGAAAATAAGCCCCGCCCCCTGGCGGCCATGTTTTTTGACGAATCCGAATGGCTTGAACAATCTTGGTAGAGGATCACCAAAGGAACATTTCTGCAAAATTATATTGAAATCGGTCCAGTGGTTTCTGACAAGAAGATTTTTTAAGTTTTTAGTTAAAAAATCTATTTTTAGCTCCTGTGACCTAGATATGCAATGGACCGGAACCATTTGAACAACTTTGAAAGAGGACCAACCAAGGATCATTCCTGTGAAATTTGGTCAAAATCCAATCAGTGGTTTAGAAGGAGATGTTGTTTAAAGATTGTGGACGGACGGACGGACGGACGGACATACGGACGACGACGACGACGACGGACGGTGAGTGATCACAAAAGCTCACCTTGAGCTTTCAGCTCAGGTGAGCTAAAAAGTGACTGGTCCATAATGTTAGCTAGATTTAAACCTGGAACGTAGCGAGAAGGTCAATCTAACTTGAAAGTAAGTTGAGAAAGATAAATAATGAAGATAGATATATAAATATCGGTATAATATATTATCTCCAACTATTATCAAATAATCTGAATGTTTAAAAGCATAAATGCTACTCGAAAGTTTATTTACCGAATGTATAATCGGAGAAACTTTCAGTATGTTCAAAAACGTATCACAAAAGTAAGATCTGAACAGGAACGAAGGTGCAGCACTTACTACGCTGTGAAGTTTATATAAACATATTCTATATTATGAACTGAAGCAGTGCATTTCAAAATCATCGAAACGTCTTGAAATGACTTATTGAGTGGAAAAAAAATAAATATCCAGTTTCGGAAAAGATATTATTCTATATATATATAGACCATTTTTGATGCGGACTGGAAATCAAGATATTAATCTTTGCATTATTTGCAAATTGAACTTGAACTCTTAGCGAGAATTACTATGATCCCTTTAACGAATGTAAACATAAAGAAGGGGTAAAGAGATAATTAAGTGTATCTTAATTCTTTACCGGCTCGTAATTAAGGATGTTTTCCCTTTTGTCTAAGCCTAGACTGTACATTGATTAATATGAATATAATAATATCTGCTATTATGAGGTAAACTCTCATTAATTAACCTCTAAGCATATATTAAAAATATATATCAACATAATCCAGAGCTTCGGTAAGTTTAGAGGAAGGAAATTATTGACTTTGGCAGTTTCTGAATAGTTACAAAGTCAATAAAAAAAATCAAAAGGAAAGTATTGTATATAATATCTAATTTAGGCAATAATAATCTGTCACATACTGAATAATTAATGCCTTTACTAAATATGTATCCATTGTCAATATCAAAGGTGCGAGAAAATTTTGATTGACATGGATTCTAGTTATAAATAAAATATTAGAGGTATAGAGCTAGTTGAAGCAAAACTATTCCTCAATAAAGATAAAGTAGACCTATAATATTTGAGGATTAATTGGGTCTAGTATTTATAAGTTTTAAACCTTCCAAACTAATTTCTAATTATAATCATGATAAAATTATTATTCCAAGATGAAGAATCTTCGGCGTAATAGATTCTTACTGAGACAAAATTATCTGGTATATTGCTATCGTAGTCTTAAATGATCCAGAAGAAAAAATAAAAACAGGCAAAGTAAAGAACGTATCGAATTATATCTATGCCTAAATATAAGATTTTCTTCTTATTTATTATTTTATAGTACAGTTTAGACAGAGCACGACTGACCTAGACTCTTATATAATCAATCAAAAGGTAGTATAAAATAGAATAATAGCTTAACGGGTCAACTATTTTCCATGTAGAAAGGCAAAAGGAAAATATGTACCTCAACTAGAATTTTAAATCGTAGTAATCTAGAGAGGTAGCGAATAAATAAATAAACTGTTAATTTATTTATCTGATTCGTGTAAATTTCCGATACCTTATGAATGAAAAATTAATAGAAAGTAGAAAAGATCGATTGCTACTTTCTTGTCGATTTACTCCTTAGATTACATGCTGATTACATATCGGAGCATGTAGAAGAAAAACAGGAGAGGAAAGAAGAAAGATTTTTAGATTTCGTGTATATTTTTCTTCTTATAAATAACGATAGTTTTATAGTTCACCTTTGCCTTAGAGCCGACTAAGGTGAATATGTAAGAAGTTAATCTCTTTGTAGCGAATAAAAGAGATAAAATTATAGTTGGAAGTATCTGCTACACTTAGTGAATGAATTGCGAATTTGATCGTAACCGATAATTCTTAATTCATTTTCAAGAATAAATATATATATAGAATTTAAGTCCAGTTCAAAAGTGACTGGACAGAATTCAACGATATAAGGGGCTACTAGGTATTAGAACCCATCACTGTCATTCAATAACCTATAACCCAAGACTATACATGTCTATAGTGCTTAATAAATAAAAATATATTGAGCGAGTACTAGTGACTACTACTCGGTCACTAGTAATCTGACACAATGACGTGACGCTAGTCTACGAAACTACTGCCCGGTGGAATTTCGTTAGAATGACCTGGCACTACTCTACGAAGTGCCTCCCGGTGAAATTTTCGTTAGAGCCGGAAGATAACCGCTTTCTAGGGAATGAAAGAGATAAAACATAATTTGAATGACCTGGCACTAGTCTACGAACTGCTGCCCGGTAAAACTTTTGTTATAGTCGGAAGTTTAACTCTTTCTAGCGGATGAAAGAGATAAAACATAAGTTAATTTAAAATATTAATGGAATTACACTCCTATAATAAGTCAATGGAATATTAAAGATTCTAGTCTGATTCGGGAAAGACTGTACAGAATTTTATGTATAAAAGTTACTATGTATTTCACTTAATAACCTATATCCATTGACTTAAATGTGAATGGAGCTCTATGAACCATAATAGATTGTTCGGGAATTAGTGATCACTATTTTGACACTAGTTACCCGACATAATGACTGGACACTAGTATTCGTAACTGTTGCCCCGTAAAGTTACAAGTAATTAGACAAATTGATTGGATAGCAGTATTCGTAACTCTAGTCCGATGAAAAAAAGGAGATTATATATGAAAACTGACCGGGCACAAGTATTCGAAACTTTTTCCCGGTGATAATTAATTATTAGGCAAAATTGACCAGACACTTTCTGTAAAAGTTTGCCTGGTAGAAAATCAGAAATAATATAATAATATGACCGGGTATAAGTATCAAAAATATTACTGATACTTTGCCCGGTGAAAAATTTCAATAATTAGACATAATGACCGGAAGTTAATATACGTGACTATTTTGTCCGGTGAAATATGTCAAAAAACTAAGTCTTTCCAGAAAATAATTAAATTATTGACTGGAGACTAGTTTACTGGTGCCTGGTTGACCGGTGACTTGTGACTTGTGACTGGTTGACTGGTGCCTGGTTGACTGGCGCCTGGTTGACTGGTGACTGGTGAAGCTGATTGACTGGTGACTGGTGACTGGTTGACCGGTGACCGGTGACTGGTGGACTTAGACTTTATCGGATACTAAGTACCCAAAGATGCCACCTTGATGGGTCTTACCCCAGCAGTATAGCCATATGGGGTGGGGCTCCCATCAGTAAAGAATTGTCTTATAACCCATCAAGGGTTGACAAGTTCTTTACAATCAGCTTCTCCACCATGAGAATCTTTAGCCAACTGAAGATCTCTGCAAATAAAAGTCCAGGAAAAACATATCGTAAATGCTGAATAACCTGGAACGAAAAGAACAAAAATATTCTGCATATATAAACACGACTATCGAACCGATCGCGCACGAGCGTTGTGCCGAATAGCGAGAGTCGCGAAAACGCATGTCGAGAAAAGGCCAGTCAAAAAATACACGAAATCGAAAATTGAAAATTTTAAATTATAACATAGAAAGTGAAAGGAGCGATAAATAAACAAAAGAAACACAAGGATACAGAAATTTTTCCGTGAGGAAAGAAATAATCCAAATTTCTATCACATGTAAATAATCCTTGTTGAATTTCTTTGTCCACAGAAAAGAAACTGACACGTGATCAATTGAGCGGGAAGAGTTACGTCACACAGGTAACTGCCTAAGGGACCTTCTGGTTTAAGACTTTAATTAACGACTGAAAGGTCGTTTTTTCTGTGGAAGGTGTGAAAACAGAAGAGAATAGCACATTATCTATAGGTTAATGTATTATGAAGTTAAAATCTACTTTTTTCCCCATGTTGTAATGATGTATCTGTATTAATTTGGACAAATTCCAGCCACTGGTTAAAGAGATAATGTGCACACAAGTCTTTCTTTAATGCATTTAGAAATTTTACAAAAGGCAATAACCAAGAGAATTGGCCCCAAGCCCTTACTATTTCTTATACGGGTACACCTTACTGATATCAATGTGTCTGCATAAACTGATGAATATCCATTGTTGAGTTTTGAAGATAATAGGGAAAAGGTGCACACAAGGATCACTGTTAGAGTCTTGTTGATGTTGCTTGAAAATAAGGTCAAGGTCATCAAAATCTAATCCCCCCCCCCCCCCTCCACCCACCAACAACCAATGAATAGAAAAGAAATATTTGTGCATCGGTAGTTACGGCACATGGTTTTGCATTAAATCATGACAAAAATTTACTTCTGAGTAAAGCACCAAACCAAAAGAATGACTTTCTGAAAGTCTGAAAGATGTTGAAAGCAGAGTAGGCATATGTAAAAATTGTATCAGTGTTGGTTTACTCCTTGATAAGATCTCAGATGTTAAACATGACCAGTGATATAAAGGTTATTTTTCACCTAAACTGGAATACAGAGCTGTATTTCTTTACCTGTTTTTGAAAGGGAAAGCAAGCAAGGAAATACACAGTGACTTACCAATGTATACAGATCTTTTGCACCATCATATGCTCAAGTAAAAGTCTAGGTTGGTGTGTTCAAACAAGGTAGAACTTCCTTAGAAGATGAAAGCAGGCCTGGCTGCCCACTAGTTAATACCAATGAGGAAATATGCAATATAGTGCCTGAGTCTGTATACTGTGATAGGTGTATCGATTTGTAACAATTAGCAAAGATGCCATTTCCAATCAGATAAAGAAGTCAAGGCAACAGATGAAGAGTAGGTTAATGCAAAGAGCCCCTAAGTTCTTTAATTCTGTGATAATGGCACTGGAATGCCATTGGGCCAAATGTATTTTGCTGGAGGGTCATTACTTAGAAATAAAAAAGGGTGATTGCAAACAGACAAAGGTCTGCTGGTTACTTACTGACTTTCTGGGCAATCTATTTATCAAAAGCTATGTAGTATAATACATTTGAAACAATATGTGGGCTACTTCATGCGAAAACGTGTCTTTGGGCATATGAAGACAACAAATGCACAGACTGCATGAATGGAGAGCAAATGCCTGAATGAGACTTTCCACATGCACAGGATGAATCTAAATCTTTGTTTTGTGCATGCTCGAAGACACATTTTTGCTTGATGTGACCCATGTTATAACAAGGAAATAAAGGCCTTACGTGATGACACCCTGGTGTCCTCGAAGGTTGTGAGTACAGTAGCGTTTCTCTATGTCCCATATCTTGATAGTAGAATCAGCACTGCCAGTAGCCAGCAGGGTCGATGTACTATCAAATACCATACACACTACAGGTGCATAATGTATGGCCTGAAAGGAAACAAACACCTCTGTTCAACTATCTAGTATTAATTTCTTGTACCAGGGCTGTGGAAATACCATGCCCAAATTGTCCATGTCTCAATATTTAGAGTAAATATGGTAATTACCAACTGTATGCAAACTTGTTGTCACATCAACTGTTTGTTTACGTTGATATTAAATGACCACCTTCCAGAGATAGAGAAAAGTCGAATAGGATAAAAGAGATTTCTTGTGTTGTGGTTTAACCACCCTTGTGCATTTCCATCATTCTACCATGATGAAAATGATTGTAAGCCATGGCTAATCCAAGCTGAGAAATGGAGTGTCATTGTTTTTTGCCAAAAGAGGATTGATATGGTCATGTGATCGAATTTATGGAGAATGATGGAACCGCTATGAAACTGACTATAAAAAACTATCTTTCTGGATACCCCTCTTATCTGGAGCTATGGTGTGAATTTGACACAGATTCTAAAAACTGATCGTATTTCTAAGCAAGAGGCCAAAGTGGGCCTGACAGCTCACCTGAGAACTAGCTGATCAAATGCTAAAGCACAGAAAATTAAAGAAACCCTTGCCCTGCTATGCATCCCAGCAAAGGGTCAAAGAAAGAATGTCAAATATGAACTTAATAGTGGTTTGCTGATTAATTGATTTACTAGATCACTCATTTAAGAGAGCTGGTCAGGTGTGGTGAAGAAGTCATGTATCTTGCATCACCAGGGCGTCCAACTGATATTGGCTTACAGTTGGGCAATGCTTGCTATCTTTGTAGAGGGTAAGGGTTGAGGGGAATGTTTTCATTTCTTCTGTTTCTTCCCTTTCACTTCTGTTCTTCTTTCTTCTCTGTCCCCTTCTTTCATCTCCTCTACTTTTCTCCCTTTCTCTGGGAGACAACACAAAATGACCCACAAGGGTTCACGTGTCGTTAAACCACAACACAATCAATCAAATACTCATTTAAGACAAAGGAGACCATAACTGATAATGATTCTCCATAATCAATTCAACATTTGTTTCTATATACATAATAAAGTCCTTTTATACTATAGTTAGGATCCACAGAACAGTTGTATTCATTCCACAACCTGAAATTATAGCCAATTCAAAATGTATTGATTATTTAGTCATTTTTTTATATAATCTATACAGTTTGCCAACAAGCTTCCACTTTTATTACCTCCAAAACCATGTAATATCGAACACTCTAAATATTTCTAGCAGTTTTATTGATCGATAATCAATGGATCATCAGTCACTTGCATAAGCTGATGATCAACCACAAACATTATGACGAGTTCAACCACTTTACTTAAAGAAAATTCCTACACATATCTAGCCCCCAAATTTGCACTGGTATGTCAAGGAAAGCATTTGTCTCTCTTAAATATTCATATATTAGGTTAATATTCCTGTACGATTTCAATAAAATATCTTCTAATCTAGACATTTGCAACTTCCAATGAACTGTTTATATGGCCCCTGGAGGGTACCACAGGTGATATTTATTAGAAACTTGTTTTTTTGCCTGGCATTTTACACAGAAGAAATGAATTTGCAAATCTTTGTCAAGATTTATCACTTTCACCACTGAGTTTCTGAAATAGACTATTCCATCATTGAATTTTGGCATGCCCATTTTTCTTAATAGGGTATTTAGTTCAAATCATTAACTGGCTGGCAAACAGTGTAGATCCTGATGAGATGGCTTGTTACGAGCCTTCCCAAATGGATCTAAACTGTTTGCATAGTTATCTACCGGTCTACAGGGTTACAAGGGTTAATACAAAACCGTTTGTTGTAACTACCTATGCACAAAAAGTTGTAATCTATTCATTAGTTTAAAAAAAATCAAATATTTTCATTTTTCGCATACTAAAAATGGCAACAAACTGTACAAAAATTGATCGGGTAGGTAGATTTGAGACAGGTTTTCAACAAGTTCCACTTGTTCGAGTTTTCTCAAATTTTCAGTATCATTGTGAAATATCAAAAATCAAAAATCAACAGAGAAAAGAAAAACTATTTTCTAAAAAAATAAAAAAAAAATAAAAAAAATCACTTTACTATAGAAAATACATAGGTCAGACCAATTTTAGTCCATAAATTTTACTTATGAATAAGTATTCACTATTTGTGTTAAAACCTTTCCTGTTATTAGATTTCGTGGGTGGGAGGAAGGTGACAGGTAAGATATTTCTTGACCCAAAACATATCTTAATAAAAATTGGAGAATGTCATCCTATCAGTTTTTTTTTTGCTGTTGTATAATCAGACCAAATGGTATGGAAAGGTTTTCAGCCATGTAATTGCTATCACTTTAGTTCTGCAAGCTCAGTGGTGAAATGTAAAGTAAGAAGTTGGCAAACACAGGTAAATTTGCTCTGTTTGTGCATTTGCAAGCTTGTAGTGAGATATTATTGATGCAGTCAGCTATGTATATACCATATCTGCTTTCAAGACATAGTTTTACAAAACAAGAGGCCCACAGGCCACAACTCCCTCACCTGAGTGAAACTGCCATTGCAGATATGCAGATGGCATGCAACATTTTTCCAATACTCTTATGACAAGGCAATGGCTTAAACAGTTTTTGAGATATCTTGCTTACAAAGTTAAAATGCTGAAATTTTCAAAATGCCATAAGTAAAAAGTTCAGATATTTTTCAGAAGTCATTTGGTTCATCTACTTATCCTGTCTTTTAAAGGTTTTCTTTTCTATTTTTAGCTCTGGCAACCATTTTGTTCAGCAGAGCAGAACCATTTTAGCAATTTTGGCAAAGGGGCATAAGAGGAACATTGATGTGAAATTATTTTGAAATCTTGCCACTGGCCACGGAGATGTCGTTTAAAGGTTTTTTTATTTTTAGCTCTGGTAACCATTTTGTTCAGCAGAGAAGAATCATTTTGGCAATTTTGGTAAAGGCGGATAAGAGGAATATTTCTGTGAAATCATTTTGAAATCAGGCCACTGGCCAAGGAGGAGATGTTTAAAGGGTTTTTTTTTTTTTCTATTTTTAGCTCTGGCTGCCTTTTTGTTCAGCCTAGCAGAACTTTTTAGCACTTTTGGTAAAGTGCCATAAGAGGAACACTTCTGTGAAATTACTTTGAAATCAGGACACTGGCTGCGGTGGGGATGTCTTTTAAAGGTTTTTCTTTTTTTTTTTTGGTCTGGCCGCCATTTTGTTCAGCCAAGCAGAGCCATTTAAATAATTTTGGTTGAGGGCCATTGGTGGAATACTTCTGTGCAAATATTTTGAAATCAGGCCGCTGGCCAAGGACAAGAATCTCTGATGTCTTTTGAAGACTTTGCATTTTTTAGCTCTGGTGGCCATCTTGTTCAATGGAGCAGAACCATTGCAGCCATCTTGGATTTTTGATCGACACAATTTTAGCTTGTTTCGATCCAGAAGTCATCTTGTTGCTAAAGAGCAAGTTTCGGCTCAAAGCGATCTAAGGTTTGAGAAAGAGATGTCGAAAATTGATTTTCAAGATGGCGGCTGTGGTGGCCATCTTGGATTTTCCATCGGCTCATTTAGCTATTTTTGTCTCATAAGTGCCCTAATGCTCATCATCAAGTTTCGATTCAACTGGATTATAGAGGAGATGTCCAAAATATGAATTCTCAACATTTTTCCCATATAAATGTATAGGGCCCATACAAATGCATGGGAAGCAAAGTTGACCTTGCCGTAAAAAGGTCAAATGTCAACGTAGGACCATAATTTTAGCAATTTTGGTAGATCTCCTGTTCCCGAGGATTTGTGCAAAGATAAGGCCCCAGGGCTTATTTGGTTCTGGAGAAGATGATTTTTAAAAGTTTTTACCATATATGGGCATGGCAGCCATCTCGGTCAATGGACCTCGACCATTTTAGCAATCTTTCGTTCCCCCAACCTAAGGAGGCTCCACATGAAATTTGAGCAACATTGGCCCAGAGGCTTCAGAGGAGAAGTCGTTTGAAATTCTCAACATTTTTCCCATACAAATATATGGTGACCATGCAAATGCATTGGGAAGCAAACTTGACCTCACCATAAAAAGGTCAAACTTCAATGTAAGACCAACTCTTTTTAGCAACTTTGGTAGACCTCACGTCCCTGATGATTTGTGCAAAGATTCAGCCCCAAGGCATCCTCTGTTCTGGAGAAGAAGATTTTTAAAGGTTTTTACCATATATGGGCATGGCGGCCACCTTGGTCAATGGACCGCGACCATTTTAGCAATCTTTCGTTCCCCCAACCTAAGGAGGTGCTACATGAAATTTGAGCAACATTAGCCCAGAGGCTTCAGAGGAGAAGTCGTTTGAAATTCTCAACATTTTTCCCATACAAATATATGGTGCCCATACAAACGCTTAGGGAAGCAAACTTGACCTCCCCGTAAAAAGGTCCAACGTCAATCTGCAACCATTCTTTTAGCAATTTTGGTAGACCTCTTGTCCCCGATGATTTGTGCAAAGATACATCCCCAAGGCATCCTTGGTTCTGGAGAAGAAGATTTTTAGAGGTTTTTACCATATATGGGCATGGTGGCCATCTTGGTCAACGAACTGTGACCATTTTAAAAAATTTTCTTTCCCCCAACCTAAGGAGGCTCCATATGAAATTTAAGCAAAATTGGCTCAGCGGCTTCAGAGGAGAAGTCATTTGAAAATGTTAACGGACGGACAGACACACGGACGACGGACGAAAAGTGATCACAATAGCTCAGGTGAGCTAAAAATACATGTTTTCCTTTCAAAGCTCAGAACATTTTTATATCGGCAGTCAATTTGAAAATGAGGCTGTCCATTTGACTAATGGAGATTATTATGGCGGCATCTTGGATTTACGATCAGACAATTTTAGCTATTTTTGTCTACAAGTCACCCTGATGCTTCCTACCAAGTTTCTGGTCAATTGGCCTTTAGGTTCAGAAGAAGCGCAAAATATATTTTAAGATGGTGGCCATGGTGGTAACCTTTGATTTCCAATCAGATCAATTTTAGCTATTTTTGATGTACAAGTCATTCTGATGCTTCCTATCAAGTTTCGAGTCAGTTGGCCTTTTGGTACAGGAGAAGAAGCACAAATTAGATTTTCAAGATGGCAGCAATTTCTGATCGAAAATGTTTTATTTTTGATCTTCATGTCACCCTGATGCTTTCTACCAAGTTTCTAGTCAGTTGGCCTTTCGGTTCAAGAGAAGAAGCTCAAAATAAATTTTTTAAGATGGTGGCCATTGCGGCCATCTTGGATTTTCTTGTTTTCTATATAGATATAAAGGGAAAATAAGCTCCACCCCTAGTGGCCATGTTTTTTGATGAATCACGATTACTTGAACAATCTTGGTAGAGGGTGACCAAGAAAACATTTTTGCCAAGTTATAATGAAATCGGTCCAGTGGTTTCTGAAAAAAAGATGTTTCAAGTTTTCTATAAAGATATACAGGGAAAATAAGCCCTGCCCCTTGGCGGCCATGTTTTTCGACAAATCCAAATGGCTTGAACAATCTTGGTACAGAATCACCAAAGGAACATTTATGCAAAATTATATGGAAATCGGTCCAGTGGTTTCTGACAAGAAGATGCCCCGCCCCCTGGCGGCCATGTCTGTTGACAAATCCAAATGGCTTGAACAATCTTGGTAGTGGATCACCAAAGAAACATTTCTGCAAAATTATATGGAAATCGGTTCAGTGGTTTCTGACAAGAAGATTTTATAATTTTTCTATATAGATATATAGGGAAAATAAGCCCCGCCCCCTGGTGGCCATGTCTTTTGACGAATCCTAATGGCTTGAACAATCTTGGTAGAGGATCACCAAAGGAACATTTCTGCAAAATTATATGGAAATTGGTTCAGTGGTTTCTGACAAGAAGATTTTATAAGTTTTCTATATAGATATATAGGGAAAATAAGCCCCGCCCCTGGCGGCCATGTCTTTTGACGAATCCAAATGGCTTGAATAATCTTGGTAGAGCATCACCAAAGGAACACTTCTGCAAAATTATATGGAAATCGGTCCAGTGGTTTCTGACAAGAAGATTTTTTAAGTTTTCTTTATAGATATAAAGGGAAAATAAGCCCCGCCCCTGGCGGCCATGTTTTTTGACGAATCCAAATGGCTTGAACAATCTTGGTAGAGGATCACCAAAGGAACATTTCTGCAAACTAATATGGAAAATGGTTCAGTGGTTTCTGACAAGAAGATTTTTTAAGTTTTCTATATAGATATATAGGGAAAATAAGCCTCCCCCCCCCCCCCCCCACTTGCGGCCATGTTTTTTGACGAATCCAAATGGCTTGAACAATTTTGGTAGAGGATCACCAAAGGAACATTTCTGCAAAATAATATGGAAATCAGTCCAGTGGTTTCTGACAAGAAGATTTTTTAAGTTTTCTATATAGATATATAGGGAAAATAAGCCCCGCCTCCTGGCGGCCATGTATTTTGACGAATCCAAATGGCTTGAACAATCTTGGTAGAGGATCACCACAGGAACATTTCTGCAAAATTATATTGAAATTGGTCCATTGGTTTCTGACAAAAAGATTTTTAAAGTTTTCTATATAGATATACATGTATAGGGAAAGTAAGCCCCGCCCCCTGGCGGCCATGTTTTTAAACGAATCCAAATAGCTTGAACAATCTTGGTGGAGGATCACCAAAGGAACATTTCTGCAAAATTAAATGGAAATCGGTCCAGTGGTTTCTGACAAGAAGATTTTTTAAGTTTTCTATACAGATATATAGGAAAATAAGCTCCCCCCCCACCCCCCCCCCTGGCCATGTTTTTTGACGAATCCAAATGGCTTGAACAATCTTGATAGTGGATCACCAAAGGAACATTTCTGCAGAATTATATTGAAATCGGTCCAGTGGTTTCTGACAAGAAGATTTTTAAAGTTTTCTATATACATATATAGGGAAAATAAGCCCCGCCCCCTGGCGGCCATGTTTTTTGACGAATCCAAATGGCTTGAACAATCTTGGTAGAGGATCACCAAAGAAACATTTCTGCAAAATTATATTGAAATCGGTCCAGTGGTTTCTGACAAGAAGGTTTTTTAATTTTTTAGTTAAAAAATCTATTTTTAGCTCCTGTGACCTAGATATGCAATGGACCGGAATCATTTGAACAACTTTGAAAGAGGACCAACCAAGGATCATTCCTGTGAAGTTTGGTCAAATTCCAATCAGTGGTTTAGGAGGAGATGTTGTTTAAAGATTGTGGACGGACGGACAGACAGACGGACGACAACGACAGACGGTGAGTGATCACAATAGCTCACCTTGAGCCTTTGGCTCAGGTGAGCTAAAAATGGATTCAATTTGACTTTAAACAATTTTTATTTTCATATGTACAAAGATTAATGGCTGAGGACAAATAAATCTCAACATACCAGGCTCTGATAATCAAAGAAAGCCACATTCATGCAAAGTTTTCACTAAACTGCCAAACTGTGACTTTTGTTTTACAATACAAAGCCTCAAGGCAGATGATATGTCTCAATGTAAGAAAGTTTTAACTTACTTAAAGCCAGGGACTGACAAAACCACTGCCCAGACGCCCAGGACAAGCTCAAAATTGGCCCGGGGCAAACACCATTTCCAAGGCTGACGCCCGGCCTGACAAGTAAAACAAGAGGGCCATGATGGACCTGTAATGCTCACCTGAGCAACATAGCACTCTGAGAACCTGATCTAGAACTGATCAAGGCAAACATTCTGATCAAAGTTCAAAATGATTATATTAACAAGTAAGACAATGTAGCATGTCTAATGGACTGTGAAATAAAGGTCAAGGTCAAATATGGATGACTGCACTCAAGAGGCCATGCTAAGATGTATGCATGTACTAAGTATCACTGGCTGTAGGAGCAATAGTTACTGAGAAACTGACCTAAACACAAACACTTCACAAGTACCAAATATCACTCTGTAGGACCAATAATTACTGAGAAACTGACCTAAATGGAAAAACTTAAAGTCACTGGACAGAATAATATACATCACCTTGAAATCATCAAGGCAAACATTTTGAGCAAGATTCATGATGATCACTTTAAAAATGTGACCTCTAGAGCATCAACAAGGTTTTCCTTTGATTTGGCCAGGTGAACTAGTTTCTGATATCAAGTGACCCAGTTTTAAACTAGACCTAGAAATCATCAAGACAAACATTTTGAGCAATATTTATGATGATTATTTCAAAAATGTGACCTCTGAAGTGTTAACAGTTTTCTGCTGATTTGCTCTGCTGACCTAGTTTTTGACCCCATGTGACCCTGTTTTGAACCTGACCTAGAAATCATCAAGACAAACATTTTGAGCAAGATTCATGATGATTGCTTCAAAAATGTGACCGCTAGAGTGTTAACAAGGTTTTCTGCTGATCTGGTCAGGTGACCTAGTTTTTGACCCCAAGTGACCCAGTTTCATTCTTGACCTAGAAATCACCAAGAAAAACACGCTGAGCAAGATTCATGATGATTGCTTGAAAAATGTGACCACTAGAGTGTTAACAAGGTTTTCCGCTGATCTGGCCAGGTGACCTAGTTTTTGACCCCAGGTGACCCAGTTTCAAACCTGACCTAAAAATCATCAAGGCAAACATTTTGAGTAAGATTCATGATGATTGCTTAAAAAATGTGACCGCTAGGTGTTAACAAAGTATTCTGCTGATTTGGCCAGGTGACCTAGTTTTTGACCCCAAGTGACCCAGTTTCAAACTTGACCTAAAAATCATCAAGACAAACATTTTGAGCAAGATTCATGATGATTGCTTCAAAAATGTGACAGCTAGAGCGATAACAAGATTTTCTGCTGATTTGGCCAGGTGACCTAGTTTTTGACCCCAGGTGGGCTGCTGGTATAAATAAAGGCACCAGCACAGAATAGAGCAGAAATATGATTATCAATGTAAAATTTAATAATTTTTTCTGGATGCATAACCTATCAAAAAATGAGGCTATATTAAAAATTAAAACACAGGGGTACATTTTTTATCATTTCTCCCTATTTATTTTTGCTATTCCGGATATAAATTCATTTTTTAAAAAAGATGTTCTGCAGAGGCAGAAGACACTATGAATTGTTTGAGATGAAGTTTTATAGCCTAGTCAATACTGTTAAGGTCATGTAAAGTTGTTCAGTTAACCTAATCATACTTTTCCTGGGCAGGCTTAGTCCTCTAAATTCCCCTGTTTGGCCTCTAGACTAGGGTTAGCTGTGCCTTGTTTCCTATCAGTGATATCACTAACGACCAAAAAACATCTTTTTATGTCTTTAAGGGTCTATAATTATATATCCTATGTTCTTTTGGAAGGGTAAATTTATTAATTCCATTCAGTTCGTATCATTCATTCCTTCTGTCAATATCAATCATCTGTAAATGACGCCAGAGCAAAATGCTGGGCAAGCAAGTTGAGGAGGTACAGGGGCAACATCCACATCAGTGGGCCCCCTTCCAGATAGCTGGCTTGCTGCACGCATGGCAAATCTCACACCGGATCTTCACATATTTTTATCATGAGGGTTGATAGGCGAGAGCTTCCATTCTCTGCAATCCCTCTCTGTCAGCTGCTTCCATGTCATCTTGGGCCTCCCAGGCCCACGCTTTCCCTCAACCTGTATGTGAAAGTCTGTCTTGACTGCACCATTAAAGCGTTCCACATGTCCTTACCAGCGGAGCCTTCTCTCCTTCAGAATGAGGTCCAGATCCTCAACGCCAAGCCGCCCAAGTACAGTATTCAAGCCAGGCTGCACCATTGCGCCATTAGCGCATATTTTCATGTTTTAGCACAGAAAAAATAAGTTCTTGTACCATCCAGGCGCAGAAAATTTATTACAATATTGGCTGCAAATGCGTTGTGATCGGGTGCTTTTACTTACGGTTCACTATAAATAGGCATAGAAATTATTTTAAAATGCAAAGAAAGCTTTAAAATAATTGAGAAAATACATTTAAACAGACAATCTGGTATGATTTTTGCCTGTAGTTTATGCATTTTTGATGTTATTTCTAGCGTTGGTGGCAGCCATTTTTCAATTTTGCCGTGACTATTGGTTCAATGCTCATGCTGTGACTATTGGTTCAATGTTCATTTATAAATTCAGGGGTCACCTCACTGAGGGGTAGATCGAATGTACACTGTTACTACATCACTATCAGAAAGTATTACTGTTGGAAGTTTTCTTTCTTTTCTCAATCTGATTGATTGAATGATTAGGTAAAAATATGACTGACTGATTGTCTAATGGAAAGTTATTAATTTTGGGTGAAGGTCAGTCCTGTTGAAACTAGAATAGGACTGATGCTAAAGAGATCATCCAGCTCATCAATTTGCAGCAGTGTTCAAAAGAACTAATTCAAAATGATTTTCAGCTTTTACATCTATTCACAATATCTAGTTATGATTATTATTCTCTATATCTCCACAGTATTTCAACACTTAGACAGGCAGCTCACTTATCCCCACCCCACCCCCCAACCCCACCCCCCTCCCCCCCCACAAAAAAAAAAAGAAAGAAAAACAGTGGAAGCCCCCTTGACACCCTGCCCAATCTGTTGATTTCTTAGGTTCATCTGTTGTGCCATTTCTTATTGACAACCCTGTGTTAACCTGGAATGTACATCTGATCAGATGTTACAAAAACAGATTACATGGAGCGAAATACCCACATCTGAAAGCAACAGGTACATTTTCTATAAAATTTTGATCGTTGATTTTACTGTCCCCAGATTTTTTCAAATGTCCCCAACTTTTTGGAGGGTAAGGGCCCCTGGGCCCCAAAACTGAAATTCCTGGCTTGAACACTGCAAGTAGCTCACTAGACCTGGTTGTGACAACGCCTTGTGGCCTGACATTGCAGATCTATCTGATCATTGCCCTGTCATTCCGCTGCAGACGTTGGAGGTTTGGTTTTGTCAATGGCCAAGTCTCACTGGCATGGAGCATTGTGTTCTGCACACAAGAGCTGTACACAAGAGAAAAAATATTTTACTTGCCCAGTGGACAAGTGGAAATAGTTTTGATTTGTCAGCCCCTGTTAAAGTCCTTGTCCTTCTAAGCATTCTTTTAAAAACTTCAACAAAATTGCAACCCTGACTTTGTGTATTTTTTTTTAAAAACACAAAACAAGACATTTTTTTAATATTAACAGAGCTTGAGGGCAGTTTGCCATTGCTCCAGAAGAACTTTATGAACGGTCATGGACTGGTCCAATGCTATTATCCATGCACTGCTCAATACTCAAAGGTCTACCAAGTATTAGCGCAGACCAGGCTTTTTGTGCAAGCACATACTTGTCTTTTATATATTTTGTTTTGACATATGCACATCCCTAATGTGGGGCTGTATGTGGCTTAGGATAATAAATTCTGATTCCCAAGTATTTTGTTGTTGTTTTTTTTTTATATTTTTGACATGTGTCCCAGAATGAAAAATTCTGATGTACATAGAAGCATTTAAATCCGGATCCCTCCCCAATCTCCCCCTCTCCTTAGCATTCAAACAATGTTTCCAGAAAAGTCCTTCCTTTTTATGATCTTTTTTTTTTTTCACATGTTCATAGCCCAAAGGTAGGGGCTGACAACACCTAAATGACCAGTGAAGATATTGCGGGGAATGTGTATGTCGTGTACACATTTTTTCTTTCAGATTTTACTTTTTTCTTAATACAGGAAAGCAATGTCAATGTTGCCTTGAATTGCCAGTAAGGGTTTTGATAATCAAAGTGCTAATATTATTGAATTTCTTCTTCTTTGGGACTTATGAGCTGATGCATTACATATGAATATTTGAGCTCCTCTAAAGGTGCTGCTAGAGGGTTCTTGATTGTATTGGGGTTTAACGACACGTCAACCCTTGTGGGTCATTTTGTGTCATCTCCCTGAGAAAGGGAGAAAAGAGATAGAAGAGAAAGTAGAAGAGATGAAAGAAAGGAACAGGGAAGAATGAGGAACAGGAATGAAAGTGTAGAAACAGAAGAAATAAGAATATCCCCCCTCTACCCTTACCTGCTACAAGGATAGCAGGTCTTGCCCAACTGTAAGCCAATATCAGTTGGACGCCCCAGTGACGCAAGATACATGACACCTTCGCACCACCCCCACTGCTAGAGGGATATTGCAGTTGTTCATCATCTGTCATAAACAAACTCAATTAAACAAGTCTCTGCTATTTGTTTTGTATTTCCAATGGGAACCCCACCCATGCCACCCCCATTTTAATTAACAGGTTACTAATCATTGCTGACGACGAAAGAAGCTGCCACTGTGTAAGAACATGCTTCTATCACACTGTTAGTTGTACATTTACAGCCACACTTACCTTCCAACTTCTCACTAATTCTTTTTCTTTCCATTTCCACTGTCGGAAAAGAAGATGTTGAGTTGCTATAATTAGATGCTGAAAAAGATACATTTTTTTAACAAGTCAACATGGCTTGAACAAATTTTACAAAGGGTCACCCATAGCTTCAGAGAAGGTGCATTTTTCAGACAAAAAATTCTATTTTTCTTATTTCTCCACAAAAACATATCCTGGGTACTCATTAGAAGTGCCTCATTAAGGCGGTGCCCACAACATATTTATTTATAGAGAAATATGAAAAATATCAAGTGGATACCACTCTTATCCATATCATCATTCTGGAGCTATGGTCACCCAAGGAACAGTCTTGCAAGGTTATCTGAAAGTTCAGCTGCTGATTTCTGACGGGAAAAATGTTTTCTACAGAGAAAATCTCCCCCTCCTCATGGTGTTCCTGTTTTTATGAATCAACTCAGCTTGAACAATTTTTACAGAGGGTCACTCAACGTGGTTTCAACATCTAGCAGTTGGTTTTTAACAAAAAGATATTTAAAATTTTCTTTACAGACTATGGAAAATTGGCCCAGCCAACAGGTTGTCATGTTTTTTTCAAGAAACCACAGGGCCTGAACTCCTTATGTAGAGCATCACTGTAGAAACAGTTTTTGACAAAATTACTTCAAAATCAAGCTGGGGTTTTTGAAAAGTAGATTTTTGAAGATTTTCCATTTGGTTGCTGTGGCAACCTGAATTCTGTCTGGATTCCATATCTTTGAATAACTTTCAGTCAGTACAACCCAAGGATCATTCTTGTGAAATTTGGTTAAAATGGATAACTTGTGTAGGAAGAAATATCTTATGCTGTCAGACAGACAGCAAGGGATGCTGGATAATCATGCCTACCAAACTAAAGAATGTGTAAACAAGTGAAACAATTAGAGCGACATGGGTTAGGCATTCGATGACTCAAAAAAGGTTAACAAACTTTGCACAAATGTTTTGAGGAAATTATTTAAACATGAGGAATTACATTCAACAGCCCATTTACATCGGCGTCTGTGGAGTAAATCTCAGACCACCGACTTCACATATATTGGCTGAATTATTTTTCCTGTGCTGAAGGTGTACCGAAAGCCATAGAAAACACATTGAAATTTGTGGTGTTTATTGTCCTTTATTTAATTTTGCGCTTTGCTTGAAGTTCAGTTTATCATCACGCACAGATAGACACAAATGGTTATTTGTGTTATAAACAGTTTGGTTGTGAATGCAGCACTGTCGAGAAATCGCCACAGGAAGGGTCAAAAATGGGTGGTTATGCATTAGAGCTGTAAATTTTGTTTTTATTTATTTTGATCTAATGTGTAACCACCCATTTTTGACCCTTTCCGTGGGGAGTTCTCCACAATGCTGCATTGGCAACCAAAATATCCATAACATAAATAACCATATGTGTTTATCATGTGTGCATGATGATATGCTGAACTTCGAGCAAAGTGCAAAATTAAATAAAGGACAATAAACACAATGAATTTCCACGTGTTTTCTATGGCTTTCGGTGCACCTTCAGCATGCGAAAAATAATTCAGCCAATATGCATGAAGTAGATGGTTTGAGATTTAGTCCACAGACACAGATATCAAAGGGCTGTTGAATGTAATTCCCTGTTTTTTTTAAATAAATTCCTCAAAACATTTATATCACTCATGAAACACAGAAAATGCAAAGTTTGTTTACCTTTTTTGAGTCATCGAATACCTAACTGATGTAGCTCTAATTGTTTCACGTTCTTAACCGATGGTTATGCATTCTTCCGTTTGGTATGCATGATAATGCTGGAAACTGGACACCAGACACAATAGTTCACGCTGAGCACAATGTGGTCAGATCAGCTAACAAAATGTTAGCAAGTCTGAGACCATGACCTGTCATTAACAACATCCACAAGCTGATGTCTACTGATATTTGTATCACACCAGCAGCAATATGAACCAGATATTAACAACTTCATGAGAAAACTTTCAAATATATCTGCAAAGACAAAAAACTTATATACAGTAATAATATGTTTATTATATACCTTCAAAGTTTACTCTTAGCATCACACAAAATAGCAGTAGATGACATTATTATCATTTTCCTTTTATTTCTCTGAGAAAATAAGGTCTGACATTTCATATGAATCAGCTGTATAGCAGATAATTCACATGAACTGTCAAGCCTTATTTTTTTTTTTTTTTTTTTTTTTTTTGGGGGGGGGGGGGGTGGGGGGGGTGGGGGGGGGTGGGGGGAGGTTAAAACAGTATTTTGAATGGTGCTTAAATGGCCACTTGGAGCAGCTGATGATGCAGAGAATGTTACATGCCTGTCATGATGTCAACCTAAACAAAGCTCTTTTAAGAGGGTGTGATACAGATTGGGGAAAATCAAGACTCTCAATCGATCCTGCTATTTGAATCAGATTATAAGGAACTTTACTGTTTCAAAGTGTTATCATTGAAAGGTATATAATAAAGGTTGTTATCTTATGCTGGGTATCATATGTTCAACAAAGTCAATTTCAGTAGAATTCATCAGAGATTCTGCTTAATGTTCACAAAGGACCAGAGAAAATATGAACTACACTACAGTGAAGTATGGGGAGGTGTTTTACAGCCACCATATGATCTTGTACAAGAGATAGCTTTTACCCTGTCATCTCTTGTACAAGATCAGTTTTGATATTAGAGACCTTTGGTTCCACCATCTTAGATCTGCACTTCAACATTCATCAATGCCCAAATTCTAAGTTGGAAAAGAGAAATCTGAGCCAAATGCAAGAAAACTGAATTACAGAACTGTTGAGATTAGAAAGACAATGGGGGTAGGTGGGTTGAGGGGGTGTCTTAACTTCCAGCAACATTTACATCCTCATTAGTGAAGATATCAGAGTGATATTAATATACCGATGAAAATATCATCTTAGAATATCAGACCTCTAGGTAAGCATTTTTTTTTTTTTTTTAAATGAAATGAGCTGACATTTTTTTCATGGTTTTTCTCCATGAAAACTTATTTTTTGGTGTGTTTTTTTTTAAAATGATTATTCAAGTTATTGTCTGGAAACGAAAATACTTATGGATGGATGTACAACAGACCAATGGACGACACATCCATGACCAATGTGAAACCATAATATCCTGCCACTATCAAGCGGGAGGGTATGAAAAACATACCTGATTGTCAGGGGACAAAATGAAACAAGAGATTTCCTCGTCTTCTTCCTGGAAAAAAGAAGTAGTAGTATAATAATAACTTTATGAAATTTAGTTACACTCAGGAGCCACGACAGCCAACTGGGTCTGAAGTGTTAGCTTATTGGTACAGATCACTAGCATCATACCACTGTACAACAAGACGGGTTAACCCTTGGAGTGCTTATCCCAGCTGCAGCAGATATTTTCTTTTATTTTTCAGAGAATATAAGGTTTGACATTTCATGTGAATCATCTGCTATGCAGATGATTTCCATTAAATGCCAAATCTTATTTTCTCTGAAAAAAAAAATAAATAAAACAAGAGACCCATGGGCCACGACTCGCTCACCTGAGTGACATAACCACTGCAGATATGCAGATGTTATGCAACATTTTTCCAATCCTATCATCACAACCAATGAAAAGATCATCATTTGAGCAGTTCTTAGTTTTGAAGAAGAATATATGGCCTGACAGTCAATGGAGCATAATCATTTGAATAAACTAACAATCACATTTCAACAGTAGGATCAATGCGAAATTTGGTGGAAATTGGCTAAGTGGTTTCTGAAGAATCATGATTTTATACATGTAAACAGCACAGTGGCAGGGAAATATAATAAATATAAACAAGATGACGGCCATCTTAGATTTCCAATCAGAACAATTTTTGGTCAAATGTCAATATACCTCCCGTCCCCGATGGCTTATGCAAAGATTCAGCCCCAAGGCATCCTCGGTTCTGGAGAAGAAAATTTTTAAAGGTTTTTACCATATATGGGCATGGCAGCCATCTTGGTCAACGAGCCGCGACCATTTTAGCAATCTTTCATTCCCCCAACCTAAGGAGGCTCCATATGCATTTGAGCAAAATTGGCCCAGAGGCTCCAGAGGAGAAGTCGTTTGAAATTCTGAACATTTTTCCCATACAAATGCATAAGGAAGCAAAATTGACCTTACCGTAAAAAGGTCAAATGTCAATGTACAACCATTATTTTAGCAACTTTGGTAGACCTCCTGTTTCTGATGATATATGTAAAGGTTCAGCCATAAGGCATCCTTGGTTTTGGAGAACAAGATTTTTAAAGGTTTTTCCCATACAAATGCATAGGGAAGCAAACTTGACCTTGCCGTAAAAAGGTCAAATGTCAATATACGACCTTTACTTTAGCAATTTTGGTAGACCTACCGTCCCCAATGACTTATGCAAAGATTCAGCCTCAAGGCATCCTCGGTTCTGGAAAAGAAGATTTTTAAATGTTACCACATATGGGCATGGCGGCCATCTTGGTCAACGAGCCGCGACCATTTTAGCAATCTTTCATTCCCCCAACCTAAGGAGGCTCCATATGAAATTAGAGCAAAATTGGCCCAGAGGCTCCAGAGGAGAAGTTATTGAAATTCTGAACATTTTTTCCCATACAAATGCTTAAGGAAGCAAAATTGACCTTACCGTAAAAAAGGTCAAATGTCAATGTACAACCATTATTTTAGCAATTTTGGTAGACCTCCTGTTTCTGATGATATATGTAAAGGTTCAGCCATAAGGCATCCTCTGTTTTGGAGAACAAGATTTTTCAAGGTTTTTCCCATACAAATGCATAGGGAAGCAAACTTGACCTTGCCGTAAAAAGGTCAAACGTCAATATACGACCTTTATTTTAGCAATTTTGGTAGACCTCCTGTCCCCGATGACTTATGCAAAGATTCAGCCCCAAGGCATCCTCGGTTCTGGAGAAGAAGATTTTTAAAGGTTTTTACCATATATGGGCATGGCGGCCATCTTGGTCAATGGACTGCGACCATTTTAGCAATTTTTCGTTCCCCCAACCTAAGGAGGCTCCATATGAATTTTGAGCAAAATTGGCCTAGGGGCTTCAGAGGAGAAGTCGTTTGAAAATGTTAACGGACGGACGCACGAATATTTAAAAGTTTTGTCTGCTTAGTTGTATTTAGCTCTTCAAGAGTTAAAACAAATAAACTGTACCATATTTACCTGAAGTATCGGGGAAGACAGGACTGAACAAACAGTGTACATCCAAATTAGACACTGCAGAACACAGTGACCACAAAGCTGACCAAACAATTATGTGTTGTTGGCACTGTATTAGAATAAAGGGCAAGGTCTGGCATCTACAAAACTAGATACAAGACCCCCAACAGTTCTGTTGTCAATCATTCCAAAGAAGGGGTGTAACTATACACTGATATACATGTATCAATGCATCATGATAGTGCTATCATGATAGTGTTTTCAACTATCAATAACTATGGACTATTGTCTATTAAACTATTTATAGTTTTGATACCGTATTCGATCTAATTACCGCAGTGTGCGATTAGGCTTTTCAAAACTAGTGGGAAAACGCGTGGTAAAATATGTATCTGCCTACTAAGGATACACTTTAAAAAAAAAGATCAGCAAAGAAATTATTTGATGATGTTTATGCGATTTGTTTTATTTTCTTTATAGAAGCATATGTTGTGGGTACTCATTTGATTTGCATTGACAAGTCGATGCAATTCAACTGGGTACCCACAACATATGCCTTTATAAAGAAGTAGACAAAAAGTACACTGGCTGTAATCTGAAGACTATGGAATTGCTTGACTGTGCACTTATAGGGGTATGTGCGGTAATTAAGTCGAATACGGTAGTTTTTTTCTCTGTAGATTTTCTCCTGTAATCAGATAATACCATTCTGAAGCTTTTTTTTCGCCTTAATTAACAAAGTACAAGAACAGAAAGGACTTCTGCTTTGCAAAAGTGTTTGTTAAAATGGTGGCAAAGCTGATATTTGAGAGGACAGCAATGTTAGGTATCTTTTACATGTAGTCCGGTCTTCATAACATCTATGAAATTCATTAAAATACTGTGTGATTTGCAGATCTATGGTAATAGTATTGTGATGCATCGTGATAATAGACCCTTGATAGTGATAGTATCGTGATAGAGGTTTCTCTGATAATGACAGTATCATGAGAGTCATAATTTGGCATGGTAGTCACCTATTCCAAAGTAGTATTTCTGTTGTAGTTTTTCTTCATTTATACATCCTGTTTTTGACAGAGTGATGTTTTCTGTCACAATTTTATGTCATTTAACCTTTAGTTGGTGCTATAGAAAACTATGTTCTCTGACTGTGGCTTTTCCTGGGTTTCTCCGTATCCATTTCCTGACCAAGGTTTACACTGTTTGTTAATAACCCTGCAATTTCTAGATACATCAACATAAGTAATATCAACATTCAAATTTTAGGACAAGTATGGTAAGGAATAAGGTGTGCAAATATTTAAAGTAAATACAATATGTTAGAAAGTTTTTTTATTATGGTTCTCTCTCAGGGTATTCTCATTTACTACACCATTCAAAGTATCACGACACGTATATCCCAGAATCATATGCTGGTAACTACATCCCAGCCCCAGGAACACTCCAGGTTCTTAATAATACACACCTTTTCATGCATCAGGGCTGTGAAAATATCATGCCCAACTTGTCCATTTCCCTGAGGTCAAGCGAGAAATTTCAATTTGTCTGTCCTGGGACAAGGACTTCATAGTTCTAGCTAAGAAGAGTATCGAGATTATGATATATATAGTTATTTGTCTTATTTCTCGAAGAAAACATATGTTGTGGGTAGTCATTAGAAGTGCCTCACCAATATATGTATATGATGCAGTGCCCAATGATTCTGGTAGTGATCAAAGAAGGCACTGATCAGACTACAAGCCATAGTCACATCTTATATTTCTAACTATTACCTTTCCAATGACAGAATGTATTTTTCCACTAGCTATTTCCACTACATTCACCTTGTTTCCACAGCCACAGAATATATACAAACCATCAAATGATACCTGCCATAAAGACACATCATTAATATAATATACATAGCAGGGAAAACAAGTAAATACTTTTTACAAACATACAAAAAAAAAAAAAAAAAAAAAAAAAAAAAACAATAATAATAAAATCAGTGCTTACACTGTGTTTTCCTTTCAATGGAACTGAAAGAAGTTTGACCGATCGGTAGTTCGAGCCACTGAAGACCAACTCTGCAAGATCCATCTTTGTGTACTATGATTTTCTATTATAGCTACGGTAATTTCGGTGACTTCCTGTTTATTTATCGGTCATAATTTAAGCCACTTATTATACCTTTCACACTTTCAGGGAGATAAAATGAGACCACAATAATAAATCTGTCTTTTAATTTTATTTACAAGATGAAAAGATTAAAATAACTAGCATGGACATTAAGCAAACTTTGTAACAGATAAACGATCTGTATTTAGTCCAGTCACGAGAAAAGTTCCCATTAGCTAAGACCCAAACCAGCTTGCTCAGCTTATAAAACTGCTAGAGTGCTGAAATACAGAACTTGACTACTGCATGCACTATACTGATAAAGCAGCAAACAGACAAGGTTCAGATTAGACTGCTCAGAATCGCAGGCTGATCCACTCCTTTGGTGTTCGCTAATGGCAAAAGGCATGTTTTTCGCCAATCAACTTAAATTGACAACCTCTCAACATTAATCGATTGACCAGTTGATCAAAGGGCAGCCTTAATTGAGCTCGCGCCAATGAAGTACACCTGTGTTATGTAAACAGCTGTTTCGGCAAGACGCTTTGTCAATATCAAAGCATCTTATGATACTGATCATGCACCTGAGTGACCTTGATTTATTAAACTTGGGATTTTTAACAAGGTAGAGCCATCAGTGGTATTTTACATAGAAAATGCCCTCTAAGGACCAGTCTGTGTGTTTGAGCGTTCGAGCCATCGTTTTTCAAGCCAAAGGTGGCATGTTTAGTTAAAATGAATGGGGATTTTGCCAGGACTGGAAAGTCAGTTCGACCCAAACGTGGTGTTCGAGCCTACCAAGTTCGAGCCAGTGAAGTTCGACTGTACATGTACACCTAGTAAATTTATGCCATTATCTCCAGGGGAGACAACTTCTGTGACTTCTGGAAAGGCGTCTACTCTAAAAGGAAAGGAATTTTATCTCTTCTTCATACGACAACACCCTCAATTGAATATTACGTGTTTTCCCCTTGGGAATAAATTCTTTCCTTTTAGAGTAGACCCCATTACAAAAGGGGAGGTAAAACTATTTTGACAGACTTGTCTCCCCTCGTGAAAGTGTATCCATTCCCCGTGAACTTTCACTGTAGATAGATAGTCTACTCCACTATTGAATATTTCATATTAATCCCAAGTATTGGAACACTCCTTACGATACTTGTCCTAAAATTTGAAAAGGTCTGTTCTGCTACCTGTTGATGTGTTTAAGTATTGCTTGACAATTGGCAAACAACTGTTTGTTTATGCCTGTTTGTCTCCATACTTAGGGTTAATACAGTACATCAATTTCAGCAGTATGCATTCTGCAGGGTTCTGTCCTCAGCCCTATCCTCTGCAACCTATAAACAAGTGATTCAATTGAAGATATTACGGCAAAACATGCAGAATATGCTTATGAAATACCTGAATTCTTCCACCTGTGTAGAAGGCTTCATATTTACTTTTCACAACAAAACTGAAAAAAATAAAAATAATCACAAATAAAATGAAGTATTTTAAGTGACAAGCAAAGTTGGTGAAGAATGAATCCGAGATGAAATATCTTGACAAATCATGCATTTTGATCAAAACTGGATAACACTTAAGGAAGTTACTGTTGTTTAAATTTTGTTTGTTTGTTTGTGTTGAGGTTTTACGGCCCAGTCAACCCAATGGGGTCATATCGAGCGCGGTCAGTTTACCTAACCACATGTTTACTGGGCAGGCTTAGTCCTCTAAGCGGTTAACCAGTATTGTGCACATTCTTTCGCCAGAAACTGACAACTGCCCTTCTTGAATCAGCGGAAGGGAGAGAATGACTGTAGAAAATATTTCATGATCAATCTCCACGAAAGAATGTTGCCTACCTCAGCGGGGGTTGAACCCGTGACCTCCTGGTCTCCAGTCGGACGGCGCATCCAACTGAGCCACCGAGGACGGCTAATGTTGCTTAAAGATTTTAACCCAGGACAGAGACATTCTGAAGGGTAAGGCTGTGAATTGGAATATCTGATCTTCGTAGACGAACTGAAGATACTTCCTGGATTGCGGATGAATTGGAACATGAAGAGAAGCATCTGTCGAGTCTATGGAAACAGCCCAGTCATTGATCACATTCGATTCTTACTGACTTGACTGTCTCCATCTTGAATGGTAGTTTCTTTATATATAGGTTTGGTAAAGCAAGATCTATTACTGAACGTAACTTTCCATGCTTTTTTGATACAAGAAATAGACGGGAATAAAAACCAGGAGTTCCCGAATCCTGTACCCTTTCAACTGCCCATTTCTTGAGAAGAGTTTCGATCTCTTCTCGAAGTAATGGGGAGGAAGATTGACTCAGCTTTATCGGAACTGATGACAGGGGAGGAATTAACCCAAATGGTATCCTGAAACCGTTTCGAACGATAGAGAGGACCAATTTGCTGTCTGTTAATTTTCCCCATTGTTCCACGGTGGGCCAATCTTCCCCCCACTCGAATGCCTGGGTGTGGCAAGACCAGCAGTGGAAAGGGTTGGCTTTCAGAACTTTGTGGAAGAGGAGGCAAGTTTAGAGGAGGGGAGCTGTTTGGAGTTACTGCTCCTCTTGAGGATATCCTTTCTTGTACTTGACGTAAGGGATTGAGTTTGTGCTTTAGGCCTGTACGGTTGTGTCTGTTTAGGTCTAGACATTTTGCTAGGTAGCCTAAGTATTTTAAAGGCTCTTGGTGCCGCATAAGGAGTCTTTTGTTATTGTACAGGAGCATTTGTCGAAGAGGAGGCTAGAAATCTCTGTTGTTGCGCCTCATAGTTAGCCTTCGCAACTTCTTTAATTTTGCCACTAAAAAGCGTCTTGGAATTTATTGGAGCATCTTAATTCGTAGCTTGAATTCTCCAAGAGTAGTTTGGAACTGGCTAATGCTGAATCACTTCTAGCCTGGAACAATTCCGTAAACAATATGGTGGACATGGCTGTGGCATGCTTGGTCGATTTTGCTACCGCTTCTAGTAGTCTGGACAGGGCCGTAACCCACATCGACTCCTGTTGGAGAAATAGGTAGTCTGCAGAGGAGAACAAATCTGCATGTGAGTTGATAGCGACAAGTTTGCAGGCTCTCTTCTCCCATGCTTTCAGATTGTTTTGCAGGAATTGGACATTTTCCCTTGTTAGAAAGGTCTAATAATGAAGTGTCTGCCTCTAACGGTCCGATATTCTCAGTAAGGAAGTACTGATTCTGGCTCTTACAAAATTTGGTAGGCGCTAAGGACGTTACCAGATTTTGAGGACATAGCCAATCCTTACTGCATTTGTCAGTGTCCAATTTAATCTGTATAAATTTGGCTGTATTTTCAACCAACTATGATTGGGGGAGCACTAATAATGGTGTCGCATGCGACTCCATTAAGTACTCAATCCCAGAAAGTGGCTTAACGGGAGTCTGTTCCTGGGGTGTTTTAGGGCATAATTCTTGAGGTAAGAGTCGGAAGACCTCATTAATGGCCCTATTGAAGGACCAAACCTCAGGTTCTGAATCAGAACCTGAATCTTTGGTAGGTTGTGCCAAATTTTTGTGGTTGTAAATCAGGTGTTACATTAATAGGCTCTGCAGGCTGCAGTGCAGTTAGAACTTCTGCAACCTGCAGAGTTTGTTTTAATCGTTTGTATCTACCATAATCATTATCTGATTGTGTAGAAGGGGAGGAAGAAGAGGACAATGTCGATCCTCTTCTTCTCCTTTTATGAGAGTGTTTTGACCACTTCGATCTTCTACTTTTCTTATGTGTATGTGAAGAGGCTGATCTAAAAGATGATGAAGAAGAAGACAACCTATGTCTCTTCTTCTTTGATTTATGTTTTCTTTTAGACTGATCTCTGCGAGATAGTCTAATTTGTGAAGAGTGTCTCTCATTTGATCTCCAAGTATTTCTATTACCACACTTGGGTCTGACATTTGGCTGAAGTCAGGCTCAAGGGGTAAAAGAATCCTATTAGACTTAGTTGGGTTCTGAGGTTCATATGCGAATGAATGTTCAGAACCCAGATTTGTTTGACTGGTTAGTCTGCGTTCACTACCAATGGTATGAAGGCTACTAACAGAAGCATGATAAACTGACTGGCGGGACTGACCAAGGTTGGGCGGTAAATTCCACCCCCGGTATTTTCCAGTGGTATTTACCGGTCGGGAAATACTCCTAAAGTGGCAAATACTGGCAAATACTGATCAACTGCAGAGCAACAGATAATTTTTGGGGCATTCATCTAAATTTAATCAATTGGGTAAAATCATATTTTCATTTTTTCGGTTTGAGTAAAGACACCACCCAAAATGAAAACTAATTGGGTAAAACTGACAAACAGAAAGAAAGAGCATAAAAAAGCCTGATTTAGGTATTTAAAATGTGGTATTTCATTTTATCCTATTAATTTTATAATAGTATTTGTCATACGAAGAATAAAAACACCTATAATATGCAGTAATCATAATATAAAGTAGTAATCATGTGCTTTTCTGGCCTTGAAATTTTATTTTTCACCCTTGAGTTTGGAAATTCAAATCAATTAGGTATCAATAGCCAAGTTTTTGAAAATAATTGAGTATTTGCTCAAAACATATGGGTATTTTACTCGGATACTCCCCTTATCTCTTGCCCTGCAACTGAACTTTCTCACCTTGAAATAACTACAGAAATCTTAACAAAGTTGACTTGAAATAATGTATAATCAACATAAAAACAATTGAGTTAAAGATGTTTTAGCTATTTTTTATGTAAGGTTATCACCATAAAGAATAAAGTACATTGTATTTCACAATTAAAGCATGTTGAAACAGCCAAAAAGTGAATTAATGGCTAAAATTTTGAAATTATTTAAAAAATACATATAGTATCTTGAATTATTTTCTTTTATATTTAACTCAGTAGCATAAAAAATACAGGTAAACAATTACAGGTAAAAATTCACCTGTGCAACTGGCCTTTGACACCTAATAGCAAGACCATAGTCTAAATTGTTAAAACAACAAGTGTCAAGAAAGTGTTTATTCAAGGGGGCAGAAGATAGCAAGGGGCAAGGATAGTAATGATAAAATGTCATCAATGATTTCCTGTTTTATATCAATATAAATAAACTTAAATAAATAAGTTGATACTAGTGTTAAACTTAAGTATAAATATTAAGTCAATTGACCAGTACAATTGAAATTACTCTTATGATTGTTGACTGTTGGTTACATGAACTGTATAAATTCCAGGGTGGTCAATTCAGTTGGAATTGACTAATATTTGCCAGTATTTTCCAGTACTGGCTGGAATTTACACATATCTAATACTTTAATAAATTTAAGCTAATGAATTAGTTGATACTTGTGTTTAATTTTAGTATAAATATTAAGTCAATTGACAAGTATAAAAGAAATTACCCCTATGAATGCTGAGTTTAGGTTATTGTATAAATTCCAGGTGGTCAATTCAATCAACTAGTATTTGCCAGTATTTTCCAGTATTTGGCGGTATTTACTGGTAAATACAGCTGGCATAGAAAATACTCATATTTACCCGCATATTGCCAACCTTGCTGGAGTCCTATGACCGGTTACTGGATGACCGGTGATTGATTACTGGTGATTAGATGACCGGTGACTGGTGCCCAGTGCCTGGTAGTCAGTATTTAATGACCGGTAACTGGTGCCTGGTAACATCTGACCGGCGACTGGTCAACTGGTGACCCTTGAAATCTTGCCCAGTGACTGGTTGACCGGTGACTGGCAGACTTAGTCCCTGGGTGCTTTAAGCACCCGTTGGGATGCCACCTTGATGGGTCCTGCCCCTGGCAGTAAAGCCATTCTCTCTTTGCAGTTAAAATATACATGCACTTTCAATTTATTTAAACAATCACCATTCCATTTCTACACTTCCTCATAGTGTTCTATAACAATATACAAGTTTGGTAGCCTTAGCTAATCCTAGTCTGTTCCTGAGTTTTGACTGTATCATTCCAAAGTTTGAAAATATTCTCTGAGTGGCTGCTGAGCTGGCAGGCATTAGTAATAGTTTAATAGCTAGCGTACACAAAGCTCTATCTACTGTTTTTGACCTCTCAACACTCCACCACCACACATCAACTTTAACATTTTTAATTGTTGGCTCATGTTGCAGAGCTTTTGGAATATGGCTAAAATCTGTCATGAAAGTCAATAAAGCTGGCACAAGATAAGAATCAGAATTTAAATTGAGAAGCATATCCTGGGCACTACTAATATGTTCAGTTTTAAGATTCTTTCCTCTGTAAACTGGGTGGAGCATATTAGCAAGATAGTGACAGGGGGTCATTGCTTGGTCAAATCTTTTCTCCATCTGAGACATGCATGGTTCCAGTTGCTTTTCCTGCAGTAAACTTAACCATTCACAGGCATCAGCAATTGAAGCTGAATCTGACTGCAGCTTATCTAGTGCATTTGATACTGGCTGCAATTGAGTTCGAAGATGTTCGGCTTCATTGTAGAGTCCCAGATTGAGAATAAGGGTTCTTATTCTGGAATCAATAATGTCTTCACTTTGTGCAATTACCATCAACATGTATGGCCTGTTCCTTATGTATGTCTCTGTGCAGGCTACTTGGCTGTTCCACCTTGTGTTTTCTGGTAAATGGGGCTTAACTGAACCAGAAATTTCACCGAGTAAAGCTCCAGGGACATGATGATTCCTGAAATATTTGTTTATTTCCACAATTTGATTTATCACCTGGGGTGGAGTGACATCCTGACCCAGTAGATTGAGCCAATGAGCAGAACACCCATACACTGTGAGATCCAGATTAGTTTCCTTTAGACTTTCTTTCATAACCTGCATCTTTTTTGCATTATCAGTGACAACACCAATTATGTTGCAGTCAAATGACCCTGTGGCCTCTTCACTGAATCTAAAGCTATTCCAGCACAATATGAAGCAGTTTTCTTATTAGTTCCAGTATCTACTGCAGGCAGAAAGAATGATTTCTCATCAACATGCAGACTGCTTGCTATAAAGAAAGACAGAAATCAGTATTTATTTCTTTATCTCTGGCTAACTTTCTAAATCCTTTCATTTCTTGTTTTCCTCTATCATTCCTTTCACTATACATGTTATTTCTTTTTGTTTATCATTTTTTTTTATTTTTTGTTATTTCTGGTCGCTTGTTCTTGTCATGAGATTTCGCAACTTTTGATGTAGATCATTCGTGGCAATTGCGGATATATCAAGGTGCAATGGGACAATCACTTTAATTGCCTGTCATGTTCTTCCTGTACCAGGTCTTCGATGTGTTCTACATGCAACTAGTGGTCGCAAGTACTTGGTTTCTTGCTGAGAAAAGAAGACTTCATGCTACAAGGAAGTCAGTAATGATTAACAAAAGACTGAACAAGAAGAGAAGGAATGTATCAGATCCGTCTGATATCATTTCCTTGGATGGGAGCACCACCCCCCATGACTGGTGGTTTGAGGTTTTTAAAGACATTGTGTTTTAGCCATGAGCTTTTATAAAAATAAAATAAAAACTGTCGTGGAAGCCAAAAAGCCACGTAATGAGTCCTCTGGCAGGGATGAAACACACCCATTACACTAATTTGCATGACCATTTACATATATGTATGGGGAGATATGTTGCAAAATAGCTAATCTTTATTTCAATTGAATTACTCAAATATTAATAGTGCTTTTCAATGAAATAACAAAAAAAAAAAAAAAAAAAAAAAATCATATTTCCCACTATTTCCCATTTTTACTGAAATTTGAAGTATTTCCCAGGATGGTAATTAACAGTAAATACCAGTGGGAATTCCTGCCATTGGTATTTACCGACCAACCTTGATTCCAAGGAGTACTCATTCCCAGTGAAAAGGGCATGGTGCTGGCAAATTCAGGCATAGCACAGCGTGATGCTAAAAGGGGCTAGGGGAAACACTAAACTAGACATTATTGATAGTCTACAAACCACAGTAAATGTTTTAAACCAGTGCAATTTAAATAGAACTTAATTGGAACTCATTTTTTCTACAATTATAGACTGGAAAACCATCTGGACAATAATGTTGTGCGTGCTGAGACACTTGACTGCTTCAGAAGAGGTGTCACACATTGGGACTAGTGTTATTCCCAGCTCTCTCCCCTTTTCTACTTCTACTTTAGTACTGTCCAGGGCCAGAGCTCTCACTAGGATTTCAAAAACAGGAGTTCAGGACTCCCATTTTGCAAAAAGTAGGAGTTCCACTAGAAAAAGTGGGAGTCCCATCCCGAAAAGTGGGAGTCCCACAAATTCACGCATTTCACTCAGAGTGGTAGTATATTTAATAATTCTTTGATGGACTGGTTTTAATTAAATTGAGACAATATAACTCAATCATCTTTATTTCTTTCAAAAACAATGCATGTGTAGATGCAAATTAATGCTGAATTACTACAGTAAATGTTTGAAAATGTCCTGGAATAACAAGAAGTACAGATCTTGATCTGATGTATCCTATATCAGTCTGATGCAGTCGGATCATTGACTGTACTGTTTGCTCTCATGTCTTATTACAGAAACTGTTAACACCATACAAATTATTAGGACATTTACTGTCGCATGCTCCAAAAGCACATAGTTTATAGCACATCTGAATTGTAATTTTCATAGGGAAAAAAAAAAATCAGTAAATAAAACATAACACAGGTACTGGAATATTCCTTATACAAATGGTATGGGTATTTTGGCATTTTCACATTCGAACACAAACACAGACGTAAGAAAGAATAAAGAAAAACAAAGACTTTAGCTTCCATGTTTATGTTGTTCAAATCGGAAACAAAAGCAATTACCGGTAAAATTATTTTCTATGTCATCCCTAATCAGCCGAAATTCGAAGTTGGTAACTTGACATGCAATTCCGATGTTGTTTACTTCACTTACCTGTTTTTTTCACCTTTAATTATGCTACCGATTAAATGTAAGTGAGTTTGTAATTGTGAAAACAGCATGATTTGAAAACGATTATCTGATTCTTGTGTAATTACTTTAATCATATTGTTTGCACATCAGTAATCCTGTCTATCACCATTCACACTTCGCTTCACTACACACTACACACGGTTCGAGTTACCAGATCGGTCAACGCAGTATGACATCGGATCACACTTCCTGCGGCTCAGTAAGTGTGGCGCGGTAGAATCAAAGCGCTTTTGATCTGTGGGTGTTTATTTGTCTCTCGGCTCCTGGATTTTTGACGCGTGCCGACAAAAAAACAACAACAAAAAACATGCATATGGGGGACTCCCGCATGGTGAAATTTATGCGTCCCCGGGAAAAAGTTTGCGTCCTAGTACGCTCAATCCTGCATTTCCGAGAGCTCTGGGCATAAGCATCATGGGCAAGTGATGTCAGCAAGAGGTCAAAAACATTGTATTTACAATAAAAAACATCATGTGCTGTACAGTCTAGAAGGTGTAGTTCTGTAGACGGGCAGTGAACTCGTCCACAGATGCCGCATGCACAAGTATAGACCTTTTTAATGTATTGTTTTCATCTGGGCTACTGACCACGTGATTACAATGTTATGCCACGTGACCAAAATTGTGGATGGCAAAAATATTTCCGGTTCTATTGATATCAATTGATTCAAGCCTAATTTTACTTGGAAAATAAATCACTTTTGGTTAATATTTGACCGTAAATTTTATCTAGTGTTTTTCCTAATACAACTGTTTCAATGATATTTTTCTGATATCAGCAGGCAAGCCCACAACCATAATAATATTGCTTTATGGTAACCATTTTTACGCCTACTTTTAGCTACTATATAGTCAAAATATATGTTACTATTTCTGATTATGACATTGAACTGATCACTTGATGAGAATTTCTTCTGAAAAGAAACTTTTGACGAATGAAACTGCTTTATTTTTCTGAATAACATCGGCAATTATACTGTCCAGTAAACGTATACAATAACTTTTTGCCATCCAACACGAACAAGGCTAGACATTCTAGCCTTGTTCCTATTGGATGGCAAAAAGTATTCTGCGTTAGACCGAGAGGTTTCAAATGATATTTATTGCGTGACGTCGGTATTTGGGAATACCGAAATCCTGAATCTACCGGAATCCAATATCAATTACCGAAATCCAACTATATTATCAAGTTTACCATGATATGTGTAAATTTAGATATATACACTGTTAAATGATATATAAACAGATGATATATCCAAGTTTGGAAGAATTTTTTTGGAATAATAACGATTTTATTAACGTTTTATAATTTTCATAGGTGGAGTTACTTCCCTTCGTAGCTTAGCTATGTGACGAGTACATAGAAATATGGGGGAACACAGCGAAACATTTTTCATATTTTTCCAATTAATAAAGCTTTGATTTTTTCCTGCAAATTGTCTCCACTGGTGATGATATCAAGCATGAAATGTCAAAATATAAAGCACAGTATTGGTTTTGTTTGTTTTTTTTTTTTGTTTTGCATATAACTGCATGCAAATCGGTAGCCTAACGATTGTAAAACTCTCCCACAAATACTTCATTTAAATGGATTTGTCCAAGCTTAACCTTTACCACTTTCTCGGCTAATTCAGCAGATGACACAGAATACAGCATCAGATCAGGGTCTGATTTTTTTTTTTTTTTTTTTTTTTTTTTTTGCATTGAATTGCATACAAACTAAAAACTCTCCCACACAAACTGAATAGAGTTGTATAAGCTGAAACATGGCTAATTCAACAGACGACAATTTGTTATTATTTCTTATTTTTTCCCATAAATGGTTTGATCCGGGTCTACACCTTTTTGTGCGCATATAACGCATTGGCCAGTAACAACCTTACGCGGCGTTTAGCCCTTCCCGGTGTAGGGAGGGTTGTTACAGATTCTGTGCGTTATATAGCTATGTCTGGTAGATAGTTATTTAAGCCTGGTGAACTCAAATAGTGTAGTTCTGGACCAGACACTGCGTTCCGTGGCGTTTGATCTGGAGCTGCAGTATTTGCTTATGTCCTTTTGTAAATGGGTTAATATAGTTCAGTTATTGTATCCAGTATCCAATGAGTCTGTTAGCAGACAGTGAAGACCCTGATCAGGCTGTGCATCTGCGCACTGCCATCTGGGCCTTCGCTGTCCACATGTCTGAGGACACGTTTTCGTATGGCGTGGAAGATATATGGTTGATTCTTCAAATTGTTTAGTTTAACAAATAGATTTTTGAATATACATTGTGTTTTTATACTTTATGCTGTTTAGAGAGAGAGAGAGACAGAGAGAGAGAGAGAGAGACTTTATTACATTGAATGGATTATTTAATTGTGGAATAAAACAGTGCAAGTATAAAACATGTCTTGCTATATTTTATCTCTATTTGCCCTCTTTCGTTATCTGCCCAGACTAAAAGTAATGTTTCGCTGTGTTCCCCCGTATTTCTATGTACCCGTCACAGAGCTAAGCTACGAAGGGAAGTAACTGAACCTACGAAAATTATAAAAATAAAATTGTTATTATTAAAACAAAAATCTTTCAAACTTGGACATATCTGTTTATATATCATTTAACAGTATATGTCTAAATTTACACAAATCATGGTAACCTTGATAATATAGTTGGATTTCGGTAATTAATATTGGATTTCGGTAGATTCCGAAATCATAAAAAACGTTAATAAAATCGTTATTATTCCAAAAATTCTTCCAAACTTGGCCATATTATCTGTTTATACATTATATAATAGTGTATATGTCTAAATTTACACAAACCTTAGTAAACTTGATAATATAGTTGGATTTCAGTAATTTAATTATTGGATTCCGGTAGATTCCGGTAAACATTGGAGTTCGGTAATCCCAAATACCCCGTGACGTAGTGTTTAAAATAAAAAGGTCTATAGTGAATTCCATTCTATGACTGTTCATGGCAGGAAGCTGTTCTTGTATTGTTCATAATTGGCCTAAAGCTGTATGTAGGCTAGGTCATGTGTTCTTGTGCGGCCAGTGGAAGGTTTGATATATTCTGAGATAGTGACTGGAGCGAGGTTGTTTTGTAGCAGTTAGGTATATGATACACTTCTACTGCCTTGCGGTAGAAGCCGGCTTTTATAGCGACGTGGTAGAGTGCTGGACTTTGAATCCGGCGGACCGGGTTCGATCCCCGGTTGGGGAAAATGTGATTTGGATTTTTTTCTCCTTTCCTATTACATTTGGTGGCCAGTGTGGGGGTGGCAGCCTTGGAGCCTGATGGGCGAAGCAAGTGCTGGGTTGTCACTTGGAGCTTCGTGACATTTGTATTGGCATGAATGCATACAAATGTCTCGTTATAGGAAGGAGGGATGTAGCAGTTAGGTACATGATACACTTCTACTGCCTTGCGGTAGAAGCCAGCTTTTATAGCGACGTGGTAGAGTGCTGGACTTTGAATCCGGCGGACCGGGTTCGATCCCCGGTCGGGGAAATTGTGATTTGGATATTTCTCCTTTCCTATTACAGTTTGTTGCTTTGTAGAAGGCTGAAAATCTTTTCTTTTGTCTCCGTTGTTAAAATGGAGGCCAATGAAGGTCATCGAACAGGGATGTAACGCTTTCCTCATATGAAAAAGTTCTACTGTCCTTTCGACATCTCTCGGAAAGACGTTTTTTGCTTGGCGTTTTATCTTAAATGAAAGTATTTTGTTCTGATTGACTATATCTTATCAGAAACCATTTGTCTTTTCTGTTTCTGTGTTTTGTTCTCAAATGTGTACCCTAAAATTAAATTTGTCGCCAAAAATTGGTCTGAACTATGCAATTTCTATAGTAAAGTGATTTTTTGGAATTTTTGTCATAGTAAATATTTTTTAGTTTTCTTTGCTGAATTTGAATTATTGATGTTTCACAACAATATTGTGAAAATTTCGGAAAAATTGAACAAGTAAAACTTGTTGAAAATCTGCCTACAAGTTACCTACCCTACAAATTTCTGCATAATTTTCATTCATTTTTGCTGTGGGAAAAAGTGGAAATATTGGATTTTTAAAAAAACACAGACTAGAATAAAACTTTTTGTGCATAGGTAGTTACGACAAATGGTTTTGCATTAAATCATGACAAAAGTTTGCAAATTTACTTCTTCTGTTTAAAGCGCCAAGCAAAAAACGACTTTCTGAAAGATGTCGAAAGCATAGTAGATCTAGGCATATCGACCACGAAAACTAATGACTAGAATGTTTCAAACAAAGATTCATAAATTTTCAGAAACGAAAAAGCATATATGCTAAACATATGTATTCTAAATATAGATACTTTGTTTTTAGCTGGCTCATCACTAAGCATTGGACAGTTTTCCTAAATGTTTTCGATTATTTTTTACGGAAGTAAGCACCATGTGCTTCCGGCAAGAATAAACTCTATCGTACTGATATGGGTCGAATCAGCCCTCATGTTCCTTTAATAGAACGACCATAATAAGAATGTTTTACTGGTGACATCATCAATAGATATTCATTCACCAGGGCCAACAATTGCGAAGACTAGTCTACAAGTGATGTGAATCTAGCGACAAAGTTCTCAGAACTTTCAGCAGGGGATATTATAGATGCAGGGAGTGCATTCCAATCGCTAATGGTGTCTGGGAAGAAACTGTACTTGTAAATGTCAGTTCCAACATATATATGGCACTTGAAATGCCATTGGATGCTGATTCCTGCTGCGCCTATTTGGGGGTTGAAGATCATCATAAGCTCTACCTTTCAGACCTTTGAATAGCAATATGAGTTTACTACCGCTGCGCGTCTCTTGTGAAGAGACTCCCGCCCTAACTGTTCAAGAATGCTAGTCATATACTTCCAGTTTACTTCAAAGTGTAGTTACCAGTCACAAACCTAGCTTCATGATGCTCAACATTTTCAAATTCTTTCTGGACAACTATTCCATGTGGGTCCCAAACAAGGATATCATACTCCCATGGGTGCATGACGTCAGGTTACGTCTTAAAAACAAAAAGAGTTCTGTTTGTTTTTGTGCAAACATTGCTTACACGAGTATTCCAATCCAAATCCTTAGAAGCAAAAATTATTATTCAAGAAAATATTGCGTTGCCATGGAAACAAAACTGTTTCCTTTATTTAAATAAAATGTGGTTTTGACTGATTTTAACTACAAAAGGTAAAGGTTTATTATTTGACTGGTTTTAATGTGTTACTTATCGAGTATCTGACTGTGCGTGAAAAGCAACATTCACATCACTTAGCTTTGTGTTTCCCTGTCAACAAAACACATACATTTATGCTATAGCAAAGACGTATAAAACACGTATTTTAGGTAGCGCGGAAGCTCAGTGGTAGGCGCACTGGCCTCTAGAGCAAGAGGTACTGGGATAGACACCAGGCTTAAGCGAGAGAATTTTCGGTGTCCGAACATGCTTTCCTTCATATCATTTGCAGGCATGAAATGAAAACAGTGTGCCGTCCTTCGGATCGGGATGTCAACTGGAGGTCCCCTGTGCAGAGAAAATCACGCCATGTGCAGGTTAATGAACCCTTCGGTAATTCAAATTGGTTACTTGTAGAACTTCATCCTGCAACCCGGGGTGTACAATGTACACCGTCTGTGTCCTCCTAGGAAGTTTAGACGTAACATTTGGAAGAAAGAATGAAAGGCAGTATTTTACGCCATTGCCCATAAGAGTATGTTTTTTTTTTTAATTTTCCGTAATATGATTTGGATCGTACTGAAGTACTGCATTTGCTAACAGGTTAAACAATATCAAAATAAAGTAAAAAATGAAACAGAAATAAAGAAAAACAACGGCTAAAATGTTCATTAAGTTAAGAAAACACAAACACACACACACAAACACACACACATACACAGAGAGAGAGAGAGAGAGAGAGAGAGAGATAGATAGATAGATAGATAGATAGATAGATAGATAGATAGAAGGTAACCAATGAGACTCAAACCCGAGTCCGTTCGTAGGAGAGGCCACTATACCACAGAAGACAGTATAAATAACTGACCAAAATGAAAACATTGGCTAGATTTTTCATTTTCAATGCAGTTTGAAATAACTGAATCACCTTCCCAGTGGGGTTCCCCCCTCCCCCCCCCCCTCACCCACACACAGAGTTTGAAATAAGTGAATCAACTCTCCCGTCCCCTTCTCCCTTTCCCCCGCCCCCTTCAACCTCCTCCTCCCCCCTCCCTCCACACACACAAAAGAATATTCTTAATTTCGTGTGCCATTACGTCTTAATTTTATGTACATTGTTCACAGCTTCGTTGTTTACAGACATCAGAAGGCATAAGCTGCTCATTGTCTGTAATGTACTTGGATGAATTGATTTATTTTCCACGAACTTGAAGGTCAGTAAGGTCAGTCTGCAACAGCGCTTGTATCCGAGATTTTACGGCGGTGCACAGCTAAGCCGGGAGCAAGTGCACGTGATCTATTTATACATCATCTAGTTATACAGTGCCCTAGATAAGGTTTTAAGCAATTGGGTATTTTGGACTACTTTTACCTATCCATTTCTCATTGAATTGGTTATCAGGATTTTTCCTTTGGGTACCCTGTTATATTAATGGGTGCAAGAATTACTGATAATCGGGTATTTACCCCATAGATTTAATTCTAATTGTATTGTTGTTGTTGTTTTCAAGATTTTAATTGGGTAAATACATCAAAAAGCAGCTTATCTAAGGTACTGATTTCTGTAGATGGAAAATTCGAGAGAGATATTCAGCTACTTTGGGAGAATATGAAAAAAAGTATTGTTTTTTAAATTAAAAAATCAGAAAAAGCAAACAAAAAAAAAAAAAAATCCATAAATCTTAAATCGAAATTATCAATGAGGGCAATATGCTGACGCATCAGAGTTGAAACTATGCTGTTAATCTGTAGCATAATCTCGGTTATTCTTACAATCTATTTATTTAGTAATACAGATGCAGCAGCGTCAGTTGCGCGTGGAGTTGCGCAATTGTAATAATATGTACGAGGACTGACTCTCTGTTTATTGTACTCTATGTAAGAATTACGGACAATTCGGCCCAAAGACAAGTCGGCCCAGGACAACTCGGCCCATAAAAAAAGTCGGCCCAAGACAACTCGGCCCAAGTCGTCCAATTTCAGAAGACAACTCGGCCCAAATCGCCCAAATTGCAGAAGGCCGCTCGGCCCATAAAAAACAGACCAGGCACCGCTTAATGTATTAAAATAATTGGATGGTGGCACTTTTATTGCTCTGTACCTGATGAATTCAGATAGCGACACAAATTTGATTACAAGCTAAGGAAGATAAATATACATGTAACCGCATCCTATCCATCACGCATACATGCAATGTGCAAGTAACTCAACAGTCTCAAATCAAATGAGCCACGCCTGTAACCATTTCCTTAAAAACTATTGGCTCGTATTTATACAGACCGTGTCGGCAAATAGAAGAAATTATTTAAACAAAAGTTGGTTTAAACATATTTTATTTCACAAAGTATACATGGGTACAAATATAATGTTATGAAAATACATATTAAAGGATCAGAACGAAAGCAATGTTACTTATTTAGTTCTTCTCCTTGATAATAACAACTGTGAAAAGAAGGCGAAGATCATGTACAAGTGATACTTTGAATTACTGTTCATATGCATTCATACAAATAATATAAACTACGATCTCATTCAATTAAAAAAAACTTAGATAATTGTATCATTAGAAAGAGTAGGAAAAGCAACAATTATAGAGAAACGTAGGTAAAACAGAAAATTTGGGTATGTCTGTACATCAGTATTGTGTATTTAGTTGTTTATTTAAAAAATGCAGTGGATTATTAGTTATAATGGAGGTTGTATATTAGGTGTGAAAGAAGGAGAAAGACTTGTTGACTTTGAGTACCTAAGTTTGGTTATTCAGAGAGAGAGAGAGAGAGAGAGAGAGAGAGAGAGAGAAAGAGAAAAAGAGAGTGGGGGGCGTGGGGGGGGGGGGGGGGTAGGGTGCGCGACAGTAATGCTTAAAAACTCCCTTGCTTCAAAACAAAACTAGCCGCATGGTAAGTTTTACAAGTATAATTCTGTACATTCTTAGAATTACTGCATGGCAGTGAATCTCTTGGTAGTGATTATATATTTTTGGACTTTCTCGAATATTTTCTTATTTGTATCGTAGGAGAGAGAAATATCACCGAAGAGAAGTAGATCAAGAGAGATTTCCTTGTACTGTGAAACTGTTTCGAAGAGCTCAGCCCGCGAGTTTCGATATTGAGGACATAGAAAAAAGAAATGTAGGTATTCTCGATATCGCCGCAGCGGCATAGCGGGGAATCCGTGATATTCTTCAAGAAAAGATCATAATTTAATGCACTGCATTTCGTTCTTAAGCGGGTGTGAAGAATTTGTGCATGTCTTTTGCCGGTATAGAAGTGCTTTGGTACGACTAAATTTTCTCTGTTGAGGTTGTGTTTAAAAGCAGCTATTGATTCTGACTGAGTAACATCAGACGGTAGATTATTCCACTCCCTCACTGTTGATGGAAGAAATGAATAGTAATAATTGTTAGATCTGGCGTCAACAGTTTGGAGAGCATGAGAATTCCTAAGATTGTATCGCGAAACGCTTCTAACAGTTTGTGGTACTAGGTCAGAAAGATATGATGGAGTCAAATTGGTGTACATTTTATAGAATAGGGTGAGTTTGTAGTTTCTTCGGCGTTTTTCTAAGGATTCCCATTTAACTTCGTTGTAAAGACAGTCTAAGGATATGAGTTTGGTGGTTCCAGTTGCAATTCGGGCTGCTTCATTCTGAATCTTGTCAAGCTCTTGTTTTTCATATAAGGTACAATTGTCCCAAATTACGTCTGCATATTCAAGTAGAGGTCGTATAAATACCATGTAAATAATTTCTAGGGATTTTCTGTCGAGCTTGAATTTGAGTTTCCTCATAACATTGATTCGTCCCCAAGCTTTCTCTTTGATATAATCTATATGTTTATGCCATGTACAATCAGTTGAGAAATAAACACCTAAGTGTTTGTGTGTTTCGACTTCAATTAGTTGTTGATCATTCATATTGAGTGGAGGATGAACAGGCTTATTCAGTTTGCGTGTGAAGATAAGAGATTCTGTTTTAGTTGGGTTGAAGAGCACTAGCCATGATGCAGCCCATTGTGATATTACATTTAGGTCAGAATTCAGATAGACAGCAGCTGTCATTGGATTATTTACTACGATAAAAAGACTCGTATCATCGGCAAAAAGTCTAATGTTTGCTCCAATGTCATTTACTATATCATTAATGTATAGTAGAAACAGTAATGGTCCCAGGATTGATCCCTGTGGGACACCAGCTAAAATGTAAATCAGTTTGAAGAAGCACCAGGAAGAACAACTCTTTGTTTCCTGTCAGAGAGATAACTCCTGAACCAGTTGAGCACAGCGCCAGTGACTCCTGCTGCCTCAAGTTTGTGAATAAGACCGGCGTGCCATACACGGTCAAAGGCCTTGCTTATATCACAGAGGACCGCACGGACCTCTTTACCATTATCCAGGGCTCGGCAGATAGTATCGTAAAGATATGTCAGTTAATTAACTGTCGAGTCGCCAGGTATGAAACCAGACTGTAAAGAGGTCAAAATATTGTTATCACGTAGATGATTATATAAATATTTGAAGACTAGTCTTTCAAAAACCTTGTCCTCTGAGTTTAGGAGAGTGATTGGTCTGTAGTTTCTAGGCAGGGCTGGGTCAGACATTACCTTCTTTATACGATTCAGGTACAATACCAGTTTGAAGAGATAGATTAAAAAGAGTACAGAGGGGCAGAGAAATTTCCATTGCCAATTCTTTAAGAACACGATTGTTTATTCCATTGGGTCCAGAAGCTTTACCCGTTGGCAGTGATTTTAAGACTAACTGAACTTCATTTGGAGTAAGGACGATGCTACTTAATCTAGACTTTGTTACACATGTTAATTCTGGTAGTGATGCATTCTGCTCATCTAACACAGTTTGGCTTTGAAACAAAAGTTGGCAAATTCTTATTGTTCAAACTTACTAATCATTAACCTTTTGTTACTTATCATTAAGCTTAGTAAATTTCAGTGCTAGTCGTTAATCAGTGAGTTAGCTTAACATATAATTAAATCAAACATTGAAATAGTTTAAGTTTGAATTAAATAGTTAAAGGAGATTAACCACTGATTATTGATTAAAGGTAATTTGCCGCTGATTGCCACCGTTCACGAAAGTCTCTAATAATTTTTCTTTGTTTTTTTTTAAAGTTCGATTTTTTCGCTTTTTTCATGACTGAATTTAAAGAATTAGATAGATAGATAAATAGATAGATGGACGGACGGACGGGCGGGCGGGCGGGCGGGCGGACGGACGGACGGATAGATAGATAGATAGATAGATAGATAGATAGATAGATAGATGTGTAAGTTGGATGGATCTCACGCACTTTTATTTTCAACAGTGAATGAATTGTTTCGGTCACTTACATTATGCTGCTATAACCATCAGATGTCATTTAAGTTAGAATATGCACTTTAGCGGTCTGATCTAAGATATCACTACCAGGAATTATCGTACTACAGGAACTGTCACTCAGGTTATCGATATTCCAATTTAGATCGGTTTCGATTAATTCCCTTTGACTGGAGGCCCGTAAGCGTCGTCTTACACACAGCTGGTGTGTAATCAACCCAGTGTCACACACCTACAGTACTACTACAATTCAGATTAAAGCATGTGTGGATGCATTGCTCTTGGACCCAATATACACTGGAATAGGTCCGAGTTAGAATGAATGAATGAATGAATGAATGAATGAATGAATGAATGAATGAATGAATGAATGTCAGCAGATTATTCAGTATAATTTTCAAAAGAATATCAATTGTTTAACCTAAGAATTGATTAATAATGATAATAACAAAATATTAATTAATTGATTAAAATAAATTATTATTACTATTATTATTATTATTATTTCATTATTTCAAATTGAATAAAAAGTGTTGTATTTAGTTATAGATAATTCAATATGATTTTTAAACGAATTTAAATAGTTTAACCTAAGAAAACAAAAGCAATTAATAAATTAAAAAAAGTGTTATATTTAATGAATGGTAATTCGGTAAGATTTTAAAATGAAGAACAATAGTTAATCTAAGAGAACAAATGAGTTGATTAATTAAGGTTGTATTTAATTACTGATGGTAGTTTGGTACAATTTTTGAAAGAAAAACGATCATTTCACCTGGAGAAAACAAATGGGAAAATTTAATTAAATATAAGTAATTTGAAAAAAAAAATGAATGAATGAATAAAAAAAAATTACTTTATGATAACCATAAACTAAAGAAAGAAAGAAAGAAAGAAAGAAAGAAAGAAAGAAAGAAAGAAGCCTATGGATAATGAATACGGGAGAAAGACCTATGTCATCCACTTCTTAACATCATAGGACAGTCTGCGTACCTCCGTTATTAAGTTATCCTAAGACATTTGTTGTTACAATACGAAAGAAAGAAAGAAAGAAAGAAAGAAAGAAAAAAAAAAAAAGCATATGGATAATGAGTACAGGGGAAAGGCCTATGTCATCCACTTCTTAACCTCAAAGGGCAGTCTCCATACCTCCGTTATTAAGTTAGGTTATGCTACATTTGTTAGTACAGTAATTAAAGCTACCTACTCTTTAAGGTGATCTAGGTAACCTATTTCACATCAGTACTATCACCACAGATTAAAGAAACCTATTAATCAGAATGCAATCAAGTGTGTTTAATCAATGCTCACCAGACACCATGATATGCGGCGTCTGATCTGGGTCTAAAGTTCTTATCTATTTGTCAATATCCCTTTTTTAGCATAAATGAGTAATATCAAATATTACTGTGTTTTAAGCAACCTTCAGGTATGTGCCCTTTTTGGACCAAGGCCCCATTGCGCTTTCTGAGCAAGGTTATGCTCTTTGCTTAATGTGTGTTACAGATCTGATTGTTAAGATCAGTATGTGCAGATGCTTATGCTAAACAATCCTACTGGCCATTCTGTGCCTGAGCATAGTAGTAGTATTAGGGTACATACATGATTAGAAAAAAAAAAAAAAAAAAAAAAAACACACGCAAATTTAGAGGTTTAAATTATTGGTAATTTGATAATTTAGTAGTTTGAAACCAGTCTGCAAAGCTCACACAGACCATCAGCTGGACAGAGGTGTACAAACAGGACATTTCTTTCAAGAGAGGTACATAAATAGCTTTGGGCTATTTGTTCACAGCATAAAGACAATTAGCTATTTCATAAACTTAGGACCCATTGGTGGCGCGAATTAGCATAGTACTTATCAGTTAGCACTTTGGGTAAAAGTTTTGCAGACAACATAAATATGGGACAATTTTCTCCAGTTCTCCATTAAAACATATGTTGTAGGTATTAATTTGATGCACCACGGTGAAGCAAAAACATGTTATGAGTACTCATTTGAAGAACCTTGGTGAGGCTCATCTAATGAGTACCCACAACATATGTTTTTATGGAGAAAAAAATACAATCACCAAATACTTATCCTGAACGATTTTCCTCTGTATGTTTTATTTTCAAAACAGGATTTGACATTTCATGAAAATTGTCTCCAATGAAGACTATTTGCATGAAGTGTCAAATCCTATTTTCTGGATAAACTAAGACAATAACCACTTTATCGCATGCTGAATTAGCCCAGAAAGCGATAAACGTTTAGGGATCAAATATCACCCCCACCCCAAAAAAGGAAATGGTTTGACATTTCTTGCAAAGCATCTCCATTGCAAACAATTTGCATGAAATGTCAAATCCTATTTTCTGGGGGAAAATTCAACAAATATCACCAGTTTTTTGCTGCTGAAGTAGCCCAGAGAGTGGAAAAGGTTAAGGGTTAAACATTTTACCCTCCCCACCCCCACAAAAAAGAAAACAACAAAAAATAAAGTTTGACAGTCCATACAAACTGTCTCTGTTGGAGACAATTCGCATGACATGTCAAAGCCTACTTTCTGGGAAAAATAAGAATATCATCATCACTTTTCCCTTGATGCATGAACGTTGTTTACAATCATTTAAACTTAAGAAAAAAAAATAGACAAACTGTCAAAAAACTTTCATAAAAATTAATGTAGAATATGCTATTTCTAGTTTTATCTTATCATCTCAAGAATTGCAGGACCACGCGACCTGTCTCAGATAAAGGACAGTTGTGTCAGATTATGAAAAAAGGGAAATTATGTATTATGCAAACACTAAAGATCCAGATCAGTCTGCGCACTCTGATCATGATTTTAAATCTTAATCAATATATTCTACAGTAATTAGTGTTTATTTAGTTACACGGTTAAAGATGGTGCTTTGTTTGCCCATATTCCTTGATCATAGTTATAATGGTCCTTTTCAAATGTTGATGTTCATTTGATATTTTGACCACTTTGTTTTTATTGCATGAGGTATAGATTAAGCTATTATTACATTGTCCAGTGGCCTGAGGCTTCTAGTTCCCACGGGATAATAATAATAATGGTAGACAAATGGAACCAGAAAATAACGTGCTGTTATTTAACTTGTATTTATATATGTTTGAACAATTTTTTTAATGCTAATATAAATGAAAGTAAAATGTTTTGTTGATCGTTTCAAGAACTTTGAGATGTCTTCAAGTAACATAAGAAACAATTATGATTGAATCTTTTTTCAAAAAAAAAAAAAAAAAATGGGCCTTATGAATTATGCGATCAATGTAGACCCGATTAGTCTGTGTGTCCGCTGAAATACATTGATCAGTCTATACTGCATGTTGAATACAGCTTGCACAATCTATCAAAGAAAAATGTATGCACATGCTGATCTGGAACTACAATGGTTGCTGCTTTTATTTGGAGAGACTCGTGTTATTTTTGTGTTGGGTAATTAGCAAATATGGATAAAATGTCGTTTTCCTTGGATTATGACTGTTACTACTATCCTAGATTTTTAGACAGAGAGGTCTGTGCCAACGGTGTAGACCCAGATCAAATGTCACATTACGCATTGTGTGTTCAGGGTCTACACTATTTTACACTTACCCAGCAATGTTTAGACAAATCAGCTGGTTCTGTAATGGCATTGTTAAAAAGATAGGGCAAGTGTTGTAAAGAGTAGAACTTGATCGAATCATCTGGCATCCCAGGTTTGTTTTTGAAACAATTGTCTTTAGAGTAATGTTTGAAAAGGTGTGTACTGAACAATTTTTTAATCTGACTGAGAAAGTGGTTTATAGTATTTAACCTCGGGATTCTGATAAACACACCATAAGAAAAGGCAGTGACCCTGATCAGACATTACATCACAGAGTATCTTAACAAAGGTCTACACTGTTTGCCACTCAGATAGCAGGTATAAGCTGTGTCAATAGGTAGCCAAACGGACTTGATCAAATTTCAGTATGATAGTAATTTAATGTGTCTAATAGGGTTTATACGGTAATTACCAATATTTTACCCCTAAATACACATGTACGATAGTATAAACTGTCCATGTGGCTATTTTACAAATAAAACATTTCGAATATGACCAGCTTAATAATATTTATTCTTCGGAATTGTGATGTACAACATACTAATAATAATAGTAGTAGTAAATACTACTACTACTACTACTAATAATAATATCATTAGTATCATTATGTTTCAATTTCCTAGATAACCATTTTATGAAACAAAATTTCTGAAAATAATATCAATTATCATTTTGTTTTAATGTATTTTGTTTTAAATATTATATTTTTTTTTATTAAATATACATATTTAACACCGCATGTTGAATAGAGCTTGCACATTCTATCAGAGAAAAAAATGTATGCACATGCTGATCTGGAACTACAATGGTTGCACGTCATATTTAATGCTGCTTTTATTTGGAGAGACTCTTGTTATTCACAGATTTAGAGAACGTTTGAGAGAGAGAGAGAGAGACTCAATCTCATTCATTTAGTCCTTATTTGTGTACAGGAATCTAAAATGAGCAAATCGTGTCAATTAAAGTGCTAGTTTATGCAAAAAGATCAAATATTGGATTTGATTCTGTTTGTGCAATTAAAATTGCGCATAAGCATGTATATCAATTATGTAAAAAGTGATTTCGTTGTTTTGTTTTGTCAAGATAAGGACATAATTGGCATTCATTAGCAGTAATTGTTATTAAGAAAACATCGCAAGAGTGGCCGTGCATTTAGGCATTTTTCTTGTATCCCGACAAAGCATTTTTTTTTCATCATTAAACAAACAAAAAAAACACACACAAAAAAAAAAAAACAAAAAAAAAAAACAAGTAATTAAGCAGTTTGTAGTTTTCCTATGGTCAAAAGTAATTATATCAAATTTTCATTAAAGCTTCAATAAATTGCCGAATAAAAACATAATTCGACATAAACAAAAATTAAATAAATAAGTTTATATTATCATAAATATATATCTTTGTTTTCCTTTTTGAAGCTAAATAATCTTTATAATACTATCAATGGATACCAATTCTTTTTTATTTTCCAATTCTTACAACCTCTTTTGCAATTCATGCTAGTATCATGTGTACACAAGACCTGCGTCTGTGTAATCATTACACATTTTCTCTCCGCATTTTTAAAATATAGCTATATTCTGCAACCTGTGGGCCATTTTTAATAAAATAATTTATTCAATATTTTATTACATAACTATAGATATTAAATAAATCTATCGAATGAGAGGTTATAATGAACGGAGAAATTTTAAAAAATATGACTTTTGGGCGATTGAATCAAGGCAATTTTTCATTTTTGCTGTAAAATACAAAGACTTAATAAGGAAAAACCCTTGTAGCATTCATTACAATCTGGGCCATTTTAAATTTTATCTTATTTCAACAAATTTGGTATCAAATTGAAGCAGATACATTTTCCCATCTATTGCGAGGTTATAATAATATCTTGTATTATTGAAAATAAATGATTTTATTAGTTAAATGATGGGCTCCTATATAATTCTATACATTTCCACACTAGTACCTGTCTGAGAACTAGCGACATGCTGTGACGTCACAGAAGGGACCGATTGGTGCGGATTAATACCTGTAGTACGAGAATTCCTGCATATGTCTGCATATGCGTTTTATTCAACAGGTACAGGGCAATAAAAGTACCACCATCCAATTATTTTTTTAATACATTAAGAGGTGCCTGGTCTGATTTTCTTGGGCCAAGGGGTCTTCTAAAGTTAGGGCGATTTGGGCCGAGTTGTCTTCTGAAATTGGGACGTTAATCGTTATAGTCATGGGGTTTTCCGATAATCTCCGAGCGCTCCGGAGATAAGCAAGTTACCTGTATTCGGTCCTCAGTTTAATAGGAAAATGTATAGAAATACACAAATAAATTTCTTTCCTAATTTAATACATTTTCCGACATTTAATTATAACGTCTAGGATGAATGAGCATTTCAAGCTTTTTAATCTGGTATAAAAATCATAGAAATACGTCAATGAGAAGTTTCTTCCATCTGAGCCCAAAGTATTCTTCCTTCTAATCCTAATTTTCTTATAGAATTTTATTCAGATTACGCGAATCTTCGTTTTTGGACCTAAAAAACATATATAAACTAGCATTGGCGAATCTATTATAACGTATGAGCAGAAAGTTAGTATTCCGTGTAATTTATTCATATATAGCTAAACGGGAAGTTTCTTCCATTTACGCCTAATTTTGCTTACATGTACTTTTAATCCGAACGTCGAACTATTAGTATGGCCGAAAATTTTCTGTATATAATTCGTTAAGACATTCTAAGCATGCGATCATATACTTGACACCAGCAACTTGTGTCAATATCATGCGAAAGTTTATTTATTTATTAATTTATTTATTTATTTCCCCATCGCATGATTTTCAACACAAAGTGAGAGTGATGAATGAATGAATGGAACGAACGAACGAACGAACGAATGAACGAACGAACGGACGGACGAGCGAGCGAGCGAGCGAGCGAGCCAGCGAGGGAGGGAGGGAGGAAGGGAGGGAATAAATGAATGAATGAGAGAGAGAGAGAGAGCGAACGAACGAGCAAGTGAGTGAGGGAGGGACGGAGTGTCTGACTGATTTCGAGAGTGTGTGAATGAATTTATCGGCGGATATAAAGTTGACTTCAGTAATTTCAAACGATGTTCAACTTTTAATTACTGTACATCTATTCAAACAAACAAAGATGGTCAAAATATGTTTTGATTGGAATCAGTGTAAATCGTTACATAAACAATCATTATCACTTAATCGTACAGGTAGCCAATAACAGTACCAAGGGAAACAAGTACATTTTTGGCCACGGGCTTAATTCACAGATACATGTAGTACAGGAGTTTTCGATTTGACACCGTAACGAGTTTTCTGCGAGATGTTTATTCCGTCTAAGTGAGTGTAATGTGACACATTTTCGTTTTATGTGACGGGTCAGATGTGGGGGTCAGATGAAAAAAAAAAAAAAAAAAAAAAAAAAAAAAGAAAAAGAAATCACATAGCCATCAGTTGGGCGTACAAAAATTTTCGTTCGAACGTCCGTCCGTAGACGCATCCTTGTGCGCTCCATTACTCTGATACCCTTAGACATATTTGATAATATTTGGTAGGAATGAAGAGGAGTACCAGTAGGCGTGTCGCGTGCAAGAGAGACAACTCTCACTATCTTCGTTATGTTGTTATCTCTCCTGAAGCCGAAATTTTGTACAGGCCGTTACTCCCATACTGTTTGAGATTATTTGATAATATTTGGTAAGGATGAAGAGTACGAACAGTAGGCGTGTCACGTGCAAGAGAGACAACTCTCACTTTCTTCATTATGTAGTTATCTCCTCTAAAGCAGAAATCTGTAGAAATCCTTGAGCGCTCAATAACTTTGATACCCTTAAATATATTTTGATAATACTTGGTAGGAATGAAGAGGAGGACCAATAGGCGTGTCGCGTGCAAGAGAAACAACTCTCACTATCTTCATTGTGTAGTTATCTCCCCTGAAGTTGAAATCTTGTGCAGGCCATAACTCTCATGCTGTTTGAGATAATTCTATAATATTTGGTAGGAATGAAGAGGAGGACTAGAAGGCGTGTATCGTGCAAGAGAGACTCTCACTTTCTTCTTTATATAGTTATCAGCCCTGAAGCAGAAGTCCGTAGATGCATACTTGTGCGCCCTATAACTTTGATTCCCTTTTACATATTTTGATAATATTTGGTAGGAATGAAGAGTAGTACCAGTAGGCGTGTCACACAACTCTCATTTTCTTCGCTATGTAATTATCTCCCCTGAACCCAACATCTTGTGCAGGCCATAACTCCCATACTGTTTGACTGTTGTCAGGTAACACTCCGTGTAACTATCTACGTCATACTGATGGAAGCCAGCTTCAGTGTAAACTAGAATTTGGAACCACAGATTTCTTTAATATGTTACAACTCAGTATCTTGACACATACTGCAGTTGGTGGGGCACAAAGTCCCTTTTTCATAGCTAATTTGATAGTCAGGCTGCTTACCACTTATACTTAAATTGCTGGGGACATTTTTTTTTATCGAAAAGTTGTCCAGAGTATTCTTGGTAACAGAAAGCACAATGAAAGCAGCAATTCAGAGATATTTGTGTCCCGCCTATTGGCAGACATATCAAAAGTCACCATTGTACGACATTAAAAGAGGCACCTATTTTCTGAATACTAGCAACATTCAAAATGGCTTCTGTATGACGTAAGCACAAATAGCTACCATGGAGTTCGTTTCCTGATGCTTGTTAGGCGGAAAAAAAAACGTCTTCAGAAATTAAGCCATGAAAGCTTTAAAGAGCGCAAGATCAGCTATTCAGTGGAGCTCTTATGCCAGTTGCATGTATAAGAGAACAACTAAGGTTTTGGCAAGACAGCTACTTGCACTGAATGCTGTTTTTGCTTAACACACCATATTATTCAGCTGGCCACCGAAATGCATTTATCTTAAGTCATAGTGAGCTAATAAATTAAGACATCATGATTTTTAACTTTTATTTAACTGAAAAAATATCCAGATAACAAATCAAGACTAGAAAATAATTTGAGGCCTCCTACAGGAGTTCGCCTGTTTTTCTTAGATGAGGAGGAGAATAACTTTTAGTTTAGGGGAAAGGTAATAAACAACTGCAGGATGCTGAATGCTCAGGGTACTGAATGCTAAAGCTGAAACTCTGACTTTGACACATTCTAGTAAAAAGCAATAAATTCACGATGGCAAACCTCCTCTGGAAGGCCTTAAATGAAGTCCTTGTTCTAGGACCAGTATTGCTCATTAACTAATTCTGACTTCAAATATACGAGGGATGTTCGAAATGAATTGCTCATTTCTATCTGGAGACTTCAAACTTCAAGTTAGCCCAAAAGTACTCATTTTCATGCCCTCGAAGTACTCCCCGTGGCTAGAAATGCAAAGTTTCAGCCGATGTATCCACTTCTTGAAGGCGTCACGGTACGCTGATTTGGGCACAGTAATAAGGTACTGATGAATGGCAGATCCAAGTGCCTGTCGGGACTGGTATTTCCGCCCAGCAAGGAATGCTTTCAATTTCGGAAACAAAAAGAAATCACATGGGGCAAGGTCTGGGGAATACGGGGGGTAAGGCAAAACAGTTACTTTTTCTTTCTTCAAAAACGCCGTAACTATTGCGGAGGTATGAGCTGGGGCATTGTCATGTTGAAGACGGACATGTTTAAAACCAGTGGCAGGGCGTCGTTTCTGATAATACTTTTTCAGTTTCTTCAGTACTACGTCTTTGTAGTACTTTCCGGTGATGCTTTTGCCCTTTTTCACTGGCACTTTTATTGCGACTCCTTCACCAGAGAAGAAGATTGCATACAAAACCTTCTTTGTACTCAAAGAACGTTTGGCAATTATTGGGCGTTTGCTGTGTTTAGTGGCCCAGATCTTATTGCTTACCTTTCTGACGGGCTCGAAATAATGGACCCAGACATTGGCAAACTGCTTTTTGTCATATTTTGGAAACATTTGAAGCAGCTTTTTGGCCACTTTAACCCGTTGCCTCTTTTGCTCGTCAGTCAACAGATGTGGCACCCATCTAGCAGAAATCTTTCTGACTTTCAAATGCTTCTTCAAAATAAGGTGAACCGTTGATATTGATATGCCTACCTTTCGTGCATATCACGAACTGTAAATCTGGCATCTCCTTCAATGATTTCCTTTATTTTGGAAACGATTTCTTTACGAGATGCAGATTTTGGCCTACCTGATTTCGGTGCATTTTTGATGGACTCTACACCAGACTCAAATTTCTTTTTCCACCGCCGAACTGTGTCATAAGACACACAAGAAGGTCCAAAAGCAGTAGAAATTTCAGTCATCAGCTTCTTCAAAGAACAACCAAGTTTTGAGCGAGCTTTGATGTAAGCCCGTATTTCATCTTTTTTGTCGACGCTTCTACCAAACATTTTTACTGCAATGGTCAATGACTGCGTGTATTCAAATGGCAAATTTTATGTCTTACACTCAGTCTAACATGTACATTTATATACCATTGTGTAGATATTGAATAGCCCTCTACAGGTATGTATTGGTTTTTATCGTGCCCCGCGTGGATATCGAGCTAGAGGACAATAAGCAATTCATTTCGAACATCCCTCGTAGGGATGTTGCAAACTGTTAATCTATCAAAGATAGTTGAACCGATTAGAAAACAATTCAATGTACAGAAAACATAATGAAATGGAATCATTTATGCAGTTTGTTTAGTAAAGGAAATAACTGTAAGCATTTTTAAGTAGTATGTAGAGAAAGTGAAAACAAGAGGCCCATGGGCCACAATTCGCTCACCTTATAAAAACAGCTATTGCATATTTACAAACGCCATGCAATATTCTTCCAGTATTGCCACAGTAACTGACATACCATAAAAAGGTCAAAGGTCATCCTAGTCTCATTAAACTTTAACAAACTTGGTAGACCTTGAGTCCCCAGTGCTGTATACCAAGATTCCCCTCCCCCACCCCCCAACAAAAAAAAAAAAAAAAAAAAAAAAAAAACTTTCTTAGTACTGGAGAAGAAGATTTTTAAGGGTTTTTTTACCATATATGGGCATGGCAGCCATCTTATTCAATGGTGCAGAACCATTTGAACAAATTGTCAACATCTCTTCGACAGAAAACCCCAAGCGAAATCTGGTGAAAACTGGTAAAGCGATTTCAGAGAAGAAGACGTTTAAAGATTTCATGATTTTATACCTGTTTATAGCCCAGGGGCAAGGGCAGACAACCCCGGGGGGATTTTAAGAGTTTTTACCATATATGGACATAGTGGCTGTCTTGTTCAATGGCGCGGAACTATTTGAACAAATTGGCAATACTCTTTTGACAGAAGGCCCCATGTGAAATCTGGTGAAAATTGCTCAATCAGTTTCAGAGAAAAAGACATTTAAAAACTACACAATTTTATACATGTGTATAGCCTAGGGGCAAGGACAGATAACCCTCAGGGGACAAAAATTTGATTATAACTAAAATTATTTACTACTTTAATCACACATTGTAAGTTTCAGCCAGTAGTCTTTAATAGATTTTGAGAAAATGGCTTTTCAACGTTTTCCCCATACAAATGTATGGGGATGCAATTTTGACCTTGCCGTAAAAAAGGTCAAAGATCAACTTACGGTCATAATTTGAATAAACTTGGTAGGCCTTGAGTCCTCCATGCTATATACCAAGATTCAGCCCCAACGCTTTCTTGGTTCTGGAGAAAAAGACTTTTAAATGTTTTTACCGATACGGGCATGGCGGCCATCACGTTCAATGACGTGAAACCATCTAACAAATTGGCAATACCCTATCAACAGAAGACGCCAAGTGGAATCTGGTGAAAATTGCTCAAGCGGTTTCGGAGAAAAAGACATTTAAAAACTATATAATTTTATACATGTATATAGCCCAGGGGAAAAGGCAAATACCCCCCAGTGGACAAACGTTTGATTATAACTAAAATGTTTTACTACTTTAATCACTCGTTGTAAGTTTCAGTCATTAGTCTTTAATACATTTTGAGAAAATGTTTTTTTTAACGTTTTCTCCAAACAAATGTGTGGATGCAAATTTGACATTGCCGTAAACAAAGTCAAAGGTCAACCTAGGGTCATCATTTGAACAAACTTGGTAGACCTTGAGTCCATGATACTATGTACCAAGATTCAACCTTGAAGCTTCCTTGGTTCTGGAGAAGAAGATTTGTAAGTGTTTTTATTATATATGGGCATGGCGGCCATCTTGATTTGAGGACCGCGACCATGTGTACAAATTTTCAATCCCCCTTTAACAGAAGGCTCGTCATGAAGTTTGAAGAAAATTGGCCCAGGGGTTTCAGGGGATAAGTCGTTCAAAGGTGTGGACGGACGGCAGAGGGCAAGTGATCATAATAGCTCATCCTCAACCTTCGGCTTAGGTGAGCTAAAAAGTTATTCATCACTCACGGCAATTTAAACCTCTGCTTTTGCACGGCTTTGAAATGTAATTTGAGGCTGTAAAATGATATAAAAAAAATGACAGAATCCAAAATTTGCATCCTGTGATATATATAACTGTAATGCTCATACCTCAAGGGCCCTAATGGTATAAAAACGATCACGATAGTAATTTGTCAAAGTTTGCTTGTAAATATAGTGTGCCATCAAATGAGTGCATCTTTGTCCTTACAAATGCATAAAAGTGAACAAATCTGATAACATACACATATATCCCATCACCTGAAATCAAGTGGATGGCTGCAATAGTTTCAACAACTGGTTTACTTTTAGCAAAACAAATGAGCAAACAGGGTTTGATTCCAAAACTGTTTCACCTAACAATTGGACCGTTTCTATCATAATTTTGAAACCAAAACAGGTTTCTTCATAACAGAAACCAGACGACCAATGGTCCTGTAGCTCATCCTAAGACTATATGTTCTCAGCAAGCTTATGGTAACAATTTTAACCCTTGTCATGCTGAATAAATTAAGATGCCACGTCCACTTAAAATTTCCAGCCAATCAAATTACTTAATCCAGATTGTTGATATAAATTCACATACTGAATGGCAAATAGTACACTGTTAGCAAAGGCTGGTATATCCAGGTTCAGCAAGTCAAGGGCTAAAGACTTATGGAAGCCAGCATTGTTTGAAAAACCTTTGGTCTCTGTATCCTATAATGACGGTGTGGACTTTAGCTTTAATTAATTTAGCAAAGCAGACACTTCACTTAAAATATGTCTTTGATGAAGCTACATAGCAAATAACAAAGGCCTGGTATTTTAACACAAGAAGAGTTTTTCCAATCTGAGTCTATGTAAATCTATTGACTCCTAAGGCGTTTTTGTGAACTCAGTATTATGCATAGACATGTCTTATGGAATCCTGTACCTTACCAAATCCATTGAATATGATATTATTTTGTATCGTTGTTACGTAAAATGCACAGACTACTATATGAAAGCAGCCAAGTGATTTGGCAAAAACAATCAATATTTTATTGATTATACCAAGAGTTATGTTGCATGTACCTATTATTATGTCTTATACCCCATATTGTGCCTTGTGCACCAAGTATAATATACATACTTACCTTAAGACAGTTATGGCTTTCCATACATTATGGTGTTTTTTTTTGTTGTTTTTTTTTGTTTTGTTTTTTTGTTGTTGTTGTTGTTTTCCAAATTGTAATATAAGATTAAAATCAAAATATTATTAGAAATAATAATAATAATACTAAATATTAAACATGCAAAATACTTTTTTAATTACAATATTTCCCCCCAATGTTATGTTTTAAATTTTGCTAAACATATAGTGAAGGTGTCCACTTTTGCATTAAGGTGAAGGGGGAGTGTCCCAGGGGTAGGCGGTTGAGTCTCTTAGGAGCAGGGTGTTCCAGGGTACGAAACCATAACAGGCACAACCCCTACACCTGCGTCTGTACGTCGTCTAACGTCCGTTGTAGAATTCGTCGGTCGTCCTTGCTGTAGGCGTAGCCGGAAGAGGAAATGGTGGATAATTAAATGTGTGTTTGGCTGCGGCTAGCAAGGTCTGAATGACACTGTGGAACTTAATCCTCTTTTTATAGTGCACTCCTGTCTTTAAGGACATGTCTTTGATCTATCTTGCATTGCGCCTAAGTAGGGGCAATAAAATCATTAGTGAATGGTACCACTTTTGGCCTCATTTTCCCTATGTCGTGTAAACAGAAATACCTTCTTGGAGCAATTCCGTTAAGTACGCAGAATATTACACTTTGCATGCTGGGTAAAAAACTTCAGCAGATGACATTTTGAAATATTTTTATTATTTTTCCAAGAAAATAGGATTTGACATTCCATGCAAATTGTAAGGAGAATTTGCATGAAGTGTCAGATCCTATTTTCTAGAAAAATAAGAAAAAATATCATCAGTTTGTCATCTGCTGAATTTGCCCATAGCATGGGAGAAAATATCAAGAATCCTAAATACTGTCATATATTTTGAGCTTTGAATTTACATGTTTTTATGCCCCCGCCATTTTCAGTGGGGGAGGGGGGGGGGGGGGGGCGCATATAGTATCACCGCTGTCCGTACGTACGTCCGTCCCGTCCGTCCGTCCCGTCCCGTCCGTCCCGTACGTAGGTTTCCGTGCGATATCTTTTGAAAGGATTGGTGTATTGGATTGAAATTTTATACACAGGTATATAATCATAAAATGTAGGTCAAGTTCGATTTAGGGTAAAATCCACCAATTATTTTGGGAGTTATGGCCCTTTTAAACTTTGAAAAATTTTCAATTGGATTGAAATTTTGTACACAGGTATATAATCATAAAATGTAGGTCATGTTCGATTTAAAGTAAAATCCATCTATTATTTTGGGAGTTATGGCTCTTTATCAACTTTGAAAAATGGTTACCGTTCCATAACTTTTGAAAAGATTAGTGTATTGGATTCATATTTTATACACAAGCATATAATTATAAAATATAGGTCAAGTTCGATTTAGGGTAACATCCACCAATTATTTTAGGAGTTACGGCCCTTTATCAATGTTGTAAAACAGTTGAAAAATGGTTTCCGTTCGATATCGTTTGAAAAGATTAGTGTATTGGATTCAAATTTTATACACAGGTATATAATCATAAAATGTATGCCAAGATGGATTTAGGGTAAAATCCACCAATTATTTTTGGAGTTATGGCCCTTTTTCAACTTTGAAAAATGGTTTCAGTTCCATAACATTTGAAAAGATTAGTGAATTGGATTCATATTTTATACACAAGCATATAATTATAAAATATAGGTCAAGTTTGTGTTAGGGTAAAATCCACCAATTATTTTGGAGTTTCGGCCCTTTGTCAATATTGAAAAATAGTTGAAAAATGGTTTTCGTTCGATATCTTTTGAAAAGATTAGTGTATTGGATTCAAATTTTATACGCAGGTATATAATCATAAAATGTATGTCAAGTTGGATTTGTGGTAAAATCCACCAATTATTTTTGGAGTTATGGCCCTTTTCAGCTTTGAAAAATGGTTTCCGTTCCATAATTTTTGAAAAGATTAGTGAATTGGATTCATATTTTATACACAAGCATATAATTATAAAATATAGGTCAATTTTGATTTAGAGTAAAATCCACCAATTATATTTGGGGTTACAGCCCTTTTTCAACGTTGAAAAATAGTTTCAGTTTGATATCTTTTGAAAACATTAGTGTACTGAATTCAAATTTAACACACAGGTATATAATCATAAAATAGAGGTCAAGTTCCAAGTAGGGTAAAATCAACCCATTATTATGGGAGTTATGGCCCTTTTTCACCTTCAAAAGATGTTTTCCTTCCGATATTTTTTTTTTAAAAAGATTGATTTGTCCCTTTTTTCAACTTCATTTTTTGCAAAATACCTGCGTGTGGTTGAGGATGGCCCTGGGCGGGGGCATCTGTGTCATACTGACACATTTCTAGTTTTGAAAAAAAATCACACATTTTGCTCAAATTTCTCCAGGTCCGTGCGACTTTTACAGTTCTTTTTTCCAGAAGTTCCCATGCAATTCCATTATGCAGTTAGTTTCCCAGCGGGAACCTGACGTTTATACATCGCCGCTTTAACGTCGATGCAACGCCATGGCGTTTATACAACGTAACATTAACGTATGACGCTGCATCGATGTTAATGTGATGTATTAATGTCGTGTGCCCGCTGGGTTGTTTCGGCATTTTCTGGTTGATCGTTTCGGTCAAATATTATAAACAACTGACCGGATTAGGGTAAAAGATTACCTCGCTGCAGTAAATGATCAGCATACAACAGCATATGGCTTAATCAGGGAAACATTAGCATACGATAAAAGATTACATTGCTGCAGTTAGTAATTAGCACACAACAACCATAACAACGCATGATTATCAGCAGAGAACTAGTAGCTAGATAGATATTCTTTATTTCCTCCCAAGTAGGAGAGTATGGCATACAATAATTAAGTATATAATAGACAATCTATATAACTACATATACATACACACATACATTTACATATACGCACATGCACAAACATATACTCATACCTTTATATATGTATGCACAATGCATATATATACAACAAAGATATTTACAGTATGGTCTAAATTTGAAGATGTTACATGTTCAAAATATGTTCAAAATATGCGCACCTATACGGATACACATATATGCACATATACAATTAAAATGCATGTGTACATATACACACATACGCAGGTGCACATATATACATAGAACACTTCAGAATATTCTTTCCTTGTGAAAAGGAAATACCAATAAATGTACATATGTGTGTATTTCCCCGTCTTCCTTTCCTTACCGAAACGAAATGCAAGGAGATGGTGAAAGGACGGGAAAACTACACGCTAACTACACGCTTTATCGGACGCCAATTGCCCAGTGCACATCGGCTGTCAATCGTAATATCCCTACAATATACGTGTGTCTTAGACCCGATCATGTGATATCCCATAACATTCTATACACTTGATATCCCATAACATTCTATACACTTGTATATCTGCACAAGCCATGTACAGATATACATGTACATAGAAGCAATACACATATAGCAATAATGATTGTGTTGGGGTTTAACGACACGTCAACCCTTAAGGGTCATTTTGTGTCGTCTCCCAGAGAAAGGGAGAAAAGAGATAGAAGAGGAGATGAAAGAGAGGGACAGGGAAGAAAGAGGAACAGGAATGAAAGTGAAGAAACAGAAGAAATAAAAACATTCCCCCTCTACCCTTACCCACTACAAGGATAGCAGGCCTTGCCCAACTGTAAGCCAATATCAGTTGGACGCCCCGGTGATGTAAGATACACAGCACCTTCGCACCACCCGACCACCCCCACATATAGCAATAAATAGATGCTAAAGAGTATTCAGTTCAGCATTCGGTATCTGCTCCACATTTTGTGGAGGTTGAAAATACAACAAAATGTGAATTGTTCATGCTTGTCTTGCAAGACTTCGATAAGAACATCATTTTCCATGCCGAGTAGAATATTTGATACCAGACTTTTGTCTTGATTGCTTAGAAACTCATAAGCTGCGAAATTAATATCCAAGATATTTTGCCACAGTTTGGATCTTTCTAGGTTCAAAAACCGACAGTCATGTATACAATGATCTACTATATTATTATAATTTATATTGCAATGCCTGCAGATGTTATTTTCGTAATGAAATTCAGCTAAATTGGAAATCATTTGTATTACTGAAGTTCAAGGAGAAAGCAGTTTGCGATTTGCTTTAGAGGAGTTCCATATCCAGTGAGGGCCATACTCCGACTGCAGGCTTCTAAATCGACTAAAGTCTGGTAACAATGTTCTGTTATTCCAAGCTAAAACTACATTCTCATGTATCTTGCTCTTTATCAAGCGCTTCCAATGATATTTGCTTGGAAATGTACTATTTTCTATAAAACCATACACAGTATGCCTAAGTTGATATTTCTCCAGCAGTCTAATAATATCTGGTATGAAACCGGATTGCTGGTCAGCATATGTCATGTACGAGAATAATCTAAATAAAAATACATTTTTTACCCATACACTGTAATCAAGTCTACATAGTTGACCGAAAAGTATCAGCTTCTTAAAATCTATTTCATTTTCTATAGGGTATATACATAATAGACTCAAGGCAACGTCTGTGCGCGTACGTGTATTTAATGATTGCATGTGTTTCACGCAGAATCTATGGGCACGTTCTAAGGTAACTTTTTCACTATCCAACAGGTTGGCCCAGTTTTCACAGCCATACAAAGCTTTAGGTAAAACCACAGATCTGTATATTTTGTTACATGTTATAGGATGTAAAGTTCCTTCATAGAAAATTCCACTGTGCACAAGACTAAAAAAGTACCTTTCAGCTTATCACAGGATTCTTTAATACTTATCGTTTGATTTAAATATTTGTTATTATTAAAACCTAAGTGTTTATAATTTTCTGTTTCTTCTATAATGCTATTTCCCAAATACCAGACTCTTTGTGATCTGAGGTAGTCATGCTTTGTCTCATTGTATACTATAACTGAACATTTGTTGGGTGAATACTCATATCGCCATTTATACGAGTACGCATAACAGATACAGAGAAGCAAAGCCAGACCACTAACAGATAATGCTAAAAGAACCATGTCATCAGCTACTGTAGGGCAACTAACATTTATGTTTTACATTTTAAATCCAACCGTACATTTTGTCAGTTGTTCAAGAAGATCGTCATTGTAGCATAAGAACATAAAGGGAGATAACACACCGCCCTGTCTCGAGCCCTGTAATATTTTAAACCAATCGGATTTATGCCCCTTTTACAGTACACAGCTGATCATGTCGCTGTGTAATTCTATGATAATTCCAAGCAAGTTAGATCTTAAGCCCATATCATAGAGTTTCACGAATAATCCGTTATGCCACATCCTATCAAATGCTTTTTGTACATCAAGATAACAAACAAATAATTTGCTGTAATTTTCTTTTGCATATAAGATGCATTCTTTAAGCATTAGAGATGTCATATTACATCCAATACCTGATCTGAATCTTCCTTGAAGGCAATTTAAAGGTTTTGAGATAGAGTTTTCAACTCTCTCTAACAATATTCTTTCAAACAATTTCAATATAGCTGATGACAGCGTAATGGCACGATAATTGTTTGGATCCGTTTTAGACTTTCTACCCCCTTTGTGCAATGTAATAATGATACCCTGCTTTAGACGTGCAGGAATATACCCATAATTATACATGTCGGTAAAGAAGATGGCAAGCTGCTTATACAACATACTGCCGCCATTGATTAAATGTTCATTATAAATACAGTCAGGACCACATGCTTTTTTACCTTTTAGTAACTTTACAGCTGTTCGAACATTATCTACAGATATGAACGCAGGGTCTCTGTCTTGGCTGGATTTAATTTCCGTCATGATATTTTGTACTTTCTGGTCTACTTCATGTTTGAATCTTGCATCATAATGTGATCGCTCTGTATCAGAATACAGATCACGAAAGTAATGACCCCATCCTTTCGCATTTTTTTTTTTTTGGATCGCGACAAACGTTGCTACCAAATTTTATCTCGGCTCCAGCATTAATATGAGAAAGTTTTCTTCTACTATTAACTTTCTTCCAAAACACAGCACTGTCTAGTTCTGCAGCTTGGTCGACTTCCAAGTTTAGTTCTGTAAGAAATGCTTCCGCACATTTGCGGTGTTGCGCACGAAACAAGCGCTTGGCATTCTTATAATCTTTATACGTGAAAAAATTTAGACCTCTTGGTCGACCTTCAATTATCCATTTCCGCCTTTTTTCCCGCATGGCCGCATGCAGGTCTTTCAAATTTCTGTCCCAGTAAGGTTTCAAATAAGGCCTAAATTTCGTTTTTGGTAGAATCATGTCTGAGACAGTAGTTATGCTATTTATGATTTTCAGATAAGTATAGTCTAATCTCATTCTGGGATCCGGATGTTCAGGAAATGTATCAGAATAAAATGCATTATTTAATTCAGATTTGTATAACTGCAGTATACATTCGTCTAACTTACTCCACTTTACGTGCGGTGTAAACGAACAGTAATTATTCGTAAAATTCGCCAGCGGGACAGAGACCCTACATACAACCGGTCTATGCCTAGAAACATTTAATATATCATCATCTAGTATTTCACATGATAAAACAGTATCTAGTCTTTCCCTGGGCAATAATATATGATCAATTAAGGACTCATAGAGGTCACCGTAAGAGACAAAACTAGCAGTCGCCCCTGTACATATGGGTAATGTATTAACAGAAACGATATTATGGTATTTCATCATATCAAGTAAATATTTACCACGTACATCAGTGTCTTTTATGAATCTTTCCTTGTAAATGAGCATTGAAATCACCCATTACAATCACCAAGCCAGTTTGGCTGTACATACTGATGCAAACATGTAAATAATCTATGAAGTCTTTGTACACTTGTATAGAATGGCTACTTGACGGAGCATAGACTTGTAATATATAAAATTGCAAATGCTGGTTAAAAGTATACTGTATGCCACAGACACGATCACTATCAGTCTCAAGTGGTATCACAAGATTATCAAGTGACCTATGCCAAAAGATAGCAGCACCACCTTTCCCAACTTTTCTGCTACTCGGTCTGTTTAAATCAAAATCGCAAACACCTATACTATTATATTCGCTACTTAAAGTACTTATGAAGTGCAAGTTATGTTTGTAGAGCCAGTGTTCCGACAAACCAAAGAAATGAATGTTACCAGACGACAATACTCGTAAGTGGCTGACATACGATGCACTTGACATAATTCGTTGCATTCCATGTTCCAAAATTTAAACAACTCTTAGCAACAAGGATATAAGCGATCTGCCAAGCAGCATAACATGCTCATGACACATCATCGAGGATGTGACGTGCAACATATACAGATCCAGATCAGCCCACGCGTCCGCACAGTCCGACCAGAATGCGTACACACAGCACGACCAACATCTCCTACCACACATAAGGGATAAACATGTAATTAATCTTCCAAGTAACACAATTTCTTGACAAAACACCGATGATGCCAGTACGTACAGATTCAGGTCAACCCAAGCATCCGAGCAGTCTGACCAGGATCCACGCATACTGCATGACCAACATCCCCTACCACACAGCAGGGATATACATATAATCAATCTTCCAGTTAACATGACAACTTGACACAACACCGAGGATGTCAGTACGTACAGATTCAGGTCAGCCCAAGCATCCGAGCAGTCTGACCAGGATCCGCACATACTGCATGACCAACATCCCCAAGCTGCAGTAAATGATCAGCATACAACAGCGTATCAGGGAAACATTAGCATACGATAAAAGATTACATTGCTGCAGTTAGTAATTAGCACACAACAACCATAACAACGCATGATTATCAGCAGAGAACTAGTAGCTAGCACACAACTGTATAAAATATTGACTTGCTGCAGTACATGATTAGCATACACTATATGACTTGCGGCAGGGAAAATTTCTATCATACGATAAAAGATTACCTTGCTGCAGTATATGATTAACATACAGCAGCGTATGGCTTACAGCAGGTAAATGTTAGCACTCGATAAAAGATTACCTTAATTTCTGCAGTATATGATTAGCATACAGCAACATATGGCTATCGTCAGAGAAATATTAGGGCACGATAAATGATTACCTTGCGACAGTACATAATTAGCTTAAAACAACGTATGACGCAACAGGAAAATATTAGCACACGATAAAAGATTATCTTAATTGCTGCAGTATTTGATTAGCATTAACAACATACATGTATGGCTATCGTCAGAGAAATATTAACACACGATAAAAGATTACCTTGTGACAGTATACTCTGAGACAGTATATAATTACCTTGTAACAATGTATGCTTGCAGCAGAAAAATATTAGCACAGGATAAAAGATTACCTTACTGCAGTACATGATTAGCATACAGTAACGTATGGCTTGCAGCAGGGACATCTCAGCACACAATAAATGATTTTACCTCGCTGCTGTACATGATAAGCATACAACAACGTATGACTATCAGAATGGAAATATAAGCACACGGTAAAAGATTACTTTGCAGCAGTACATCATGATTAGCATACAACAACGTATGACTTGCAGCAGGGCGTATTACCACACGATAAAAGATTACCTTGCTACAGTTTATGACAAGCATATGACAACGTTCCAAACAGTGATTACCAAGATATACTTTCAGTATACGAGTATGTATGTGGTAGTGGTTCTTAGCAAATTTCCGTAGTAGATCTAAATATTTAAGTATTATAGTTGATATTTTTTAATTGTACCATATCCTTGAATAAGTTAAGTATTGTTCATTAAACCTAAGCGTAGTTATTGTGTTATTTTAGCAAGTTTTTTTTTTTAGTTTGTTATTTTATTTTTGTTTGTTTATTTGATAGTTTATTAATAAACGTTTCATTTACTTGGCATTGTTCATGTTCTGTTTATTACACATTTAGCACCAACTGCCATGGAAAGAATGACTCTTGATTAGGTAATGTGGACTAAGGCTTTCTAAAATTCTTGAATGGCAGCATTGATCCTCAAATTCCTCTATTAGAGACAGGACTGAAAATCAGATACCATTTTACAAAATTTGATGGGTGTGGCTGGGGTTTGACTTGACAGCTTAAGTATTCAAAGCCTCAAAAAATCACTACATTGAAAATTGGGCTGAAAAGATGGCAAGCTTTTTTTCGAAAGCTTAAACTTTTTGAGCGAATTGCAAGCTTTTTCGAAAAGCTTTAACTTGTTGTGCTGCACAATTCGACAAGCCAGAGCGCTTGCTGACCTTGAATTCGGACGAAGATGTTCGAGTTAAAGTCAGTGCTGAGTAGAAGAATCGTTTCTTTGGGTATTCCTATCGTTGGTTGCACTATATTCTTTTGGCCTGCTTTACGTTGTATAAGATTTTCTCCACAGGAACCGAAAATAAAGCCATCCGATCTTCCACCGCCAACTGAAGGCGTGGGTATGAGAGCAACGTCATTCAGGTGCTTATTAAAATTTTTAGTAGAACAAGTTAGCTTTTCTAAAGTGTTTAGAAGGCAGACTTAGCTCAAAGCAGGCAGATCACCTACTGTAATTTCAGCATTATTTGGAAAGACATTTTTGCTTCGCATTTTATCATGTGTGTATCCAAGATTCTAAAATTTATTGGTGATTGATGACAGTGCACTCAGTGATCTGTATAAGTAAAAGACAGCCTGGGTCATCCAGGCTTTTACTGAAAGCCACGATATTTACCTTTGCAACAAAATTGGAGGTGAAAGTGGCCACTATTTTGTATTGTCAATTTGTTTTAAGCAAAGATTGAACAATTATTTTGTTATTTCATCAAATACCTATAACTCACTTTCTAAGGGTGCAAACAACTCGCCCCACACAAAACTTGCCCCAAGACAACTTAAGGCCATATTCAAGAGAAAACTTGCCCCATTTACAAGACAACTTGCCACAGACTGATAATGTAGCACATAATGAAAAGAGCACATAATGCTAAACAGAAAAGAATGTAAGGCGTTACGAATCTTTAATCCGCTTTTACGATTTCTGACATGCATGCTGCTGCTGAAATAATTACCATGTGCACTATGCCCAGCATTTTCAAATGTTTTGTGCTTCTTGTTCTGGTCTCAGTTAATCTGGAAAAAAATATAAATAAATAAAACCAGCAAAAAAGCAGGCCCGACACAAACTACTTCTAGAGGAGTGGTCTGAGAGGACTTTTCACTGTTTGCCACTTCATCTATGAATTTTGAAAATATATCTGTACTGTAAAATTATGCTGTTCAGTTTTTGGGATGACTAGTACATGTATTTTTTTTTTCGTGAGTACGAAGTTTTGGGACCTTGTGATAACGATAGGAGTTAGAATTTCTAAAACTCATGAATTGGAGTTATATGGGCAAAGTATGCAGTCTGTGATTATAAATACATTATATTTCAGCTCTGTGAATTCTTAAGATTAATTTAAAGAAATTTGTGCATATATATGTAGAAATAAACTTGCTTGTCTAAAGTTGAAAAGGCTGCTCATAAAATAATATTAGACCTTACATTTATGTGCCGTGATGATCCCAGGTTTTCGGATAGGCATGAACAGGCAATGTGGACCCTAACTGGACTGCTCCAATAAGAGCACTGGGTCAGATCAGGGTCTTCACCATCTGCTATTCCATTCACACTGACCAGGATTTTGTGAGAATTATGGTACATAAATAGTGATTCCTAGAAAATCAGACATTAAAATAACATGTGAACTCACTTTATAGTACAGACAAAGAATAAAAAATTTGAGAGTGTCTCGCTTTGAAACCCATTTATAAAAGTTTTTTTTATAAAAATAAATGTTGTATGAAAACATCATTTAGCTTTACATGTCATTTTTAAACCAGAATTCCGCGGTAGGCGGCATCACACCGGCTGGGGCAAAAGTCACAGGAGCCACAATCAGAACATGGTTATTAAATAAGTTTATTTCATTCTTAGCAGTGCTTAGTTGGAAAAGTGACAAAAATAGCCATCAGAGGAGATGGCAAATCCCCTGACCAAACCGCCATTTCTAAATTTAGTGTATTTCAATAGATATCATGGATATATTGAACGAGAGCAAAGTAAAAAAATGCAAAGATATGTGAATGTGACCAAAATAATAAGTGAAAACAAAAATATGTGTACTGTGAATGATTTTATTTTTGCATGTTCTTTTATTTATTTTTTTTTATTTTTGTCAAAATCATCTAATAATTACTTCTGATCTCATAATTTGTACAGGATACACAATATTTGCATATATTTTGAATTTGTGAGTGTACATATTCAGAAATAATAGCAAAAATAAATGCCTTGTAAAGGTAAAGGAACATGCTTTCTGTTTATTGGGGTAAAAAAATCAACAGAGTAAAAGTTGTCCATCTTGCCTGCTACACACCTTCTTGATCTGATATATGTCCCTACCAAAAATTTTCAAGTTATCTCAATGACTTTTCAATATTTTCCCCATGCAAATAAATGTAAGGGGGCACAAATTTGACCTTGCCATAAAAAGGTCAAAGGTCAACCTACGACCAGCATTTGAACAAACTTGGTAGACCTTGAGTCCCAGATGCTTTATATCAAGAGTCGGCCTCAAAGCTTTCTTGGTTCTGGAGAAGATTTTAAAGTTTTTTACCATATATGGGCATGGCAGCCATCTTGTTCGCTGGCGCGGAACTATTTGAACAAATTGTCAATACTCCTTTGACAGAAGGCCCGATGTAAAATCTGGTGAAAATTACTCAAGTGGTTTCACAACAGAAGACAAGAAAAACACCTAACGGCATTATGGACGGGTTTTTCAAAAAGGTTAACCAAAAGGTAAACCTCATACATCAAGGGAGATAAGTACATAACGAAGAAAGTGAGTTGTCTCTCTTGCATGTGACACACCTACTGGTTCTCCTCTTCATCCCTACCAAATATGAAAGCAATCCACTGCAGAATAAAGGTAACATACAAACTTTGAAAAAGGTTAATCAAAATTTAAACCTCGGACGCACCCGCCCACCTGGACATCGCTATTTTAAAGGACGCAGTTTTTTTTTGTTTTTTTTTTTTTTTAAAAAAAAAAATCCAAAAGTACACAATTTTATATACATGTATATAGTTGTGGGGCAAGGGCAGATAGCCCCCAGGGACAAAGTTTTGATTATAACTAAAACGTTTTAATAATTTAATCATACATTGTAAGTTTCAGCCAATAGTCTTTAATACATTTTGAGAAAATGACTTTTCAACATTTTCTCCCATATAAATGAATAGGGATATAACTTTGACCTTGCCGTAAAAAGGTCAAAGGTCAACCTACATGTAGGGTCATCATTTGAAGAAACTTGTAGACCTTGAGTCCCCGATGCTGTATACTATTAAAGCTTCAGCCTTAAAGCTTTTTTTGCTCCCCGAAGGGAGAGCATATAGTTGCCACTTTGTCCATCCGTCTGATCGTCCGTCTGTCTGTCCATCCGCCCGTCACTCTCTTGTCTGGATCATATGTCTAAAAGTATTGAAGATAATTTAATGAAACTTGATACACTGATAGAGGGCCATAAGGGGAATTGCAGAATGCAAGAACCATAACCCTATCACCAGTATTTACGGAGTTACTCCTCTTCTTAATTTTTGCAGTAAAAAGCTTGTCTGGAGCATACATGGAAAGTTTAGAAGGGAATTAAATGAAACGATACATTGATAGAAGGTCATCAGAGGAAGTGCAGAGTGCAGGAACTGTAACTGTATCACAAGTAATTTCAGACTTATTTCCCTTCCTAATTTTTATACCCGCCACTCAATAGTGGTGGGGTATTATGGTTTCATGTTGGACATCCGTGTGTCTGTCCGTCCGTTTTTTGTTTCCGGATGATAACTTGAGTAAACATCAATGGATTTTCACCAAACTTGGTACATGTAGGTGCATTGATATTGTGGATATCTGGTTTGGGATTGCTAATGGGCAAATTTTGTGAAATTTTTACGGAGTTACATGTATCTGCCCGAGGCGCCCGTATTTTCGTTTCCGGACGATAATTTGAGTAAATAACAAGGGATTTTAACTAAACTTGCTCTATGCATTGACATTAAGGAGATCTGGTTCGGATTTGCTAATGGGCAAATTTCGTCAAATTTTTACTGAGTTATCTGCCCGAGACACGCCCATATTTTCATTCCCGGACGATAACATGAGTAAATAAGAGATTTTAACTAAACTTGCTATTTGCATTGACATTAAAGAGATCTGGTTTGGAATTGCTAATGGGCAAATTTCATCAAATTTTTACGGAGTTATATGCCTGAAACACACCCATATTTTCGTTTCCGGATGATAACTTGAGGAAATAAGAAAGGATTTTAACCAAACTTGCTATATGCATTGACATTAAGGAGATCTGGTTTGGAATTGCTAATGGGCAAATTTCGTCAAATTTTTACAATTATTTGCCCCGAGACACACCCATATTTTAGTTATCGGACGATAACTTGAGTAAATAATAAGGCCTTTTAACCAAACTTGCTATATGCATTGATATTATCAAGACCTGGTATAGGATTGTTATCTGTCCCTCCGTCATTTTCTTTCCAGACATTTCGCAATGATAACTTAAATACATAAATTGCTGTGGCGGGTATTATGCTTGCGGTGCTTTTATTGCAATAGTAAGCTTGTTTGGAGCATATCTCTAAAAGTATTGAAGATAACCAAATGAAACTTGATACAGTGATAGAGGGCTATGAAGGGAATTGCAGAATGCAAGAACCATAACCCTATCACCATTATTTATGGAGTTACTTCCCTTCTCAATTTTTGCAATAAAAAGCTTGTCCAGAGCATATCTCTGAAAGTGTAGAAGGGAATTAAAGGAACTTGATACATTGATCGACGGCCATTAGAGGAAGTGCAGAGTGCAAGAACCGTAACTCTGTCACAAGTAATTACAGAGTTATTTCCCTTTCTAATAGTAAGCTTGTCCGGAGCATATCTCTAAAAGTACTGAAGATAAAAACTTGATACACTGATAGAGGACCATGAAGGGAATTGCAGAATGCAAGAACCATAACACTGTCACTAGTATTTACAGAGTTACTTCCCTTCTTAATTTTTGCAATAAAAAGCTTGTCCAGAGCATCTCTCTGAAAGTGTAGAAGGGAATTAAATGAAACTTGATACATTGATAGACGGCCATTAGAGGAAGTGCAAGAACCATAACTCTATCACAAGTAATTACAAAGTTATTTCCCTTTCTAATTTTTGCAATAGTAAGCTTGTCCAGAGCATATCAGCCATCAGAGAAAGTGCAGAGTGCAGGCAAAGGTGCTTGAGTGTCCATCTGTCCATCTGCAGTTATCTCCGTTATACTCTGGATGCACACCTTACTTTTATGTACCCGGTAGCGATAGCGGGGACATATTGTTTTTGCCCTGTCTGTTTGTTGGTTTATTGATTTGTTTGTTGGTTGGACAACTTTATCATTGGTCATAACTTTTGAACCGTTTGAGATAGAGCCTTTATATTTGGCATGTAGGTTCCTTGTGACAAGGGCTTCCCACTAATACAAAGCATTTTGACCCTTGACCTTGACCTGTGACCTACTTAAAGAAAATATTAACATTGGTCATAACTTTTGAATCGTCTCAGATAGAGCCTTCATATTTGGCATGTAGGTTCCTTGTGACAAGAGCTTCCAAACTCATACAAAAAATTGTGACCTTGACCTGTAACCTACTTCAAAGAAAAATTGACCTTGCACGGGGACATGTTCGTGTTTCACAAACACATCTTTTTTTCTCATGATTTTTACGTTCTTTGTTGAAAATCACTTACTAGGGAACACAAAACTGAGTTTCTTAGTCTTATGGTTAAATAGTTACAGGCCTTGCAGGGAAAGGGCCTTACATTTCTCCTTATTTTTGCATTCTTTGTTGAAAATCACTTACTAGGGCACACAAAACTGAGTTCCTTAGTCTTATGGTTTTAGAGTTACAGGCCTTGCAGGCAAAGGGCCTTATATTTCTCATTATTTTTGGATTCTTTGTTGAAAATGACCCCTCATCCATCACGAATGCTTGTATGAGGGGTCATTATTTTCCGTAAATCCTTCGGCCATTCACACATATACAGCAACTTTAAATTTAGACAACAAAACATAAAATAAAAATAATAAAGATAAGGTTACAAAAAGCGCCCTTTTAATAATATCATGTATATTAATTATGAATACTCTATTCATAATAATATAACCATAAATATATCAAAATTATTCCAGAAAATATATTCAGCAAAACAATGTGTCTTAAGCACAAACATAAACCCCCAAATTTGTATCTATATCAAACTGTAGCCATGACCGTCTGACCAAAGTCCATATTTCTTGGCTCAGTTCCCCTCAAATAAAACTTTCTGAAATTCTTAGCTGAAGACCAATCTGCAGTCTTCAGAATCAACTCTAAAGAACATCTCTAGAAAAAGCTGCTGAAACAGCAACTGAACGATAAGAGTGGGCTTTAAACTGATTAGTGTCAATACCAGCATCATGTAACACAGTTTTTAGCCACCTAGCAACAGTACTGGTGCTAACTGGATTAAATGAACAGTATGATATTAACAATTGCTGTGATTTCCTATGACTTTTAGTACGATCAATATAATGAAGCAAAGTATGCATTGCACACAACGATTCGTTTCCATAATGATACAATTCAAGAACATAACTTTTCCCTTGTTTAGAAGTTTTTAACAGATTTTTGAAATTAAACACAACTTTGTTGTTCAAAACAGTCATATAGTCTAAATTTAAGGAAACTAAAGTTTGAGCTTTTGGAGCTGAAGACAAAGCTATCAAAGCTGTTAACTTCAGAGTTAACAATTTCATTGATAACTCCTCCTCAAATACCTCAATACCACAGAAACGTCCCAAATAAACGAATATTTAGGTTTAGGTAACAAAGTATTAAATAAACCCTTCATAAATCTAGAAATGAATGATGGATTACAACACCATGCATTGTCAAAAAAGTTTAATGTCTGTAACAGCATGGATTTATGGGTATTAACTACTGAGTACGATTTACCTTCACTCACTAGGAAATTGAGATAGGAAATTACATTAGCTTCAGACGTATTAAAGGGATTAGTTTGTCTAAATAAATTCCAAAAATACCAGTTTTTACAAGCCAAACCATACTGCTTTCTGGTCCCATCTCTCCAGGAGTTGACAATGAGGCTAGCTGCTGGTCTTGGAATTCCTTCACTTTCCAATCTCTTCCGGATAATATCACTGCGACCATCGTTAACCTTTTTGACAGTGAATGAAGTTGACTGCTGTGAGGAAGAGTTAACAAGTCTCTGTGGTGGGGTAATCTAACAGGAAAAGAAATCATGTTAGATAATAACAATGGAAACCATGACTGCGACCTCCAAAGAGGAACAATAAGCAAAGCTTTATCTACTTTATCTGTGACAATCTTGTTCACAACCCGACCTATTAAATTGAACGGTGCAAAAATATATGGCTTATAATTCTGCCAAGAAAAAGAAAAAGCATCAGTTCTATAGGAACCTGGCTCAGGGAACCAAGTAACAAACTTCTCTAACTGTCTATTCAACCGGGATGAAAATAAATCAACGTCTGGAATAAAAAGTTGTTTACACACTCTATCAAAAATCTCCTTTTTTAGTTTCCACTCTGTTGCATCTGAAAAATTTCGACTCAGAAAATCAGCTGTAAGATTCTCAGATCCACTTAAATGTGATGCTGAAATAAAAATGTCTCTATCAATACACCACCGCCAAATAGTTCCAGCCAGTTTATCCATTTCTCGAGAGTTCATACCACCCATATTATTTATATATGAAACTGCCGACATATTGTCACTCTGAAACTGTAAATGTAGACTACAAAATGAAGTATATAAAGACTGGAGAGCATAATAAACAGCTAATAATTCTAGATAATTAATAGAAAACTGGAGCTCCTCTTTATTCCATCTTCCATTAGCCCATTTACCACTGCTAACATCAAAGGCTCCCCAGCCTAAAAAAGATGCATCTGTTGTACAAACCAGATTCACAGCTCTTGGTCTAATTCTTTTCCCATTCTTGTGATGAACATTACTTAACCACCACTGTAACTCTTCCCTACTATCTGTTGACAAAATCATCTCATTATCAAATTTGTCGGGACAATCTGAACCACCTAGGCCAACCAATTTATCTCTTTCTAAACACCTATAATGCAATGGCGCTTCAAGAATGGCAAAAAAGGCATTAATAATCAAACCAATGAAAGATGCCAACTCAACAATTACTTCTTTTTCCAGCAAAGCTTTTGCTAAATTAAAGATTTTTGTCACTTTTTTGTCTGTTAAAAAGATGAGAAATTTGACAGAATCAATTACAAAACCAAAGAAAACAATTTTCTGCGTTGGCACAAGCACTGATTTTTTAGTATTTATAGTAAAACCTAGTGATTCTAATGTCTTAACTATAGTCCTTGAATTACGGACGCAAACGTCTCTATTTCTGTCCATATTGAGTGAATCGTCGATATAATATGAGCATCTGATACTCTGTTGCCGAAACCAAGCAAAAATAGGTCTTAAAAGTTTAGTAAACAATTTCAGCGCAGATGATAAGCTGAAGGGGACGCAAACAAAATGAAACAACTGTCCATCCCAAATGAATTTCAAATAACGATGAAAGGCTGAATTTACAGGCACAGAAAAATATGCATCCTTCATATCAATACTTGTAAAATAATCATTTTCTTGAATAAGCTCTAAAACAGTCTTGAAAGTCTCTTGCTTAAAGTGTTCATAACAAACAAATAAATTGAGATATTTCAAATTTATAAGTGGTCTATATCTGCCATCTGGCTTAGGAACAATGAAAATATTAGATATATATTGAATTTCTTCCCATTCAGAATGGACAATTGCACCCTTCTCTAATAATTCTTGGATCTCAAAATCTACACATCTTTTCTGTTCCTCTGAAAAAATAATTTCCTTTGGAATCTTAAACTGAACAGGCTCACTCCCAAATTCAATACAATAGCCAGAGATAGTTTGTAAGATCCAAGGATCATTAGTAAATTTTTCCCAGACATCATGACAATATTGTAATTTGCCAACAGGACTCACCTCATCTAAATTTATGCTGTTTTGTTTGGGGCACTAGTAACAGTAGCTGACACCATCGGCCTTCTGCCCCTGTTTGACACAAATCTCTGGCGTGGAAAACCTCTCTGATACATATAATCAGGTTTAAATGTACCATACTGGAAATTTTGAGGGTACGGTTGATATCTATTATATCCCCTCATTCCTCTAGAAAAGCCACCTCTGAATATACCTCTACCCATATAGGGTCTATTATAGAAATTTTGGTAATTCTCTTTGGCAATAGAAATGCCAGTGTCACAGTTTTTAACATCTTTGGTGATATCATCCCCAAACAACTTAGAGGAAACAGGCATACTAATATGACACAAATTCTGATATTTCTTTTTAAGATGAGGCTTTATCATGTATCTCCTTCTTAGAGATAAATTATACTGCACCTGGCCCATCAAAGTAATAACGTCTGAAAATAGTGTTTTTGCTTCCGGATTACCAACAATATGTGGTTTGACCAACTCAAACAGCTTAATAATAGGCACAACACCAGTTGCCACTAAGTTTTGTATATCTGAGAAGCATTTATCATAACTCTGAGCCTTTTATTCATGATTTTCCAAATCTCATTATTCACCATAGGACTACACAACTTATCACAATTTTCAGGGACTTTGTATTTGGCAACCATTTCATCAGTAACACACTGAGAAGTACAAGTAGCATTAATTGAATTTGCCAAAGACTGAGCAATAGCTGGCCCTTTTACTGGTCCCTTTAATTTGGGCAAATCCCAGATTTCATTTTCATCATTCTGACTGGGCTCTACTGCCTCCTGGGGCTCAAACATGGCATCAATCAAATTTTGGGTCAGCTTTGCAGGTTGTAATGGCTCCCTTTTTGACTTTTTTCTTGTATTTGCCACTTTAGAGGCTGTTGCCAGCTCCTGGTCAGAATCCTCAGTAACCTCAATATGCAAATTTGGCATATTTTCTAAACTATCTCCAAAAAGAGACTGAAAGTCTTCTTCATTTGCATAATTATCTTCAAAGCCCAAAACATTTCTTAACTGCATAATTTCATCATCAGTTAATGAGTCTATCATTTTTTCAAAAGAACTACGTTCTTTTACTTGTGGCGCCGACGTCGACTGTTTGGGTTCATTACTGTTTTTGTTACTTTTAGCCATCGTCGACGTGCTGCTTTTAGAAGGCTTTTTACCTTTTTTATCTTTCTTCTTTGACAAAGAATTGTTAGTAGAAATAATGGGACCGCTACGCGGCTCCACTTCATCAGGGCCGAAACACGAGAATTCCGAATCGTTCGGATCATCGAGAAGTATTTCATCCCTCTCGTTTGCCATAATTGATAAATATAAACTGCTAGGACTACGTCCGTAGCTAGCAAAAGCAACTAAATTTCAATTAATGACAAAAGAATATTAAGAAATTGCAAACTTACTTCGAAAAACGAGCGTCTCGATCTTACTATTTCGGCCACGCTGTTTGCGGTTTCCGTTTTATACAAGTAGTCACGTGATAAGGGGAGGTTATCGTCAAGTTTAAGCTTTTAAAAAAGAGCATCGTAAGTCACGTTAGTCGGAATTGCTGTATATGTGTGAATGGCTGAAGGATTTACGGAAAATAATTACTTACTAGAGAACACAAAATTGAGTTTCTTAGTTTCATGGTTTAAGAGTTACTGACCTTGCAGGCAAAAGGTCTTATATTTCTCATTGTTTTTGGATTCTTTGTTAACTAGAAATGTGTTCAAAGTACACAGATGCCCCGGCATTGATATAGGCTAAGTTGGCAAGGTTTGCGCAATCTTATAGAGGTACCCAAAGCGGGGGCATCTGTGTACTGCAGACACATTTCTAGTTTTTTTTTTTTGTTTTTTTTTTGTTCATTTTACAGGCTTTCAAATGGATCTCTAGTCATTTGTCATTGGGCCTTCTGATGCCCAGGCCACCAGGGCCTACAGCGCTTTGATTGCAATAATAAGCTTGTCCGTAGCATATCTCTTAAAGTATTTTACTCTTTCACTAACATAACCCTCCCGCTACTGCGCATCTTCGGGGAGCATTTTTCGGTTTCACCGATGCTCTTGTTTGATTCTGGAGAAGAAGATTTTTAAGTGTTTTTACCATAAATGGGCATGGCAGCCATCTTAATTAACAGACCATGACATTTGAACAAATTTTTAATCCCCCATTAACAGAAGGCTCCACATGAAATTTGAAGAAAATTGGCCCTGGGATTTCAGAGGAGAAGTCGTTCATAGGTGTTTACAGATGGATGGACCACAGACGGCAAGTGATCACAATAGCTCTTCCTGAGCCAAAGGCTCAGATGAGCTAATAAGGAAATATTTAATAGCATATTCTCTTTGTTTTCTCATTAATACATGTATCAGTATATAATAAATCTGTTTAAAGTTTAGCACTATTCTCATGAAAAAATAGTTCATTAAGATGGAAAACATGACCTGATTATTGAATAAAAATGGTTGCCTTGCAATGTTTTCACCTTCAAAATGGTGGCTAACTGATTGCTACGAAGTGGGATCTTGTGCTTAGGTTGTCTAAATATGCTGAAATAAAGGCACTGCCTTTGATGCAAGCACACTCAGCCAGCTATTTGTTCTGATACAAGATTTGACAGCCAAAGTTGGCCTTACGTGCCAGGGTCAACTGAGGCCACATGTATATTGCATTTTTTTTTGTAGTTTTTGTTATACGCCCGTTTGAAAAACGGGACATATTATGTTACAGGGTATGGCGTCCGTCCGTCCGTGAACTTTTTCGTTTCCGGCTAACTCCTCCTACAGTTTACATCCGATCAAGCTGAAACTTGGTATATAGTTAGACCATGATGTGGAGCAGCGCATATTGTTTCGGGGTTACAGTCCACCAAATGTTTGCAGAGTTATGCCCCTTCGAAAATTTCTGTAAACTTCATTTCCGGTTAACTCCTCCTAATTTTACATCCGATCAAGCTGAAACTTCATTTATAGTTAGACCATGATGTGGAGCAGCGCATTTTATTTCGAGGTCACAGTCCACCAAATATTAGCAGAGTTATGCCCCTTTGATAATTTCTGTAAACTTTTTGTTTCCGGCTACATGTAACTCCTACAGTTTACATCCGTTCAAGCTGAAACTTGATTTGTAGTTAGACCATGATGTGGAACAGCGCATATTGTTTCGTAGTTACAGTCCACCAAATTTTAGCAGAGTTATGCCCCTTGGAAAATTTCTATTAATTTTTCGTTTCTGGCTTCATCCTCCTACAGTTTACATCAGGTCAAGTTTTTTGGTTGTTTATTTTTGTTTTGTTATTGTTTGGTCTGATTATTGAAGTATAGGAAAAACAAATCAGCCAAAGGCTCATATGAGCTTATAATATAGCCATGCTTCTGCCATGTGTCCTCTGTCTGAAAGCACTTCTCCCTAGCAGCAGCAAACCTCCCTCTTTTCCCAGGAGGGAGAAGTCACCTTTCCCTTAATTTCTGGGCCAGCTTGGACCCTTAGGTTACAGTTCACCAAATATCAGCAGAGCCATGCCCCAGTGAAAATTAAAAAAAATTTTTTTTGTAATTCCACTTACAATTATACAGGAGCCAGTTTATGTGCTACAGCTTATTACTTGCCACGGGCGTATAATGCCCCGCTTGGCGGAGCTCTTGTTTAAATTAAGCACAGCTTATATTTATTTAAAAGCAACTTTGAACAGGTTTATCAGTAGTTAATTTCTCAGTTTTGGCTTATTAATTATTTATTATCTGCTAACAGTAATGCTAAATAAAAGATGGCAAAAAAGATAAAACGAAATTTGCTAGAAGATTCCACATGAGATTTGGGTGCCTAAGTATTGTTTGTCAGCCTCTCTACAGTAATTAATGCAAACACTTTGTGTGTTTGTTATAAAGATACATAAACTGACCCTGGGTTACTAGATGTTCTGCTTATCACTTTAAAATAACATTGCTTTCATATACGGGTTTAATTCAATTCTTTTGTGTCCTTTTCTGTTCAATTTTAAACCAAGAAAATATGAGCATGTTTTCACCATGTTTCTAAACAAAATGATAATCTTTCACGCACACAAACAATCTGTGCGAAATCAGTAGAACTGCCGGAAATGCCAGACAAAACTTTGTTCTGTCTGGCAAAAATTTTAAGAATTTCAAGTAGTCTGGCCTGTGTCAGATAGACTTTGGAAAGTTTTCAGATGTAGTTTGCCCTGAGTGTTTCTGTGATATCACACTTCAGAGTCAGATCATCCAATAGGTAAGCTTTGCTGCAGACATTAAATTATCCTGGTTCTGTGAGACTGGTTATAAATATTTATTTAGACATCTCTTAACAGAAACAGAAATGATCCAGTTCACAAAAATAAATTTTGTGACAATTCAAACTGATATCAAACATTTCAGTATCTTTTTGATACAGAAAAAATGTTCATTGCTCCCTCATGATTGCATGGTACGGTTTGAATCTGTATGAAGATCAGCCCTGGACAGAGAAGTACTAAGTTAGGATTCAACAATTTTATGTATTTTATAACAATGAAATGCAATGCAATGATGTGGTGTTTTTGAAATATATTAACGCAACCTTGAGGGGACATAAAAAAGTTAGATTTTAAGGAGAGTGCTGTGGTGCAGTGGTAAAGCATCGGATTCAAGATCTTGAGTTAGCCAGTTGGCATTTCGACCCCTGCGAGCATCAAGTGTTGTGTTCTTGAGCAAGACGCTTTATACTTATTGCTTAGTACTGGTTTCTACCCAGGAGGACTTGCACATAATGCTCAGAAAATGAGGGCATCAAAGTTTATAAAGAGAGAAAAAAAAAAGAAAAGCGTAGAGACTTAAGTTTGTAGCAGCTGGAAATTATGAAATTATTAGAAAAAGTGGCCCAATTTAGTTTAACAAAAAATTCATAATAATAATTATGGTTAAAGCATATATTAAACACTTATTAAAAAACATAGTAAATGACAAGCACACTCCTGTTCTGAGGGAGATAGTTGAAGGGTTATTTAAACCATTGCTGACCAAGGCAAAGGCTGTCCGATGGATAACTTCATTTTTTATCGGATCAAACTTTCTTATAACCAGGATGGGCAAAGAGCAGTTGAGGCTGAAATTCAGCAATATCGGGCTATTCATGTTGGAGTTATCTGCCCATGAGTACCACAAAAAGCTCCTATTTGATCTTCACCAAGCTTGCAGGTAATTAAGACAGGCATACGTAATGTTTCGGCGAAGTTTGAATTTGAACCAGGTCTGAATAGTTTAATGTTAACAAAAAAGGAAATGAAGAAATAAAATGCTGATGGTTATATGTGGTTATTGCTTTATTAGCTCACCTGAGCACGAAGTGCTCATGGTGAGCTATTGTGGTCAGTCAATGTCCGTCGTCAGTCGTCAACAATTGCTTTAAAAGCCTACTCCTCCTACACCCCTGGGCCAATTGACTCGATACTTGGTAGGAAGCATCGGGGTGACTTGTAGATCAAAAATAGCTAAAATCATTCCGATCGGAGCTGGCCTCGGTGGCTCAGTTGGATGCACCGTCCAACTGGAGACCAGGGGGTCACCGGGAGATTGATCATGAAATATTTTCTACAGTCATTCTCTCCATTCCGCTGATTCAAGAAAGGCAGTTGTCAGTTTCTGGCGAAAGAATGTGCACAATACAGGTTAACCGCTTAGAGGACTAAGCCTGCCCAGTAAACGTGTGGTTAGGTAAATTGACCGCGCTCGACATGACCCCATTGGGTTGACTGGGCCGTAAAACCTCAACACAAACAAACATTCCGATCGGAAATCCAAGATGGTCGCCATCTTGAAAATCTATTTTTCGCTTCTCCTGAACGGAAAGGCCAATTGACTCCAAACTTGGTAGGAAGCATCAGGGTGACTTGTAGATAAAAAATAGCTAAAATGGTGCCTATCAGAAATCCAAGATGGCCACCATTGTAGCCATTTTAAAAATCTATTTTTCGCTTCTCCTAAACCCAAAAGCCAATAGGGAATGATTCTATATAGGTACCGAACTGTAAATACTTCTAGCTTTGTTTGTTCGAAAGTTTAACTGTTATTTTACGCATTGCAGACGACAAATGTGACAGCTTTCATTATTGTCCCCATGCTTTTATGACAAACTTCATAAACCATTGCAAGTTTCGGACAAACAAATGACGTATTGTTTATCCGTGGAAAACCATTTGCTATTGACTCCAAACTTGTTAGGAAGCGTTGGGGTGACTTATAGTTAAAAAATAGCTAAAATCGTTCCGATCAGAAATCCAGGATGGCCGCCATGGCAGCCATCTTGAAAATCTATTTTTCGCTTATTCTCCTGAACCGAAAGGCCAATTGACTCCAAACTTGGTAGGAAGCATCGGGGTGACTTGTAGATCAAAAATAGCGAAATTCATGCCAATTGGAAATTAAAGATGGCCGCCATGACAGCCTTCTTGAAAATCTATTTTTTGCTTCTTCTCCTAAACCCAAAAGCCAATTTTCTCCAAATTTTGGTAGGAAGCATTTGGGTGACTTGTAGATCAAAAAAAAGCTAAAATCGTTCCGATCGGAAATCCAAGATGGCAGCCATGGTAGCCATCTTGAAAATTTATTTTTGCTTCTTCTCCTGAATTGAAAGGCTTATTGACTTTAAACTAGGTAGGAAGCATTGGGTCGACTTGTAGATAAAAAATAGCTAAAATCGTGCCGATCGGAAATCCAAGCTGGCCGCCATGGTGGCCATCATGAAAATATATTTTTCGCTTCTTCTCCTAAACCCAAAAACCAATTGACTCCAAACTTGGTAGGAAGCATTGAGGTGACTTGTAGATCAAAAATAGCTAAAATCCTCCCTATCAGAAATCCAAGATGGCCGCCATGGCGGCCATCTTGAAAATCTATTTTTCGCTTCTTCTTCTGACATGAAAGGCCTATTGACTCGAAACTTGGTAGGTAGCATTGTGATGATTTGTAGATCAAAAATAGCTAAAATCATCACGCTCGGAAATGAAAATCTATTTTTCGCTTCTTCTCCTAAACTGAAAAAGCCAAATGACTCAAAACTTGGTAGGAAGCATCTGGTTGACTTATAGGTCGAAAATAGCCAAAATCTTTCTGATCCGAAATCCAAGATATCTGCCATGGCGGCCATCTTGAAAATCTATTTTTCCCTTCTTCTCCTGAATCAAAAGGCTTACTGACTTTAAACTTGGTAGGAAGCATCGAGGTGACTGGTAGATCCTTAATAGCTAAAATCGTCCTTATTGGAATTCCAAGATGGCCACCATGGCCGCCATCTTGTTAGCTCACCTGAGCTCTGCTCAGGATGAGCCATTGTGATCACTTTTTGTCCGTCGTCCGTCCGTGCGTCCATCCGTGCGTCCGTCCGTTAACATTTTCAAACGACTTCTCCTCTGAAACCGCTGAGCCAATTTTGCTCAAATTTCATATGGATCCTCCTTAGGGTGGGGGAACAAAAAATTGCTAAAATGGTTGTGGTCCGTTGACCAAGATGGCCGCCACACCCATATATGGTAAAAACCTTTAAAAATCTTCTCCTCCAGAACCAAGAATGCCTTGGGGCTGAACCTTTGCAGGACTCATCGGGGACGGGAGGTCTACCAAAATTTCTAAAAGAATTGTTGTACGTTGACGTTTGACCTTTTTACGGCAAGGTCAAGTTTGCTTCCCTGTGCATTTGTATGGGAAAAACCTTTAAAAATCTTCTTCTCCAAAACCGAGCATGCCTTATGGCTGAATCTTTGCATATATCTTTTGGAACAGGAGAGCTACCAAAATTGCTAAAATAATGGTCGTACATTGACATTTGATCTTTTTACGGTAAGGTCAATTTTGCTTCCTAATGCATTTGTATGGGAAAAATGGTCAGAATTTCAAACAACTTCTCCTCTGGAGCCTCTGGGCCAATTTTGCTCAAATTTCATATGGAGCCTCCTTAGGATGGGGGAACGAAAAATTGCTAAAATGGTCGCGGTCTGTTGACCAAGATGGCCGCCACACCCATATATGGTAAAAACCTTTAAAAATCTTCTTTTCCAGAACTGAGAATGCCTTGGGGCTGAACCTTTGCAGGTATCATCGGGGACGGGAGGTCTACCAAAATTGCTAAAAGAATGGTCGTATGTTGACATTTGACCTTTTTACGCAAGATCAAGTTTGCTTCCCTATGCATTTGTATGGGAAAAACCTTTAAAAATCTTCTTCTCCAAAACCGAGCATGCCTTATGGCTGAATCTTTGCATATATCTTTGGGAACAGGAGGGCTACCAAAATTGCTAAACTAATGGTCGTACATTGACATTTGACTTTTTTATGGTAAGGTCAATTTTGCTTCCTTATGCATTTGTTTGGGAAAAATGTTCAGAATTTCAAACAGCTTCTCCTCTAGAGCCTCTGGGCCAATTTTGCTCAAATTTCATATGGCGCCTCCTTAGATAGGGGGAACAAAAGATTGCTAAAATGGTCACGGTTCGTTGACCAAGATGGGCGCCATGCCCATATATGGTAAAAACCTTTATAAATCTTCTTCTCTAGAACTGAGGATGCTTTGGGGCTGAATGTTTTCATAAATCATCGGGGACAGGGGGTCTACCAAATTTGCTAAAACAATGGTCTTACATTGACATTTGACCTTTTTACGGCAAGGTCAAGTTTGCTTCCTTACGCATTTGCATGGGAAAAAACATTTAAAAATCTTGTTCTCCAAAACCGAGGATGGCTTGTGGCTGAATCTTTGCATATATCATCTGGAATGGGCGGTCTACTAAAGTTGGTAAAATAATTGTCATACATTGACATTTAACCTTTTTACGGCAAGGTCAAGTTTGCTTCTGTATGCATTTGTATGGGCCCCATACATTTGTATGGAAAAAATGTTGATAATTTCAAATGGCTTTTCCTCTGAAGCCTCCGGGCCAGTGTTGCTCAAATTTCATGCGGAGCCTCCATGGGCAGGAGAATGAAATATTGCTAAAATGGGTATGGTCCATTGATCAAAATGGCTGCCATGCCCATATATGTTAAAAACCTTTAAAAATCTTCTTCTCCATAGCCTAATAAGCCCTGGGTCCTAATCTTTGCACAAATTACGGGGTACAGGAGATCTACCAAAATTGCTCAAATGATGGTTCTTTGTTGACCTTTTTACCTCCAAGATCAAATTTGCTTCCCTATTCGTATGGGCCATATACATTTATATTGAAAGTATCGAAGTGACTTGTAGATCAACAGTAGTTAAAATTGTTCTGATTGGAAATCTAAGATGGCCATCACCTGGTTTATATTTATAATATTTCCCTGCCACTGTGCTGTTTACATGTATAAAATCATGATTCTTCAGAAACCACTTAGCCAATTTCCACCAAATTTCACATTGATCCTTCTGTTGAAATGTGATTGATAGTTTATTCAAATGATCATGCTCCATTGACTGTCAGGCCCATATATTCTTCTTCAAAACTAAGAACTGCTCAAATGATGATATTTTCATTAGTTGCGATGATAGGATTGGAAAAATGTTGCATAACATCTGCATGTCTGCAGTGACTATGTCACTCAGGTGAGCGAACCGTGGCCCGTGGGCCTCTTGTTTTATTTATACTTGTATAGGGAAAATCTTTAAAAATCTTTTTGTCTGAAACCAGAAAGCCCTGGCCTTTGATATTTGGTTACATAGCTTCATCTAGTTCACATGCCTATTCAACAATAAGGAACCATGCGATCTTGCTTCTATCCAGCACCACCCAGCCTGTCAGCCAAAAACATTCTTTTGAACAAATTTTAAATGTACATAGTCCTATGAAGAGAAATCATAGTCTTTTACTAGAGTCAGTGACACTCAGGTGAGCGAATTAGGGCCCTCTGGGCCCTCTTGTTTTGTTGCTTCCAGTTGAAACAGTTAATTTCTTTATAATCCATAGAAAAAATATAGGTATACATGCAATAAGGCTGAAATGTTGTCAAATTCTAAGAGTAACTAATCATACATAATTATATCCCCAACTTACAAAGTATGGTAAAGTATGGTAAGCAGTATATATTTTTAGCTTTTCCAATTGTCTGTTTGCTAGCTCACCTGAGCTAGGCACCAGTGAAGTAGTAGTATGGCCATGGCCTGTCTTCCGGCCGTCTGTCCATCTGTCATCCATCACACTTTCAAACGACATCTCCTCTGAAGCCACTGGGCCGAATGGGCCCAAAATTCATCTGTAGCATCCTTGAGCTAGAGGAATGAAACTCTGTGGGTTTTTTTTTAATGAAAATCCGCTCTTTAGTTTGGTTGCTATGGCAACTTAGAGTTTCAACAGGCTTATAAAATAGTGAAAATTGAAAATGGCATTTACTGCCAAGTCATTGCAGATATTTTGACAAAACTTTTATAGAAATGTTCCTTTTAATCATCTTCTACCAGACATATGATTTTATGCCCACTGCTCATTTTTATTGGTTGCCATGGAAACCAAAATGCAAATATACCTTCAAAATCTTCTTCTCTGAAACCACTGGGCTGATCGGGCCCAAATTTCATCTGTAACATCCTTGAGCTGGGGGAATGAAAGTTATGTGCTTTCTATGAAAACTGGCTCCTCAGTTTGGTTCCTATGGCAACTTAGAGTTTCCATAGACATATAATGGGGGATGTTGAAAAATGGCATTTACTGCCAAACTGTTGCAGATATTTTGACAAAACTTTCATAAAAATTTCTTTAAGTAACCTTCTATCAGCCATATGTCAGGTGAGCAGAATAGGCTCATGGAGCCTCTTGATTGTTTGTCCATTCATAAGTAGGCTTATTCATTTGTATGTTATTACATAACTTTTGAAGGAACTGGGGTCAAAGTTTATTAGACCTCATAGTATCAGGATCTTTTGATGGGTTTCCTTTTTATTTGGTTACTAAGTGCCATCCCCTTTCTTGGGCATGATCTTGAGGTCAAGGTCACATTTTCATTTTATAGTCAAAATTATTGTAATAAGGTTTACATGAGATATATGTCTATTCTTTTACTATCAGAAAGCACCATCCCCAGCCTGGGGTGTGACTTTGAGATGATTTTTATGTTTATATGGCTATATTTACATTTTCAATGTCTGTCCTTCGATAAACTTGGACAACACTGTAGAATGTTTTTTGGGCCAGCCCAGAAAAAAGACTTCTTGCTAGGAAGCCTGGACTTATTTCCCATAGCTCGGAATTTTCTAAATTTAATGGGCATTTGTACAATTTTCAACTAAAATTGTTGTCAGAAAGTGCTAATTTTGCTAAAAATTGCATTATGTTTGTAATGGAAAAAAAGAAACATTAGATCGAGCACCACTGCAGTATGGGAAGATATTTTTGGATAAATAGTCACCATGTACACACCTGGTAATCTCGTAAGGGGTAGCCGCTGGTTATGCACTCAAAATCCTTATGTGAACTTCAGGCTATGACTTACGAGATATCCAATTGTCAACAAACAGGTAAGTTCTCCTGATTTATTGATTTTTCATCAACTTCATAGACACATTTTGATAAATCAGACAGTGTTATTCCCAACAACTTTCATTTCTACGTCGGAAAAGATATGTGTGGGCTTGGAAAAACAAGCAGCTATTTTTAGCTCACCTGTGCATAAGCTCAGGGTGAGCTATTGTCATCACCCTATGTCCGTCGTCGTCCGTCGTTCGTCGTCAACAATTAGTTTGTTAACACTCTAGAGGTCACAGTTTTGACCCAATCTTGATGAAACTTGGTCAGAATGTTTGCCTCTATGAAATCTAGGTCAATTTCGATACTGGGTTACTTGGGGTCAAAAACTAGGTCACCAGGTCAAATCAAAGGAAAAACTTGTTAACACTCTAGAGGTCATAGTTTTGACCCAATCTTGATGAAACTTGCTCAAAATGTTTGCCTCTATTAAATCTAGGTCAAGTTCAAAACTGGGTCACTTGGGGTCAAAAACTAGGTCACCGGGTCAGATCAGCAGAAAATCTTGTTAACACTCTAGCCGTCACATTTTTGAAGCAATCCTCATGAATCTTGCTCAATATATTTGCCTTGATGATTTCTAGGTCAAGTTCGAAACTGGGTCACTTGGGGTCAAAAACTAGGTCACCAGGCCAAATCAGCTTAAAACCTTGTTGACACTCTAGCAGTCACATTTTTGAAGCAATCATCATGAATCTTGCTCAAAATGTTTGTCTTGATGATTTCTAGGTCAAGTTCGAAATTGGGTCACTTGGAGTCAAAAACTAGGTCACCGGGCCAAATCAGCAGAAAACCTTGTTAACACTCTAGCGGTCACATTTTTCAAGCAGTCATCATGAATCTTGCTAAAAATGTTTGTCTTGATGATTTCTAGGTCAAGTTCAAAACTGGATCACTTGGAGTCAAAAACTAGGTCACCAGGCCAAATCAGCAGAAAACCTTGTTAACACTCTAGCGGTCACATTTTTCAAGCAATCATCATGAATCTTGCTCAAAATGTTTGTCTTGATGATTTCTAGGTCAAGTCTGAAACTGGGTCATGTGGGGTCAAAAACTAGGTCACCAGGCCAAACCAGCAGAAAACCTTGTTAAAACTCTAAGCGGTCACATTTTTGAAGCAATAATCATGGATCTTGCTCAAAATGTTTGTCTTGATGAGTTCTAGGATATATTTGAAACTGGGTCACGTGTCGTCAAAAACTAGGTCTACGGGCCAAATCAGCAGAAAACCTTGTTAACACTCTAGCGGTCACATTTTTGAAGCAATCATCATGAATCTTGCTCAAAATGTTTGTCTTGATGATTTCTAGGTTGTTTGTCTTGATGATTTCTAGGTCAGGTTCGAAACTGGAACACCTGGGGTCAAAAACTAGGTCACCTGGCCAGATCAGCGTAAAATCTTATCAATCTAGCGGTCACATTTTTCAAGCAATCATCATGAATCTTGCTCAAAATGTTTGTCTTGATGAGTTCTAGGCCAAGTTTGAAACTGGGTCACTTGGAGTCAAAAACTAGGTCACGGGGCCAAATCAGCAGAAAACTTTGTTAACACTCTAGCGGTCACATTTTTTAAGCAATCATCATGAAGTTTGCTAAAAATATTTGTCTTGATGATTTTTAGGTCAGGTTCAAAACTGGGTTACCTGGGGTAAAAAACTAGGTCACCTGGCCAGATCAGTAGAAAACCTTGTTAACACTCTAGTGGTCACATTTTTCAAGAAATCATCATGAAGCTTGCTCAACATGTTTGTCTTGATGATTTCTAGGTCAAGTTTGAAACTGGGTCATTTGGGGTCAAAAACAAGGTCACCTGGCCAGATCAGCAGAAAACCTTGTTAACACTCTAGCGGTCACATTTTTGAAGCAATCGTCATGAATCTTACTCAAAATGTTTGTCTTGATGATTTCTAGGTCAAGTTTGAAACTGGGTCACATGGGGTCAAAAACTAGGTGACCTGGCCAAATAAGCAGAAAACTGTTAACACTCCAGAGGTCACATTTTTGAAATAATCATCATAAATATTGCTCAATATGTTTGTCTTGATGATTTCTAGGTATAGTTTAAAACTGGGTCACTTATATATCAAAAACTAGTTCACCTGGCCAAATCAAAGGAGAACCTTGTTGATGCTCTAGAGGCCACATTTTTGAAGTGATCATCAGGAATCTTGCTCAAAATGTTTGTCGATGATTTCAAGGTGATGTATAGTTTTCTGTCCAGTGACTCTTTCCATTTAGATCAGTTTCTCAGTAATTATTAGTCCTACAGAGTGATATTTGGTACTTGTGAAGTGTTTGTGTTTAGGTCAGTCTCTCAGTAAATATTGCTCCTACAGCCAGTGATACTTAGTACATGCATACATCTTAGCATGGCCTCTTGAGTGCAGTCGTCCATATTTGACCTTGACCTTTATTTCACAGTCCATTAGACGTGCTACATTGTCTTACTTGTTAATATAATCATTTTGAACTTTGATCAGAATGTTTGCCTTGATCAGTTCTAGATCAAAGTGCTATGTTGCTCAGGTGAGCGTTACAGGCCCATCATGGCCCTCTTGTTTTTATTTCAGTTTCACCCGGAGGTGGGTAGTCCGGTATTTCTGCTTTGACTTCTTTTCCAGTGCAATATGAAGGTATTTTCAGCTATCTGGATTATGAAATACTTATTTAACATATCAAATAAGATGCACTGCCACCTACATCTAGGTTGAAATACATAAGATGCTAAATTTCCCAAGCATTTGTTCTGGGGACTGAAATATTTGTGCCGAATATGACTTGTGACGGGGGGTGGGTGGGGGAGGGAGTGTGGATGGTACAATGCTTACAGCACTTTTATTTTATCATTAAATACTGTATTTACCCTGGGCCTGGGTAAAGAGTGTAGATCCAGGTCAGACTTCACCTATGGAGCAGTTTCAGAATACACAACTTTTCCATGTCTAGCTGACACAGGTCAGATTAATGATTAAAATGTTCTTAAAATTCTTAGAAATTTGACTAGACGGAACAGCTTTGTCCAAATGTCAGTTGGTTCTACAGATTTCATGTAGACTGCAGTTTGATCAGGGTCTGCACTGTGTTGGACATTCAGTCAGTTCTTTTTACACAAACCAGCTTGTATTTCAGTGGCATTCTTTCAAGATGAATGTGTTAACCCTGTTCCTGCTGAACCCGGATATACTCTGCCTTTGCAAACAGTGTGGGTCCAGATCAATTGGCTTCTGAAGAAGCCAACTGATCTGGATCTGCACTGTTTGCCATTAAGTATGTGTACTTATAGCAACATTCTGGATTAAGCCATCTGATTGGCAGTCAGAAGTGGGTAGGCATCTTAATTTATTCAGCAGGACAAGGGTTAAGGACTTGATACTTAGGGTAACTACAGCAGTCACAAATTATCCCATTTGTGGCTAGTGTCTTATAAAAGGGACATTTGCAAACTGTGTAGACTCAGATCAGATGCTGAATAAGGCAACATCTGATCAGGGTCTAAAATGTTTTCATAAATATATGAATTTCTAAAAATATGGTACTAATGTAAACTAACTAGACAATCCTTCTACTAGAAATGGTCTCGTCCAAAGAGTTGAGGTAGAAGAATCCATTTGGCATAAATGGGTTAACAATCCTGGCCTATATGTTCTTGTCTTACTTACAGTAAACTTTTCTTTTTATTTCAGGAATAAGTGACGGCGATTATGATATTTACTCCACTCACCTGCAGGTCTTCAGCATTGAAGCTCATTCATACAACATGTGTTTTTAGTAGGGTACAGCAAGTGTGCTCAAGTCCGGGTTACCAAACTCTCCGAACACTCAGCACCAGTAATCGGGTGGTTTCCACAAAAAACATCAAGAACTCGAGTCTCCAAAAACAGCAGCTACTGGACAATACTTACCAGATTACATTTGGAGATTTGCTGAATAAAGACCCACAAGAAATATCAATTTTACAGAGACATTTTTGTACTGAGAAAGAAACGGCTGTTGAAACCAACAGTAATACCCAGGATCCATTAGAATCTGATAATTTCATACTAATTTATCGGTTCCCATTCATAGTACATGCTAGGTTGGTTTCCAGATTTAAGGTCTATCATACTGCATTTACTTTTTTCTTGATTCCTTTCGTTACATATTTAAACTATACAGGACATGCATCCAATCTTGCAGTATATACGTCGGCGGGAATTTTTACTGTAGCAGGAATCATGTTATATGTGGTGAGTTCTTTCATTCGAAGAATTGTGGGAATGCTTTACATTGACAAGAACAGACAGATTGTAAAACTAGCTCATTTAACATTTTGGTCTAAAAGAAAAACAGTATTATACAAACTGTCTGAAATTCAACCCATCTCAGATACTGCTGAAAATCCAACAGACTTGTATGTGAAATTGAAAACATATACAGGAGACAAATATTTTCTGACCTTGAAATATGGACAAGTGTTGCAAAAACAAGACTTTCAGGAAGTTATAGGACGTTTGTAGTTCTGTGGTTACCACTCTATGGGTAAATTTCCTTAGACAACAAAGTGATGTTATTTTTCCTAGAAGATAGGTTTTGACATTTCATGCAAATTGTTTCTTGAGGAGCCAGTTTGCATCAAATGCCAAAGCCTATTTTCTTGGAAAAATATTTCAAAATGTTGTCTGCTGAAATGTTTACCCAGTATGCTAGCTGTTAAAATATATAAAAATATTTACTGTTTGGTCTATTTCTGAGAAACTATGTATGGTATTAACCCTGAGACATATTAGCCTGAGCCTTCAGTGTACACCCAGATCACACAGCACAAAATGTGATGTCTGATCAGTGTGCACTGTTTGCTGCCCATCCAGCAGTTTTAGACATATCACCAGCTAGCAAGTAGACATGTTCAGATTTTAGAATAAGTAGATTAACCCTTGTCCTGCTGAATAAATTAAGATTCCATGCTCATTTCTAATTTTCAGCCAGTCAGATTACTTGATACAGATTGTTGATACAAATTCAAGAACTAAATGGCAAATAGTGCAGATCTAGATCAGTTGGCTTCTTCAGAAGCCAACTGATCTGGATGTACACTGTTTGCAAAGGCAGGACATATCCGGGTTCAGCAGGACTAGGGTACATTTCCCAATATTTAGAGTAAATATAGTATATTCTATAAATGTCCTAAAATTTTGTACACCAAAGTTTCCGACAAAATGACACCTGCAAACAGTGCAGACTGCTCCTGAAATAGCAGTCTGATCAGGGTCTACGATGTTTGCTATTCCACTAAGTATTTTAACCCTTGTCCTGCTGAACCCGGATATACCCTGCCTTTGCAAACAGTGTAGATCCTGATCTGAATCTGCACTGTTTGTCATTAAGTATGTGAATTTATATCAAAAATCTGGATCAAGTAATCTGATTGGCTGAGAATTGGAAGTGGGTGTGGCATCGTAATTTATTCAGCATGACAAGGGTTAAGGAAATGCATAACTAGGAAAATTTGAGCTAAAAAAGTATGAATTAAAATGTTTGAAATTTTAGGACAATTACCTTAATGTAGTTTTGTACACTCAGGGCCTCAGTGATCTATAAGTAGCCACATCATATGTTTTTGTGGAGGAATAAGAAAAATGTTAACATTCTTTGGTTGAGAAAAATATCTTACCTGGAATTAACAGTTACACCTACATAACAGACATAGCTCCAGAGAAGATCAGGTATCCAGTTTCTTAAATTTACACCAAATCATGGGTGTTCATTAGAAACCCACAGCGAGGCATAACCACAGTGTAGGTTTTTATGGTGATAGAAGAAAAATATCAGTATTTTTCGGCTGAAAAAAAATCCCTCATCTGGAGCTGTGTTACAGACTGGAAAAATCTTTTTTTATGCAAAAACCGTTGACTCAGCCTTTCCATTAACCCATTGTAGACTGAATTGACTTTCCCACACTATATATTGGAAGAGTCCAGTTTCAATTTTAGGGTGGTGAGGCTAAGAGATTTACATATTCCTAGAGAAAAATGGCTAAACTATTTGCAAACAGTGGAGACTCTGATCAGATGCCGTGTTCTGCGGCATCTGATCTGGGTCTGCACTGTTTGCCAAGTACTCTTACGGGTATCCCGACTACAATGGGTTAAGCTTCAAAGCAGGAGGCAAAAAGCCATAAGTAAAGGACAGACCTGCTATACAGATTTCAGAGACTTAAGGAGGAGTATTGCATTATACATGTATCTCGTGTTCTCCACAATTTATAACCTATGTTTTGGGAGTGGGTACTAGTTAGAAGTGCCTCATCAAGGTGCTTCTAATGAGTACCCACAACATAGGTTTTTATGCAGAAATAAGAAAAAAGTATCCCAGAATTATCACCAAATACTCCTTTCTAACAAATCCTCTGGATTTGCAAAAGATATGAAGGCTAAAAAGTAGGTCATTTTGGAACAGAAGAAGGTTTTAGTTCAAGTACCTGTTGCAGCTGGCTTCAGCCACCAAGAATACAACTATTATATAAATTACTGAAGTTTTTTGGGATTTCTGTGTTTATTGGTGTTGTTAGTTTATAGTTCCAGTTCCATTACAGCTGGCATCAGCCATCAAGAATACAATTATTGTATAAAAATATTGAAGTTTTTCAGGATTTCTTTGTTTATTGGTGTTGTTAGTTTTTAGTTCTGGCTCCCATTACAGCTGGTGTCAGCCATCAAGAATACAATTATTGTATAAAATTATTGAAGTTTTTTGGGATTACTTTGTTTATTGGTGTTGTTAGTTCCCATTGCACCAAAAATACAATTACTATATAAAATTACTGAAGTTTGTTGGTATTTCTTTGTTTATTAGTGTTGTTAGTTTTTAGTTTCACCTCCCAATACAGCTGGCTTCAGTCTTCAAGATTACAATTATTGTATAAAACTATTGAAATCTCTGGGATTTCTTTGTTTATTGATGTCATGGGTGAAATCCCAGAAGTCCTCAATACTGAAAATCCATTTTACTTTATATACAACAAAATATCTTCTCAATACTGAATTCAGTATTAGTACTGAAAACTTTCACCTATATGGTGTTGTTAGTTTTTAGTTCCAGCTCCCTTTACAGCTGGCTTCAGCCACCAAGAATACCATTATTGTATAAAATTTTTTGAAGTTTTTCAGGATTCCTTTGTTTATTGGTGGTTTTAGTCTTTAGTTCCAGCTCCCATTTCAGCTGGCTTCAGCCACCAATAATACATGCACAGTGGATATCTTATAAGCAATGCTTATTGACATTTCATGTTTTAATGATTGTTTTACTGAAGAAAATAAAGTTTCGATAGTGAGTGGCTCTAACAGATTAAGAATATCCTGTCTTGTGGAATGAAAACCAAGTTTTGCCTTAATTCAGTCATAGCCTGTGTTTCAACATTGATGTAAATCCAGCTGGAATATGAGAACTTTAATAGTACAAAAAAGAAGTGAATATCAGCCAAAGGCCCATGAGCACAGCTTACATACATTTTCAATCCTTGTAGTAAACAAGCAACAAATACCTTAAGCTTGAAGCACTTTAAACCTTTCAACCCAGCAGACAAAAACAGATACCTGTGCAGACAGTGTAGATCCAGATGAGACAGCTCTTAACAAACAGTCTCATCAGGATCTACACTGTTTGCCATTCTGTTTTTATTAGCTTGACTGTACGTGAAGTAAAAGAAGAGCTATTGCACTACCCCCCAGCGTCTGCTTTGGTAACAAAAATGTTTGTTTTACATCAAAGTTTTTAAGACCTTATATTTTTTAAATCCTCAGATGGATTTAGTTTGTAATTGGTATGATTATAGATGTTGGTCCAAATTTTATTGAGCACTAACCACACCCCTGCTCAAGACCTAAAGGTCAAGGTCACAGACTTTATTTACATTAAAGTTTTGCGTCAAAGCTTTTAAGATCTGATAACAGTTCAGACACCCTGTCCTGTCTAGCGACAGGCATTGTTATGTCTCCCTCCTTCAAGGCAGGGAAACATATTGCTTTTACCATGGACATCTGTTTGTCAGTCTCTGTCTGTCACAAAATCTTGTCTGCCCAGTAACTTGAAAACCGTACAAGATATTTTTAAGAAACTTGACAGAAATGTTTACCACCATAATACAACATGCAGACACAAGAACAGTAAATGTAGTTTACATACTTTTGAAGTTATGGCCCTTTGAATATTGTAAATAGTGATTTTGGTCATTAAATCATGTTTGCCCCATACCTTGAAAATCGTTTGAGATATTTGCACGAAACTTGAAATATTTACCACCATGAGATAACCTGCATAACACAAGAACCATAACTGTAATTACCTATTTTTGGAGTTATGGCTCTTTGAACATTGTAAATAGTGATCTTGGTCATAAAATATTGTCTGCTCCACAACTTGAAAATGGTAAAAGATATTTTCACGAAACTTTACACGTGTATACCATCATGTGACGGTGGGCAGAAATTAAAAACCATAACAGTGGTTTACCTATTTTTGGAGTTGGGAGCCCTTTGAACAGGGTAAATATTTTTTTTGGTTAAATACTTATGTCCGATCTGTAACTTGAAAACCCTGAGATATTTAAAAATTGAGCACGATGAGAGGACTTGCAAAAAATAAGAACCCTAACTGTAATTTACCTACTTTTGGAGTTATGGCCCTTTGAACAGTGTGAATAGTAATTTTGGTCATTAAATCCTGTCCCCTTGGTAACTTGAAAACTATGTGAGATATTTTCATCAAACTTTACAGAAATGATTACCACCATCAGACATGCAAACACAAGAACCTCAACTATTGTTTACCTACTTTTGAAGATACTGCCCTTTGAACATTAAAATAGTGATTTCAGTCATATACGTGTGTCCACTCTGTAACCTGAAAACGTGTTAGGCCCTTTGAATGTTATAAATAGTTACGACTCTTTCAACATGGTAAATAGTGATTTCTGTCATTCTGTGTATTAGTAACCCTGACTAACAGTACAAAGCTGTACTCTAAAAGGGGGAGACATTCTGTTTTCATGTAGAAAACAAATTCTAGTTTTAGACTGAAACCGGACATGTCCAAACTCAAGAATGGAAGAGTCCGCTTCGGAAACTGAAGGATGAAAGGAGAATGTATTGTTATCAGTTCAGATGACCCTTGAAATAACTTTCTGGACAGAAGTAGTGGTTTCAAATTAAATGCTTAACTCCTTTAAAGCAAAAACTGGGCAAATTTTGGCTCACACATCCCTACAAGTTCAATGCCTCCTGTGTGATTGTGGCTTTTCCTTGGTATCTATTTATCTATCAATTTAATTTTTGATTAGTCATTACGCAAGGACCTGAATAAACATTGTACAACACTGGACGGTCAGTCAGAAAACATCCAGACTTTTTTCTCTTTCTCAAAAAACATTAAAATATTTTTAAAAAGTTCTTTTTATTCTTTTTCAAAGTATTCCCCACCTATGTCTTAACAATTCTGCAATCTTCGTGGGAGCTCTTTTATTCCCTCTGCAAACCATGTCAGAAGTAAACCAACTGCCAAGGTACTGATTTACAGATGAAATCAAAGCTGACCTAGTCTCATATTTTTTTCCACCTAGTCTTTATTTCAATCCTGGAAACAAAAAAAAAAAAGCTGCATTGGGCACGGTCTAGGCTGCACTGAGGGTGGGTCAACAACTTCCACTTGAAGGAGTTCAGTTCTACCATAGATGTGGCAGCATGAGATGGGGCATTGTCCTGCAAAACTAGAGTTTTTGTTTTTAGAGTGTTTGTAAAACACTATGCCCCCAACTGCCTGACTCTAACACTGCTTGACTCCAACACTGCTTGCCCATGATGGTAACAACAGTACAAATATATGAGATTTTAATGTTATTTTATCAAAGGGAAATAACTCTAAAATAGATAATTGGGATAAGAAAAAAAATACGGGTCACTTATTTTTTCATGAGGAATCAAAATATGAAATTTCAAAATATTAGCATACATGGTTCTAAACTTATGCTATACACAATAAAGCAATGACATTAAATGGCCAGAAATTGTGAAGGGCCATAACTCCAACATTTCATTTAATTAGTTCAAAATTTAATCAGGTGATCTCCTCCTCAATCCCAATCAGTATACAAAATATCATGGCTCTGGCTTAAATACTTTTGAGATACCTTGCTGATAAGATCAAAATGCCTAGAACTACAAAGGGCCATAACTACATCAATTTTTCATGGAATTCCTTAAAAAACAAATCAGGTAATCTCCACATCATCCCCAATCAGCATATAATATTTCAAGACCCTAGTTTAAGTACTTTTCGAGACATCTTGCTGACAAGGTCAAAATGCGCAGAACTGCAAAGGGCCGTAACTTTATCAATATTTTCACGGAATTCTCTCAAAATATAATCAGGTAATTTACACATCATTCCCACTCACTAAATTGAATTTCAAGAACCCAGCTTAAATACTTTTCAAGATGTCTTGCTCACAAGATTTAATTCTGATTTTTTTCAAAGGGGCATAACTCTAAACAAACATGCTAGACAAGAAAAAAAAATACGGGTCAGCTATTTTTCATTGGGAACCCAAATATAAAATTTCAAAACCCTAGCATGCAGGGTTCTTAAGATATGGCATGCACAAAAAAGCCTGACGAACGGACAGACAGACAGATGGACAGATGAAGGCAAAATAATATGCCCCATCAATTTCATTCGAACTGGGGACATAATCAGGTCATCTACTCATCGCTGCCAATCTATTCAAGTTTCAAGGCTCCAGCTTCAGTAGTTTTTTAGATATTTTGCTGACAAGGGAAACATGCCCAAATTTACAAAGGGCCATTACTTACGAAATATTTTTCAGAATTTATAAAAAAGTTAATCAGGTCATCTACTCATCATTACCAATCAATTCACCAAGTTTCAAGTCTCTAGCTCTAACAGTTTTTGAGATATTTTGCTGACAAGATAAAAATGCCCAAAATAACAAAGGGCCATAACTCAATAAGTATTTTTCAAAATTTATTCAAAAGTTAATCAGGTTTTCTATTCATCATTACAAATACATTCACCATATTTCATGGCTCTAGCTCTAACAGTTTTTGAGATATTTTGCTGACAAGGTAAAAGTGCCCAAAATCACAAAGGGCCATAACTCAAGAAGTATTTTTCAAAATTTCTTCAAAAGTTAATTAGGTTGTCTACTCATCACTACCAGTCTATTCATCAAGTTTCAAGGCTCTAGCTCTAACAGTTTTAGAGATATTTTGCTGACAAGGTAAAAATGCCCAAAATTACAAAGGGCCATAACTCATGAAGTATTTTTCAGAATTTCTTCAAAAGTAAATCAGGTCATGTACTCATCACTAAATATCCACTTACTAAGTTTCAAGGCTCTAGCTCTAACAGTTTTTGAGATATTTTGCTGACAAGGTAAAAATGCCTAAAATTACAAAGGGGCATAACTCAAGAAGTATATTTTAAAATTTCTTCAAAAGTTAATCAGGTTGTCTACTCATCACTACCAGTCTATTCATCGAGTTTCAAGGCTCTAGCTTCATTTTTGCTGACAAGTTAAAAATGCCCAAAATTACAAAGGACCATAACTCATGAAGTATTTTTCAAAATTTCTTCAAAAGTTAATCAGGTCATCTACTCATCACTACAAATCGATTTACTAAGTTTCAAGGCTCAAGCTCTAACAGTTTTTGAGATATTTTGCTGACAAGGTAAAAATGCCCGAAATTACAAAGGGCCATAACTCAAGAAGTATTTTTCAAAATTTTTTCAAAAGTTAATCAGGTTGTTTACTCGTCACTACCAGTCTATTCATTAGGTTTCAAGGCTCTAGCTTCAACGGTTTTTGAGATATTTTCCTGACAAGGTAAAAATGCCCAAAATTAAAAAAAGGCCATAACTCATGAAGTATTTTTCAGAATTTCTTCAAAAGTTAATCAAATATCCATTTACTAAGTTTCAAGGCTCTAGCTCTAACAGTTTTAGAGATATTTTGCTGACAAGGTAAAAATGCCCAAAATTACAAAGGGCCATAACTTAAGAAGTATTTTTCAAAATTTCTTCAAAAATTAATCTGGTTGTCTACTCATCACTACCAGTCTATTCATCAAGTTTCAAGGCTCTAGCTTCAATAGTTTTTGAGATATTTTGCTGACAAGATTGCATCCATATTTTTTCAAAGGGCCATAACTCAAAAAGCGTGAAGAACGGATGGCGGAAACAACCCAGAAGCAATATGCCCCTCCAACTTCTTTGAAGTTGGGGCATAATAAGGACATTTTTCTGGGCTAGCCTGGAACTCAACTTTTTCAGTTTTTGAATTTTTTTTTTCAAAATTACTACTGAATAGCATCTAGCAGTCACAGCTCAAACTTTTGGCATGAAATGAGCCAGTATCTTTTCCATGTGAATCCCCAAAAGCAACCAGCATAACCTTGCCAGCAGATGGACACAGCTTAAGTTTCTTGGCAGGTAGGGAACCAGCTTGTTTCCACTGCTTTGACTGAGCTTTTGTTTCAGGTTGAGCATAATTAACCCATATTTTGTCCCCAGTGACAGTACAGTTCAAAAACTTACTTTCATCATGGTTAAAATGCCCCAAATGTTCTTTTGCTATGATCACCCTGGATGCCTTTTGGTCTTCTGTCAGCTGTTTTGGCACCCACCTAGCACTTACCTTGCTCATACCAATTTTTTTTTTTTCATGAAAATCTGATCCAATGATGCTTTACTGATGCTAAAGTAATTAGCTACCTCCTCCATTGGCACTCTGGGATCTTTGTTGACAAAAGCATTAACATTCTCATCCGTTGTTGGGGATCACCCTGGCCTAGGCATGTCCCTCATGCTTTTCCTGCCCTCCCTAAACGATGGAACTCAGCTATAATAGGTTGAACGGGGTATACAGGCTTTAGAAAAACTTTTCTGCCATCTTTAAACAAGACCATAGGCCCTCTTGCTCCCCCAAGTATCATAGCACTTGGAGTATCATAGCACTTAGAAATCATCAAGAAAATCATTCTGACCAAGATTCATGATGATTACATAAACAACTAAGACAATGTAGCATGCCTAATGGACTGAGAAATATATGTCAAAATCAAACACGGTTCACTGCATTCAAGGGGTCATGCTAAGATGTATGCGTGTGCCAAGTACGAGGACGCGTCAATAAATAACCAGCCTATCCCATTTCTGATGGACCGAGACAGTCACAATTTTCATGCTTTGTTTCAACATATGTTTTATACATGGGTACAAAATTGCACACGTATCGAGTCATTCTTTAATAAGATATTGAATGTCAAACATGGCTAGTGATGCAAAGGCATGCTTTTCATCTAAAGTTGAGTACCGTGCTGTAACTCGGTACTTGTATTTAAAAGGTAAAACAGGCAAGGAAATACTGGTGAGTTAGCCAATGTTTTTGGTCTTCTGCACCATCTTATGCTCAGGTTAAATTCTGGGTAGGGGAATTCAAACGCGGTAGAACGTCTTTAGAAAATGAAGCCAGGTCTGGACACCCATTGGATGCAACCGACTAAGAAATGTGTAAGAACATTCGGGATCTGGTATACTCTGATAGGCGAATTCAGGTGGAATAAATAGCACAGGCATTAGGCATTTCACATGGTAGCGTTTCAACAATCTTATATGATCGTTTAAGTATGCGCAAGCTAACAGCCCGTTGGGTCCCCAAATCCCTTAGCGATGGGCAAATGGCAACTAGAGCAGCAGTATGCAGCGCCTTGTTGAAGTGTTTTAGGTCAAAAGATGATTTTCTTTTGCATCTGGTGACTATAGATGAGACTTGGGTTCATTAGTTTGAGCCAGAGAATAAAGCTCGGAGTCATCAGTGGGTTGGGCCTGGGTCCCCGAGGCCAAAGAAGTTCAAGACACAACCATCTGCTGGCAAGGTGATGGCCACAGTATTTTGGGATGCAAAAGGCGTTATTATGTTGGACATTTACCCAAGAGAAGTACAATAACTGGAGTGTACTATGCAAAACTTGTTAGACTAGCTGAGAACCGCCATCCAAGAAAAATTCTCTGAAGGTGTTTCACTGCAACAGGACAACGCGAGAGTCCACACTTGCAAAGTTGCAATGGATGCTGTAGAGCGAAACGGGTATGACTTAATACCACATCCTGCCTATTCGCCTGACCTAGCTCCTAGCGACTTCTTCCTATTCCCAAACTTGAAAAAGGATATCCGTGGACTTCATTTCAGGTCTGATGAAGAAGTCGTGACGGCAGTTGAGGAGTGGGTCAATGGAAAGGACCCAGACTTTTTCATTTCTGGGCTGATGGCACTTGAACACTGTTGGTCTAAGTGCATCACACTAGAGGGCAATTACATCGAAAAAGAAGAGGTGGATCTCAACCGGAAATAAGTTAGGCTGGTTACTTATTGACTCACCCTCGTATCACTGCTGCAAGACCAATAGTTCCTGAGAAACTGACCTAAACACAAAAACCATGATATATACATCATAGTGACCCAGTTTCAAACCTGATCTAGAAATCATGAAGACAAGTATTCTGAGCAAGATTCATGATGATTATTTAAAAAATGTGACTTATAGAGTGTTAACAAGGTTTTCCTTTGATTTGGCCTGGTGGCCTATTTTTTGACCCCAAGTCACCCAGTTTTAAACTTTGCCTAGAAATCATCAAGACAACATTTTTATCAAGATTCATGATGATTACTTCAAAAATGTAACCACTAGAGTGTTAGCAAGGTTATCCTTTGATTTGGCCTGGTGACCTAGTTTTTTACCCCGTGTGACCCAGTTTTCAAGTTGACCTAGAAATCATCAAGACAAACATTTAGAACAAGATTCATGATGACTACTTCAAAAATGTGACTTCTAGAGTATTTACAAGGTTTTCCTTTGATTTTGGGCTGGTGACCTAAGTTTTGACCCCACAACCTGGCCTAGAAATCATCAAGACAAACACTGTAAGCAAGATTCATAAGATCAGTTAAAAACTGTGACCTTTTGAGCATTAACAAGTTTCTCCTTTGATTTGGCCTGGTGACCTATTTTTTGACCCAGAGTGATCCAGTTTTGAACTTGACCTAGATACATATACCATCAAGACAAAACTTTTAAGCAAGATTGATGAGGATTACTTTAAAAATGTGACCTCTGAAATGTTAACAAGGTTTTCCCTTAACTTGGCCTGGTGACCTAGTTTTTAACCCTAAAGTGACTCGGTTTTGAATTTGACCTAGAAATCATGAAGACAAACATTTTGAACAAGATTCATGATGATTACTTCAAAAATATGACCCCTAGAGCATTAACAAGGTTTTCCATCGAATTAGCATGGTGACCTACTTTTTGAGCAAGATTCATGATGATTACTTAAAAAATGTGACCTCTAGAGTGTTAACAAGATTTATCTTTGATTTGGCATGGTGACCTAGTTTTTGACCCCAGGTGACCCAGTTTTGAACTGGACTTCGATTTCATAAGGGCAAACATTATGAGCAAGTTTCATTTAAGGGGAATGCAATATAAGCTGTAAGTATGTTTTGGAGTCAAGTGCTTAGTAAGCTATGTATTCTGATGCAAGATTTTTCAAAAGTGGCCTAGAAATAAGGAAGCTATGGTGGTTTGAATTTATTCAAAATGACTGCCATGGATGCCGCCATATTTGAGGCTTTGTGATGTCAAACAGCCCAAATTTGCAAAACCAAATTATAAAGGGGTTTTCAAGAATAATTTTGCTACAGATTTTATAGATGTTTAATTCTAGTGACAAGCAATCATTTCCCCCAGAATAAACCAACACTATGAGAAAAACAACCTATAACATTTTTTTTTTTAAAACTCATTGAATCTTCAAAATGGCAGCGCCCATTCCATTCAATTGTCTTTAACTTTCTTATTTCTCCTCTGATTTTGATTAAATTTGTATCAAAATTAATTGTAAAGTTCTTTACTTTAACGTATATCAATCTTAAGGTTGCGTTCCCCTTTAGTTGACGAAGAACGATGGACAGCAGCAGAAAGAGGGTGATCCAATAGCTTACCTGCTAAGGTGAACTAAAAATGTGGCAAAATTTTTCATCCTCTAAAAGCAGGTATTTTATTACAGATCTATGTTCTTCCAGCTTAAGAGTCCATGGTAGCCCTAACACCTACCTTGTTTAAATGCTCAAAGCTTTGTGTATACACACTTTTCATTGAAAATAAACTGACTAATTTATAGGCAATGTAGTTTTCCCTCGAGTATAATATGTGTTGGTAGCTGCACTTGGAAAAGTCTGGATATTTTCCAACCGTCCCTCCTAGACCCAGGGCTGAATGTGGCATCTGATCAGGATCTATACTGTTTGCTAATCATCCATGATGGGGGTGGTCGGGTGGTGCGAAGGTGCTGTGTATCTTACATCACCGGGGCGTCCAACTGATATTGGCTTACAGTTGGGCAAGGCCTGCTATCCTTGTAGTGGGTAAGGGTAGAGGGGGAATGTTTTTATTTCTTCTGTTTCTTCACTTTCATTCCTGTTCCTCTTTCTTCCCTGTCCCTCTCTTTCATCTCCTCTACTCTCTCTTCTATCTCTTTTCTCCCTTTCTCTGGGAGATGACACAAAATGACCCTCAAGGGTTGACGTGTCGTTAAACCCCAACACAATCAATCAATCACCCATGAGGTTTTAGACACACAAACAGGTAGTAAAATCATAACAGACTTTTTCAAATTTTAGGACAAATACATGTATGTACTTAAAGGAGTTGAGCTGTCCCAATATTTAGCATTAATACAGTGGATGCAGCTCTTTAAAACAAGAGGGCCATGATGGCCTTGTATCGCTCCGGAGAAAAAGAAATAAAAGATTTTTTGAACTCAGTAAACAAATCCTGTTTATTTCTTTGTTCCACAGAAAAGAAACTGAACACGTGGTCAAAACAGCGGGAAAGGTGACATCATACAAGTATGCCTCAAGGGACCTTGGATTAAGACTCGAGCCGTTTTTCTGTGGAAGGTTTAAGTATAGAAGAGAATAGCACATTATCTATAGGTTAATGTATTATGAAGTTAAAATATAGTTTTTATCCCTAGTGACCCAGTTGCGAACTTGTCCTAGAAATCATCAAGACAAACATTTTGAGCAAGCTTCATGACGATTACTTAAAAATGTGACTTCTAGTGTTAAGGTTTTCCTTTGATTTGGCCTGGTGACTTTTGATCCCAAGTGATCTAGTTTCAAGCTTGACCTAGAAACCATCTTAGACAAATATTTAGAACAAGATTCATGATGAGAACTTCAAAAATGTGACATCTAGAATGTTAACAAGGTTTTCCTTTGAATTAACCTGGTGACCTAGTTTTTTACCCCAAGTGACCCAGTTTCCAACTGGACCTAGATTTCATAGAGGCAACGTTCTGAGTAAGTTTCATGAAGATAAGGTCAAAACTGTGACCTCTAAAGTGTTAAACTAATTGTTGATGACAGGCAGAGGGTGATCACAATAGCTCACCCTGAGCATGTGCTGTGAGCTAAAAATAGCATGAAATTTAATATGAAATCTAGAAAATTACCCAAACTATAAAAAGACCTTGCAGAACAATTCAGCAAACTCATATATGTCTAATTATGCCCCCAATTTGAATGAAATTGATGGAACATATTGCTTTGCATCTATTCGTCTGTTATGGATTTTATTTTGTGCATGCCATATCTTAAGAACCCTACATGCTAGGGTTTTAAAATTTCATATATGGGTTTCCCATGAAAAAAATAGCTGACTGTTATTTTTTTCTTGTACGGCATATTTGTACTTTCAGAGTTATGCCCCTTTTGAAAATTCAGAAATCTTTTTAGCTAGATATCTCAGAAAGTATTTAAGCTAAGGTCATGAAACTCGATATAGTGTTGGGAATGATGTCTAGATTACCTGATTAGGTTTGGAGGGAATTCTGTGAAAAATAGATATAATTATGGCCCTTTGCAGTTCTGGGCATTTTTACCTTGTCAGTAAGACATCTAAACAAGAGGGCCATGATGGCCCTGTAACACTCACCTGAGTATCATAGCACTAAGAGACCTGACCCATAAATGATCAAGGCAAACATTCTGACCAAGATTCATGATGATTATAAAAAAAAATAGATTTTGAACACGGCTGCTAGAGCGGCCATCTTGGACTTCCGATAGAATGATTTTAGCTACTTTTGATCTACAAGTCACCCTGATATTTCCTATCAAGTTTCGGCTCAACTGGCCTTCTATTGAGGAGAAGAAGTTCAAAATAGCTTTTCAAGATGGCAACTGTGGCAGCCATCTTGTATTTCTGATCGGAACGATTTTGGCCATTTTTGATCTACAAGTCACCTCGATGATTCTTACCAAGTTTCAAGTCAATTAGCCTTTCTGTTCAGGAGAAGAAATGAAAAATGGAACAATTTTAGCTTTTTTTGATCTACCAGTCATACCAGTCACCCCTATGCTTCCTACCATGTTTGAGTCAATTTGCCTTTCAGTTCAGGAGAAGAAGCAATAAATAGATTTTCAAGATAGCCACCATGGATTTCTGATCGGAAAATTTTAGCTATTTTTAATCTACAAATCACCCCAAAGCTTCCTAGCCAGGTTGAAATCAACTGGCCTTTCAGTTCAGGAAAAGAAGTGAAAAATAGATTTTCATGATGGCCACCATGGCGGCCATCTTGGATTTCCAATCAGAACAATTTTACATTTTTTTTTTTTTTTCGATCTACAAAATACTCCGATGCTTTCTATCAAGTTTCGAGTCAATTGGCCTTTCGATTCGAGAGAAGTAGCGAAAAATAGATTTTTAAGATGGTGGCCATCTTGGATTTCCGATTGGAATGATTTGAGCTATTTTTGATCTACAAGTCATCCCAATGCTTCCTACCAAGTTTCAAGTCAATTAGCCTTTCGGTTCAGGAGAAGAAACGAAAAATAGATTTTCAAGATGGCGGCCATTGTGGCCATCTTAGATCTCATAGGAATGATTTCAGCTATTTTTGATCTACAAGTCACCCCGATGCTTCCTACCAAGTTTTGAGTCAATTGGCCTTTCGGTTCAGGAGAAGCAGCAAAAAACAAATTTTCAAGATGGCAGCCATGGTGGCCATCATGGATTTCCAATCAGAACGATTTTAGCTGATTTTGATCTATAAATCACACCAATGCATCCTACCAAGTTTCGAGTCAATTGGCCTTTTGGTTCAGGAGAAGAAGCGAAAAATAAATTTTTAAGAGGGCAGCTATGGTGGCCATCTTGGATTTCCAATCGGAATGATTTCAGCTATTTTTAATCTACAAGTCACCCGGATGCTTCCTACCAAGCGAGTCAGTTGGCCTTTTGGTTCATGAGAAGAAGAGAAAAACAGATTTTCATGGCAGCCATCTTGGATTTCTGATCGGAAAAATTTTAGCTATTTTTGATCTACAAGTCTCCCTGATGCTTCCTACCAAGTTTCGAGTCAACTGGCCTTTTGGTTCAGGAGAAGAAGCGAAAAATAGATTTCCAAGATGGCCACCATCTTGGATTTCCAGTCGAAACGATTTTAGCTATTTTTGATCTACAATTCAACCCGATGCTTCCTACCAAGTTTCGAGTCAATTGGCCCTTTGGTTCAGGAGAAGAAGCAAAAAATAGATTTTCAAGATGGCTGCCATGGTGGCTATCTTGGATTTCCGATCTGAACGATTTTAGGTATTTCTGATCTACAAGTCACTTTGATGCTTCCTACCAAGTTTCGAGTCCATTGGCCCAGGGTTGTAGGAGGAGTAGGCTTTTAAAGCAACTGTGATGCACGACGGACATTGACCGATCACAATAGCTCACCACGAGCACTTCGTGCTCAAGTTAGCTAAAAAGTATTTAAGCTAGGATCTTGAAATTTTATATGCTGATTGGGATGATGTGTAAATTACCCGATTGTTTTTTTTCTTTTTTGAGGAAATTTCCTGAGAATAATGTGGCTGTGGCCCTTTGTAGTTCTGGGCATTTTGACCTTGTCAATATCTCAAAAAGTATTTAAGCTAGGATATTAAAATTTTAAATGCTGACTGAGGGTGATTAGAAATTACCTGGTTAGATTTTGAGGTAATTCTGTGAAATATTGACAGAATTATTGGCCTTTGTAGTTTTGGGTCTGACTTGTAGATTACCTGAGATTTTGAGGGAATTCCAAGAAAAATTGACAGAATTATTGCCCTTTGTAGTTTTGGGCATTTTTAGCTTGCCGGGACTATGTCCCTGGAGAGCTTTTGTTGTCACCCAGGCGTTGGCGTCGGCGTCGGCGTTAGCACAATGTTAAGTTTTTAAATGTGTGCATAGTTTTTTTAACTGTTTAAGGTACTGTCTTCATATTTGGCCTACACCTACTTTAGGGTAAGACCTTTCAGTAGCATACACCCCCATCCCCAAAATAGACTCTTTATGTAGGTCAAGGTCAGTTCTTACTTTGTCTTTTCACCCATGTTTAAGTTTTGCGTTTAAGTTTTGAGAAGTGTACATAACTGCTGAAGTGTTCAAGATAGAGCTCTAATATTTGGCCCACACCAGCCTCAGGGTTAGACCTTTCAATAGCACACACCTCTTTCTCAGTTTGACCTTCTACCTAGGTCAAGGTCAGGTCACACTTTGTCATTTGAACCCATGTTTAAGTTTTGTGTTTAAGTTTCGAAAAGTGTTCGTAACTGCTAAAGTATTCAAGATGCTGCTTTAATATTTGGCCCACACCAATAGTAGGGTAGGACCTTTCAATAGTACACACCCTTCCTCAGTTTGATCTTCTGCCTAAGTCAAGATCAGGTCATACTTTGTCATTTATAGCCATGTTTAAGTTTTGAAAAGTGTACATGGCTGCTGAAGTATGTAAGATATAGCTTTCATATTTCATCCACACCAGCCTAAGGGAAGATGTTTCAATGCAGGTTGGGGATGATGAGTAAATAACCTAATCAAACTTGGAGTCATGACCCAGTTGTTCAAAGCATTGTTTGCTTAACAAGCTTGTTAGAGGTCAAAATGTATTTTTGCTGAAAAAAAATGTGAGCTGCAAATGCAAAAACTACTCGTCGGCCTTGGTGGCTCAGTTGGATGCACCGTCCGAGTGGAGACCAGGAGGTCGCGGGTTCAACCCCTGCCGAGGTCGGCAACATTCTTTCGTGGAGATTGATCATGAAATATTTTCTACAGTCATTCTCTCCCTTCCGCTGATTCAAGAAGGGCAGTTGTCAGTTTCTGGCGAAAGAATGTGCACAATACTGGCTAACCGCTTAGAGGACTAAGCCTGCCCAGTAAACGTGTGGTTAGGTAAACTGACCGCGCTCGACATGACCCCATTGGGTTGACTGGGCCGTAAAACCTCAACACAAACAATACTCATATTTTTTCAACAAACATATTAGTGTATATGCCATATTTAATGATAAAAGTTTTAACGATATGTTAACTAGGGACATCATTAGTTTTGAAGTACTGGGCCCAGGTCTATAAATTTTAGGTGGAGTTGGACTTAAATGGAACAGAACATAGCATGAAGTTATAACAACCTTGTGATCAAAATGTCTAAAAGACTGTTTCAGCTTGACGGACTTTATGCCCTTTTTGGATTTGGGCATTAATGTTATAAACAACCTTGTGAACTTTTTTATGGGTATGGGGGCTTTATATATATTATTATGATGTGAAGGAAGTTTGCAAAGGGTATGGCTGTGTCATTAGTTCAACTTAGTACTGTAATAATGTGGAGTGCAAATCCGTACTAGGAAGTGCCCTTTGTCACCATGAAGCATTATAAGCTTAGCTGAGTTGGAACTCCCCATCTGGTGCACTAGGCCGGATCCACATAGTGCCCAGATAGTAGAGTACAAGTCAGCACTGTATTGCTACAGTTGAACCTCGATGGCTCGAACACCGATGGCTCGTTTACCATGGCTAATTCGAACACGTTTTTGAGTCCCTACGAAATTCTTCCAATTGCTCAATAAACAGTTTTTGAGATATCTGGCTTACAAGGTTAAAATGCTGAAATTTTCAAAGGGCCATAAGTAAAAAAAAAGTTCAGATTTTTTTTAAGAAGTTAACTGGTTCATCTTTAAAGGTTTATTAGCTCACCTGAGCTGAAGGCTCACAAGTGAGCTTACAGTATACCAATGGTCTGTTGTCCGTTGTCCCTCCGCACTTTTAAACATCTCCTCAGAAACCCCTGAACCAACTGAAGTTAGATTTTATGTGGAACATCTATACCCCGCAGGAACAAAAGTTTATATAACTGGTCCTGGTCACATGACCAAGATGGCCACCATGCCCATATATGGTAAAACCCTTTAAAAATCTTCTCCAGAACTGTAAGTCATAGGACCTTGAAACTCGGCAGACAGCAAAAGGGACTAGAGCCCTACAAAAGTTATATAAATGATCACCCCGGGTTGACCTTGACCTACTTTATAGCAAGGTCAAATTTGGTCCCTAAGGCATTTGAATAGGAAAAAGATAAAACAGAGCATCTAGCCAAAACAGTTGTATTTTATGAAATGAAAGTAGGTCTTATATGAATCCCTATGAATGTCAAAGGTCAAGGTTATTCGTGACCTTGGCTCAAGGTCACTAGGATTGAATGTCCATCAAAATTTCAAATATCTTCTCTTCAGAAACCAAAGAGCCAATTTGAGTCAGATTTTATTTAGACTATCTATGCCTCACGGGAAAAAAGATTATATAATTGGTCATGGTCACATGACCAAGATGGCGGCCATGCCCATATATGGTGAAACCCTTAAACAATCTTCTCCAGAACCACACGTCATAGGACCTTGACACTTGGCAGACAGCGAAAGGGACTACAGCCCTACAGAAGTTATATAAATGATGACCCTGGGTTGACCTTGACCTGTTTTATGGCAAGGACAAATCTGGTCCCTAAGACATATGAATAGGAAAAAGGTAAAACAGTGCATCTAGCCAAAACAACTATATTTTATGAAATGAAAGCAGGTCTTGTATGAACCCCTATGAATGTCAAAGGTCAAGGTCATTCAGTGACCTTGGCTCAACATCTTCTCCTTAGAAACCACAGGGCCAATTTGAGTCACATTTTATTTAGAACATCTATGCCTCACAACAACAAAAGTTTATATAATTGGTATTTGTCACACGACCAAGATGGCTGGCATGACCATATATGGTGAAAACCCTTTAAAAATCTTCTTCAGAACTGTAAGTCATAGGACCTTGAAACTTGGAAAAAAACAAAATGAACTTGAGCTCTAAAAAAGTTAATAAATGATGACCCTGGGCTGAGCTTGACCTATTTCACGGCAAGGTCAAATTTGGTCATTATGAAATGAAAGTAGGTCTTATATGAATCCCTATGAATGTCAAAGGTCAGGGTCATTCAGTGACCTTGGCTCAAGGTCACTAGGATTGAATGTCCATCAAAATTTCAAACATCTCCTCAGAAACCACTGGCCGAACTGGAGTCCGATTTTATATAGAACATTTAAGCCTCAGGGGTACAAAGTTTATGTAATTGGTCCTTGTCACCTGACCAAGATGGCCAGCATGCCCATATATGATAAAAACCTTTAAAAATCTTCTTCTCCAGAACCATAAGTCAGATGACCTTGGAAGAAAGCAAAAAGGACTTAAGCCCTATGAAAGTTATATAAATGATGACCCTGGTCAAATTTGGTCAAACATTGTATGTATCCAAAACAGTTGTAGTTTATGAAATGAAAATAAGTCTTATATGAACCCATATGACTGTCAAAGGTCAAGGTCATTCAGTGACCTTGGCTCAAGGTCACTAGGGTTGAATGTCCATCACAATTTCAAATATCTTCTCCTCAGACACCAAAGGGCCAATTCAAGTCAGATTTTATATAGAACATTTATGCCTCACTGGAACAAAAGTTTATATAATTGGTCCTGGTCACATGACAAAGATGGCAGTCATGCCCATATACAGTAAAAATCATTAAAAATCTTTTTCTCCAGAACCATAAATCAGATGACCTTGAAACTTAATAGACAGCATAAGCGACATGAGCACTACAAAAGTTACATAAATAATGATCCTGGGTTAACCTTGACCTATTCTATGGCATGGTCAAATTTGTTGCCTTAGACTTTTGAATGGGAAAATGTGAAACAGTGCATTCATCCGAAGCAATTGATGTATATGAAATGAAATAGGTCTTATATGAACCTCACTTAATGTCAAAGGTCAAGGTCATTCAGTGATATTGGTCCAATGTCACTAGGATTGAATGCCCATCATTATTTTAAAGGACTTCATCTCTGAAAATGCTGGGCCAATTTCTATTAAATTTCATGCGCAGCTTCAAGTCGGGGGTGGGCGTGGGGAGGGGGGGAGGGTTGATGGTCCAGGTCACATGATCAAGAGCCACATATGGTATTAATCTGACCAAGATAGCTGCCACAGCCAGTATTAACCTGAAGAGATAGAGATCTTTTTCTCCAGTACTGCTGGGCTGATTCCCATGAAATTCGGCATGTAGTATGAGGTGTCTGAAAACTACCAAATTTATTCAAATGATGACTTTAGGTTACCTTGACCTATTTTACGGCAAATATGGTCCCTTGTACTTTTGAATGGGAAAAAGGTAAAATAAATCATTTTTCAAGAAGAATTGTAGTTTAAAATATGAATGTAGGTATAAGAACTCATGTGAGCGATTTCTGCCCTTGGGCTACTTGTTTTTTTCTACTTTTAGCTCTGGCAACTATTTTGTTCAGCAGAGCTGAACCATTTTAGCAATGTTGGCAATGGGGCATAAGAGGAACATTGATGTGAAAATATTTTGAAATCTTGCCACTTGCCACGGAGATGTCGTTTAAAGGTTTTTCTATTTTTAGCTCTGGTGACCATTTTGTTCAGCAGAGCAGAACCATTTAGCAGTTTTAGTAAAGGGGGATAAGAGGAACATTTCTGTGAAATCATTTTGAAATCAGGCCACTTGCCAAGGAGGAGCTGTCGTTTAAAGGTTTTTTCTATTTTTAGCTCTGGCAGCCATTTTGTTCAGCCGAGCGGAACTTCTTTAGCAATTTTGGTAAAGGGCCATAAGAGGAATACTTCTGTGAAATTACTTTGAAATCAGGACACTGGCTGCGGAGGAGATGTGTTTTGAAGGTTTTTCTATTTTTAGCTCTTGTTGCCATTCTTTTCAGCCAAGCAGAACCATTTTAGCAGTTTTGGTAGAAGGCCATTGGAGGAACACTTCTGTGCAAATATTTTGAAATCAGGCCACTGGCCAAGGATGAGATGTGGTTTGAAGATTTTCTATTTTTAGCTCTGGCGGCCATCTTATTCAATGGAGCGGAACCACTGCGGCCATCTTGGATTTCCTTTCGACACGATTTTAGCTCATTTCGATCCAAAGTCATCCTGTTGCTACAGAGCAAGTTTCGGCTCAAGGAGACCAAAGGTTTGGGAAGAGATGTCGAAAATTGATTTTCAAGGTGGCAGCTGTGGCGGCCATCTTGGATTTTCTATCGGCTCATTCAGCTAATTTGTGTCTACTAAGCGCCCTAATGCTCATCATCAAGTTTCGATTGAACTGGATTATAGAGATGTCCAAAATATGTATTCTCAACATTTTTTCCATATAAATGTATAAGGCCCATACAAATGCATGGGAAAGCAAATTTGACCTTGCCGTAAAAAGGTCAAACGTCAATGTAGGACAATCATTTTAGCAATTTTGGTAGATCTCCTGTCCCCAATGATTTGTGCAAAGATTAGGCCCAGGGCTTATTTGGTTCTGGAGAAGAAGATTTTTAAAGTTTTTTACCATATATGGATATGGCAACCTGGTCAATGGACCATGACTATTTTAGCAATCTTTCAATCCCCTGCCCCAAGGAGGCTCCACATGAAATTTTGAGCAACACTGGTCCAGAGGCTTCAGAGGAGAAGTCATTTGAAATTATCACTATTTTTTCCATACAAATGTATAGGGCCCATACAAATGCATATGGAAGTAAACTTGACCTCACCGTAAGAAGGTCAAACGTCGATGTACGACCATCATTTTAGCAACTTTGGTAGACCTCCCATCCCTGATGAGTTTTGCAAAGATTCAGCCCCAAGGCATCCTCTGTTTGGAGAAGAAGATTTTTAAAGGTTTTTACCATATATGGGCATGGTGGCCATCTTGGTCAACCGACCTTGACCATTTTAGCAATCTTTCATTCTCCCAAACTAAGGAGGCTCCATATGAAATTTGAGCAAAATTGGCTCAGCGGCTTCAGAGGAGCAGTCGTTTGAAAATGTTAACAGACGCAAGCACTGACGGACGTCAGACGAAGTGATCACAATAGCTCATCCTGAGCATAGCTCAGGTGAGCTAAAAATTGGAGAATGCTATACAGCCCGGAATTTCAAAAGAGTGCACGGACAAGCGAGTGCAAGGATGTGCAGTCTTTGCTGAATGCACATGCATTTTTGTAGCATCTGCTGTGTCTACTCCTTTTCGTATATGTTTATTTAACGTGACGGGCATTAAGTTTCACCCATGTCCGTGTGTCCAGTCCCCTACTCCTTTACATAACATTTAATGAGGAAACTTCACATTCAATATGGAAACTAACGTCACCTTAGGCTAAAAAAAAACTAGAGCTGGTTTTTGTAAAATACTATGCCCCCAGCTGCTAACGGATGGACAGACGTACGGACAAAAAGTGATCCCTATAGCTCATCCTGAGCATAGCTCAGGTGAGCTAAAAAGTAACTTCTGTTTGGTCACACTGAACAATTCAGGTATCTTAGGTGCATTGTTTTTATTAGTTCACCTGAGTTATGCTCAGGATGATCTATAGTGATCACTTTTTGTCCATCGTCCGTCCGTCTGTCTGGTTGTCCGTCTGTTTAACACTTTCAAACGACAACTCCTCCAAAGCCATTGAAGCAATTTGTCCCAAACTTGGTAAGAATGTTGCTTGGGTTGGGGCCTTTAAATATAGCTAAAAATTATGGTGATCTGCCCTTTGGTTTGGATGCCATGGCAACAGAAAGCTCCCATAGACTTATAATGGGAAAGTGGTTAAACTGCATTTTCTCCATAACCAGTGAAGTGATGTGAAGCATATTTGGCAGTTATGATCATTGGATGATTGTCTACCCAGTTCATGTGTTTTATGACCAACGGCCATTTTGTTTGGTTGCCATGGCAACATTAAATTTCCAAAAAGGAATTTTTTTAAATGACATCTCCTCCAAAACCACTGAAGCAGTACAACTCTAATTTTTTACAAATGTTGCTTGGGTAAGGACAATTCATAATAGCTAAAATTATGGTGATCTGCCTTTTGGTTTGGTTGCAATGGCAACAAAAAGTTCCCATAGACTTATAATAGGAAAATGGTTAAATTGCATTTCCTACATAACCAGTGAAGTGATGTGAACCATATTTGGCAGTTATGATCATTGGATGACTGTCTACCCAGTTCATGTGTTTTATAACCAGTGGCCATTTTGTTTGGTTGCCAATGGCAACTTTAAATTAAAAAAAAAGGACTTTTTTTAAATGACATCTCCTCCAAAATCACAGAAGCAGTATGACTCTAATTTTGTACAAGTGTTGCTTGGGTAAGGACAATTCAAAATATCTAAAATTATAGTTATCTGCATCTTGGTTTGGTTGCCGTGGCAACAGAAAGCTCCCATAGACTTATAATGTAAAAATTGTTAAAATGCATTTTCTTCATAACCAGTGAAGTGATGCGAGTCATATTTGGCAGTTATGATCATTTGATGATTTTCTGCCCAGTTTGTGCATTGTGTGGCCTTTTTGTTAGGTTTCCATGGCAACATAAAATTTAAAAAAAAAAAAAAAACAGCATTTTTTTTAGCGACTACTCTTCCAAAACCACTGAAGCAGTAGGACTCTAATTTGGTACAAATGTTAAATGGGTAAGGGCAGTTGAAAATAGCTATAAGTCTTCCAATCTGCCTCTTGGTATGTTGCCATGGCAACAGAAAACTTCTTTAGACTTATAATGAGAAAATGGTTAAATTGCATTTTCTCCATAACCAGTGAATGGTGTGAACAGAACCATATTTGGCAGTTATGATCATTGGATGACTGTCTATCCAATTTATGTGTTTTATGACCAGTGATGATTTTGTTTGGTTGCCATGGCAACATTAAATTTAAAAAAAACAAAACATTTTTTTTAAATGACAGCTCCACCAAAACCACAGTAAGCAGTGTTGCAAATTTCATTACTGCTTATGAAGAATTAGCCTAGCTACTAGGCCAATATATAAGTATGTCACGTTTTGTTTATTTATTATTGTTTGTTTTTTCATTTACATTCTACTTCAATGTTTAGCTAGTCTATGGGTGAACTTTTCTTCTCTCTGAAATATATTGGCCTAGTCATAAGCGGAATTGCTCCTGTAGCTTTTATTGGGTGGTAATGGGCTGTGGCTAATTTAAAGATGGCCAGATTACAAGCCTCAGCATCAGTTTGTTTATATAACTGCACATTAAATTGGAGGTGTGTAACATGTGGTCAGATATTTTAACAACAGAGTGAAAGCAATGTGTGTATTCATTTTGTGTTCTTGAATCTAGTATGTTTTCTTTTTTTTTTCTGGGTGAATATAAGAACATAGTTGTTTCATCTTTAATCAACAAATGTACTTTTCAACTTTGTGTGGTGCAAGTACTTGCATCTTGCGAGGAGACATGTGCTAGACCATTTAGGGTTTGCTTTGATTGCAGAGCAACAGATAAGGTGTGTATTTGATAATAACAGATAATTTTCTTCACTTTCCCATAAAAAAACATATGTTGTGGCTACCATAAGAATTGCCTCAAGAGGCAATTCGAATGAATAAACACATTATTTTTTTTATCATGATAACACGCCTATGTTATTTTGACACCCTCAAATCCAACTTTGCGGGCCCCCGTAGCCTAGTGGATAAGAGAGTTGACTCTTAATCCATTAGGTTTCTCACCGCTGTGGTTCGAGCCTCGCTCGGGTCACATGTGGGAAAGCCAAGTTCTGTTTACGGATGGTCAGGTGGTTTTTCTCCAGGTTCTCCGGTTTTTGCCCATCTTTGATGAACGATCGGCTCGATATAAGTGAAATATTCTTGAAAGGGCCGTAAAACTAAAAAAAAAAAAAAAAAAAAAAAAAAATCAAACCCAACTTTTGTAAAGTGCACTTGGGTTTTCTGGGGTATACATTATTTCTGCTTTAAAACACAGATTGTGAGTACTCGTTAGAACCGCCTAAATCCCACAAGCTATATTTTGGGCAGAAATGAGTAAAATATTACATTTTTCATTTAAACAGATGTACTGATCTTTTTGGCTGTTTTGCCACTGAAAGTGAAAAAAATATCAGTTTGTTTAATGAGCATAATTTAGAAATAGGCTTCATTGTTGACTATGTTAAAAAGATTACATATTAGATACATGTGCAATATCTTACATGAACGATATATATCATATCCCCAGACGCTGACTCATCGGACCATACAATTTCAAAACAATTTGATCAGCGTGTACATCCGCAGCCTAATTAGAGATTTCGGTCAAGGTCCTCAGTAATCTCTGCTGCATACGACAAATACACTGATCTGACGCTAGCCTGATCCGAGTTTTCGCCAACACATGAACAAGCATACAGGAACCGCCTGGCCTCAGTCCATATAAAGTCAAATTATTCAATTATCTTCAAGGTAAATTTCATTATTTACAGCAATCTCCACAAGGGGAAGACTCTGATCAGCATGTGCTATTGCACAGTCTTATCAGAGTCTTCACCTGTTTAAAAAAGAGCCATTGGGTCCCCAGCCATCCACAGAACACACAGAAAAGACCCCATTCAGACTGCAAGGATGCACAGGCCGATTTGAGTCTACGGTGGGAGCACATGTATCTAGTTCAGAATAAATGATAAGAATTTAAGGCATTATGAAGCCATTTTATTATGTTGACACTCCTATGCAATCAAAGAAATTGTTACAGGTGTAAAAATGAAAATGTTATATAAAGATAAAAATGTGTGATCAGTTTTTTTTTTTCTTATTTCTGCACAAGAAATGGGTTGTGGAACTTGTTAGATCAGCCATTCATTCACTGACATACCTATGCAACAAATAATTTGTACAGCTGTAAAATGTCTATTTAGGTAAATTTGTAATCTTTGTAATATAAATTGTGGGTACTCATTAGAACTGCCTCATTGAGGCAGTTCTAACAAGAATCCACCACCTATGTTTTATAGCAGAAATAAGAGAATAATGTTTTCTATAAAACCTTACAAAAACAATATAATGGAATTTTTAATGACCGCAAAAATGAAAACTTTCAGATAAAAAAAAATATTTTAGTTAATAGAAGTCTGATTTCTGCCTACAGTCTTCATTTCGCTTTTTACAAGGCTTAGAAATCCAGACCATATTATCTATAGACTAGCCACAGAGCTCAATAAGCCAAAACATATATATGTATATTTCTAAGCCTTGGGCAAGGCTAATGAAGAATCAATAAAACCGAGACTCCCATTTTCTAATCTGTTGTTTCTCAAGGCAATCTTTTTTATGTTTATTATATTTCCCTGCCCCTGTGCTGTTTACATGTATAAAATCATCATATTTTTAAACAACTCTTCAGAAACCACTTAGCCAATTTCCACCAAATTTCACATTGATCCTACTGTTGAAATGTGATTAAGAGTTTGTTCAAATCATCACACTCCATTGACTGACCTGTCCATATATTCTTCAAAACTAAGAACTGCTTAAATGATGATCCTTTCATTAGTTGCAATGATAGGATTGGAAAAATGTTACATAACATCTGCATATCTGCAGTGGCTGTGTCACTCAGGTGAGCAAGCCATGGCCCATGGGCCCCTTGTTTTTTGTTAGCTCACCTTAGCTCAGGAGGAGCTATCGGGATCACTGGCTGTCCATTTATCCACACCTTTGAACAACTTCTCTGAACCTCCTGGGCCAATTTTCTTCAAATTTCATGTGAAGCCTTCTGTCAAAGGGGTATTGAAAATTTGTTCAAATGGTCATGGTACATTAAGATGGCCACCATGCTCATATATGGTAAAAACACTTAAAAATTTTCTCCAGAACCAAAAAAGCTTTGAGGCTGACATCAAGGACTCAAAGCCTACCGAATTTGTTCAAATGGTGACTCGAGGTTGACCTTTGACCTTTTATGCAAGGTCAAATTTGTGTACCTATACATTTGTATGGGGGAACATATTGAAAAAAAACATTTTCTAAAAATATTTAAAGACTTATAGTAGAAACTTACAACATCTGATTAAGGTAGGAATACTTTTTAGTTGCAAGCAATATTATGTTGACTTTGCCCACTGGGCTATATACAAAATGGAAAACACACATCTAATTGGAGCAATGCCTGTGAGTTTGTTTGTTTGTGTTGAGGTTTTACGGTCCAGTCAACCCATTAGAATCATGGCGAGCGCAGTACTGTAACGTAAGTTTACCTAACCATGTTTTCTTGGGCAGGCTTAGGCCTTTAGTGTTTGAGCATATTCTTTTGCCAGAAACTGACAACTGCCCTTCTTGAGTCAGCTGAAGTGAAAGAATGACTGTAGAAAATATTTCATGATCAATCTCCACGAAAGAATATTGCCGGACTCGGCAGGGATCAAACCTGTGACCTCCTGATCACCAGTCGGATGCGCATTTGACTGTGAGTCTATTGTTGCACATTGTAATTGGCACAGAAAGGAGCAAAGATTTAGGAGAACCACAGTCACAGAACACAGCCTACCAATGATACCAAGAGAACAGTAAACAATGACCGACATACAGTACAAATTACAAACTAAAGACAAGCAAAGCAACCAGGCCACTCTTTCCAAATGAGGGGATCACAATGCCTGACAGGACCCACCAAACAACAGTAAGACGACAAACAGGACAAAACACATGTGCAGCCACAAGGACCAACAAATAACATAAGAACCTCCTCCTTTAAATTGTCAGTAGTAAAACTAAAAGGGAATTTACAGTCGACTCTTGTTATCTCGAATTCCAAGGGACTCTCTGAAATACTTCAAGATATCCGTACTTCGACATATCAGATTTGCAGAATTGAGGAAAAACTAATTCGATTAACCACATTTAACAAATATAAGTGTAATTGGACTCTTGAAGTTAGAGATATATTGAAAATATTGTGGAAAAGATGTGAAATTTCTTTTCCACAACGTTTTTTACATGTTGTTAGATTTTCATGTTTAGGCAGGGACCAGATTTTCACTTCGAGATAAGCGGTTATTCGAGATAAGCAAGGTCGAGATAGCGAGAGTCAACTGTATATCGATTTTACTGGCACCAAATCTTTACTCCTGTTTCACATATAAACAAAAGGCCCACTGGATTTCATTCACTCACATGAGTACAACAGCAATTGCATATCTGCAGATGCCATGCAACATTCTTCCAGTATTGCCACAGCAACTACGGCACAAATTTGACAGTGTAGTGAAAAGATCAAAGGTCATCCTAGGATCATCATTTGAACAAACTTAGTAGACCTTGAGTCCCCGATGCTATATACCAGGATTCAGCCTCAAAGCTTTCTTGGTTCAGGAGAAGCCTTTTAAGTGTTTCTTACCATATATGGGCATGGAAGCCATCTTGTTCAATGGTGCGGAACAATTTAAATACGTTGTCAATACCCCTTCTACAGAAGGGTCATTTTAAACCTGGTGAAAATTGGTCAAGCGGTTTCAGAGAAGAAGAGGTTTAAAGATTAAACAATTATACATGTATATAGCCCAGAGGCAAGGGCAGTATCTACCTCCCCTGTGGACAAAATGTTTGACATTTTTCGATTACAATGTATTCACTTGGCACACAAATTTGACCTTGCTATTAAGAGGTCATCCAATGATCATCATTTGAACAAACGTAGTAGAATGTAGTCCCTGATGCTATATACCAGGATTCAGCTTCAAAGCTTTCTTGTTTCTTTGAAGTGTTTCTTACCATATATGGGCATGGAAGCCATCTTGTTCAGTGGTGCGGAACCATTTGAATACATTGTCAATACCCCTTGTACAGAAGGGTCATGTGAAATCTGGTGAAAATTGGTCAAGCAGTTTCAGAGACTACGTTTAAAGATTAAACAATTATACATGTATATAGCCCAGAGGCAAGGGCAGTATCTACCTCCCCTGTGGACAAAATGTTTGATTACAAATGTGTTCACTAGGCATGCAAATTTGACCTTGCGGTTAAGAGGTCCTCCTATGATCATCATTTGAACAAACGTAGTAAAACGTAGTCCCCGATGCTATATACCAAGATTCAGCCTCAGCGCTTTCTTGGATCTAGAGTAATATTTTTAAGTGTTTTTACCATATATGGGATGGTGGCCATCTTATTCAAAGGTCCAGAACCATGTTTAACAAATTGTCAATACCCCATCCACAGAAAGCCCCATGTGAAATCTGGCGAAACTGATCAAGCAGTTGTAGGGAAGCTGTTTGAAGATTACACCATTTTATACATGTATATACCCCAGTGGCAAGGGCAGATAACCCCCAGGGGACAAGGTTTTACTACTTTAAACATACTTTGTAAGTTTCAGCCTTTAGTATTAATAATACATTCTGAGAAAAGATCTTCCAACATTTTCCTCATACCAGTGTATGGAGACGCAAATTTGACCTTGCCATAAAAAGGTCTGTCAACTTACAATCATTTGAACAGACTTGGTAGATCTTGAGTTCCCAATGCTATATATCAAGATTCAGCCTTTAAGCTTTATTGGTTCTAGATGTTTTTGTCAAGATACAAGAAAAATATCAATACTATTCTGCAGACCTATGAACATATATTTTTAGTTCATCAGATGAATGGTTGGTGTTATCATAAAGGCTTTGGAAATCAGATCAAATCATTTGCGCTATCTTGTCGCATACCACCTATATACATAAATATATTTACTTTTGCATCAAAACTTACCTTGTGGGCAGTTACTGAGATTGCCCTGGCAGGTTATGCTAATGAATAACAATATGTTTTGGTGCAAAAATTAACATTATTCTAAATTATCACCTTATCTGAGAGGATGGGAGTGGGTGGTGCCTATGAACAGCCGTCAGTGCTGAAATGAAATAAATGTTCAGCCGTCAGTGCTGAAATGAAATAAATGTTCAGCCTTTTTTTAATGAAAAGAACAGTATGTATTATTTAAAATGTTAAATGTATTTCATGCTGTACTTAAACATTGTTTCTTAGCCTTTACCCTCTTACCTAATTCAGCAGACAACAAACTGATGATATGTTTCATATTTTGCCCAGAAAACAGGATTTGAGATTTCATACAAATTGTCTCCAATGGGGACAGTTTGCATGAAATGTCAAAACCTACTTTCTGGGGAAAAATATTTCAATCTGTTGTCTGCTGAATATATCATCATAAATCCTAAGTTTTAACAAAACTTCTCTCTGAGCGAAAAGAAATAGGTTGCTGCTGTGTATTAAGAAAGGTGGACCACAGTTATCATTACAGATGTCATGAAAGTAGCTGTATCACACTTTTAGCCCTCTCCTCCTTTACAGCATCTGAAGACAGAAAAAAAACAAAAAACATCAACATTATTATAACAAAGCTAGACAATTCATGTGAACTGCTGTCTTAAGGTCACTACTGACACCTGACCCTTATTTTTTTCCCAACAATATTTTATTTTTATTTTATTATTCAGTTTTGTGTTATATTCTGACTATTTTACGTCAATAAAATAACCATGTTACCATCTGGTTTACCAGTTATGGCTCTTTAAAGAACCCTACTGTGTTTACTACTATGGCCATTTTGGTAAAACTTTACTAACATGCTAAAATTCATTATTAGTTCATTAATATAGGGTAAAATGTTTTTTTTACTGTAAGTAATTTACCACAAAGGAATAACCAGAGCAAAACACACAAAGGTTTCACCGAATACAAGTGCATATTTTTTATTTCTCAATTTCAAACAAGAAAATTCAGACAAAATCACATCAATTTTAACAAGCATATACTGAAGATACTAATATGTAACATACTTCCTAGCAATAAATTTCCTTTAAACTTTTTCAACAGATCAAACTATGTATAAGTTGTATTCTGACGGAGTATAAAGGTGAGCCACCATGCCGTTTGAGTGGTATTAAACTTTATTTACCCCTACCCTCTAAATCATAAAAAAAAGCAATAATAAAGAAAATGATAATTATTATGGATATAAATTTCATAATGATTCTCTTAATTTGCATTTTCTGTGACCAATCGTTGCTTTAACAATATTAAGCATATTGGCTACTCCTGTACACAGTAAGAAACATGTGACCTGAAAAATTTCTGATAATACAATAGGGAGTTACCCCACCCACCTCATCATACTCAGTAATTTCTAAAGATAGTTATGTTGTTGTGTTGAGGTTTTACGGCCCAGTCAACCCAATGGGGTCATGTCGAGCGCGGTCAGTTTACCTAACCACACGTTTACTGGGCAGGCTTAGTCCTCCAAGCGGTTAACCAGTATTGTGCACATTCTTTCGCCAGAAACTGACAACTGCCTTTCTTGAATCAGCGGAAGGGAGAGAATGACCGTAGAAAATATTTCATGATCAATCTCCACGAAAGAATGTTGCCGACCTTGGCGGGGGTCGAATCCGCGACCTCCTGGTCTCCAGTCGGACGCGCATCCAACTGCGCCACCGAGGCCGGCTAAAGATAGTTATGAAAGTATTATACAAAATTTTACAAAATTTGACATACAACATCCATACGCAGTATAAATTAAAATATTTCTTGTTGACCAAATTAATTTTAAACTTCTGTTGTCATGGCAACCAAAAAAAATTAAACATAATGGAAAATTACCATAAAAAATGACTTTTTGGTCGTTCCATTCAATATGTTTCAATAAAATTTAACCAAAAAGTTTCCATGAGTAGTTCTCAATAAAATGTGAGAATTTTGTGCAAAAGACCGTCCATTTGATTGTTGTCATGGAAACCAAAGAACTAACAACTTGGAAATAAAGGATCAGGATCATCAAATGTGTTTAGGCTTTTCTGTACCTTCAGAAGCTTTTCTGCGGTTAACACTCGCATTGGAACATAAATACATCTTAGCAAGCAGCTTGACTACTCCTGTACACAATTAGGCACACGTTACCTGATTTTTTTTTTTATTTGAAAATACAATAGGCAGTTAGTCAAGCCGCTACATCATACACAGAGTTAATTTCCAAAGATAACCATAAAATATGAAACAAAATTTTACAAAAACTCATGTACAATATCCATACGCAGTAAGAAATGAAAAGTTACTTTTTGACAAAATTAATTTCAAACTTCTGTTGCCATGGCAACATGAATATGCTTTAAATATAATGGCTTATTACCATAATAAAGGTCTAGTTCTTGATAAAATATAAAAATTGTGTGAAAAAGACCCGTCCATTTCATTGTCGTCATTGAAACCAAAAGAGTAATAAAAATTTGGGAAAAATAAAGGAACAGGGTCAATAAGCATTTTTGCCTCAACTTTACCGTAAATTCATAAGTAAGGCCCTCCCAGAGGGGGTACCTGTTCCCTTGTTTCCCTGAGAAATCGGCATTTTCTCTTGTTCACCCAAATCAAAATCCCGATTATCTATGTTCCTCGTTCCCAAAAATTGCCTTTGTTCCCCTGTTCCCTTCAGTTTTAGACTTTTGTTCCCTTGTTCCCCTGAAATAAATGGCCGTATTCCCATGTACCCCAAAACTCCTGGGAGGGCCTCATAAGTGTTCATTTTAATTACCCCGCTGAGGCCCTCCTCAGAAAACTGCCTTCCTACGTCATTAGATGTAACTGTGATGTAATCAGTGAAGTGTTACAAAAGATAACAATGTCAACATGCTGAATTTCAACGAGTTCTAATGAAGATTTTCAACCTTTAGATTTGTCTATTTCTTGCAAAGTGACAAACAAAGGATTTAATGTCCTACCCATATAGATCATAGTATACTTGAGTGCTTGACCAGCCTCTTCAATTTGGGGCCGAAAAACTGAAGGTAAATTATTTTATTTCCTGTCTGATTTTTTCTGTCCTCTTTTATTGTATCATTTTTTTTTTTTTTTTGTTTTTTTTTTTTCAATAAATTGACACTGTCAGGGAATAAAGCTCTTTTGAAAGGTCTAGAAAGGGTTAGGCTAGCGAGAGCACATTGCATTTTATCCGGGTATAATAATATATAGACCTTACATTAAATTACATTTAAGAAGATTTTTTTTTTTCTATCATAAACACTTTTACGCAAATAAGTATATGATAAGAATGCAGCTCAGCCCTCAGCCTGAGACAGACAGCTCATATAATATTCTATTTCCCTGCTTTCATACGAGATGACTTGATGAGCCCCCCCTTTCTCATCAACCTGCCTCCTTGCCTCAGTCTTCCGACATTTTGAGTGTAACCCAATTACTATGTAGAAAAGTAGATAAAATCACGTCATAAAAATGTATAATTCATCAAAATAAATATAAAAAAACTGAGAGAAGCACGTTCAAATATCACTAAAACAATCTTGGTTTTCTGTGTTCACAGTCTCGGTTCGTCTTGTGACACTTCCCGCGAAAAAAACATAAATAAATTTTGTGTGTTTGTTTACACCGAATGTTCGGAGCAGAGCGTCCGTCATTAGAATCAATTCAACGTTAGAATATTTTTTCTTTCCTTTTATTTGGTCAGATGAAAAATATTTATCAGTTTTGTTTTCACTAGTATATGTATAGTTGACGGGTCATACTGCGCGGAAACAGATTTAATTAACACTAGAAATTATATACTAAGGTCTAGAAAAATTGCTCCTCTATTTTAATCGAAAACCACCCTAATCATCTCCCTTGTCATTCAAGAGTTGCGGTTATTAGTACCGGTAGTGACCTTAAAAGCCTTATTTCCTCTGAAAAATATACACAAAAAAAAACAACAACAAGAAAACTAGAGCCCAAGTGGGCCAGAAATCGCTCATCTGGATTAGGCTGATTATATGTTACATTGTGCCATGGTGACCATCGTGGCTATCAGACCAGATTGCCTTTAGCAATCCAGAAATCTGATGTTGTTTGAAGATTCAAGATTGCCAACATGGCCGCCTTTTTGGACAATTAAACTGAACTATTTAATAATTCTGAATCTCCATGTCACCCCGATGCTTCCCATCAAGTTTCGGCTCAATCTGACTTACGGTTTGGGAGGAGATGTGGTTTGAAGAATTTAAGATTGGATATTTGAACAGAATGATTATAGCAATTCTGAATTTCCATAACACCCAATGCCTCCCATCAAGTTTAAGCTCAATCAGACTTACGTTTGAGAGATGATGTGATTTGAAGATTTTCAAGATGGATGTCATGGTGGCTATCTTGGATATCAGAAAGAAACCATTTTAGCAATTCTAAATCTTCATGCTGCCCCAATGCCTTCCACCAATTTTCCGCTCCCTCTGACATGGTTTGGGAGCAGATAACAATTGAAGACTTTCAAGATGGCTGCCATGAAGGATACGATTCTGATGGAGCTGTCGAAAACGTGAAAAGTTACTGACATAGGGATGAGGGATGGACCATGATCAACAGACTACGGCATAAGCTGATCTGGAGCAAAACTCCAGGTGAGCTAACAAACATCTTCAAGATGGCTACGTTACAAAATGGTTTTAGCAATTCTGAATCTCCATGTCGCCGCAATGCCTCCCAACAAGTTTTGGCTCAATCTGACTAGATACACGGGTGGTAAACCTAGGAACTACCACGAAATTGTGTTAACGTAATTTCGTTCCCATGCCACATCCGGGACATAGCGGGGTAGTGCCAACGTCATAAAATAGACAAAAAAAGGTTGGTGTCATATTTATTTTTATTTTATTTTACCACGACGAACGAATTATGAGGAAATCGGGCAATCGGTTCCATGTAAATATGTCTCAGCTTCCTCTATGGACCCAAATTTTATCGGAAAAGTCATTTGCTTTCTTCAAATCTTTCTACATGCACTGGGCATCGGACCACTTGTCCCCTGAGTATTTTGTCAGTGTGAAGAATTTAGCCTGTCGCCGTCGATTTGAGCTGACATTTGAAAGCATTCGCCGATGAAAATGATAAAAAGGCCCTTCCTAAACATTCCTACATTGAAAAAAAAAATCAAGTGTTAACTCGTAAAAGAGTCAGACCCTGTTTTTCAGGCGTGGTAGTTCCAAGATCACCGAGGAAGTTACCATGCTATCGGGGTAGTTCCAACGATTTAGCAGTAGTTCCCACGACATAATATTCTTTTTCAGATACACCAATACTCTGGGACAGACATTTCTTCAATTTTAATTGATATGCGTTTAATACGGGGAAGTATTCCAAGTATGGCTTCAATTTAAATATAGGACATAATTGTTATCTGATACAACACGCATTTACATAATCAATGCCAGGTAAGTTCGACAAAGTAATGTTGTACGCTGTGAATTTAGTGATCTTTAGCATTGTGGTTTTGAAAAAGACGGACAAGATTTGTCCTAAAATACCTCAAAAACTATAGCAGTAAATTCAGGGAAAAAAAATCAAAGATTGCAGCCCATCAATGCCACCAAGAGGAAAAAAAAAAACAAAACAAAACAACCACCACAACTAATCACAAAAAAAATACCAGCTCTTTCTGCTCAACAACACAAACCACTGGGGTTTTACTATGCGAAAGATCTTCCCCTTTTGTTTGATCTTACATTGCTCTAAACAGCAGCAGGCTGCAAAGGTAAATGGAAAACAATGTGACCAATACAAACCACGAAAGAGTGCCAGTATGCCTGAAAAAAGTAACACCAGAGCAATTATAAAATTAAATGAGTAGCCAGAACAATTCAAAGTAAACATTGAAAAGAGCAAGGAACAGGAACTGATACAATCAGATTCCGAACCCTGCCAATAATATCACAAGGAAAAGACACGTGTCACACTTGTGCGTTTTCCTTGTTCCTGGATCCATCTGTAAAAGAAGATACATAACATTTAAACATATTTTGTTTCACTAGGCACGTGGTTTACCGGCTATTACTCGTGCGTCATGAGACTGTAAGATAAGGTTTGAAGATTTTTAAGATGGCCATCTTGGGGGCCATCTCAGATATCGGAACAGAATGATTTTAGCAAATCTGAATCTCTGTGTTGCTCCGATGCCTCCCATCAAGTTTGGGCTCAATCTGCATTAAAGTTTGGGAGATGTCTTTTGAAGAATTTCAAGATGGCTACTGTGGCAGCCATCTTGGATATCGGAATGGTACAAATTTAACAGTTCTGAATCTTAATGTCTCTCCCCAATGCCTCCCACCAAGTTTCAGCTTAACCCGATTTACCGTTTGGGAGCGGATGTCATTTCATGATTTTCAAGCTGTTCGGGAGCACACGTGTTTGAAGATTTTCAAAATGGTGGCCACCTTGGAACGATTTTAGCAATTCTGAATCTCTATATTGGGCAAATGCCTCTATCAAATTCAGCTCAATCTGACTTACGGTTTGGGAGGAGATGATTTTTAAGATGGCCGACATAGTGGCCATCTTGGATATCGAAATAAAATGATTTTAGCAATTCTTAATCTCCATATGGCCCCACTGCCTGCCACCAAGTTTGGGCTCAATCTGACTTAGGGTTCGGGAGCAGATGTAGTTTCAAGATTTTCATGACGGCCATCCAGGGGGCCATCTTGGACAGCCGAACGGACTGATTTTAGCAATTCTAAATCTCCATGTTGCTCCAATGCTTCCCATCAAGTTTCGGCTCAATCCAACTTACGGTTTAGGATGAGATGCCGCTTGAAGAATTTCAAGATGGCTGCCATGGTGGCCACCTTGGACATCGTAACGGAAAGATTTTAGCAATTCTAAATCTCCATAAGGCTCCAATGCCTCCCGTCAAGTTTGAACTCAATCTGACAGGTTTCGGGAGCAGATGTGGTTTCAAGATTTTCAAGATGGCCGCTATCTTGGATAGCCGAACAGAACAATTTTATCAATTCTGAATCTCTATGTTGCTCCGGTGCTTCCCATCAAGTTACAACTCAATCCAACTCATGGTTTGGGAGGAGATGTTGTTTAAAGAATTTTAAGATGGCTGACATGGTGGCCATCTTGGATATCGGAATGGAATGATTTTAGCAGTTCTAAATCTCCATAATTATGGCCTCACTGCCTCCCACCAAGTTTGGGCTCAATCTGGCTTAGGGTTTGGGAGCAGATGTGGTTTCAAGATGGCTGCCCAGGGGGCCATCCTGAATAGCCGAACAGACTGATTTTAGCAATTCTGAATCTCTATGTTGCTGTGATGCTTCCCATCAAGTTTCGGCTCAATCCAACTTACGGTTTTGGATGAGATGTCATTTGAAGAATTTCAAGATGGCTGCCATGGTGGCGATCTTGGATATCGGAACGGAAAGATTTTAGCAATTCTAAATCTCCATATGGCTCCAATGCCTCCCACAAAGTTTGGGCTCAATCTGACTAAGGGTTCGGGAGCAGATGTGGTTTCAATATTTTCAAGATGGCCACTATCTTGGATAGCAGAATGGAACGATTTTAGCAATTCTGAATCTCTATGTTGCTCCGATGCTTCCCATCAAATTATGGCTCAATCCAACTCATGGTTTGGGAGGAGATGTCATTTGAAGAATTTTGAGATGGCTGACATGGTGGCCATCTTGGATATCGGAATGGAATAATTTTAGCAATTCTAAATCTCCATTTGTCCCCAATGCCTCCCACCAAGTTTGGGCTCAAGTGGACTTAGGGTTCGGGAGCAGAATGATGTGGTCTCAAGATTTTCAAGATGGCCGCCCAGGTGGCCATCTTGGATAGCTGAATGGAATAATTTTAGCAACTCTGAATCTATGTTGCTCCGATGCTTCTCATCAAGTTTCGGCTTAATCCAACTTACGGTTTGGGATGAGATGTTTGAAAAATTTCAAGATGGCTGAACAGAAAGATTTTAGCAATTTTAAATCTCTATACGGCTCCAATGCCTCCCACCAAGTTTGGGCTCAATCTGCCTTAGGGTTTGGGAGCAGATGTGGTTTCAAGATGGCCGCTATCTTGGATAGCCGAACAGAATGATTAAAGCAATTCTGAATATCTATGTTGCTGCGATGCTTCCCATCAAGTTTCGGCTCTATCCAACATGGTTTGGGAGGGGATGTCATTTGAAGAATTTGAAGATGGCCAACGTGGTGGCCATCTTGGATATCGGAACAGAATGATTTTAGCAATTCTAAATCTCCATATGGCCCAAAAATGCCTCCCACCAAGTTTGGGCTCAATCTGACTTAGGGTTCCGGAGCAGATGTGATTTCAAGATTTTCAAGACGGCCATCTAGCTGCCATCTTGGATAACAGAATGGAACGATTTTAGCAATTCTGGATCTCTATGTTGCTCCGATGCTTCCCATTAAGTTTTGGCTAATCCAACTTACCATTTGGAAGGAGATGTCGTTCAAAGAATTTCAAGATGGCCGCCATTTTGGATATCAGAATGGAATGATTTTAGCAATTCTGAATCTCTATGTCGCTCCAATGCCTCCCATCAAATTTCGGCTCAATCTGACGTACGGTTTGGGAGGAGATGTCATTTGAAGAATGGCCATTGTGGCCATCTTGGATATTGGAACAGAACCATTTTAGGAATTGTGTATCTCTATGTAACTGTGATTCCTCCCATCAAGTTTCAGCTCATTTTGACTTACCGTTTGGGAGGAGATGTCATTTGAAGAATATCAAGATGGATATGGGAACAAATTTATGTAGAGGACCAAAAAACATTGCGACATACAAAATATATAAGCTGTGGGCCTCATGGTTTCAGAGACGATGATTTTTTATGCTTTTCTCATTATAACTCTAATAATAAGAGTTAATGAACCCTGGCGCGTGGCCAGTTTGGGCCCCATGGGCTTGATTGGCAGGATTTATGTAGGGGACTACTAAACATTGCTACATACTAAATATGTAAGCTTTGGGCCTCATGGTTTCAGAGAAGAAGGTTTTTTTAAGTTTTTCCCATTAGAAGTCTATGGGAGCTAATGACCCCCTGGATGTGGCCAATTCGAACTCCAGGGGCATGGTTGGCAGGGTTAATGTAGGAGACCACTTAACATCACTTCATACTTTATCTATTAGCTCTCGGTCTCATGGGTTCAGAGAAGGTTTTTGAAGGTTCTTTAGCTATATAGCTCTATATAATATTATGATCCCTGGGGCATGGCCAATTTGGACCCCAGGAGCTTGATTGGCAGAATTTATGTAGGGGACCACTACACATTGCTACATACTAAATATATAAGCTCTGGGTCTCATGGTTTCAGAGAAGAAGATTTTTTAAGTTTTTCCCATTATAAGTCTATGGAAGCTAATGACCCCCGGGGAGTGGCCAGTTTGGACCTCAGGGTCTTGATTGGCAGGATTTGTGTAGGGGACCACTAAATATTGCTACATACTACATATGTAAGCTGTGGGCTTCATGGTTTCAGAGTAGAACAAGTTTTTTTCCATTATAAGTCTATGGGAGCTAATAACCCCCAGGGCTTGGCCAGTTCGGACCCCAGGGGCTTGATTGGCAGGATTTAAGTAGGGGACCACTAAACATTGCTACATACTAAATATATAAGCTCTGGGCTTTATGGTTTCAGAGAAGAAGATTTTTTAAGTTTTTCCCATTATAAGTCTATGGGAGCCAATGAACCCTGGGGAGTGGCCAGTTTGGGCCCCAGGGGCTTGATTGGCAGGATTTATGTAGGGGACCACTATGCTACATACTAAATATGTAAGCTTTGGGCCTCATGGTTTCAGATATAAAGATTTTTTAAGTTTTTCCCATTATAAGTCTATGGGAGCCAATGACCCCTGGGGCGTGGCCAGTTTGAACCCAAGGGGCTTGATTGGCAGGATTTATGTAGGGGACCACTAAACATTACTACATACTAAATATATATAATCTGTGGACCAGTTGGTTTCAGAGAAGATTTTTTAAGTTTTTCTCATTATAAGTCTATGGGAGCTAATGACCCCAGGGCATCGCCAGTCTCGACCCCAGGGCCTTGATTGGCAGAATTTATGTAGGGGAACTAAATACTAATGTACTAAATATATAAGCTCTGGGCCTCATGGTTTCAGAGAAGAAGATTTTTTAAAGTTTTTTCCTATCATAAGTCTATCGGTGCTAATGACAACCGGGGCGTGGCCAGTTTGGGCTTCAGGGGCTTGACCGGCCGGATTTATGTAGGTGACCACTAAACATTGCTACATACTAAATATGTAAGCTGTGGGCCTCATGGTTTCAGAGAAGAATAATGTTTTTTTAAGTTTTCCCCATTATAGTCTATGGGAGCTAATGACCCCGGGACGTGGCCAGTTTGGGCCCCAGGGGCTTAATTGGCAGGCTTTATGTATGGGACCACTAAACATTGCTACATACTAAATATGTAAGTTGTGGGCCTCATGGCTTCAGAGGGGAGTAGTCAGGTGGTGCAAAGGTGTCGTGCATCTCACGTCACCAGGGGGTCCAACTGATATTGGCTTACAGTTGAGCAAGGCCTGCTATCCTTGTAGCAGGTAAGGGAAGAGAGGTAATGTTTTTATTTCTTCTGTTTCTTCACTTTCACTCCTCTTTCTCTTTCTTCCCTGTCCCTCTCTTTCATCTCTTCTACTATCTCTTCTATCTCTTTTCTCCTTTTCTCTGGTAGACGACACAAAATGACCCACAAGGGCTGACGTGTCGTTAAACTCTAACACAATCAATCAATTATGGTTTCAGAGAAGATTTTTTAAGTTTTTTCCATTATAAGTCTATGGGAGCTTATGACCCCCGGGGTGTGGCCAGTTTGGACCCCAGGGGCTTGATTGGCAGGATTTATGTAGGGGACCACTAAACACTGCTACATACTAAATATATAAGCTCTGGACCTCATGGTTTCAGAGAAGATTTTTTTTCCCCCATTATAAGTCTATGGGAGTTCACAACCCCCAGGGGCATGGCCAGTTTGTACCCCAGGGGCTTGATCGGCAGGATTTATGTAGGGGACCACTAAACATTGCTACATACAAAATATATATTAGCCGTGGGCCTCATGGTTTGAGAGAAGAAGATTTTTTAAGTTTTTCCCATTTTAAGTGTATGGGAGCTATATCGCGGCATGGCAGCCATCTTGATTTACGAACCGTGACCATTTTTACAAATATTCAATGCCCCTTTAACACAAGGCTCCACATAGTTTGAAGAAATCTGGCCCAGGGGTTTCAGGGGAGAAGTTGCTCAAAGATATGAACGGACAGACAGACAGACGACGGACGAAGAGTGATCACAATAGCTCATCCTGAGCCTTTGGCTCAGGTGAGCTAAAAAAGTGACAAAAATTAATCTCAGGTTTAGCCTTAACCTCATGCACATCCTCTGACCATGTAGAAAATGCCTGCAAAGTTTTGAAAGATCAGTTCAAACCTGTAGGAGGAGTTGTGCACACAAGATATGTACTATCAGATGGGGATGGAAGCACGAAAAGTGGCAAGTATGGAAGTGTGAATACCACTTTCCTCCAAAAGGTGGGGGACAAAAAAAATGAATGTCATCCACTGGTATTTGAATTGGCCCTTTAGCAAAATAGATAGAAATCCATACCAGAATAGTGCCTACACATACTGACAAAGGTTATATTTTTTAAAGAAGTAAAAAATTCCTAGTAAATTGGGCAATGTTAAAATTTTAGCATATACTGTATTCTGCAAAAATACCCTTCCTCATTGTGTATTGCCTGTACTGACAGACTCATTATTCGAAAATGCACATGCAGGTGTCATGCTTGTCATCCTTTAGGCTGGCGTTTTTTTTTTTGTTTTTTTTTGTTGTTATTAATTGATTGATCATTTTTTTTCCATTTCAAAATTTTCGGACGCTGAATTTTCGAATGTCGGCTTACTTTTTCTGATACCTTATCCCTTTGTGAGATATCAGTCTGCGCATCAAAACGGTTATTCCTACTTGTCACTAAAATAAAAAAAAATAGTTTCCAAGTCCAATCGAATTTATTCCGTAAACCCTGATAGGAGTCTAATGGGACTGCTCAGATATACCCCGGTAGACATTATACAATTTGGGACTGTTGTAGTATAAGTTACATTTTCCATTGCTCCTGCATGAAGAAAGCACATACAACTTACAAATTGCTTAAGAAGCTTGGTTAATACATGTGATAAAAGTGTGAAGGTATTTTTGCAGACTGAAAACTTCTTTCTCAAGCTGTAACAAAATTTCAAACAAATCAATGAATTCAAATAGTATACCATAAATATCCTATGTATTGGGACAGTAAGGCCTGAGCAACAGTGTAAAACAAGACCAAACATTGCAGAGTGTCTGATCGAGGTCTATTCTGTTTGTCACTCATCCAGCAGTTTGTTAGAAACATCAACATGTGATACCATGGACTTGTTCAAATTTTAGGTCTAGTAAAGTAATGAGTTAAAGCTATCCTAATATTTAGGGTAAATATGGTTATAATAGAATTAAGTCAAGAGTCATGAATGGACTTGTGATTTGTAAAGATAAATTAACCCTAGTCATGCCCTTACTTTAAAACAGTGTAGATCCAGATCAAACGGCTTTTGAAGAAACCAAATGATCAGGATTACACTGTTTGTCATTAAGTATGTGAATTTGTATCAACAACCTGGATCAAGTAATCTGATTGGCTGAGTTAAGTTCTAAGTCTTTTTTACCATTAGTGGTTTCGTCATTTTCCAGGTCTTCCATAATTTTCTCTGCTGCCTTCACAGTTGCCTCCTTTGACTTTCCCTTCAGTGGCTCTATATAGTGAAGCAATATCTCAAACATTTCATCTGTAACCTTCAAATATAAAATGAAAAAGTGCAAAAAGGCTTTTATGCCATATGTTAACTGCAAATTCCATGACCAAACTGCACATCTGCACAGCCTGATCAAAGTTGTATAGTTGCATATAAGAGGGTATCCACATTATATTTTTCTTATTTCTCCACACACACTCACACACACACACACACACAAAAAAAAAACAGAAATGTGGCTTTTCATTAGAAGTGCCTCAGTGAGGCATTTTTGATGAGTACCAGCAAGGCTGCAACATATGTTTATGTGGAGAAATAAGAAAAATGTCACTATTTTATGGCTGAAAAAGGTACTTTATGTGGAGCTATAATATCTGTTAACCCTTGAATAAATTAAGAAGCCACACCCATTTCTAACTTTCAGCCAATCAAGATTACTTGATCAAGGCTGTTGATATAGATTCACATACTTTATGGCAAACAGAGCAGATCCAGATCAGCTGGCTTCTTCATATATTCCCAGCCAGTGCCATTCCCATTTATGGCTATATCTCCAGCACTGACTATTCGTATTATACAGCCCAATGTTAATGGAACGTCGACATAAAATGTGTAAAAGTCACTGGAGCATGAATAATAGGTCAAGGTAATTGGGTCTTGGTACCTGCCAAGTCAGTACATTGAGGAGAAGCACTATGCAAGGTATGGTGGTTGTAGGCCTTATTGATTGATTGACTGAGTTGGGGTTTAACGACACGTCAACCCTTGTGGGTCATTTTGTGTCGTCTCCCAGAGAAAGGGAGAAAATAGACAGAAGAGAAAGCAGAAGAGATGAAAGGGAGGGACAGGGAAGAAAGAGAAACAGGTATGAAAGTGAAGAAACAGAAGAAATAAAAACATCACCTCCCTACCCTTACCTGCTACAAGGATAGCAGGCCTTGCCAAACTATCAGCCAATATCAGCTGGACGCCCCGGGTGACAAAAGATACATGACACCTTCGCACCACCCAACCACCCACTGTAGGCCTTATAGTTAAGGAGATATCGAACGTCGACGTAAGATGTGTCAAAATCACTGGAGCATGAAATATAGATCAAGGTCACCGAGTCAAGGTACCTGCCAAGTCCGTACATCCAGGTGAAGCACTATGCAAGGTTTGGCGGTTGTATAGTCTTATAGTTGAGAAGATATCGAATATCTACGTAAAATGTGTCAAAGTCAATGCAGTGCGAAATATAGGTCAAGGTATCTGCCGAGTCCATTGAGAAGAAGCACTGTGCAAGGTTTGGTGGTTGTAGGCCTTATGGTTAAGGAGATAGTGAACATCGACGTAAAATGTGTCAACCTGCAGTTTGTACATTGAGGAGAAGCACTATGCAAGGTTTGGTGGTCGTAGGCCTTATAGCTGAGGAGATATCAAACGTCAACATTAAATTTGTCAAAGTCACCGCAGCGCGATATATAGGTCAAGGTCACCAGGTCAAGAACCTGCAGAGTCAGTACATTGAGGAGAAGCACTATGCAAGTTTTGGTTGTTGTAGGCCTTATATTTTAGGAGATATGAAATGTGGATGTAAAATGTGTAAAAGTCGATGGAGCGCAAAATATAGGTCAAGGTCACTGGGTCAAGGTACCTGCAGAGTCCTTACATTGAGGAGAAGCACTATGCAAGGTTTGGTTGTTGTAGGCCTCATACTTGAGGAGATATCGAACATCAACATAAAATGTGCCAAAGTCGATGGAGCGCAAGATATAGGTCAAGGTCGGGTCAAGTACCTGCTGAGTCAGTAGGAGAAGCAATATGCAAGGTTTCATGGTTGTTGGCCTTATAGTTAGGGAGATATGGAACGTCGACATAAAATGGATAAAAGTCACTGGAGCGCGAAATACAGGCCAAGATCTCCGGGTCAAGGTACCTGCAGAGTCTGTATATTGCGGAGAAGCACTGTGCAAGGTTTAGTGGTTGTAGGCCTTATAGTTAAGGGGATATCAAACATTGACAAGTTAAAAAGTTGCGTTTACGCTAGCTCCCATGAAAAATAACCACATGCTCACAACAGTGATATCATGTGAACTCTTGGCGGAAAACCATTCTGAGAGAACTAGAAATGTGTCAGTATGACACAGATGCCCCCGCCCAGGGCCATCCTCAATCACAAGCAGGTATTTTGCAAAAAATGAAGTTGAAAAAACGGGACAAATCAATCTTTTTTAAAAAGAAATATTGGAAGGAAAACATCTTTTGAAGGAGAAAAAGGGCCATAACTCCCATAATAATGAGTTGATTTTACCTACTTGGAACCTGACCTCTATTTTATGATTATATACCTGTGTGTTAAATTTGAATTCAATACACTAATGTTTTCAAAAGATATCAAACTGAAACTATTTTTCAATGTTGAAAAAGGGTTGTAACTCCAAATATAATTGGTGGATTTTACCCTAAATCAAACTTGACCTGTATTTTATAATTATATGCTTGTGTATAAAATATGAATCCAACTCACTAATCTTTTCAAAAGTTATGGAACGGAAACCATTTTTCAAAGCTGAAAAGGGGCCATAACTCCAAAAATAATTGGTGGATTTTACCCTAAATCCAACTTGACATACATTTTATGATAATATACCTGTGTATAAAATTTGAATCCAATACACTAATCTTTTCAAAAGATATCGAACGGAAACCATTTTTCAACTATTTTTCAACTCCAAAATAATCGATGGATTTTACCCTAAATCAAACTTGACCTATATTTTATAATTATATGCTTGTGTATAAAATATGAATCCAATTCACTAATCTTTTCAAATGTTCTGGAACGGAAACCATTTTTCAAAGTTGAAAAAGGGCCATAACTCCAAAAATAATTGGTGGATTTTACCCTAAATCCAACTTGACATACATTTTATGATTATATACTTGTGTATAAAATTTGAATTCAATACACTAATCTTTTCAAAAGATATTGAACGGAAACCATTTTTCAACTATTTTACAACATTGATAAAGGGCCGTAACTCCAAAAATAATTGGTGAATGTTACCCTAAATCAAACTTGACCTATATTTTATAATTATATGTTTGTGAATAAAATATGAATCCAATTCACTAATCTTTTCAAATGTTATGGAACGGAAACCATTTTTCAAAGGTGAAAAAGGGCCATTACTCCAAAAATAATTGGTGGATTTTACCCTACGTACTTGACCTACATTTTATGATTATATACCTGTGTATAAAATTTGAATCCAATACACTAATCTTTTCAAAAGATATCGAACGGAAACCATTTTTTCAACTATTTTTCAACATTGATAAAGGGCCGTAACTCCAAAAATTATCCGTGGATTTTACCCTAAATCGAACTTGACCTATATTTTATAATTATATGCTTGTGTATAAAATATGAATCCAATATACTTATCTTTTCAAAAGTTATGGAACAGAAACCATTTTTCAAAGTTGAAAAAGGGCCATAACTTCCAAAATAATAGACGGATTTTACTCTATATCGAACTTGACCTACATTTTATGATTATATACCTGTGTACAAAATTTCAATCCAATATACCAATCCTTTTAAAAGATATCACACGGAAACCATTTTTCAAAGTTGAAAAGGGTCATAACTCCCAAAATAATTGGTGGATTTTACCCTAAATCGAACTTGGCCTACATTTTATGATTATATACCAGTGTACAAAATTTCAATCCAATACACCAATTCTTTCAAAAGATATCGCATGGAAACCAAAAGTGTTACATACGGGACAGACGGGACAGACAGACGGAAGGACGGATGTACGTACGGACAGCGGTGATATTATATGCACCCCCCCCCCCCCCACCCCCCCATTGAAAACGGCGGGGGCATAAAAACAAACTTATTACCATTTAAAATTGCAGAGCTTTTCCATGTCAGAAATGGATTCAAAACAGACACATATTTTAAAAATAGACCCAAACTGCACCAATTATTTTTCTGCGAATTTTAGCAGAAGATCGAAACTTCCGCAAATAAACAAGACCCAGACTTTTTTACTCAGCATACATCAACTGAACATGGTGCAAAGTAAACATTGAAATGTTGTTTTGTGGGAAGCTCGACACAGAAGTCCATGATCAGAATGTGACATATATATTTGCGGTAACATGTAAGAGAGCATTAATAGGTTGATTGATATAGGTTTTACTTCACTTACAAAAATCCTCAAGTCAATAACACTCAAGATTAAAAGATAACTGCAGACAGCAACAAACTTTTTGGGTGTGGTGCGGTACCTAATTTAAGTGAAAGGAAGTGAAGGAGGGATGGCACTGTGACGATTAGTTCAGAATTTCTTGAGAAATGACCCTCGAATCATTTGCCAAAGAAACTACAAAATATAAATATCTGCTCTACATGCAAACAATAATGAAAGGCTTCAAGTATTGTTACCACTGAAATAATAATAATAATAATGATAAAAATAATACAACAAACAAACACAAAAACAACAACAAAAAAAAAAACAAATAGAATGCTAAAATCTTTTAATAAATTTAAAGTTTGGCAGCGTTCACCACGCAAGTTAAGTAGGCTGGGATTGTCACGTCTAGCTGATCTTGGAACCTGTCTCCCTAATTTCTTATGAGGGAGACGTGACATCTTCCTATTTTTCTGGGCCAGCTTCATGCCTGAAATGTTGACAGACGGATGGATGGATGAACGAATGGAAAAACAGACACCTATGTTGCAAAGTCAGGAGATCAGGGAGATGTTTCATGCAAGGTTTGATGGCTGTTTAGTCTTGTAGTTGATTAGAATACTAACTTTGATGTAAATGTCAAACTTAGACAAACTTTGACAGACAGATGGATGAATGGATGAACAGACGCAAAAGTGGACGCCTATGTCGCACCCTGCTACAAGCAGGTGCAACAAAAAGCACCTTATCTGGAGCTATGATAAGCCAATGTAGCCTGTACCATCTAAAGGTGCTCACATGCTGTTTGTATAATGTATTCTTACCAATGATTCATTGAACATGTTTTTCAATAGCCAGACTTGTCTCACTTTTTGGAACTTCCAGTTATCTCGATCTGTGTTCCACTGCATTAAATACTCGGTAGCTGACACTTTTGCAGTTCCTGCTTTATCTAGGGCTTCTTGCTTTGCTTTTAATTTGTTTAATTTTTTCTCTCTTCGCTTTTCTCTCTTCTTTTTTCTTATAGCAGCTTTCTCAGGATCAACATCTTCATCAGTATCATTTGGAAGTTCTGCGACCTCTTCCATTTTGTAAATATTTTTCTTTTTCTTTGGGGTCTGTTCCTCTTCAACCTCACTGGAATGTTTATGCTTATTTTTGTTACTAAAAGTCTCACCTGTTACTTTCTCTAGCTTTTTCGTAAGTTTGTGTTCAGTATCTAAATATATACTGTTTGTATCCATTGTTGATTTAGTTTTCATAACAGTTACAACACATCCACTCTCTTCATTATTTTTACCTTCCGAGACTTGTGTATCTAATTGTTTAGTCGTTTCTTTTTGTTTTCTTTTACTATTTTGTTTGGTCTTTTTTCTTTTTTCTTCCTGGAGATCTGTTTCTTCCTGTGTTTCAGTAGCACTAATGTGTTTTTCCTTTTTCTTCTTTCTTTTGTGATTTTTTGTCCCGTCCGTTTCTGCTTCACAGTCTGAATCCATTGTTTTTCTCTTTTTGATGTCACAGTCTTCAGTATTAAGTTCTGTAGACTTTCTCTTGTTTTTCTTCTTCTTTTTGGTTTCCAATTCCATCTAGTCCAAACAGAAAGAAAAATGATAAACAATTCATTTACATGAGAATCACTAATCTGAAGAATTTTTTTATCCCAAGAAAAATTTTCACTTACTATGACGGTTTCGGTTCTCAATAAGAACCATCATCAGACTGACCCTGACCTTGTGATGTCACGGGACTTGGACTGCTTACCACTACTGTTAAGCAAAAGGTTTATAGATGTTGCTTAAGTTGTTTGTCCCCCAATCCTGGACCTGGTTCATGACGTGTGGAGATTTACTGATCCTAATAGCTTCTTTGACTTGTTTGAGTCTCTGATTATTCTCCCTGTCAACTACTTCTGCTCCCTCCCAATCAATGACATGATTAGCCTTAGCAATATGATCTGTCACTGCCCTTTTGTTCAAATATGTTTCAGATGACTTTCGTTCTGACCTGGTGTACATCTACGGTACATTTTTTTGGCATCTATGTATTTCACTTCACAATAGTGGTTTGTGATTAGCTGTCCAAGACCCCTGACATCACAAGTTCAAGTTCACAGTCAAATGATGGTTCTCGATGAGAACAGAACTTTCACAGTAAGTGAAACACGAGGGCCATGATGGCCCTATAAAGCAGACCTGAGTATCATAGCACTTAGAGAACCTGACCTAGAAATGATCAAGGCAAACGTTCTGAGCAACATTCATGATGGTTATATTAACAAGCAAGACACTGTAGTGTGCCTAATGGACCGTGAAATAGGTCAAGGTCAAATATGGATGACTGCACTCAAGAGGCCATGCTAAGATGCATGCATATGCTAAGTATTACTGGTTCTAGTACCAGAAACTGACCTAAATGCATAAATGAAATAAATTCAGTGGACTGTGAAATATAGGTCAAGGTCAAATATGGATGACTGCATTCAAGAGGCAATGCTAAGAAGTATACAATGGCCAAGTATCACTGCTGTAGGACCAGTAGTTACTTAGAGACTGTCTAAACAAAACAAAAAAACTTAAGAAAGTCACTGGACCGTGAAACATAGATCATAAGTGACCCAGTCCCAAAATTGACCAGAAATCATCTAGACAAACATTTTGAGCAAGATTCATGATCTTAAATTAAAATGACCTCTACAGTGTTAACAACATTTTCCTTTGATTTGGCCTTATGACCTAGTTTTTGACCCCAAGTGACCCAATTTCAAACTTGACTTAGAAATCCTCAAGACAAACATTTTGAGAAAGATTCATGATGATTACTTTAAAAATGTGACCTCTGGAGAGTTAACAAGGTTTTCCTTTGATTTTGCAGTGACTAAGTTTTTGACCCCAAGTGACCCAGTTTCAAGCTTGACCTAGAAATCATCAAGACAACCATTAAAAGCAAGATTCATGATGATTACTTCAAAAATGTGACCTCTGGAGTGTATCAAGGTTTCTTTTGATTTGATCTGGTGACCTAGTTTTTTACCCCAAGTGACCCAGTTTAAAACTTGACCTAGAAATCATCAAGAAAAACATTTTGAGCAAGATTCATGACAATTACATCAAAAATGTGACATCTAGATCTGAGCATGATTCGTGATGATTATTTAAAAAATTGTGACCTCAAGAGTGTAACAAGATTTTCTTTTGATTTGGCTTGGTGACTGATTTTTGACCCTAAGTGACCCAGTTTCGAACTTGACCTAGAAATCATCAAGACAAACATTTTGTGCAGTATTCATGATGATTATTTGTCTAAAACTATGATTTTAAATGATATACCATGTGTAAAATTATCACTGAAACTGTTATTGTAACTGAATTGAGAGCTTTTATGACCTAGCATAATTGTTTTAGATATTGGTTTTATGCGCTCGTCAAATCTTAAAGCACTTACAAAAACTGTGATAACATATAGATTTGTCTTTGATATAATTAAGTGCCATGTTTGGTTTTAAATCACTTGCACATACCTATTAGCACTTTTTATTTGACAAAAACTTTATATAAGCATTCACTTCGCTACAAGCTACTTTTATCCCATGAATTTCTTAGCTGTTAGTTAAGTCTTGTTGTATATATGTATATAAATTTTAGTTAGAGGACCGCAAGGTAGAATGGTTATTTATAGCTAATTGTGTCATCCTCTTTAAACATTGTTTAAATAAATAAATAAATAAATTACTTCAAAAAGGTGACCTCTGGAGTGTAAACAAGGTTTTCCTTTGATTTGGCCTGGTGACCTAGTTTATGACCCCAAGTGACCCAGTTTCAAATTTGTCCTAAAAATCATCAATAAAAACATTTTGAGCAAGATTCATGATGATGACTCCAAATGACCCAGTTTCGAACTAGGCCTAGATTTCATAGGGGCAAACTTTCTAAGCAAATTTCATTAAAGACTCCACAGACATTTTATTATCCCAGAAAGGTTTGCTATTTATATATGGTATTAATACAATCATAAAATGTGGCACCTGACAGCCTGTAAAAATTTCAGTAAAATTTCAGTTAGTCACTCGTTCTTGAAATGAAATGATTTTTTTTTTTTTTTTTTTTTTATCGTAGCTCTGAATTAATGTTGTAGGTACGATGAAAAATCATTTCATTTTTGATCCAGTTCAAAAACGAGCGACGAAACGAAATTTTACAGGCTGTCAAATACCACATTTTATGATTGTATTAATACTATATATCAGTTTATTAAATCTTTTTTGGATAAAAAATGTCTATTTTTGAGGAATATGGAGCCTTTGGGTAAAAAATGTGACCTCTAGAGTGTTAACAAACTAATTGTTGACAACGGATGACAGATAGAGGGTGATAACAATAGCTCACCCTGAGCATTCGCTAAGATCAGCTAAAATTTCAAGAAAAATTGCAGTTGAACATTTAATTCTCTAGTTATCCCTCTAAAAGTTTTAAATATTTGGATTACATGGTAAAAACATTTGCTATTTAATCAAAATAGAAAACAAGCTGGCTGCATTTAAAAAGCAACCAGTAGGTCAGTTCATCAGAGGAAGTTATTTCTTGATGAAGTTAAAACATTTTCTTGTTTGTTCAGTTTGATCATTAATGTAGTATGTATCACAAATCCAAATGAAAAAAAAAAATATGCAAACTGTATAAGTTTTAGATTATGAGTAAAGCTGAAGGCTTATCATAATGTAATATGTAAGTTTGTCATCTGTGTATGTCACCTTCCTCAAGATCACATGACGCAATAAGACTCATTACAATGACGACCCTGCACACTTCTAATGCCAATGAACTGGTATTAGTCTATATACATGTGTAGTCACCAGATCCCACATGGCCATTTTCTTGTGCAGGACTGCCAACAAGTCCTGAAACTTATCATATACAGTGTTTACCATATACAGTGTATATAAATATGCCATGGGACTCAAATCATTCTCTTAAGCCATCCTTACAATGATGGCAACCCAAAATTTAATTACCGAATTCTACAAACTGAAAATGCAACATATGCAGGGATTTTTAATTTTGTCCATTCGTTTTGGAAATAAACTGCATTGGTGTTTTGTTTTGTAGGATAATCAGGGCAATGTAATATGTCGGGGGAGGGGGGGAGGGTGGGGAGGTGCATATAACAATTTTTACTGTTTGTCAGCATTTTTCTATAAGACTGCATTTGCTAAGTTTTCTGGTGACAGTCGTTGTGCAAGCCCAAAAATGAAGTTTTTAATGAAGATGCTCTGGTTCTGGTCGGGCCCACCGGAGTCAGTTTTCTTTTGCTTCAGCATTTCAATTATTTCTGGCTGTAGAGTCATTATTGTTGTTTCATCTCTGTATTCGTTTGGTTTTTATGTTCTCAGACATGTTGCACTGATGAGTTACAAACCCTTCACCTGGACTGAACAAATGTCTTGTGTATACCATGGCAGAACTTAGAAGGGCAAGGGTTATTGTCATGTAAAAAAGATTAAAGCCCCCCAGTAAGGTTTTTACTGACCGTTCCAAGGCAGTGCTTCTGCTTTGGTTTACTATTTCTGTCATTGTATGTCTTTGTATGTATAACCTGATGAACTTTTTATTTTGGCCATTATTTTGGGGAGAAACTGTCCTTTTGGCTTTCTGCTTGTAGTGTTTTGATTGTAGTGTGGTTGCTTTAAGTGCATCCTTCTTTCCCTTTTGGACGAAAGGTTTTAGGTAATTGTATTGATTCCTGATCATTGCCTTCCTTCTTATTTAAAGTAAAACATAGTTTAACAAGAAATACCTATGGATAATGTGCTCTTCTCTTCTTTACTAAACACTCCACAGAAAAATAGCTAAAGTCTTAATCCAGAAGGTCCCTTTAAGGCTTGTGGCATCACCTTTCCTGCTGTTTCCTTTGCAGAATTAAATGAGGAGGAAGGAGGGCAATCTGTTATCCAGGATATGTATTACTTGTTAAAATATGTTTTACTTTAAAAACTTCATTTTAACTTCATAATATATTAACCTATGGATGATGTGCTAGAATTTGTAGATTAGGAGGGAGGTGCTCCCCTAATTCTAACACTTATATATATATATATATATATAATATATATATATATATATATATATATATATATATATATATATATATATATATATATATATATATTAGATTCCCTTAACTTCTGCTTTAAGACTCAGTAAACCCTATGGAATCAGATACATTCTGTAATATATTCTTAAGAATGATCTAGATTCACTAATAACATATCTCTAAAGTGTTAATTACCTTAATCATATGTATAGTGGACTGCAAGTTTTCTTAAGCATCAGAGGCCTGAATTTCATGGCCCCCAACCCACCCCACTCCCCCCACCACTTTTTGGGCAACAACTGGGCCCAAATAATGCAAACTGATAACGTGCTGAGACATATCCTTCAAGTAAAATTTTGCAAACGTAGAGAATAGACTCTAGACAGCTGCTTTGAGAATGTCACTGAGTGGAACCTTATCATAGAATGCCCAGATGAAAGATAGCGCCCTAACTTCATGAGCCTAGTTTTTAAAAAGGAAATGTCTCTTCAGGTGAGTTTCCTATAGGCAAGCTACCCATCTCGAGACTTAAATCTTAGGGATGTCATGATTGCCTTTGATTGGTAAAAAAAGAGTCTATTCTACTTTTATGATAAGAACTAGTCATTTTGAGGTAAAACTTTAATGCTCTAATTGGGCATAAAAGTCTTTCAAATGTTCCCTTTTTTGCATTTACAAGCTAAATTAGGGATGCTAAAGATCTGGGAAAATGGACGGAAGCCAAAAACCCAGTTTGTAAGATCAATGAAACTGAACCATCTGACTGATTAAACCTTAGATGATTTGAATCCATTGCCAAAGCCTGAATTTCACTGCATCTCTTCGCCGTGGCAAAGGCTAATAATAAGGCTGTTTACATTGTACTGTGAAGTTTGACAGCCTTGTGTAAAGGTTGATATGGGGCTTTTTGCAGACAAATTTACCCAAGATAAATCCCAATTTGAGGTAAGAGATCTTTGGATAGGATGTTGGAATTCAGAAGATCTAATTTACTCTGATAAGACTGGATTAAAATGGATTCTATTACCAGACTTAAATTAAGTGTGTTTGAAATCATGGATCTACAGCCCTTGATGGTACTGATTTGACACTTTTTTTCTCAGATAACATGAAAAATGCCTAACGGCATTATGGACGGGTTTTTTAAATAAAGAAGAAAGTAAGAGTTGTCTCTCTTGCATGTGAAACATCTAATGGTCCTCCTCTTTATCCCTACCAAATATGAAAGCAATCCATTGAAGAATAACGGTAACATATATCTTTGAAAAAAGTTAACCAAAAGGTAAACCTCTGACGACGCCCGATGCCCACCGGACCACCCGGACATCGCTATTTTAAAGGACTGATTTTTTAAAAACCCGTCCAAATACAAGGAAGTTGGCTATGACAGAAAGAGAAGTCGTGACTGGATTAACCTTCTTTCTATAATACCAACAGTAGATGACCCATTTTGCATTATACTTTATGAGTAGATGCTCTTCTTGATTTTGAGACAAACCTGCAATGTTTTGCAAAATTTTTCATCTCTAATTGATTGCTTGATAGCTCCCAAATAAGGAGGGCAAGAGTTGGGAGGTTTTGATGTTGAAACTTTCCCTATTACTTGCTAGTAAGTTTGGAAAGTATGGAAGTCGATTCAGAACTGATACACTGCAACGCCGTTATAACGCGGTCGGTGGGGTCCAAGGTAGCAGACCGAGTTGTAAGTGATCACGCATTATAACGGTCAGACATAAACTCTGACCTCATACCCCACCCACTTCTATTCTATCGAAGTTCTGTGTGCAATCTGATGAAAAAAAGAAAATGATATACATGAACTGTTACACATAAATACCGGTAAACTTTATTTAATGAAGAAAGCTAGTCAGTTCTTCTTATACACCCAAGAAGCTCAATTCTTTTGAGAGTAAATAAATAAATTCATCCTTTCTATCTGTTGAAACATAAAGACCCACAGAGAAGAGAGGGAGACCAGAATGTACTGAAAAGCCAGGAATCAGTATATTAGCATAAGTGTATTAGCCTTTATTGTTAACGCTGATGCAATTACCTGTACAGAAGGCACGCGCTAGACTGAATATTAAATGAAGTTATACATTTTACATTCTCTGCATTTATTTTTCTGCTGCTCATCTATATATCAGTTAACCCTTAAACCCTCAATCACAAACACAGCAGACAACAATTTTGACCATTTTTTTTTTTATTTGCCAGAGAAAGCAAGTGTTGACATTAGGGCTGGCTAATCAGAGCTGAAAAGATAATTGATTATCAGTCCTGCCATAGTGATTGATAATCGATTAGTAATCGCTGAAGATTTGATCTTAATTTTACCTATGACCCTTTCATATGTTATACTGAGCAAACAGTGTAGACCCAGATGAGACGCCGCAAATGTGGTGTCTCATCAGGGTCTACACTGTTTGCCACTAAAGCAGCTATTTTAGACACAACAATGGGTAGAATATTGGACTTGTTCAAATTTTAGATAAAAGTATGATAAGGAGTTGAGGTGTCTGAATACTAAGAGTAAACACGGTAAAGTAACAAACACAGAAATCAAATGATCGATTATTAGCAAATCTGCAATGATAGTCATTTTTGTGGAATTTATCGATCAATTAATCGATTATCCGATTAATCGTGCCAGCCCTAGTTGACATTTCATGTAAATCATCTGCCAAGCAGACAATTCACATGAAATATCAACACTTGTTTTCTCTAAAAATAGAAAAAAATAGATTAAGATTGTCGTCTACCACAAATTTTGCTTGGCACTTTATGGCTCACAACCTAGGATAACATCAAAGCAATTTTTGGCATCCTTTGATCTGCTCAGGTTTCACCCATAAATGACACAAGGGCATTTATTGACAGCTACAGTTTAAACTAACCCTCAAAGCGCTAAGCAAAAAATTGTAGCAGAAATTTTGATTTTTTTATTTATAACTTTTTATTTTTCAGAGAAATGAGTCATGACATTTTATGTGTATCATCTGCTTGGCAGATGACTCACCTGAAATGTCAAGACTTTATTCTCTGAAAAAAAAAAAAAATATAAATAAATAAAAGTGAAATTGTTTTCTGCGGCAGTTGTGATTGGCGCTTTAAGGGTTAATCCTTTATGGGTCACCAGGAAGATGAATGAAAAATATGACACCTATTTAGTTCTCTGAAATAGCCAAAAGGCAAAATACTGACAACTTTGGTAAAACAGAATGTGTAAATCGGCGAGGTATGGTCATGGCTAACAATTTTTCTGACTGCAGAGTTCCGCGGAAAAAGGGCAAAACTTCCAAAACTGGGGAAAAACTAGACAAAGTGCCCAGTGGGGCACATATACCCCCGACCAGCGCTACCGCAACTTTTTAAAAGAGCACAAAGTATGTAGCTTTGACTCTGGAGATGGCAGTTGTATGCTATATGTTATAACATTGAAAAAATTCAATCACACATAATATGAAGCTCTTGACCTCAAAGGTCAGGCACAGGTGCAGGGATTGAGCTAAATAAAACTTTAGCCCTATAACTATCACCATATACCAGTGAAATCAGTCTTTATAATATAAGCAAATATGACATTTGTATGAAACGTCTGTGACATTGACTTAAAAGCCATGCCCCAGCTTGGGGATGGTGCCAAGAAAAACTTCAGACCTATATATACCATCATGCTTAATATTAATGAAACCAACAAAAGGGTCTTCATAATATAGCTATATAAACTTAGATGCATTTTTTTTTTTTACTTTTATATGAAATTTCTAAGTCTGTGACCGTGACCTCAAGGTCATACCCCAGGATAAGGATGATGCTGAGTAAAACTCTAGACCTATATCTACCATCATGTAAAATATAAATGAAATTCCTCAAAGGGTCTTGATGGTATAGCTATAAAAATATAAACACAAAAATTTTGACTTATTTATGAAAATTCTAAGTCCGTGACCTTGACCCCAACATTATTCCCCGGGATAGGGTTGGTGCTGATAAAAACTTAAGCCCTATATCTACCATCAGGCCAAACATGAATTAAATCCATCAAAGGCTCTTCATAATATAAGGTCTTATAAACTTTAACGTAAAAACTTTGACCCTAAGACAAAAATAAAGTATGAACGAATAATGCTTCAACGGATGGATGGACAGACAAACAGATTCCTTGCTGATAGCTATATCCGCTCAACCTTTCAATTAGGGGATAATAAAATTTAACAAAAGGTCTTGATGATATGGCTATATAAACTTAAAAGCAAAAATTTTTACTTTTAAATGAAACTTCTAAGTTTGTGACCTTGACCTCGGTCACACCCGGGGTGGGGATCATGCGGTGTAAGACTCTAGGCCGATATATAGCAACATGTCAAATATAAATGAAATTCCACAAGGGTCTTGATGATACAGCTATATAAACTTAAACACAAAAATTTTGACATTTTTATGAAAATTGGAAGTCCGTGACCTTGATCCAAAGGTCACCCCCGGGGTGGGGATGATGCCAATAAAAACTTTAGAGCTATATCTACCATCATGCCAAATATGAATGAAATCCATCAAAGGGTCTTCAAAATATGAGGTTTTATAAACTTTAACGTAAAGTTTGACCCTAAAACAAAAATAAAGTATGAACGAATAATGCTTCAACGGATGGACGGACAGACCAACAGATTCCTTGCTGATAGCTATATCCGCTGGACCTTTCAATTAGGGAATACTGAAATTTAACAAAAGGTCTTGATGATATGGCTATATAAACTTAAACGCAAAAATTTTTTACTTTTATATGAAAATTCTAAGTTCGTGACCTTGACCTCGGTCACACCCTGAGTGGGGATCATGCAGAGTAAGACTCTAGGCCGATATCTAGCAACATGTCAAATATAAATGAAATTCCTAAAGGGTCTTGATGATATAGCTATATAAACTTAAACACAAAAAACTTTGACTTTTTTTATGAAAATTCTAAGTCTGTGACCTTGACCCCAAGGTCACCCCCGGGGTGGGGATGGTGCTGATAAAAACTTTAGACCTATATCTACCATCATGCCAAATATGAATGAAATCCATCAAAGGGTCTTCAAAATATGAGGTCTTATAAACTTTAACGCAAAAACTTTGACCCTGACTTTTTTATGAAAATTTGAAGTTTGTGACCTTGACCCCAAGGTAACCACCAGGGTGGGGATGAAGCTGATAAAAACTTTAGACCTATATCTACCACCATGCCAAATATGAATGAAATCCATCAAAGGGTCTTCAAAATATGAGGTCTTATAAACTTTAACGCAAAAACTTTGACCCTGACTTTTTTTATGAAAATTCTAAGTCCGTGACCTTGACCCCAAGGTCACCCCCGGGGTGGGGATGGTGCTGATAAAAACTTTAGACCTATATCTATCATCATGCCAAATATGAATGAAATCCATCAAAGGGTCTTCAAAATATGAGGTCTTATAAACTTTAACGCAAAAACTTTGACCTTGTGATGGAAAGACCAACGAACAAATGAACGAACGTACGAACGAACAAACGTACGTACAAACGAACGAACGCACGGAAAAGCGAAAACTATATACCCCCACATACTTCTATGTCAGGGGTATAAAAATGGGAGCCACAGACCAACCGCGTTATAATGGTTTCCGCATTATAAAGGACCATGTTATAGTGGCGTTCCAGTGTACTAGTACCTGTATAACCTCTAAAAACCAAGGACGTAGAGGCCAAAGAGGAGCTATATATTCTGCGCCTATATTTACGAATTCTAGTGAGATTAGATGATATCAGAAGTGTTAGTAGAAATGCATAAGCATATAAATTGTTCCAGTTCATGGATAAAATGTCTACCACACAGGCTTGATTGTCCGAAGCTGGAGAAACATACAATGGGAATTTGTGATTGAATCGATTCGCAAACAAATCCACATTAGTGAAATCTGTCCATTTGAAAAATGCAATTTACCACCATTTGATACAAGGAACAGTCTGTATTGAGAGGTTTGTCTAATCTCGAGAGACAGTCCATAAGAATGTTGAATTTCCCTGGAATGTGACGAATTCTGAGACTTATATCGTGTTCCAGGCACCAAAGGAGGATTTCCCATACTTCCATACATAGATTGGGAGAGTGTGTTCCTCCTTATTTGTTGATATACGATACCATTGTTGTGTTGTCGGTGGATATCATAACACAAGAGTGGTGTATGACTGTATGGCCTTTTTCAGTGCAAAACGAATGGCCATTACTTCTAGAATATTGATGTGGAGCCGAGATTGGTCTTTTGTCCAGCAACCATGAAAGGATAGTCTCATCGGATCAAGATGAGCACACCATCCATAATGACTGGCATCGATAAAAAGGAATGCACTGGATCTGGAAGATGGATGTATGTTCCCTAAATGAAGCGATTGGGATCTATTCACCACATCCAATAAAACTGGATCATACTCGTGGTTGAAATTTGATGATCCTAAGAAAGTATCTGAGGTCTCCAAACTGACAAGCAGACATATTTAAAGCAGGCGTAAATGAAGTCTGCCTAGAATTACTGCTGCAGCACTGAGTTTCCCCAAAAGAGAAAAGAAAGTTTGAGCCAAAACTTGGGTCTGAGTTAGAAATTGTTTTGTTGTCAAGAGTAAGTATTCCATACAATCTAGTGGTACTCTGATTTTAGGTGAAGACAAAGAAGAAGAAAAAGAGGAGGAAGATGAAGAAGAACTGTATTTTCTCCTCTTTCTGTGTTTTTAGAATTATGCAGATCTCTTCTGCTAGAGCGTTTAAGAGAAGTAGATCTATTAGATTTCCAAGTAATTGTAGGAAGTTGGAACAGACAGAGTATTGAAATCTGGCTCCAAAGGCAACAGAAGTTTCTGTTTATTCATAGAGTTCTGAGGTTCATTAGTAACTGATTGCTCTGAGCTCAAAAAAATTTCTGTAATGTGCTACCCGGTACCCAGTGCCTAAGGATTAATGCCCGGTACCCAGTGCCTGGCGACTAGTGCCTGATGACTGGTGATGGGTGAAAATTTCAACTGCCTGGTGCCTGGTGACTGGTGCCAAGTGTTCTATACTCAGTGCCTGGTGACTGGTGAATGATGACTGCTGCCTGGTGACTGGTGGCAGGTGCCTGGTGGGCTTATGCTATTAATGTTTGCCCATTCTTAGAGCTGCCACCTTTATGGGGCCTACACATGGCAGAAAAGCTCCCATTGTCATTTGAAGCAATGTCCTCAGATAATTCTGAGATGACATTCTTCTTCTTCTTCTTAGACGAAGATTTTGTCTTTGTCATGGTCGAACATCTAGAGCAGTATAATCTTCTCTTATTTGCTAATTCCCATGTGGAACCAGGCCAATTTCTATACAACAGACAAGTACGAAAGTCCTGCAAAAAGTTTTGTCACTGGGTTTGGATTACTTCAGTGCTACGTTTTATCAAACATATTTTTATTACAAACCTTCAAAGTATTCCCCCTTTACTGAAACACATTTTTGTAACCTTTTTACCCAGTCGCGAAAAGCAGATAGTCTTCTTTTGGTATCTGTTGGAGACACTGATAAATAGCGCTGCCAAGAGAACTTCTAGATGTATACTTATTTCCAGAAAGCATTTTCTTAAGCCTTGGAAATAAAAAGAAGTCACAGGGACTCAGGTCAGGTGAATAAGGCAGATGGTTTAAAACTTTCACCTTTTCAGAAGCCAAAAAAGACTAAACAATCTCACACTTATGAGAGGAGGCGTTGTCATGTGAAAAGTGGACTCCTGACCATCCTATGCTTGGTCGTTTCTTATTGTAAAACTCTTTCACTTTCTTCAGTACAGAATTCTTGTAGAATCGGCCAGTGACTGTATGACCAGATGGACAAGGCACTTGAACAACTGGCCTACTTGAATTAAAGAAAACTGCGTACAACATCTTTTTCGAACTTATGGTTCTCTTGGAAATACATGGGCATTTTTTATCTTTTCGCTTCCATTGCTTATTATCAGCCCTTCTTTGTGGCTCAAACATGTGCACCCAGGTTTCATCACCTGTTAGCAAGTTAGAAATAACCCGACTATTACAGCCTTTGTATGTTTTAAAAAGTTCCCGGGCACATTTATGGCATTGTGTCTTTTGCTCCTCAGTGAGCGAATGAGGTACCCACCTAGTGCAAACCTTTCTCAGGTCCAAACGCTTTTTCAGAATTGTTTGCACACTGCCTTCTGATATGCCAGTACAACCAGCTATATCTTTGACAGACAACTGCACATCCTGTTCGACAACAATCTTTACAGCAGCGATGTTAGCCTTGGTAACAGAGGTTTTATGCCTTCCAGGATGGGTATCATCTTCAACAGAAAATTTCCCAGCTTTAAAAGCTTTAACCCACCTAAAAACTGTGTGCATTGAAATGGTCTGAGGTCCATATATACCACACAATTCATTAAGTATCTGCTTTGAATCTATATTAAGCCTAATGCGGCATTTAATATAGCTACGAATTTCAGTTGGAAAGCAATTTGCACGAAATAAACGGGTATCGTTAGCTATTCAACACATCATTCAAGTGCAGTGAAGCATTTTAAAATATACCTGGGATAAAACTTAGTAAGTCTATTTGTGACAGAACTTTTTGCACGACCCTCGTAGAATATCTAGACCAAACACATGAACGTTAATTAGTATGATTATCCCACGATGCTTTGAGATGACCACAATCACCTCTAATGGTCGGCATAGATAGTCCTGAACATGTATGACATTGGCGACAAATCAATTATATCACAAGATCGAAAAGTGAAAATGAAAAGAGAAAGTATCACCTGTGAAATGAATGATAAATGATCATGAATACCAGAAAATAAGAAATATCCGGGAAAAAAGGAAAGAAAATCAGAATTTTTTCACCCGATAGAAAATTCCTGGATTTATGTCCTTGTCCACAGAAAACAAACTGAACATGTAATCAAAACAGCGGGAAAGGTGATGTCACGAGCCTTAAAGGGACTTTCTGGATAAAGACTTAAGCAGTTTTTCTGTGGAAGGTGTAAGTACAGAAGAGAATAGCACATTATCCACAGGTTAATGATAATGAAGCTAAAATTGCTACACCTTGCGTGTAGTAACATTTGGCAATCACCAAATTTTACAGGAGATTCTCAGACAAACACATAATAAGAAAGTTTTTGTGATTATTTTCCATAGTTCTTCAATGAAACATTTGTTGTGGGCTTTCATTAGAATCACCTCACTGAGGTGCTTCTAATGAATACCCACAACATATGTTTTTACAGAAAACTGAACAAAATAGTCCTTCTACTATTTTAAATGTTGCACTTTAATTGTTTGTTTAGATTCTGTAGGAGACAGTAACCGGCAAAATTTTATTGCTCTGGGCCTGCCTGACGACTGGTGAGCCAGAACAGGCATCAGGTAGGTGGTGTTTCCAGTTTATGCTTTCTAAGCAAAGTATGAAGGGATAGACAAATGTTATATACACATTGTAAAACTTTTCTTAATATCGTTTGTCCCCTAGTCACATTCAGCAGACAAGTGAAATCTTCAGTTTCACACCATATCAAGCACTGGCGGTGAGATGACACCATACGCATTCTCACTTTAGTCATACCCACTGTTGTGCAAAAAACAAACAAACTCAAGAAAATTTTCTTATAAACAGAGTATATATCCCTTAACCCTTGTCATGCTGAATAAATTAAGATGCCACGCCCACTTCTAATTTGCAAACAGTGCAGATCCAGATCAGTTTAGCTTCTTAACTGATATGGAGCTACACTATTTGCAAAGGCAGGGTGTATGTGGGTTCAGCAGGACAAGGGTTAACATTACTAGTATAGATTTGTTGCTTCATCTTCAGTTTCCTTTTTGAAAACTGAAGATAAATATCTATGTGAGTCGGAACTGGTACCGGACTGGAATTGGCATGCAAAGTGTATATACCCCAGTCATATGTATACTGAGTATTATCTCAATTCCTTTAATGAAAGAAAGTTTTAAGATTGGGCTTTCCTTTAGAAAATAAATTTTAAATCCCGAAAAATTTCATAAGTATATTTCTTTTCCTCAAATAATCTTTGATTCGTAAACAAATGATCCATTAAGAAGTGTTGTTCTTTTTTGTTCATTATAACCCTGGTTAATTCTCTCACTGCTTCATTGAAAGAATCTCAAATTGTTTAGCAGAGACCTCCCCTGGTCATTTAATACCTGAAATACAGGGACACAAACTCATTCACAGTCAATATGAAGTCTAATAAAAACAAGAGGACCATGATGGTCCTATATCGCTCACCTGAGCAAACAGCTTTGCATACTTACTGTTGAAGTTTCAGCCAATTTCACTGCTCTAAGATTTTTGTATAAATTTTATAGCCCTGCACCCCAGCGGCCATGTTTTTTTCATGCATCATGATGGCTTGAACTGAATATTGAAAGAGGGTCACCAAAGGAACAATTTTGCCGTTATATTGAAATTGGTCCAGTAATTTCTGACAAAAAGATTTTTAAAATGTCTTATATAGATATATAGGGAAATTAAGCCCCACCCCCTAACGGCCATGTTTTTTGACAAATCATGACAGCTTGAACAACTTGGTAGAGGGTCACCAAATGAAAAATCCTGACAAGTTATATTGAAATCGGTTCAGTGGTTTCTGACAAGAAGACTTTTAAAGTTTTCTATTTAGATGTATAGGGAAAATAAGCCCCACCCCTAGCAACCATGTTTTTTTGACTAATCATGATTGCTTGAACAATCTTGGTTGAGGGTCACCAAAGCAACATTCCTGCCAAGTAATATTGAAATCAGTCAGGTGGTTTCTGACAAGAAGAATTTTTAAGTTTTCTATAGATATATACGGAAAATAAGCCCCTCCCCCTGACGGCCATGTTTTTTAACGTATCATGAGGGCGCAATCTTGGTAGAAGGTCGCCAAAAAGCAACATTCCTGTCAAGTTACATTGAACTCAATCAAACGGATTCTTATGAGCAGATTTAAAGTTTTCTATATAGATAATATAGGGAAAATATGCCCCGCCCCCTAGCGGCCATGTTTTTTGATGATTCATGATGGCTTGAACAATCTTCGTAGAGGGTCACCAAAGAAACAGTCCTGCCAAGTTATATTGAAATCGGTCCATTGGTTTCTGACAAGAAGATTTTTAAACTTTTCTATATAGATATATTGGGAAAATAAGCCCCTCCCCCTGGCGGCCATGTTTTTTGATGAATCATGATAACTTGAACAATCTTGGTAGAGGGTCAACAAGGAAAGATTTCTACCAAGTTACAATGAAATCGGTCCAGTGGTTTCTGACAAGAAGATTTTTAAAGCTTTCTTTATAGATATATAGGGAAAATAAGCCCCACCCCCTAGCGGCCATGTTTTTTGACGAATCATGACAGCTTGAACAATCTTGGTAGAGGGTCACCAAAGCAACATTCCTGTCAAGTTACATTGAACTCGAGCCAACAGTTTCTTACGAGAAGATTTTTAAAGTTTTCTTTATAGATATATAGGGAAAATATGCCCCGCCCCCTAGCGGCCATGTTTTTTGACGAATCATGACAGCTTGAACAATCTTGGTAGAGGGTCACCAAAGCAACATTCCTGCCAAGTTATATTGAAATTGGTCCATCGGTTTCTGACAAGAAGACTTTTAAACTTTTCTATATAGATATATAGGGACAATAAGCCCCGCCCCCCTGGCGGCCATGTTTTTTGACGAATCCAAATGGCTTGAACAATCTTGGTAGAGGATCACCAAACGAACTTTTCTGCAAAAATATATTGAAATCAGTCGAGTAGTTTCAGACAAGAAGATTTTTTAAAGTTTTCTATATAGATTATATAGGGAAAATAAGCCCCGCCCCCCTGGCGGCCACGTTTTTTGATGAATCCAAATGGCTTGAACAATCTTGGTAGAAGATCACCAAAGGAACATTTCTGCAAAATTATATTGAAATTGGTCCAGTGGTTTCTGATAAGAAGATTTTTAAAGTTTTCTATGTAGATATATAGGGAAAATAAGCCCCGCCCCCTGGCGGCCATATTTTTTCACGAATCCAAATGGCTTGAACAATCTTGGCAGAGGATCACCAAACGACATTTCTGCAAAATTATATTGAAATCGGTCCAGTCGTTTCTGACAAGAAGACTTTTAAAGTTTTCTATATAGATATATAGGGAAAATAAGCTCCGCCCCCTAGCGGCCATGTTTTTTGACGAATCCTAATGGCTTGAACAATCGTAGTAAAGGATCACCAAAGGAACATTTCTGCAAAATTATATAGAAATCTGTTCAGTGGTTTCTGACAGAAGATTTTGAAAGTTTTCTATATAGATTATATAGGGAAAATAAGCCCCGCCCCCTGGCGGCCATGTTTTTTCACGAATCCAAATGGCTTGAACAATCTTGGTAGAGGGCCACCAAAGAAACATTTCTGCAAAATTATATTGAAATTGGTGCAGTGGTTTCTGACAAGAAGATTTTTAAAGTTTTCTATGTAGATATATAGGGAAAAAAAGCACCGTCCCCTGACGGCCATGTTTTTTCACGAATCCAAATGGCTTGAATAATCTTGGTAGAGGATCACCAAAGGAACATTTCTGCAAAATTATATTGAAATCGGTCCAGTGGTTTCTGACAAGAAGATTTTTTAAGTTTTTATTTAAAAAATCTATTTTTAGCTCCTGTGACCTAGATATGCAATGGACCGAAACCATTTGAACAACTTTGAAAGAGGACCAACCAAGGATCAGTCCTGTGAAGTTTGGTCAAAATCCAATCAGTGGTTTAGGAGGAGATGTTGTTTAAAGATTGTGAACGGACGGATGGACGACGACGACGACGACGGACGGTGAGTGATCACAACAGCTCAACTTGAGCCTTCGGCTCAGGTGAGCTAAAATCATATTACAGTTACCTGCGAGGTTATTTAACAAGAAGCCATGGGCCACAATTCGCTCACCTGCTAAAACAGCTATTGTGTATCTGCTAATGCTGACTTATTCCAGTATTGCCACAGCAATTAGGACACAAATTTGACAATACTATAAAAAGGTCAAAGGTCATCCTAGTATCATCATTTGAACAAACTTAGACTTTGAGTCCCTGATGCTGTACTAAGATTCAGGCTCAAAGCTTTCTTAATTCTGAAGAAGATTTTTAAGTATTTTACCATGTATGGGTATGGCAACCATCTTGTTCAATGGTGCAGAACCATTTGAACTTTTCACAATTGTACACATGTACATAGCCCAGGGGCAGGGGCAGATAACACCAAAATTTTGATGGCAGCTGAACAGTTTTACTTCTTTAATCATATTAAATGTAAGCTTCAGCCATTAGTGTTTAATACATATTGAGAACAAGACCTGTCGCCAGACAGGATAGCTCACCTGATACTGCACATTTTGTTTCTGGAAAAATTCTAAGTCTGTGACCTTGATTTTATCATGACCTGGGGTTTTGGGGGTGGGGGGGATTGCACTGTGCAAAATTTTCATCAACCCAAAGATGAATCAATTATGTGATAAGGGTAGGAAATAATGAGGTATTAAAAACTTAAACGAAAACTTTAACATTTTTAAAATTCTAAGTCTGTGACCTCGACCCCTAAGTCATGGTACTGAGTGCTGATGGTGCTGATTAAAACTTTGGACCAGTATCTATCATGATACCAAATAGGAACAAGAGGCCCACGGGCCACGGTTCGCTCACCTGAGTGACATAGCCACTGCAGACATGCAGATGTTATGCAACATTTTTCCAATCCTATCATTGCAACTAATGAAAATATCATCATTTGAGCAGTTCTTAGTTTTGAAGAAGAATATATGGGCCTGACAGTCAATGGAACATGATCATTTGAATAAACTATCAATCACATTTCAACAGAAGGATCAATGTGAAATTTGGTGGAAATTGGCAAAGTGGTTTCTGAAGAATCGTGATTTTATACATGTAAACAGCACAGTGGCAGGGAAATATTATAAATATAAACCAATAAACCAGATGATGGCCATCTTAGATTTCCAATCAGAACAATTTTAACTATTGTTGATCTACAAGTCACTTCGATACTTTCAATATAAATGTATATGGCCCACACAAATAGGGAAGCAAATTTGACCTTGGAGGCAAAAAGGTCAAATGTCAATATAGAACCATCATTTGAGCAATTTTGGTAGATCTTCTGTCCCCCGTAATTTGTGCAAAGATTAGGACCCAGGGCTTATTTGGTTATGGAGAAGAAGATTTTTAAAGGTTTTTACCATATATGGGCATGGCAGCCATTTTGATCACTGGACCATACCCATTTTAGCAATCTTTCATTCTCCTGCCCACGGAGGCTCCGCATGAAATTTGAGCAACACTGGCCCGGAGGCTTCAGAGGAAAAGCCATTTGAAATTATCAACATTTTTTCCATACAAATGTATGGGGCCCATACAAATGCATACAGAAGCAAACTTGACCTCGCCGTAACAAGGTAAAATATCAATGTAAGACAATTATTTTAGCAACTTTGGTAGACCGCCTGTTCCAGATGATATATGCAAAGATTCAGCCACAAGCCATCCTCGGTTTTGGAGAATAAGATTTTTAAATGTTTTTTCCCATGCAAATGCATAAGGAAGCAAACTTGACCTTGCCGTAAAAAGGTCAAATGTCAATGTATGACCATTATTTTAGTAACTTTGGTAGACCCCCTGTCCCCGATGATTTATGCAAACATTCAGCCCCAAAGCATCCTCGGTTCTAGAGAAGAAGATTTATAAAGGTTTTTACCATATATGGGCATGGCGCCCATCTTGGTCAACTAACCGTGACCATTTTAGCAATCTTTTGTTCCCCCTATCTAAGGAGGCTCCATATGAAATTTGAGCAAAATTGGCCCAGAGGCTCCAGAGGTCAAGAGAAGTTGTTTGAAATTCTGAACATTTTTCCCATACAAATGCATAAGGAAGCAAAATTGACCTAAATGTAAAAAGGTCAAATGTCAATGAGCGACCATTATTTTAGTGATTTTGGTAGCCCTCCTATTCTCGAAGATATATGCAAAGATTCAGCCATAAGGCATACTCGGTTTTGGAGAAGAAGATTTTTAAAGGTTTTTCGCATACAAATGCATAGGGAAGCAAACTTGACCTTGCCGTAAAAAGGTCAAACGTCAACATACAACAATTCTTTTAGCAATGTTGGTAAAACTCCCGTTCCCGATGATTCCTGCAAAGGTTCAGCCCCAAGGCATCCTCGGTTCTGGAGAAGAAGATTTTTAAAGGTTTTTACCATATATGGGCGTGGAGGCCATCTTGGTCAACGGACCGCGACCATTTTAGCAATTTTTCATTCCCCCACCCTAAGGAGGCTCCATATGAAATTTGAGCAAAGTTGGCCCAGAGGCTCCAGAGGAGAAGTTGGTGAAATTCTGAACATTTTTCCCATACAAATGCATAAGGAAGCAAATCTGACCTTACCGTAAAAAGGTCAAATGTCAATGTACGATCATTATTTTAGCAATTTTGGTAGCTCTCCTGTTCTCGAAGATATATGCAAAGATTCAGCCATAAGGCATGCTTGGTTTTGGAGAAGAAGATTTTTAAAGGTTTTTCGCATACAAATGCATAGGGAAGCAAACTTGACCTTGCCGTAAAAAAAGTCAAATGTCAACGTACGACAATTCTTTTAGCAATTTTAGTAGACCTCCCGTCCCCAATGATTCCTGCAAAGGTTAAGCCCCAAGGCATTCTCGGTTCTGGAGGAGAAGATTTTTTAAGGTTTTTACCATATATGGGCGTGGCGGCCATCTTGGTCAATGGACCGCGACCATTTTAGCAATTTTTCGTTCCCCCACCCTAAGGAGGCTCCATGTGAAATTTGAGCAAAATTGGCTCAGCGATTTCAGAGAAGACATTTGAAAATGTTAACGGACGGACGACGGACGAAAAGTGATCACAATAGCTCATCCTGAGCAGAGCTCAGGTGAGCTAATAAATCCATCATTTAGTGTAGAAGTAATGAGATCCTAAAAAAATTGATGTAAAATTTTAACATGAAAATTTTGACATGACTGTGACCTTGACCTTAACATGAACTAGGTGGGGGGGAGGAGGCGGGGTGAAGATGGAACTGGGCAAAATTTTGGACCAATATGTATCATCATACCAAAGATAAATCAAATGCATGATAAGGTTAGGAAATAATGAGGTCTTTAAAACTTTAAAAGTCTGTGACCTCGACCTCAAAGGTCAAGGTCATGAGTGCTGATGTCGCTGATAAAAACTTTTGACCAGTATCTATCATGATACCAAATAGGAACTAAATCCATCATTTAGTGTAGAAGTAATGAGATCCTAAAAACTGTGACTTAAAATTTTAACATGAAAATTCTAAGTCTGTGACCTTGACCTTGACATGACCTAGGTGGTGGGGATGGTACTGCGCAAAATTTTGGACCAATATGTATCATCATACCAAAGATGAATCAAATCAGTGATAAGGTTAGGAAATAATGAGGTCTAAAAAAACTTAAACAAAAACTCTAAAATTTGTGGACGCTGCCGCCACCACCAACACCAACCCGACGTAAATTGAATAGCTCTCCGTGAGCATTGTTCAGGCAAGCTAAAAAATGATCACAATGGCTTGAACAATCTTGGTAGAGTGTTACCAAAGGAATATTTCTGCAAAGTTATATTGAAATCGGTCCCGTGGTTTCTTACAAGAAGATTTTTAAAGTTTTCAATATAGATATATAGGGAAAATAGGCCCAGCCCCCTAGCGGCCATGTTTTTTGACAAATCATGACGGCTTGAACAATCTTGGTAGACAGTCACCAAAGAAACATTCCTGCCAAGTTATAATGAAATCAGTCCAATGGTTTATGACAAGAAGATTTTTGAACTTTTCTATATAGATATATAGGGAAAATAAGCTCTGCCCCCTAGCGGCCATGTTTTTTGACGTATCACGACTGTTTGAACAATCTTGGTAGAGGGTCACCAAAAGAACACTCCTGCCAAGTTATACTGACATAGGTTAAATGGTTTATGACGAGAAGATTTTTAAAGTTTTCTATATAGATATATAGGGAAAATAAGTTACGCCCCTGGAGGCCACGTTTTTTGACGAATCACAATTGCTTGAACAATCTTGGTAGAGGGTCATCAAGGTATCATTTCTGCCAAGTTATTTTGAAAGCGGTCCTGTGGTTTCTCTCAAGAAGATTTTTAAAGTTTTCTATATAGATATAAAGGGAAATATGCTATTGGCCATGTTTTTTGACGACTCATGATGGCTTGAAGAATTTTGGTAGAGGGTTACCAAAGGAACATTTCTGCCAAGTTATATTGAAATTGGTCCAATGGTTTATGACTAGAAGATTTTTAAATTTTCCAATATAGATATATAGGGAAAATAAAATCTGCACCCCCTAGCGGCCATGTTTTTGACGAATCATAATGGCTTGAACAATCTTGGTAGAGGGTTACCAAAGGAACAGTTCTGCCAAGTTATATTGAAATTGGTACAGTGGTTTCTTACAAGAAGATTTTTAAAGTTTTCTATATAGATATATAGGGAAAATAAGCTGCGCCCCCTAGCGGCCATGTTTTTTTGAGAAATCATGACAGCTTGAACAATTTTGGTAGAGGATCACCAAGCGAAAATTTCTGCCAAGTTTAGGACAGTCCAGTGGTTTCTGACCAGAAGATTTTTAATCATGATAGCTTGAACGATCTTGGTAGAGGGTCACCAGAGAAGCATTCCTACCAAGTTATATTGAAATCAGTTCATTGGTTTCTGACAAGAAGATTTTGTAAGTTTTCTATACAGATATATAGGGAAAATGAAGTTTTAAAAGTAAGACATATATTAACTAGCAATACTTAACCTATAGATAATGTGCTATTCTATTCTGTATTTCACACCTTCCACAGATAAACGACAGTTCAGTCGTTTTATACAGTCTTTATCCAGAAGGTCCCTTTGGCAGTTACCTGTATGACGAAACTCTTCCCGCTTAAATGATCATGTGTCAGTTTCTTTGATGTATAAAACAACAGAAACAATTAAGATAGAGCTGCGCGGGAGGGGAGTGGGATTCCCTTATCTATAGGTTAAGTATTGCTAGTTAAAATATGTTTTACTTTTAAAAACTTCTTTTTAACTGCACAATACATTAACCTATTGATAATGTGCTAGAATTAGAAGATTAGGAGGGAGGAGCTCTCCTATTCTAACACAAATAATATATAGAATCTCTATACTTCTAGATTAAGACTCCAGAAACTTTAAGGAATCAGATACATTCTATTTCCATATTGTAGTAATAAGAATGATCTAGAATCACTCATAACATATCTTTAAGGTGTTAATAACTTATATGTTAATAGAAGACTAGAGGTTGCTAATTCTCAGTATTCATAGGCCTAATTACTACTCCCCCACTCCCCTGCCCTTCTTTTTTGGGTAACAACAGTTGGCCCCAAAAAAGAATTGATGAGTCAATGAGACATAACCTCAATATTGGACTTCAACTGCAACCTCAAGAATACTGTTTGATAATATGTTTGAAATCAAAATTGTCAAACAGATGACTAGATCAAGCTGTCTATCTTTAGAGGCGCATTATTGAATAAGGAAATGTCTTCTTGGACGAGTTTCCTATAGATAACCTACATTTCTTGAGATTTTCATATAAATCCTAGACATGTAAGATTATCTAATTAGTAAATAGTCTAAACTATTATAATTATGATCTGATTAGAATCTGATTAATTGGACCGATATGACTGTTTCCAATAAGCAGAATATAATCCTTATTTAATTGTAAGGTTTACAATTATTCCCTTCTTCATCTCAATATAAAAAGGGATAATAATAATAATTTGATTTAATGGTCTACTCTTTATCGAATACCCATTTTATTGATCAATGATAGCAAATATATGATTGATAATTTTATCTATTGCTAAGTTAATTGTATTAACGTAACATAGTCCTAGCAATGACACTAGACAGAGATTATCTACTTCTGCGGATGAAGAATGACAACCTAATTCAATTTAATAGAACACTTTTGCCATAGGAAATTTAGGAAACGTTTTGTATTCTTGACAAAAGAAGAAAAAAAGGAAAAGGCTGCTAGCATCATTACGTAGAGTTTGGCAGACTTAATATTCTAAACAAGAATAAAGGTTGATAACATAGGTTACTGTAAAAAAACAGCCTCCTAATTTAAGATCTTACAATATTATTGAGATCTAATCAATAATTAAGAACTGGCTAGAATCGTGTCTATTACCAGATCTAATTATAACATACCATAGACCTTATTTCGAATAGTTGTGGTCATGGTACTCAACTGATCTTTCAATGTCATCAATCTGATTAATGAATGACCAGTCAGGATGTTCCGATAAACAAACATGGACCCCAGAATAAAAGAGTGCAATCGGACGTCAGACATTCTTTTGAATGTTATTATTATTTTCATTCCGGATATAATAATAATTGTGATAGAGAAAAAAAGGAAGTACTTTCGATATTACTTCCTTTTATGCAAAAGTATAATATACGAAACAATTAGTCCATGAATGCCTTAAACTTCCCTACTAATATGAGAATAGGGGAGTTTAAGAATGTATCAGTGAAATATAAACCTATTAAATACATGAATAGGTCAATCTACGTAACCATTAAAACAAGTTTATCATAATGACAATATGAAGATAGATATATATCGGATCTTATATAAAATCTCCAATCAATATCAAGTAATCTTTTAATGGCTTATAAACGTAAATGTTTAACGAAACACCCATTTACAGTATGTATAATTGTACGACTTCAGGTACATTCCTAATAGTTTAATAAAAAACTAGGAAAATCTGACAAAAACGTAACTGCAGAACTTCCTAAAATATGAAGTTTAATTATATAAGAACTCCATTACAATTTACAAGGACAATCTGTACTTATGACAATATCGATACATCTTGAATGAATTGTCTTTATATTCAATTATAAATATCCATCATCTGATATTAATAAGTTATATTTATAGAACAACATATCTGAGAAAGATCGAGATTTTCAGATTGTGTTCTTTCGATTACTCGTTAACGGAACTTTGAATTCTTATGACGAGAAGAAGCACTAGTTCCTATACATGGAGCGGACCAAAGATGGAGAATGTAATTAAATGGTCCTAACATATATAGATTGATTGATTGTGTTGGGGTTTAACGACACGTCAACCCTTGAGGGTCATTTTGTGTCATCTCCCAGAGAAAGGGAGAAAAAGAGATAGAAGAGAGAGTAGAGGAGACGAAAGAGAGGGACAGGGAAGAAAGAGGAACAGGAATGAAAGTGAAGAAACAGAAGAAATAAAAACATTCCTCCTCTACACTTACCCACTACAAGGATAGCAGGCCTTGCCCAACTGTAAGCCAATATCAGTTGGACGCCCCAGTGATGTAAGATACACAGCACCTTCGCACCACCCGACCACCCCCAACATATATAGAATAATGTAAAAAAAATTATATTTCGTCACTGTTTTGTAAATATACTAACTTTTTCAGATTGTCCTAATCATTGATGTATGAAGGTAGACAATGGAAAACATTGATTTAAGACATAATTGTCATTGCTGTTTAGAGGAAATAAACTATTCGTTACGATAATTCCCCTGTTAGAAAATTTCCTTTGTATTATACTTTAGGAATATATATATATATATATATATATATATATATATATATATATATATATATATATATATATATATATATATATATATATATATATTAGATCTATACTGCTGATCTGTTTAGATCTAAATAGTTATTGGCTGTAAGGTTTCTAAACGGTCCCATAGCCAAATGTTTCATAAGAAGTCAAACTGTATATTTCGAAATTAGATTTGCAACTTTTTAAATTAATTTTCCAGATTAAGGCAATAATAATAATGACATACTGAAACTATTAATGCCTTTTCTGATTATTTACCTACTTCAAGAGGATCGATATGGATTCTTGTTAATAAATAGGTGTAAATAACAGAGGAAATAGAGCTATTCGTAGCATAATATTAGACTTAAGGATTATAAATAATATAGATCTATACTATACGTAGATTAGGTGACTGTTTTCCAGCTGTATAGTTATTTATTGTTACCATAGATAATGTGATAATTTATTACGATGAAGATAACTTCTTCTGAGAATAATAAATTCTCATAAGAAGTAATCTTCATCGTAATAAATTCTTAATCTGAGAACTGAATTATCTGGAGCATTTTTCGTGTAAACTAAAAAGATCCAGAATTTAAGCAAGCCATTACCATAGCCAGTGTGTTAAATTATTATTCTCAGATGAAGTAATTTTCATCGTAATAAATTCTTAATCTGAGAACTGAATTACCTGGAACATTTCTTGCGTAAACTAAAATGATCCAGAATTTACGTAAGGCAAACTAAAAGAACGTATCGAATAGAATTTATACCTTAAAATATATCTTACTAACGATTGACTTTATTCTAGAGTTTGGAAAGGACACGACTAACCTAAACTCTATCAACTGGTATTAATAAATAGCTACATATAAATCTAATATGGACTAATAGCATAATTTACCAGCTATTTCCCATATTCTATGAAAAGAATATGTTCCTCTACTAGACTTCTATGCTAATTGTTGTAATCTAGAGAGGATATTTGAATTAGTAACTCTTATTCAGATAATACATGCTCAGACAATTTAAAAACAATTGGTGAGTATGTTTTATTCCAATCTATTATACAGGAACAAGAAATGTATATATAAGGAAAGTAGACAATCCTAATGATTTAATTCCTGATTATTGAAGGGTCAATTATCTAATTCGTTTAGATCTATGATACCTTTTATGATAATAATATTAAAAGAAAGAAGAGAGGATCGAATACTTCTTTCAAATAGCTATACTGATTTTTTTTTTTTAATCTCTATGCCGTTGCGTACCGAGAGCAAGGAGAGACTGTGGAAGAAGAAGAAATAATTGTTCAGAATATATTTTCCTTCTTCCTACAACATAAGATAAATTATGGAGCTCATCCCTTGCAATGAGGTTGAATGAGATGAGGATCCTTAAATTGGTGATCACTTTGAAACCTATTAAAGAGAAACATATTAATATTTCTAAAGTATTGTCCGATGTTCAATAACAATACTAATATTGACAGCATTCAAACTCTTTATATTATTGACCACTGAATTCAGAATTTGTTCGTAACAGATAATTCTGATTCCTTTATGATAAAAGTATACATCCAGAATTCTAAGTCTAATTCGGTAATGACTGGACAGAATTCTACGATATAGATGGTTACTAGGTATCTGAACCAAACTGTGTCGTTCCATAACCTGTAATCATTGATTTGCCTGGTCTATGATGCTCTATGAGGAGAAATAATTTGTATGGAGACTAGTGACTGCTATCCAGTCACTAATAATCTGACATAATTACCGGTGACTAATACCCAATGACTGGTGCCCGGTGAATAGTTGCCCAGTGAATATACGACCAGTGAATTATTGACTGGTGAACAGAACAGTGACTGGTTAACCGTAACTGGTTGACTGGTGACTGGTGATTGGCTATCTGCTGCCTGGTTGACCACTGTCTGGTTGACTGGTGCCTGGTTGACCGGTGCCTGGTTGACTGGTGCCTGGTGAAGCCGATGTAGATTGAGTGGTGCCTGGTTGACCGGTGCCTGGTGACTGGTGTCTTATAACCTAAAAAGGTTGACAATTTCTTTACTAATCAGCTTCTCCACCATAGAAATCTTCAGCCAGTTCGCAGTTGAAAGTTCTATCCATACTCTTCACGTTATTACATATCACGTCAATAAATAACCTAGAACAGAAAGAACAAGTTAAATATTTACGTTATAATGCAAGAATATCAAACTGAACATGAACGTTGTGCCAAAAAATACGAGAGTCGCGAAAACGTATGACGCAAATGAACAATCAATAATAGCAAGAAATTGAAATATGATTAATTGAAGGTAATAAGATTTTCAGTGAAACGCATGAGTAAGGAAGACAAAAAAGAGAAGGATTTAGAAATTTAACCGGGGAAAAAGAAACAAAATACAGATTTCTTTCACCGATAATAAATCATTTGTTTGCTTTCATGTCCACAGAAAAGAAACTGACACCTGATCATTTAAGCGGGAATTGTTACGTCACACAGGTTACTGCCTAAGGCACCCTCTGGATTAAGACTGTATAAAACGACTGAAATGTCGTTTTTCTGTGGAAGGTGTGAAATACAGAATAGAATAGCACATTATCTATAGGTTAATGTATTGTGCAGTTAAAATAAGCCCTGCTCCCTGGCGGCCATGTTTTTTGACAAATCATGATTGCTTGAACAATATTGGTAGAGGGTCACCAAGGAAACATTTCTGCCAAATTATATTGAAATTGGTCCTGTGGTTTAAGACAAATTTTTTTTTTAAAGTTTTCTACATAGATATATAGGGAAAATAAGCCCTGCCCCCTGGCAGCCAAGTTTTTTGACAAATCATGACAGACTGAATAATCTTAGTAGAGGGGGTTACAAAAGGAACATTCCTGCCAAGTTATATTAAATCGGTCCAGTGGTTTCTTACAAGAAGATTTTTAAAGTTTTCTATATAGATATCCAGGGAAAATAAGCCTGTCCCCTAGCAGCCATGTTTTTTGACGAATCATAGCTGCTTGAACAATTTTGGTAGATGGTCACAAAGGGAACACTTCTGCTAAGTTATATTGAAATTGGTTTAGTGGTTTCTGACAAGAAGATTTTTAAAGTTTTCTATATAGATATATAGAGAAAAATAAGACCCGCCCCCTGGCGGACATGTTTTTTGACAAATCAGGATGGCTTGGATAATCTTGGTAGAGGATCACCAAAGGAACATTTCTGCAAAAGTATATTGAAATCGGTCAAGTGGTTTCTGACAAGAAGATGGACAGGCAGTCCAGTAAATGACCTGCATATTTTCATCAAAGCCTTTTACTTGTCATAACTAGAGCAAGTGCCCAGAGGGTCATAAACACCCCCGGCCAGCCTCATTTCTTAATTATAAAATATTTTAAAGTTAATGACAATGATATAAGGCAAGATATAGTTTACAATGTCAGTCTCTGAGTGACACTGATCTATCATCCCAAGTACAACTTTTCTGGAGTAAATAGTCTTCAAGACACGAAGCAAATTTGCTGGGGCATAAAATATAGGTTACTGGCCTACATATACTTGAGAAGTTAATCTGATGGTCACACTGATGCATTATACCAATGATGATGTTAATCCATTAAATAATCTAAAAGATATTAAGCAAAATCACTCGACCATGAAATAGAGGTCATATTGATTTATATCTACTTTGAGGTGAAAGCTCAGTCTTCGCGAAATTTTTTCTACTGCTGCCAGACAGCTGTCAGAGAGACTGTGATCTTTTGCAGGACAGATAAGTATCTGCAGGACTGAAGGCATATTTGTTGTCAGACTTATTTTCTTTGCTAAGATTCTCAGGACATTTGTCAGACAGACTAAAAATGTTTGCAGGACAAAATGAAAAAATGCCAGTTTTGTCAGGCAGTCCTGCACTTTTCATGATGTTTGAAAGCTTGGGTCACACTGTGTCATTATATGTAAATATGAAATTTAGGTACCAAACAGTGCGAAATATAAGACAAAATCACAGGACTATGAAATATAGGTCACATAATCCCAAAATATGATAGTAATACATCAAATTGTCTTCAAGGTGTAACATAAAATCACTGGACTATGAAATATAGGTCATAGTGACCTACATTTATTTTAGGTCAACTGTTGGATCATATCAATTCATAATCCTAAATAATGATGTTCATACATCAAATAACATTCAATTACTGGACCATGAAATATAGGTCAAGGTGTTATTTGTTATGCTGTCAATCGTGGTATCACACAGAACCAATATTCCAAGTATCACATTAATCCATGAAATAGTCTTCAAGACATAAGGCAAAAGTTCTGGAGCATGAAAATATGGTCACGGTAACCTTGACCTTATTACACTGAATGTTGATGTGATAAACATGTCTGATGCCCATACCCCTTTAAAGAGGGACCTCATTCTTCCAGGAAGAAACCTATTCCATCAAACTGACCTGTCAGATAACCAGGAGTGAAGCCATTAATCTGTCATTAGCAGCAATATCAATGATTATGTCCAGTTTGCAGCCACAGAATTGAAATTATCTGGTCAGTTAGATGGCCTGCCTATTAACCATTACATGCCAGCTATAACACAAAGGTGTACTCCAGGAGATGTGAGGGATTAGAATAGAGAAAACACCATTTGAGTGGCTGAATCCTACATTTGATCCTGAACAGTGCTGGGGTTTAATTTTTTTTTAATGCATGTCTAAAATTGTATATTTCCTTTTTAAATTACTTTTCACTAAGATTTACCAGTATATACTTGACAAAATCAATGTACCTAAAAATTAACTAAATAAAAAGGTCATTTTATTTTATTATTTTATTTTTATGCCCCAACCCCATCCCCACGCTACCCCACAACCTCCCCACAAAGCACGAAGTGGAGGAGAACATAGAGTTTATCCTTCCTCATACGTATGTCTGTCTGTCCATCACACTTTATAGTACTGTTCATCTCCACCTCCTACAGTTTTCAACGCAGTGGTTTGAAACTTGCACCATAGTAAGCAAATAGACAGCATGTACATAAAGGTTACAGAACTCTGATCAGTATCTATTGCTAGAGTTACGTACCTTTGATTTACTTAGAAAATATTCTTATACACAAAACATACTATGGTTCGTGGCTCCACAACTTCTCCTGCAGTTTTAAAGGTAACAATTTGAAACTTGCAGCAAAGTTTTTATTTTTATTCAAATTTTTATTACTATAGTTTCATGCCCTGAATTAACTTTGAAATTTTGCCTTATACACATGACCTAGTAGGGTTTGTGTCTCAGGAACTTATACAGTTTTCAAGGTAAAAATTTGAAATTTGCAGCAAAGTAAAAATATAGGCTGGTCATGTGCATAAAGGTCACAAAACTCTGATCAAATTTTTATTACTAGAATTACCTCCCCTAGATTTACTTAGAAAAAAAAAATATGCTGTATACACCTGATAAAGTAGGGTTTGTGTCTCTGCAACCTCTACAGTTTTCAAGACAATGATTTTAAACTTGCAGCATAGTAAGAATAAGCGTTTGACATGTGCATAAATGTCACAGAACTCTGATCAAATGTTAATTGCTAGATTTATATAGCCCTGTATTATTCAGAATTTTTACCTTATACATAATTATAGCCTAGTAAAGTCTGTGTCACCGCAGTTTCTGTAGTTTTCAATATAATGATTTGAAACTTGCAGACAAGAAAATTGCCTAACAGCATTATGGACAGGTTTTTGAAAAGGTCAATGAAAAGGCTAACCTCGGGAGACCCAATGCCCACCGGCCATGACATCGCTATTTTATAGGACAGATTTTTGAAACATATGTCCAAAAGTCAATTTTGGCTGCACAAGCTTTCAGCTGCAGGGGTGATAAGCACCTATCAAAGAAAGTCAGAGTTATCTCTCTTACAGAGGCATGCCTACTGGTCCTTATCTATGTCTCTACCAAATATTTTCGAAATATTTCAAACCATTAAAAAGTTATGAAGTGCACAAGAATTTGGCTTAGAAATTCATTCAGGGGAGTTAACTTGAAAAAAGAACAAAAAAATATTACGTATCCTTCTTGCATGTGACACTCTTACTTGACCTGATATTATCAAATTATCTCAAACAGTATGGGAGTTATGGCCTGCACAATATTTTTGTTTCGGTGGGGGTGGGGGGGGGGTGTCTCTCTTGCATGTGACACACCTACCTACACCACTATTCCTCTTCATACCTACCAAATATGGAAGCAATCTGCTTTAGAATAAAGGTTACATACAACTTTGAAAAAAAGGTTAACCAAAAGGTAAATCTCGGACGAGCCCGATGCCTGCCGGCCCGCCCGCCCAGACATGGCTATTTTAAAGGACTGATTAAAAAAAATCAAACGACTAGACATGAGCATAAAGGTAACAGAAGTCTGATCAAATTATCATTGCTAGAGTTACATATCTTGGAGTTACTTAGAAAATTTGCCTAATGCATGTGACATAGTCGGGCTTGTGTCTCTGCAACTTCTACAGTTTTCAAGATAATGATTTTAAACTTGCAGCAAAGGAAGAATATAGGCAGGGCATGTGCATAAAGTTTACAGAACTCTGATCAATTATTATAGTAGAGTTACAAACCCTTCATTTACTTACACATTTGCCATATTCACATTGCATAGTGAAGTTCATGTCTCTGCGACCTAAGTTTTCATGATTGTGGTTTGAAAATTGCACTATAAGTTTAACATATGCATGAAGGTCAGCGAATTCTGATCAAACCATTATTACAAGAATTACATACTTGATTTATTTAATAATTTTGCCTTATAACTACGCCATAGCAGTCATGTTCAGAAACTTACACCATGGCAAGAAAACAGGTTGAGGGTGTGCATGAAGCCCACACGACTCTGAAAATGGTAAAATGATACATCAACAAAGCCAAACTGGCATTAGCAGGGGCATTCATCCCCTTTAGGGATCTTCTAGTTTTTAATTATCTTGAGTTTGATTTCTTTTTTCCCATCATATCTAAAACAAGAGCTGTCGGAGGACAGCGAGCTCGCCTGCTGGGTACATTTTATATTGTAACATTTTTATCATTAAGCCATATAATATAGGTCACACTGACCTAGATGTATTTGTATGTAAATCATTTTGTCACTTAGATATAATAATCCAGGTATGACAATTCTCCATGAAATAGTAATAAAAATAAAAGGCAAAATCACTGAAGCATGAAATATAGGTCACAATGACCTAGATATAGTAAGTGGTCATTCATTGGGTCACATGGAACTAATATCCCAGGTGTTACATTTATCCAACAAATATTCAAGATATAAGGCAAAATCACTGAACCATGAAATATAGGTCACACCAACAGAGATATATTTTGACGTCAATAATCGGGTCACAAGGAACTAATATCCCAGGTGTGACATTTATCCAACAAATAGTATTCAAGATATAAGGCAAAATCACTGAACCATGAAATATAGGTCACACCAACAGAGAAATATTTTGACGTCAATAATCGGGTCACAAGGAACTAATATCCCAGGTGTGACATTTATCCAACAAATAGTATTCAAGATATAACGCAAAATCACTGAACCATGAAATATAGGTCACACCAACAGAGATATATTTTGACGTCAATAATCGGGTCACAAGGAACTAATATCCCAGGTGTGACATTTATCCAACAAATAGTATTCAAGATATAAGGCAAAATCACTGAACCATGAAATATAGGTCACAATGACCTAGATATAGTAAGTGGTCATTCATTGGGTCACATGGAAGTAATATCCCAGGTGTGACATTTATCCAACAAATAGTATTCAAGATATAAGGCAAAATCACTGAACCATGAAATATAGGTCACACCAACAGAGATATATTTTGACGTCAATAATCGGGTCACAAGGAACTAATATCCCAGGTGTGACATTTATCCAACAAATAGTATTCAAGATATAAGGCAAAATCACTGAACCATGAAATATAGGTCACACCAACAGAGATATATTTTGACGTCAATAATCGGGTCACAAGGAACTAATATCCCAGGTGTGACATTTATCCAACAAATAGTATTCAAGATATAAGGCAAAATCACTGAACCATGAAATATAGGTCACAATGACCTAGATATAGTAAGTGGTCATTCATTGGGTCACATGGAAGTAATATCCCAGGTGTGACATTTATCCAACAAATAGTATTCAAGATATAAGGCAAAATCACTGAACCATGAAATATAGGTCACACCAACAGAGATATATTTTGACGTCAATAATCGGGTCACAAGGAACTAATATCCCAGGTGTGACATTTATCCAACAAATAGTATTCAAGCTATAAGGCAAAATCACTGAACCATGAAATATAGGTCACAATGACCTAGATATAGTAAGTGGTCATTCATTGGGTCACATGGAACTAATATCCCAGGTGTGACATTTATCCAACAAATAGTATTCAAGATATAAGGCAAAATCACTGAACCATGAAATATAGGTCACAATGACCTAGATATAGTAAGTGGTCATTCATTGGGTCACATGGAACTAATATCCCAGGTGTGACATTTATCCAACAAATAGTATTCAAGATATAAGGCAAAATCACTGAACCATGAAATATAGGTCACAATGACCTAGATATAGTAAGTGGTCATTCATTGGGTCACATGGAAGTAATATCCCAGGTGTGACATTTATCCAACAAATAGTATTCAAGATATAAGGCAAAATCACTGAACCATGAAATATAGGTCACAATGACCTAGATATAGTAAGTGGTCATTCATTGGGTCACATGGAAGTAATATCCCAGGTGTGACATTTAACCAACAAAAAGTATTCAAGATATAAGGCAAAATCACTGAACCATGAAATACAGGTCACAATGACCTAGATATAGTAAGTGGTCATTCATTGGGTCACATGGAAGTAATATCCCAGGTGTGACATTTATCCAACAAATAGTATTCAAGATATAAGGCAAAATCACTGGACCGTGAAATCTAGGTGACCTTGACCGTAAAATGTAGGTCACCATGACCTTCACTCTCTTACACTTAAACTGATGTCACATAGTTAGCTGATGTATAACCAGTTGTGTCTATAACCTGTAGGCATATAAGATTTTACAAATGTGTCCTAGATTTTGACCCCTAGCCCCACCCCAAGGCCCACCCTGAGGTATGAACCCAGGGGTATGTTCTTTTGGAATCTCAGAAGACTCGTCCAGGTACCCAAATTCTAAATATGAATGCTCTATGAGGAGTGAAAGTCAAGATATAAGAATTTGAAAAACTTTAACACAGTATTACAAAGGTGTCCTAGATTCTGACCCCTAGCCCTACCCAGGGGCATGAACCCAGGGGTTTATTCTCTTGGAATCTCAGAAGACCCTCCAAGGTACCTAAGTTCCAAATTTGATGCCTCTGTGAGGAGTGACTGTTGAGATATAAGCATTTGAAAAACTTTAACACAGTGTGACGGGAACGGGAACGCAAACGCAAACGCAAACGCAAACGTGGACGACCGGGGTGACTACAATAGCTCTCCTTGTACTTCGTACAGGCGAGCTAACAAAGTGCAGGATCAAATGTCAGTTTTAATATGAAGTAAAAAGGAAGTATGACAACTTCATTTCATTTTTTATTTGCCCACGCCAAATAGTGGAGGAGGGCATATTGGTTTAACCCTCCGTCATATGCCATGTGTCCGTTCCTGTATCCGTTGTCCGATCATCACACTTTATAGTACTGTGTATGTCTCCACAACTTCTATAGTTTTCAAGATATGGGTTGAAACTAGCACCATAGTAAGAATATAGACTGAGCATGTGCACAAGGGTCACAGAATTCTGATCCATCTGTTATCGAACTGTATGTATGTGCGTGCTTTATTTTGTTTGCATATTTTCATTGTTTGTATATATTTTGTTAGGTGGGCCTCAAGGAAGAGTAGCTTGTAGCTAATTGTGTTACCCACTGAAAATAAAGTCTTTATTATTATTATTATTATTATTATTATTATTGGTAGTGGCATACCCATGATTTACTTTAAAAAAAAAAAAAAAAAAAAAAAAATCATATACACAAGCCATTGTGCGGTTCCCGTCTCCGCAACTCCTACTGATTTCAAGGTAATAGTTCGAAACTTGTGCTGTAGTAAGATAAGCAGGGCATGTGCATAAATGTGACAGAACTCTGATCGAATTTTCATTGCTAGAGTTACATATCCTTGATTTATTTAGAAATATGACTTTATACACATGGCATAGTAGGGGTCGTGTCTCCGCAACTTCTCCTACGGTTTTCAAGATAATGAGTTGAAACTTGCAGCAAAGTAAGAATATAGGCTGGGCATATGCATAAAGGTCACCTAACTCTGATCAATTTTTTATTGCTAGAGTTACATTCCTTGATTTACTTAGAGATTTTGTCATATTCTTTTTGCTTTTTGTTCAGAATAATAAATCTACACAGCCAAACTGGCAGTAGCAAGGGGGTGTGGGGATGGGAGGGGGTGGGTTGGGGGGGGGGGGGACAGGGGAGGAGAGGATCCATTCAAATTTACACAAACAGTATTATACATCTAAAGGACAGAGAGGCATGTGCAGTGTAGACCCAAATCAGATGTCACAAGAGTGTGGCGTCTGATCTGTTTGCCACTATTCAGCAGTTTTTTAGACACATCAGGAGATAGTCAAAAGGATGTTAAACTTTTAGGACAATAATGGTAAAGGAGAAAGGTATCCCAATATTTAGGGTAAATACAGTATGTCAAGTGCCTTGGGAGGACTTTGGTCCATGACTGTGGCCTTACCTGGGTATCTCCTTATTCAATTTTTACATTTACATTAAAATGTATGACACCAAACAAAAACTTTATGGGATAAAATTTTTTTTTTCTCCATTTATTACACTTTCCTCTTAGTGTTCAATTGCCTTTTCACTCCATTGTTATATAATGTGCAGAACCAGGAATTTCATGAAACATTGTAAAATACAGATAATTTCTGTTCTCTTCTACACAGATGTTCTCAAAACATTCAGGAGCTTGCCAGTTTGAAAGCAATAAAATTAGTCTTAATGGGGTTAAATTAGACAGGTCGATGATTGCTGTGGTCAGCATGTGGCACTAAATGTGATTCTTCCTGGAAGAATGAGGTCCCTCTTTAAGAAGTTGTTTGTATAAACAAACTGCAACATACTACTTTATGTAGGCATTAATCCATGAAATAGGCTTCAAAATATAAGGCGAAAACCATTAAAGCATGAAAATAAGGTCACAATGACCTTGACCTTATTACACTGTATGTTGATGTGATAAATGTGTCTGATGCCCATCTTTCCAGGTTGTTTGTATAAACAAACTGCAATATACTACTTTATTGGTGTGTCCTAGATTCTGACCTCTAGACTTGCCCTGGAGCATGACCCAGGGGTTCATAGATGTAGAATGTATGAGAACCCTCCCAGGCACCCCCATACCAAATATGAAAAGTTTTTGATCTGTGGCTGCAGAGTTATAGGTAATCAAAAAACTTCGAAGTAAAACTTGGTTACAGATAGGGTTAACAGACGGAATCACATCCGGACAGACAGACGGAGGGGCGGGGGGGGGGGGGGGGGGGGGGGGGGTGTATAAACAATAAAACTGTTGACATATGGATGGACAAGCATCCTACCCATATCTACATTTTACCTCTCTGGTGAGAGCTAGGAACTAACTTCCCATATCACAGGTCCTGGTGAATGAATGTCATTAGATGCATCACCAGTAAAACAATCTGATTCTGATCTGTGATTTTGGCGAATTTTCTACACTGCCCCACTTTCACATCAGTCTACTTTGGTGATTTCAGTTTATGGTGTTAGTCACGGTAACAAGACGTTTCGCCCCCAAGACGTTTCGCCCCCTGGTCTTTCCCCCCTGGTCATTTCGCCTCTATTTTTTACCCTTAGTCATTTCGCCCCCCTAATACCATTTCCTCCCTAGTCGTTTCGCCCCCAATCCATAACCCCTAGTCGTTTCGTCCGCAACCCTGTTTAACCGTGTCTTGTGTGTGTGGGTTTGAATATATATATATATCTTAAAACTCGTTATGAACATTTGTATGGAGAAAGAATACAGTTTAAATAAGAACACAAGCATCATTTTGAAGGACAGTTGTCAGCTACTGGCAAACGACAGGGCACGTAGTACATTTTATACAGTTTAAATGTCTACATAAAATGCATACTATGCAAAGGCGCATTTGTGTGTGTGTGTGTGTGTGTGTGTGAGAGAGAGAGAGAGGGGGAGAGAGAGTGAGAGGGAGATTTCGCTATTAATCAACAAAAGAGATCATTAATAATAAAATACAGTATGATCGAATAATAATAATTTTTTAATTATGTTAATATGCTGGAAAATAAAGACAGAAAGCAAAAAAAAAAAAAAATATTTGTTTTGTGAACCAATGTCAGCATTTATCTTAGGTTTTTTAATCAAAATGAAAAAAAAAAAAAAAAAAAAAGAGAAAAAAGTTCCAACTGCTGTGATCCATACCATTAATCTTGTTTACGCAATTAATAATTAGGTGTGAATACACATGCTCTTACAAATGGCTTTAATTATCTCATTAGTACATTTACCTGTTTTATTATAGTGTACATTAAATTGGTTGGTTGGTCTTTTGACATTGATCAATGAGTTAAAATGGAATCCCAAATTCTCATAATTGGCATGTCTTTTGTATCTAGAAAATCTTTCATATGCTGACATCAGGGCTATATAAGACCCACCCAAAGACCAGAGCAACATTCATCTTTGAAGCCGTTATATGAATATCAAAGTATTCTAAAGCTGAAACAATGTCTTATTTCCGCATTGCATGTCAGAAAGAAGTAGATGGCCGTCGCCATGCTATTTCTTGTGATGTGTGTGAGCAATGGCAGCATAGGCTATGTGGGACAGGTACTTATATTTATTTATTTTGCCATTATTTTTGCCATTACTGATATCACATTGAGTTCATTGTACTTTCAGTTTCATTTTTTGAATGAATATTAAAATGTGTATGATTGCAAATGGGCTGGGGCATGGTATTTCGAGATAGCTAGTATTAACTATCTATTTAAGTTTAAGGGGGCGAAACGACTGTAGGGGCGGGGGGGGGGGGGGGGGGGGGGGCGGCGAAACGACCAGAGGCGAAACGTCTAGGGGAGGAAATGGTATGGGGGCGAAATGTCTCGGAACCGATATTAACGGGTCATATTTTACCCTAAATGTAAATTTCAGACCAAAATTGGACTGACCTATGCAATTTCTACAGCCGAATGATTTTTCCCCTTTTTTTTTTCATGTAAGAAACAAAGGAACTCGTTTCATTTGATATATGAACCAAAGGTAGTGCTACAGAATATCAATAATTCACACGTGAGAATAGTTTATAAATTATCTCCCTTGAAGAAATAGCGGTCAGTCAAAGCACCCCACAACACCCCAAGATATATTACGACACCAAAATTAATACAAGTGTTAGCTTTGAAAAAAAAAAAACAAAAAAAAACAACAAAAAAAACAAAAAAACAGAGGTGTCGTTTAGCTCAGCAGTTGCATGTAGGCTTATGCACATATGATGGTATGGGTTCAGGACAACTCGGCCCAAAGCCAAGTCGGCCCAGGACAACTCGGCCCATAAAAAAGTCGGCCAAAGACAACTCGACCCAAGTCGTCCCAATATCAGAAGACAGCTCGGCCCAAATCGCCCAAACTGCAGAGGACCACTCAGCCCATAAAAATGAGATCAGGCACCTCTTAATGTATTAAAGTAATTGAATGGTGGTACTTTTATTGCTCTGTACCTGATGAATTCAGATAGCGAAACAAATTTGATCACAAGCTAAGGAAGCTAAATATACATATAACCTACCCAACACGCACACATGCAATGTGCATGATACTCAATTGTCTCAAATCAAATGAGCCACCCCAGTATCCATTTCCTTAAAAACTATTGGCTTGTATTTATACAGATCATGTCGGCAAATAAAAGAAAATATTTAAACAAGGGTTGGCAATTTGTTATTGTTCAAACTTATTAACCATTAACCTTTGCCGGTTAAAGGATGACAATTAACACTTAGTGAATTTCAGTGCTGGTCGTTAATTAAATCAAACATTGAAATAGTTTTAGTTTGAATTAAGTCATTAAAGGAGATTAACCACTGATTACTGATTAAAGGTGATTGGCCGCTGATTACCACCGTTCATGAAAGTCTCTAATAATTCGATTTTTTCACTTTTTTATTCATGACTGGATTCAATGAATTCGATAGAGAGAGAGAGAGAGAGATGGGTGAGCTGGATTGATCTCACGCACTTTTATTTTCTTGAATAAATTGTTTCGATCACTTACATTATGCTGCTATAACCATCAGATGTCATTCAAGTTAGAATATGTACTTTAGCGATCTGATCTAAGACATCTGCATATGCTTTCTATTCATCAGGTATTGAGCGATAACAGTACCACCATCCAATTATTTTAATACATTAAGAGGTGCCTGGTCTGATTTTCATGGGCCGAGAGGTCTTCTAAAGTTGGGGCGATTTGGACCGAGTTGTCTTCTGAAATTGGGACGACTTGGGCCGACTTTTTTTATGGGCCGAGTTGTCCTGGGCCGAGTTGTCTTTTGGCCGAGTTGTCCGTATTTCGATGGTATGTGTATCAAAATTCATTGGACTTAACTAAATGACTCGAGTTATTTTCTGAGTTTTGGTCTAATGTTTTCCCAGTTCTTTCTGACTACACCTTGGGGAGTTTTTTTTGAAAAAAAAAAAAAAAATGCGGGAGACACGTCAGCTAATGAGCCGAGCCAAGAAGGCGAGCGCTGAAGGCACGAAGCCAAGCTGGAGGGGACGGGGGGTTCGGAGGCATGGTCCCCAGGAATTTTATTAAGAAATTAGTGGAAAATGGTGCATTCCGAGAGCTATTCATAACACTTTTGCTCATTTTTTAACCACCATTCACAGGTGTTTCTGTCATCTAGCTAAGCCTTATCTTGTTAATCACTGACAAGATAGCATGACAAAGTTGGCCCAAAGTTGAAATATGGTTGAAATATGGTTGGACAGTTGGCTAACTGTTGGCATCATATGTACAACATTGCGCCAACGTTGGGCCAATGTCATACAAATTTGACAAATTTTAGAGAAAAATAAGTCTTATGCACTAACATTGGGTCACCGTTGGCCCAACGTACGAGCGAATGTGTTTAGATGCTTATTTTCCCCATGCTTTTTGTTTATGTGATAACGTTGGATCTACGTTGGCCCAACGTTGATATGTGATGCACACTTTTTAAAAGATACACAAGCCGCGGATTCATTTAATAATGAAAATACGTCATGATTAAATATTTGAATGGATAAATAAATGAAAATGTTACAATATTTGTAGTTTTTACTTTAATTTTCAAAAGGAAGAAAATAGAGCGCTATCTTATCTTATTGGGAATCCTACATTCTGAATACAAAAAAAAATACAGTTTTCATATTGATAAAATATATTTTTTTCTTGCAATGTAAAACTAATGCAAGTTGAGATTTTCCTCTTTTATTTGTTTAATTTCGCATACAAAATATGATATGATAAGAAATGCTTCATCAATAAATCTAATAATGATACTGTCTTTGACTATTCACCACCTGCAAGTTATAACATCAATTATAATGAAACATAATACCCCAGAGAGTTATGATTGTGTTAGCCATTATCAATGTATAATTAATACCAGGAAGATAAACACAGAATCTGCTTTTTAGTGCCTTTATAGCTGGCTGTGACACAACATCTTGTTTATGTTGCTAAGCCTTATGTGTAAGTTGAACAATGATGTTTTATAAAAGTGAATGAAAATTACTTTTTTTGTAAAATGAAAAAAAAAAAAAAAAAAAAGAAAAAATGGTAAAAAAACCCAAAAAACATACACCTCATTAATTCATAAAGATAAATATATAAACTGACAAATAATAAACAAATAATACTGCCAGAAGATATTTAGCTACTCTAAGATATTTCTTTGAAACAAAATGTTGATCGATATATTGCTTGATAACTTGGATGTAGGATTCTTTTTGTACACAGTATTATTTAACTTCGATCGATAAAGATATATGGAATGAGTAACCTCTTTATACCACAGTGCATTATAACACAAATTCGGATATAACATGGTTAAAATGTATAGATTATATAGAAAAATGACATTTATAACACAAATTTAGATATAACATGGTTCAAAAATGTATAGATTATATAGAAAAATGACAGGTCATTTTTTTTCTTATAAACAACCTATACAGTTTTGACTGGATATAGCACATATGTTTAACTAACAAAGTTTTTGTTTAAAACTGAAACAACCCTTTTATAAAGAGGTTGTTTTGTAATTAACTTTTTCTCGACTTAAAATTTTATGGCTTTATCGGTCAAAGTTGAAAAAAATGCGTTACAGTGTTTGATGCGGACAAAATTTTCATGTTTGATACGGATAAACATTATTTTGCATCCAAGTTGACAACTGATATGTCAGTATACGTTGGGCCAACATATACAATGTATGTTTGCATAACGTTGTTTCAAAGTTACCCGTCAAATATGTCCTACGTTAGCCCAACGTTGTGCCAACACGTTGGCCCTACGGAGGACCAACGAGCAAGTTAACGCTGGGCCAACGTTATTTTAGAACGTTGGCCCAATGGAGTGACTAACCAAAATACTACGTTGGCCTAACATCGTCATGCTATCTCAGTGTCAATTACCAGGGCTTCATTATACTTTTAGAATCCCATACTCAAGAAGTAACAAAATATCTATTTATCTACATCACTACTGATGTCATCATCAATACATATGATGTTATTCATTACCTGGAGTCTCAGAAGTCTAAGAAAAAGTTGATTATGGAGCAACAGTCATATGCCTTAAGTACAAATAAAAATAATAACAGAAATAGCAATTTGTTTATTTTCTTTTTATTTAGAAATTCCTTTCAACATAATTAAATAATCTATTAAGTAAGAAGACTTGTACTATTATTATCACCATAGAAATAAGCAGAAAACTAAACAACATATGCAAATGTTCTGAACATTACTGTTACACGGATGTACAACCATCCAAATATATAACAGCACATAAAATTGAACATAGCCAAACAAAACAAAACTAGTTATTGTCAGTAAAAGATTCGATAATTTACATAAATTGAATATAAAAATATCACACTATTTTATTTCTATTAACATGGGTGCACACTAATGTCCGGGATGTTCGGGATGTAATGTCCGGGATGTATGGGGTAGTGGTGCGTTGCACTCAATATCTCTGCTGGTATTGGTCAGAATTTAATAAACTTGGTATCATTGGAAAACTAAAGCTCCATTCTCAATGATAAATAAAAAATATTTTCCAATTTTTATCCTTTTAAAGCAGATTTTGGACTTTGAAATGTCCGGGATGTTCTGGATGCAATGTCCGGGATGTATGGGTAGTGGTGCATTGTCTATAATATCTCAATTAATAATTAACAGAATTTAATGAAATATGTATCATTTCAATTTTAAAGCTCTAATCTAAAAGAAAATTAAAAAACATTATTTATTTTTTACCTTCTTGCAGTCCGTTTTTGACGTCGAAATGTCCGGGATGATCCGCGAGCGCTGGTGGGATGTTCCAGATGCAATGTACGGGATGTATGGGGAGTGGTGTATTGCCTTTAATATCTCAACTAATAATAACCAGAATGTAATTAAATATGTATCATTTCAATTTTAAAGCTCTAATATAAAAAAAGTTATAAAACATTTTTTTTTATTTTTTACCCTCTTGCAGTCCGTTGTTGACATCGAAATGTCCGGGATGATCCGCAAGCGCTGGTGGGATGTATTGGAACGGTATTGTATCTTTAACATCTTGACTTTTGCCTGTCGTAATTCATAAAAATGGTACCAATTATTCCTTTTTAATAAACGCAAACTGGTTTTAAAGTAAAGAAAAAACGTTACTTTATGTGGTTTCAAATTAAAATACGAGATATTTAAGACATCCAGACGGGTTCAGTTACTGTAGTCTACAGGTTAGAGTATAATACTTAGCGTTTTATATATATATATAAAAAATCAAATACTAAAATCAGCTAATGCTTGTGTTTCTTGATACACATTTCACCGTCATTTAGCTTCGTGGGATATCTTCGGGTGTCGTGCGGTGATTCGTACGATCGCTGACTAAACTGGAGCGTCTGGACGCTTGACGATGATCTGTGGTAAACAGGCGCCCCATTTTCACAAAGAAGGAACTTGAGGATCTTTAACTGTTTAGGTTAGAGTTTTTGAAATACAAATATTCCTGATTGTTTGTCCGCGAACCGATTTTTTTTTCTTATCAGAATCAGATGTTTTTACTGGTGATACGTCTGATGACATTCATTCACCAGGACCTGTGATATGGGGTTAGTCCCTAGCTCTCTTATTTCAAAAAGCTATCGCTACATGTAGCAGGTCGTTTTGCTTCAGCAATTGCATGTACGTTTATGTTTTCAGTATCACCAGTAAACATTCTGAGGTATCCCGGTACATATAAATACCGGAACACACTAGTATTTACTGGAACATTGTAACATGTATATTTCTTTTCCCTACAACTGCTTTTCTTTTGGTCTTTTTTTAATGCAAAAGTTACTATGAAATTAGGCGGTACATAGAAATATCGGAACACACTGAAACACCGGAACACACTGGTAATTACCAGAACACACTCCAATTTTTTTTATTTTATTTTTTTTATTTTTTGGGCTTATTAAATAATGTTTTGGGGGAAATATGTGGCCCTTTTATATATCGTCTGCCTTATTTTATCATTTGTACCCTGTGAACATAATCTATTAACCTTAGCTCAAACGAGCATCAAATATTTATTATTATTATATGGCAGTTTGATCCGGTGAATTGTTCTCATGGTGAAGTCATAAAATAAATTCACTTCTCATACTTTTTTTTTTTTTATTTTGCTTTAATAATAATAATATTATTATTATTACTTTTTTGTGCATGTGGTGGTGGAAGGAATGAGGGTGGGGTTTGCTGGCATATATGGTCCGTAACTTCAAAGGGGAATATTAATAACGAAAGTAAATTATAACGACATTATCATAAAGGGATCTTTCTAGCATTGTTTTGGTCCTGAAAAGGACCGTTTGTTGGCTAACTAAAAAGTTCTCTGACCTAGAAAATGTTCTGTGGAAGTAAAATATGATGATTTTTCTAATAATAAATCGCTTTTAATAACTTTTTTTTTTTTTTTTTTTTTTGACACTGATTGAGTCAATGTACTCAGTAAATGACATCATAATCCGAGCCTTCTCTGACTTAAAAAAGCCTTCTGATATTTACTGATTGGCGGCTTTAGTCAAAGACCCCAAATCAATAAAAAGGCTTTGAACAGCCAGAGAAGGCTCGGGTTAATGACATCAGTGAATTAATTAACATAATTTGATTCCGCCGGTTCAATTGAATAACCCATATAATCCAGTTAATCCCCGCCAATTACCTCTTTACCACCTGGTGATTTTTGTGTATTTAGCGGTAGCGAATGCGCTCTGTGATATACGCTGGGGGTTGTCTACATCGGGTTTATTGACAACTGATTGTGTGCCATAATTTTTTAATTGGCTACCGAGTTAATTTTAACTGATTTTTTTAGAGGTAGAATATAAATAATAAACCAAGCCAAATAAAAAATAATAATAATAAAAAAAATATTCTGAAATTTATAACCCCGGCATCGGTATCGAAGTATTGCAATTTCTGTTATGAAAATATGTGGTATACTCAAAGTTACTTAGATGCACACACATAGCGCGCTATAAGTTTGTGCATGCATGCATGTGTCTGTGTGTGTGCAATTAATTAATAGTATGCCTTGAATTCACTTCAAATGTTAAATCCTATAGTCGCACGAAAAGAGTTAAAAGTCTTATGTAGATTGTCACATGTCATATTTTTATTGCTTTATTTATTTAAAAAAAACTGAAACAAAAAAAGCCTGTTCCAAGCCAAAACTGTTCTATGTAATGCCGGGGCAAACAGTGTAGACCCCGATAAATGTAATTAACATCCCCTAGATAACTAATGGGGCCTGCAGCCATGATTTTTGGGCAAACATTGTCAACCCAGATGACTGTAGATTACGCATACATTTTAATAATTACGAAAACGTTCCCAAGAAAGGTTAATAATAAAGAGTGTAGATAGCCATCAGAACGCGACGGCTGATATGGGTCTATATTATTTGTCATTGCAATCAGAATAGCAAAGCATTAGTAGCATCCCATAGATAGCTAATGGGCCCTTTAGCTATGTATTATTGCAATAATTCGGCTACAAAGATAAAAGACGACCGATGGTTGGCTTCTTGTCCTTTAGTTGTTTCAGATCTCAGACCACTTCAATTAAAAAAGCACTGTCCTGAACAATTAAGTTTGTTTTGATTACCTTCATTGAAACCCTAATTGTCTGTTATGAATATGCGGTGTTCTTCATGTTTGCCCATCTGCATAATACACTTAAACAGGTTTGTATTAATTGCATGAAGCCATTATTATTATTATTATTTTGATATAAATGTGTGAAACATGAAAACTTTACGATCATTCTGTTCTTGTCTCTCTAAGAGAATAGTCGCGATGGCAGACTACCCTTATGGAGTCTGTCAAAATCAGTGTGAAACTGAAGTTATTCAATGTTCTGAATGTGAAATATGGTTTCACATTAACTGTTTGGGAATTACCAAAACTTCTCTGAAGTCTTGGTCACTAAAATCATTGAACTTTTTCTGCAGAAAATGTGGGTTCAACGGAGACGAGTATGACGCTGAAAAGGCCTTATTGAGTTACTTGATTTGTTTATTTATTTATTTATACAATCTCTCTTTTGATTAGATGGTTTGATACTGTTTATTTCTAGACGGGAAATTCATTAATCATTATAAATGAGACGCAGACTAGGCTGCTTGTTTGTCTTTGCAATCTGCTATGAGCCTGTTTTATTGTCTGCGCTGTCTGATCTGATTATTGGCTGCCATACTTATAATCCAGTAATGTTCAGACCAGCGTGCGCTGCGCTGTCTGATCGTAGTATTCATTGTCTGCCTGTAGGAAACATGTATCATTTGCTATCTTACCTTTTATGCCACAAAATTGGCTTGTGAAACCAATATATTTATTTACTTAATTATTCTGTCTCTTGCCTTCCCTAGATAGTTAAATAGATATGGATTATGTGAAAACGAGAAAAGATCCCCGTATATCTAAGGGCCATCGAAAGAATGTGTGACTGTGCAGGCTGATCTAAGTATTTGCCGACTGCACATTACATGAATTGCCGTGAAACTACTTGTATTTGTTGTCGTTGGGGTTGTTTAACATGTTTATTGAATGAAAATACGATGTTAAGACTTGACATTCGGTCTGATTCATCTGCTAGGTAGACAGTTCACATGAAATGTCAAACCTTTTTTCTATTAAAAATACCTAAATATTTTTCGCTTCTTCTCCTGAACCGAAAGGCCAGTTGACTCCAAACTTGGTAGGAAGCATCGGGGTGACTTGTAGATCAAAAATAGCTAAAATCATGCCGATCGTAAAACCAGGATGGGCGCCATGGCAGCCATCTTGAAAATCTATTTTTCGCTTCTTCTCCTGAACCGAAAGGCCAGTTGACTCCAAACTTGGTAGGAAGCATTTGGGTGACATATAGATCAAAAATAGCTAAAATCATGCCGATCGTAAATCCAAGATGGCCGCCATGGCAGCTATCTTGAAAATCTATTTTTCGCTTCTTCTCCTAAACCCAAAAATCACTTAACTCGAAACTTAGTAGGAAGCATCAGGGTGACTTGGTAGATCAAATACAGCTAAAATTGTTCTGATCAGAAATCCCAGATGGCCACCATGGTCGCCATCTTGAAAATCTATATTTGGCTTCTGCTTCTGCACCGAAAGGCCAATTGACTCCAAACTTCGTAGGAGACATTTGGGTGACTTGTAGATAAAAAAAAAAGCTAAAATTGTGCTAACCGGATATCCAAGATGGCCGCCATGGCAGCCATCTTGAAAATCTATTTTTCGCCTCTTCTCCTGAACTGAAAGGCCAGTTGACTTGAAACTTGGTAGGAAGCATTGGGGTGACTCGTAGATCAAAAATAGCTAAAATTGTGCCGATCGTAAATCCAAGCTGGCTGCCATTTAGAGTTTGTTCAAATGATCATGCTCAATTGACTGGCATGCCATATATCTTCTTCAAAATAAAGAACTGCTTAAATGATGATCTTTTCATTAGTTGCGATGACAGGATTGGAAAAATGTTGCATAACATCTGCGTATCTGCAGTGGCTATGTCACTCAGGTGAGCGACCCGTGGCCCGTGGGCCTCTTGTTTTTTACGTTGTTAAGACTTGACATTCGGCGTGATTCAACTGCTAGGTAGACAGTTCACATGAAATGTCAAACCTTTTTTCTATTAAAAATACCTAAATACATGTACCTACATGACCTCAATAGTGTTGACTGGGCCGTTTGACTCACGCTGAATTTGATATCCTTATTTTTCAGAGAAATAACACTTGACATTCGATGTGCTTCATCTGCTAGGCAGACATTTCACATGAATTGTCAAGCCTTTTTTTCTCTAAAAAATAACAAATATTTGACCTAATTAGTGTTGACTGGGACGGATATTCCTAACAAGCAATTATCCCTTAATTATGGTGTATATATCCCTTGGTACTTGTTAGACTGATCTTAGTCTTCACTGGCATCTGTTTGATTTTGGAAAGGCTGTGTTGTTACTCAATTAAAGTATTAATCAGTCTCTAATCAGATATTAATAAGAGGCACACTTTAACCGCAGGGGATTAGGATTTCAAAGTGGCGAAAAATCTATTTCCAATCAGGCGCCGCTGGAAATTCTAGAGCATTCTGTATATGATGAAATGTTGTCTTTTGCTTGACTGTTTGACTTTTTTTTTCCTACCAAGTGGCAATTCTACTTTACTTTTCATGTAACAGACAAATCACATGTAATGTGAAGTCTTAACTTGCTGGCTAGGATGAAAAATGATGAAAATTTTCAGATAAAAAATTCTGATATTTTTATTATTTTACAAAACATAGATTGTGGGTACTGGTTAGAACTGCCTTGACATTGAATGTGTTTCATCTGCTTCTCTAAAAATTATACCATATAATTGACCTAAATAGTGGTGACTAGGCCGGATAATGAATCTTTTTGGGATTATTTTTTTCTTATCTTTTGTATATTGTGATGACATTCGATGTGATTCATCTGCTCGGCAGAAAATTCACATGAAATGTCAAGCCTTTTTCTGCTCAAAACATAGAGTGTGGGTACTCGGTAGAACTGCCTCGATGTAACCACAATCTGTGTTTTTTGAGCAGAAATTAAAAAAAAATGTATACCCATGTAAACCCTTTTTTTTTTTGGCTTTTGCTTTCAGACTGGAACTAGCACTTCGACAGCAAGAGTCACTACCCTTCCTACATTTACATAGCACTCTGGGTAAAACAAAAGTTCAGCTAACATTTTGAAATACTTTCTCCACTAACGGTTTTGACATTTCATGTTTATCATTTCCAATGTGTACAATTTGTTGGAAATGTCAAATGTCAAAACTTTTGTGATAGAAGAATATGCAAGATGTCTTCATTCTGTCATTAAGCTAAATTAGGTCAGCGTGTGACAATCATAAACTAAACTTCTATAATAATTACTTGTGAGTATTCAGGCCCAGCAGACCGGAACACATTTTTGTAAAACACTTGAATGAGGTTAATTTATTGTAAACTAAGATAAGATTTGATATCAACAACATCCTACATACAAACAAACACTAATTAAGTTATAAAAACAAATTTTAATAATATAAAATAAAAATTTAAAGTGTGTTCCGGTAATTACCAGTGTGTTCCGGTGTTTCGGTGTGTTCCGGTATTTCTATGTACCCGAAATTAGGCATAACCTAGATGCGTGCAAAGCAACCCCACTAAAAAGGCCCTCCCAGGAGGTACCATGTTCCCTAAAAATAATCAGGCATGTTCCCTAAAAGTAATTTTCAAAATTACCATGTTCCCTGTTCCTAAAAATTTGTTTTACACCCTTGTTCCCTTAAAATATTTTCCAAAATTCCCTGAAAGGCAATGAGCATGATCCCTTGTTCCCCCAAACACCTTGGAAGGCCTCACTAAAGAATTCATACATAGTACATAACCCAGGAATCATCGAAATTCTCGACTGCTTGCATGACTCCAGCGCGTTGATAGGCTGAGACAGGTCCGGTTGCCCAGAGACAAAAGAGTGCATTTTCATTTGCATGCATGACAAAAGATGGGGCTAATATAGGATGTGGTGGTGTGTGTGTGTGGTTGGTCGGGGGGGGGGGGGTGGTCATCGATATCCTGTATCCCTGGAAGTCAACAGATGAGTATCCTGTCCCTTTTTTATATTCCGTGTAATCTCTCTCTCTCTCTTTTTTTTTTTTTTTTTTTTAAATATCCATAAAAGTACTGAACTGGGTGTTTCAAATATACCACATCCCTGGTAGTAAAATATCAAATATCCCATACCCAGTAAAAAGGCAAATATACCACATCCCTAAAACCCCTAAACTAGCCTCAAAGGTACAACTTGGTCAAAGTTTCTATTTGTTGTTATTTTCCATAAAATCAAAGGAAAACCTATTCAAAATATGTTTGTGAAGTTTTACCTTTAAATAAAATGTTGCATTGTGGCCAATTTGTGGCTGTAAATACAGCATTGTGGGTTGTATTTCTGTTTATAGCAATGACTGCGCAAAATGTGCTGTTTTACTTTCATCTGGCATAACTTCGCAGTGGGTTGGCCTTTTGATGTGGTTTTCGGCAAAAAGCTCTATCATTATATATAGAAATTCCATTGAAACAGTAGAAATTATGTCATTTGATCTTTAAAATCCTTCTCTGAGATTCAAAACATTGTAGCATCATAATGGCAGAAGTCGCATGTTACCCTGATGAATAAATAAAACACAGAAAACCTAGGTGGGCATTAATGTAACAATACTGTTTCTTCTCGACTTCTTGACTAAAGGTACATTGTATGTAAGACAGGGCAAGGCAGTTGCCTTCAACCAAAGATGTCCATCAAATTTCTATGGACTGTGATAATTTGGCAAATAATTTAAAAAAAAAAAAAAAAAAATCAGAGGTTGCGTTTTGAACTCACGTCAACTGGATTCCTGTTTCAACGACTTAACCACCAAGCCCACCATGATTATGACATCATCTTGCACAAATGGTATAATTATTCAAAACAAAATTTACACTGAGTGAAGGGACCATTTATTAAATGCTTCTCTAAGAACAAAAATCACCATATATTTGACTTAACATTCAGATTCTCATTCTAGATCCTCATTCATATCTGTATGTGATTGCACTCATTCTTTTTCTTTTTTTTTTTTTTTTTTTTTCTTTTTTTATGAAATAAAATCCACACCAATGCCAAGCACATTTTACAGCTACAGAGCACCTCCAGTAAAACCTATTTTTTCAAGCAATAAACTAAATTTATCACATATCGGATTAGATAACTGAATAAATTACGTAGAAATCTTATCTCTATATGCTGGTTTCATAAATTCTTGCTTTACATCTCCAAAAACACAGTGTAAACAAACACAATTATAATAACAGCGACAGGAAACCCCGGGAACATTTAGGCTAGCAGACAAGACAAGCTACGCCACGGAATTTCTGAAATCGTGACATAATGCCAAGTCTATCTCTTTTTTTTTCCCAGTACGATGTAAATTCGGTTAGCTTTCATTTCATTTGGCATCTGATTTTGGAATTTGGACCGAAATATTTTTGGATTAATTTAAATGAGGGTAGTTGCATTCGACGGGACCGCGCGGAAAAAGACGGGACCAAAACAAAACAGGACCAGAGTTTGATCACCCAGGAAAAGCCCTTATCCTTCATGGAATCAAATAATTGTTTGCAGGCATATTAGTTATAGAGTCTTCTTCAAAATGCATATGAGAATTTCAAATAGTTCACGTTATTAAGGAAATATTGCCAGTTGAATAGGCCCATGTCGGCCAGAGAAAAGATGGGACCAAATTTTTCACGCAAATAACCATGTCCTAAATTTCCACAAATATCGCCAAAATAGTTAATGATAAGTCGTTTTTATGGTATATGCTAACCAAAATCATTCTAGGGAATTCTCAAACCAAAAAAAATTTGATAGTTTGTGCATCCGTTTTCGAAATAATGTGCCCGGGACCAGGCCGGGTCCAAAATAATTTGCCGCATACTGTTAAAATAATGATGTTTGGCCATTTGTTCAATAATTCAATCAAAATGGTTAATTGGTTACTTGACCACAATTTAAGGAAACTGGGAAAACTGAAAGTATCCAGTTATCTTTAATCAGATGAAAAAATATCCCAAGAGCGGATAATGAGCGGATTGAAATTTTGGATATTTTCCTGCTACTGTATGGATGTTGGCGGTGAAATATTCCTTTGAAGGTTATTTACCACACACAACGCTGAAACAATGTCGATTCAATGTGAAACAACATCGATTCAATGTAGAATCGACTTTGTTTCAACATTATGCTCTCTGGGTAGAGCCTTGGAAAATATATATCAAATTGAAATGGAAGTTATACTGATAAAATTTATATTTTTATTGACAATCTTTATTACACACATGAATAGAAAATATGATTAACAAATATGTATATCACACTAAAACAATAAAAAAAACTTCAACAAGATGTGTTTGTGAAACACAAACATGTTCCCGGGCTAAGGTCAATATTTTCTTTAATGTAGGTCACAGGTCAAGGTCACAGGTCAAATTGTTTTGTATGAGTGGGAAGCTCTTGTCACAAGGAACCTACATGCCAAATATGAAGGCTGTATCTGAAATGGTTAAAAAGTTATGACCAATGTTAATTTTTTCTTTAAAGTAGGTCACAAGTCAAGGTCAGAGGTCAAACTTTTTTGTATGAGTGGGAAGCCCTTTTCACAAGGAACCTACATACCAAATATAAAGACTGTATCTCAAATGGTTCAAAAGTTAACGGGCCGAGGTAATTTTTCTTTAAAGTAGGTCACAGGTCAAGGTCAAGGTCAGAGGTCAAATGTTTTTGTATGAGTGGGAAGCCATTGTCACAAGGAACCTACATGCCAAATATGAAGACTGTATCTGAAATGGTTCAAAAGTTATGACCAATGTTAATTTTTTCTTTAAAGTAGGTCACAAGTCAAGGTCAAAGGTAAAACTTTTTTGTATGAGTGGGAAGCCCTTGTCACAAGGAACCTACATGCCAAATATAAAGGCTCTATCTGAATCGGTTCAAAAGTTATGTCCAATTTTAATTTTTTCTTTAAAGTAGGTCAGAGGTCAAGGTCAGAGGTCAACTTTTTTTGTATGAATGGGAAGCCCTTGTCACAAGGAACCTACATGCCAAAAATAAAGGCTCTATCTCAAACCGTTCAAAAGTTATGATCATTGTTTAAGTTGTCCGACCAACAAATCACCAAACCAACAGACAGGGCAAAAACAGTATGTCCCCGCTTCGCTACCGGGGACATATAAAGAGCTAACGCAAAGACGGCCTGTATTTCTCTATGAAGTTATAATGCAAAGACATTTTTAAATTTGATCAAAACGAAATATAAAATATAAAAAAAAATTTTTTTGCAACAACATCCATACAGTAGTGAGTAAATATTCAAAATTTCAATCCACTCGAGATATTTTTCAGTCTGATTAAAGATAACTGGATACTTTTAGTTTGCCAGTTCCCTTAAGTTGTGGTCAAGTAACCAGTTAACCATTTTGATTGAATTATCGAACAAATGGCTAAACATTATGTGAATATATACCATATATTTTTCAGTGAATATATACCATTATTTTAACAGTGTGCGGCAAATTATTTTGGTCCCGGCCTGGTCCCGGCCTGGTCCCGGGCACATTATTTCGAAAACGGATGCACAAACTACAATTTTTTTCGGTTTGAGAATTCCCTAGAATGGTTTTGGTTAGCATATACGGGATTACCATACAAACAACTTACTCGACGTAGTCGTTTAAGCTCATCCTCTTGAGCAGCTGTATGAAATCACGAATATGCCGTACAGTCGAAAAGAATCTGCACAACAACCTGTTCTGTTATTACAGTAAAGGGGCATGCCATCTTAGTCATTGTACATTATGCTTTAAAAAGTATTTTCAAGATCAAGGTAAAACTGCGAGGTTAGGACAAACCTAAACAGGAAAATACTAAAAAATAAAAACAGGATACTTATAATTCTTTTCGAACGATACTGTACTCTTTGTCCTTCCATATGCACATTATTGAGTTATGTTAATTTTTAGCTCTAGAAAAATGTAGCTGCTTAGCAATATATAATTAGTTTTCGGGCGGCACCGAAACAGCCCCCATAGCTCAGTCGGGAGAGGGTTCGCCTACCACGCGGAAGGTTGTGGGTTCGAAACCCAGGATTTTTTTATGAATCTGTCCCGTTCCCTTTTTTCATTGTTATAGATATGTAAATATATTTTCATTCTACGTCATGTGTCTGTTTTTTTACAGATATTACTTGTCATTTACTATTTTGGCGATATTTGCAGAAATTTAGGACATGGTCATTTTTGCGAAAATTTGGTCCCGTCTTTTCTCCGGCCGACATGGGTCTATTCAATTGGCAATATTTTCTTAATACATGTAATGGGAAATATTTGAAAACCTTCATATGCATTTTGAAGAAGACTATAATTAATATGCTTGCCAAACAATATTTAATACCATGAAGGATAAAGGCTTTTCCTGGGCGATCAAACTTTGGTCCCGTCTTTTTTTTTTGCGCGGTCCCTTCGAATGCAACTACCCTTTAAATGCGAAGTAAACAGATTTTAATCCTCTCTCGATATTTCAAGAAGAGACTTATGGGCAAAATTGTGTTCTGGCTTTATTGAACATTGGTCAGAACTCATATTTGATGCTGGGAGAAAGCACGGGTGTCATGTTTTCCAAAGTTTTTAAAGTTTCTTAGGTACATAACTACATTTGAATGAACTTTATTTAAATGCTACGTGTTATCTATAGGCATGCTTCAAAAGCGGGCCCTTCGGGTCGGCTTTGCTTTGCATGTATTAATAGTGTTAGCAAATCGTGAAATATGACCTTCACAGCTTTCATGTCTTGACTGAAGCAAACAAAGGGCAATTTTCGAATATCAGTATGTGAGTTTCGGTAGCCATTTATAGCTATATATACCGGGTAATACTGAGTTAATGTTAGACTAAACAAGTCCAAGAATGAATACTAATTAGCATTTATTGTTTGCTTTATTAATTTCAAGTGTTTGTTTTTCTGCTAAGTACAGAAAATGAAATTTTATACATCAATATGTATCGAAACGCACTTGGTGCAAAGTCTGGAACACACTAATCTAAAACACTGAAATATGGATTAACTAATGTATACTGAGATCTGGTTTGTTCTTAACAACATGTTAAACATAAACAAACAACAATTAAGTCATAAAATCAAACATTGATAATTAGAAAATGGATAAGAAAAAATATGTGTGTTCCGGTATCAGTGTGTTAATTCCGGTGTTTCGGTTTGTTCCGGTATTTTTCTTTGTACCCGTAAAATCCTCTGCACCTTCAACAGATGTAAACTATTGATCAAATCTGGAAGGGCATTCCAATCTTTGATTGTTTGAGGGAAGAATGAGCCCTTGTAAATGTCAGTTCTTGCAGTGGGGGTCTGAAAAGTCAATGAGTGATGATTTCTACTGTGCCTAATTGTGGGGATAAGATGATCTGTTGGAATACTGGCAGCACCCTTTGGACCTTTGTACAAAAGAATCAGTCTACTGTCTCCCCTCCTTTTATTGAGAGACTCCCATTTTAGTCTTTTCCAGTATTCCAGTCATACGCCCAGTTTCAAAACATAATTGCTAGTAACAAACTTAACAGCCCTAGTCTGAACTTTTTCGATTTCGTTGAAGAACCATGCCTTGGGGATCCCAAACAGGCAAACACAGCTGCCATATTCCAAAATGGGGCGAACAAGTCCCCTGTATGCTGCCTCTTTTACATCCTGAGGACATTGATAAAGATTTCATTTCGGGAAACCAAGAGTTCTATTTGCCTTAGTACACATGTTGCTAATATGTATATTCCATCTCAAGTCATGTATGATTGTTACTCCTAGGTATTTAATGGAATCCACATTTTTGAGGACCATACCTTCTAAAGTGAAAGAAGCCTCAATCTTATTTGTTCTTTTCTTAGTTATCTACATTATATTGCATTTGACTGGCTGAAATCTCATACCCCAACATTCTTATCTATCTATATCCTTTTGATGTTTCAGTGAGTCGTCTGTGTCTCTAATTTCACGATAGCAAACACAGTAATCTGCAAAAAGTCTTATTTCTGAGTCTGTGGAAATATCATTTATGTACAGAGAGAACAATAATGGACCAAGAACAGTCCCTTGTGGGACATCTGACAAAACTGGAGCCCACTCCAAAGTTTTACCGTTTACAACAGCTCCTTGTGTTCTATAGCAAAGAAAGGACTCTATCCACCTGAGTGTCTTTCCACCAATGCCATAACCAAAGAAGCTCATGAGGCGGGGTGTCAAAAGCCTTCTTGAAGTTAACAGTAAAAGTGTCAACCTGTCCTCCTTTGTCCAAGATTTATAACAATGGTCAACTGAGTTTCACAACTGTGCCTTTTAGACATGTTTTGATAATATTTGGTAGGAATGAAGAGGAGGACCAGTAGGCATGTCACATGTGAGAGAGGAGGGTTTCTGTTTTTCGAGTAGTGAGTTTTGAGTTAAAAAAGTGAGCTTTATACTACACATTTCAATATCCATTAGACTTTGGTGTGGACGTGACACATGACAGCTGAGTAATGGTGGCCAATTTCAGAAGCATTGCCGCATACTTTGATCAAAAAACGTCCACAAAAACATCAGACGAATGGCTTGCATAACAGAAGGTGGTCATTCAAAAAAAAAAAGGTACTTTATCAACTACAAAAAAGTAGCCAAAATTTATGATAGGACAGCAGGCTGTTGGCTCCATTTATTCTGATCAGGTCCTACAGTTTGCTTGACAGCGTTAACAGGACCTAGAAACATTTTTAGGCGCAGGCTGAACTAGGTCATCGTATCTTGCCCAAGAAGTAACTATTTTGCAGTTCACGAGTCTACCGTTTAATCCCATACAGTGTTTCAAGTAGTAATAAGCGTACCTTATTGCGAATGCAAAAATAGCTGATCGAGACAAGTCTGCACGGTCTGGTAGGGTCTATTTTATTTATAGTGCATACTTAGAAGGATGGACATTCTTTACGCTCAATATTAGCAGTTTTTTTATATTGTGAATAGCCTGCGCAGTTGGTCTGGTCGCGAGTAATTCATGTAAGATCGTTTTTCTTTTGCTGGTCAAATTTTTGTTCACACGTCATCATGTGTCCACTGTATCTCTGTGAAATTTATTTGTTAGCCTTCACCAATTCAGCAGACAACAAATTGATGACATTTTTCTTCCTTTTTTCTGGTGTACACAATTTGACATTTTATGCTGATGGTCTGCTGAGGAGACTATTTGCATGAAGTGTCGGATCCTATTTTCTAGGAAAAAATAGAAAACTGTCATCAGTTTGTCATTTGCTGAATTAGCCCATAGCATGGTAAGAGTTAACACATTGGCCGTCTAATAATTAGATATCCAACATGTTTAAAATAGCACCTGCAGTCAGCTGGAGAAACTGTGTTAACACAGTGCATTATTGTCTTTTGTCAGTCTCCGCATGTGTTCCGTTTCAAATAGTTTTCATGTGTTGGAAACAGACTCGGCGGTGTGGGGGTGTGGGGGGAGGTGAGTGGTGACTACCTATGTATGGCATAGTATGGATGTGCCTGCCAAATGGCGCCCTTTTTCAGCGCTGCCAGGTACATATGATTAGCCCCTTTTTTTTCACCAAAGTATATGACTGACCCAATTTTTCTTGATTCGTATGTGAAAGGCTCCACTTTTCTGACATCCCAGTATATGCATATATTTTTCTCTCTGAGATTTTTCGAGGCTGCTTGTTCTCTTGGTATTCATTGGATTGACTGTGTTATTTGCCTAATTACCAACAATAAATGGGTATAAAAAATCAAAGGGCAGTATTATGAATAGGTCAACATTTTGGACAAACCCCTCCATTGTTTTTAACATTTTTGTTACGTCTTTTAAATTAATATTTTGAACTTTTGAATTTTCAGGAAAAAGTTTAGTGTCGGAGATAGGGGGTGGGTAAGCGGGGTGGGGAGGAGGGGTTGAGACAGGGTTGGGGGAGTAGGGGGTTGAGACAGGGTCGGTCGGGTTACAGGAAACATTCCATTTTTTCTTTAACCTAAGGTGACATTAGTTTCCTTATTGAATGTGAAGTTTCTGCATTAAATGTTATGTAAAGGAGTAGGGGACTGGACACACGGACATGGGTAAAACTTAATGCCCGTCCATGTTAAATAAACATATACGAAAAGGAGTAGACACAGCAGATGCTACAAAAATGCATGTGCATTCAGCAAAGATTGCACATCTTTGTACTCGCTTGTCCGTGCACTCTATTGACATTCCTCACTGTATAGCATTCTCTGATTTTTAAAATAATGCCCTCCTAGACGACAAAAGCCCCAGATTGTCGACAACCCACCTGAAAAAGCCACCTTTTTAGCTCACGCTACTCATGTTCGGATATTTGCGTCACTTGTTTCTTTGCATAACAATTGGCCATGAGTAACGAGATTACTGCCCGTGAAGCTACAACTGACCAACTAGATTGCACCAAATTTGATCAAATTAAGATGCTGATGTAAGTTTTTTGATTGACATGATTGCAACCAGTCAGATTTTAGCAGTGGTGCCTCAGTCAGTTTAATTAAAAAAAGGTGGGGTGTTGCATCATTTTAAGTACACAAGGCATTACATCTGACCCGATTTACCACTTTATCATAAAAATATACAAAAAATAAAAATAAACAAGAGGCCCACGGGCCACAGGTTGCTCACCTGAGTGACATAGCCACTGCAGATATGCAGATGTTATACAATATTTTTCCAATCCTGTCATCGCAACTAATAAAAAGATCATCATTTAAGCAGTTCTTAATTATGAAGAAGAATATATATGGCATGACAGTCAATGGAGTGTGATCATTTGAACAAACTCTCTATGGTGGCCATCTTGGATTTACGATCGGCACGATTTTTAGCTATTTTTGATCTACAAGTCGCCCCAATGCTTCCTACCGAGTTCCGAGTCAATTGGCCTTTCGGTTCAGGAGAAGAAGCCAAAAATAGATTTTCAAGATGGTTGCCATGGCGGCCATCTTGGATATCCGACTGGCACAATTTTAGCTTTTTTTGACCTACAAGTCACCCCAGTGCCTCCTATCAAGTTTCAAGTCAACTGGCCTTTTGGTGCAGGAGAAGAAGCGAAAAATAGATTTTCAAGCTGGCGGCCATGGTGGCCATCTTGGATTTCCATTGGAACGATTTTAGCTATTTTTTATCTACAAGTCACCCTGATGCTTCCTACTAAGTTTCTAGTCAATTGACTTTTGGGTTTAGGAGAAGAAGCGAAAAATAGATTTTCAAGAAGGCCGCTATGGCAGCCATCTTGGATTTACGATTGGCACAATTTTAGCTATTTTTGATATACAAGTCACCCCAATGCTTCCTACCAAGTATCGAGTCAATTGCCTTTCGGTTCAGGAGAAGAAGCAAAAAATAGATTTTCAAATGGCTGCCATGGTGGCCATCTTGGATTTCCGATCTGCACAATTTTAGCTATTTTTGATCCTCAAGTCACCCCGATGCTTCCTAGCAAGTTTGAAGTCAACTGGCCTTTCGGTTCAGGAGAAGAAGCGAAAAATAGATGGCTGCCATGGTGGCCATCTTGGATTTTGGATCGGCATGATTTTAGCTATTTTTGATCTATAAGTCCAGTGCTTCTTACCAAGTTTGGAGTCAATTGGCTTTTGGGTTTAGGAGTAGAAGCGAAAAATAGATTTTCAAGATGGCGGCCATGGCGGCCATCTTGGATTTCCGATCGGCACGATTTTGGCTATTTTTGATCTACAAGTCACCTTGATGCTTCCTAGCAAGTTTGGAGACAATTGGCCTTTCAGTTCAGGAGAAGAAGCGAAAAATAGATTTTCAAGATGGTGGCCTTGGCGGCCATCTTGGATTTCCGATCGCAACGATTTTAGCTATTTTTGATCTACAAGTCACCCTGATGCTTCCTATCAAGTATCGAGTCAATTGGCGCAGGGGTGTAGGAGGAGTAGGCTTTTAAAGCAATTGTTGACGGATATTGACTGACCACAATAGCTTACCAATGTGCTCAGGTGAGCTAAAAAGTAGAAAAGGATATACTAAATTAATAAAAGTATAGTTTTTTGTAAGAAAAAAAAGCAGTCCCATACATTGGTCAGTGAAAGGTCACCAAACTATGGTATAATTTACAGTATACCCAAAACCTCGAAAATAATCATGGTTTATCTATAACTTACCTCTGAAATCAGGTTGATGCATATGCATGTTCAGAACTCACTTTTCTTACTCGAAACTCACTTTTCTTACTTGAAACTCACTTTTTTAACTCGAAACTCACTTTTCTTACTCAAAACTTGCTTTTCTTACTCGAAACTCTATTTTCTTACTCAAAACTCGCTTTTCTTACTCAAAAATCTGTTTTCTTACTCAAAATTTTGGAAAGTATTGTCAACAGGGGAATCTTGTGTCTACAAGTCTGAGAGACACAATGAGAAGGATAAACTTTTTACCCAATACAGCCCTGCTGAAAGCCCTGCACTGCGGGGACCTGCTGACAGTCATAGCACTGCTCTTTTCATACAGTAAATTCCACTGGGGGTATATTTGTGCAACAACACAAGCCTGGCACTGCAGGGACAGGGGCCGCTATCACCCTTCCATCCCCGTAGGTGGGTTAGTGGTGGGGGCAGTGGTTACAAATAGCTTGTGCATTCCGCTAAATAAGTCAGTCTAAATTTATGAACTTCCCATTGTTCAATTCTGGAGAATATGGCATGGGAATCTGGATACTGCTAAGTTATAACATCAAACTTTAATGCACCAATTGACAGTTCCCGGGTCCAGGGGTGGGCAAAAGGGGCACATGGCCCCTCCCCCCTCTCCACAAAGCGACTGCTAGTCATACCTTGCCCTGGTATTTTTCAATATTTTGTATTGCGAGAAATACAGGTAGAATCTCAAATGGGAAACTAAATGGCTGGCGAGTAAATACGGTATTGGATTTCATATTATCTATGATGAAGTGACCTCATGATTACCCACATTTCGATATTGCTGGTGCCAATTTCCCTTTTCTCTCTATCTTCCTTTAAATTACATCAGACAAACTGAAAAAAATGGCCGTCCTAACCGGCAATGGCATTGCAGAATAATGAGTGATTTGTTGTTGTTTTTTCTTTTCGCATTGGATGGGTTGGTTGGAGGAGGGGATGGCAATTTGCCTCCCCCCCCCACCCACCCACCCCCCTTCACCCATACCCACCCAGTCTATATATTTGTGTTGGTGTAGTGGCTGAAGGGGCAGGCAGGGTGTCCAGGATTCTGCATGGCTATCCCGGATAATTATCAAACTAGCCAGAATTACGTATTTTCGCAGCTTAGAAATTGCCTTCATAAGGGGGAAGGTTTTGTTTGTTTGTTTTGGAATTTTACGGCCCAGTCAACACTATTTAGGTCTTTTTTGAGCTGGTCAATTTACCTAAACCACACTTCCTGGGCAGGCTCATACATTAGTGGTTAACCAGTACAGTGCACATTCTTTCACCAGAAACTGACAACTGCCCTTCTTGAATCAGAGGAAGGGAGAGAATGACCCATGAAAGAATGTTGCCTACCCCATGCGGCAGGTATCGAACTCTTGACCTTAAAATGGCAGAAAAAAATAAATAAAATTTAACATCATTCACAACTGCAGCAGACAACATTTTGATTTTTTTTTCAGAGAAAATAGGGCTTGCATTTCATGTGAATTGCCTGTAAAGTTACAGCCTTATTTTGTCAAACAGTGTGAGGATACATGTAACAAACAGAATACTAAATTACTATCTCAGAACATCTTTTTTAAGTATTTATTTTAAGAAACAGAAGACTTGTTATAGAGGAGTATTTGGTAATAATTTTGGGATAATTTTTCTTGTTTCTGCATTAAAACATGTGATAATTTTTGAATAATTTTTCTTGTTTCTGCATTAAAACATATGTAGTGAGCACTCGTTAGAAGCTCCTCAATGAGTACCCACAACATTTTGTTTAGTTTAAGCATTTATTTCTTTGTATAACGTACATATGGTACAATACAAATAAAGATGAATCATTAAGTACAATTATACATTGGGATTCAGAAGAAAGTCTACTGACTTATAAAATCTGTCTTTCAAAATGTCATCTGAATTTTTTACCCCGCATGCTGAGCATTAAACGCTTGATGAATTGTAATCTTTGTCTAAATTTAGGTTCACTTTGCTTTTGACTTTATCAAGTTACATTGGTATTTTGTGGTGACAGTTTACATAACCAAAATCCTTTTATGAAAGTGCAATTTGAAAGATCAGCAAGCAATATTTTAACCTTCATTTTTTTTAAACCTTTTAAGTAGGTTTTGATGCAAATTGAATGAAGTGACACTCCTAGTTACCAGGAAAAAGTAAGAAAAAGGTTCCTTAATTTGACACCCTAGGGGGCACAAAAATGTAAATCAGTGGTCTCATTTTCATAGCTCCAGATTATGAGGGGTTAACATGTATACATTTTTCCTATTTCTCCATGAAAATATATGTTGTATGTACTTACTAGAAGCACCTTCTTGAGGCACTACTTATGAATACCATGATGTACATTTTTGCATAGTTTTTAAGAAAAAGATCAATACTTTTTGGATAAAAAAGCACCTTATATGGAGCTATGTATTTTTCTGTTTCTTAATGTTTGCAGAGGTTTACTGCCTTGAAATTGTTGAAACCAAGATAAATTTTTTTTACTTCAAGATAATTTCATGTACATAGCTAAAACTAAACAAAAAAAAAAAAAAAAAAAATAGAAATACCAATAATACTCTGCAAACTAACCAGATTTTGAAATAATTAATTGTGTCTTATTTTTCATGGAAAATAAAATCTGACATTTCCTGTAGATTTCTAAAGAGAAAAAATGCTTGAAATATTGACAAGAAGTTGACAAGTATTTTTGTCGCCCCTGCTTTAGCATGGGCGACTTAGGCGTGCAAGTTTCCGTTCATCCGTCCATCCGTTCGTCAACATTTACCCTGGGTGTCTTGTGAGCGCAACTCCTCTTACAGTTTTGTACCGATCATTTTGAAACTTTGCATGTGTTTTTGTCATGGTATGAAGATGTGCATATGGTTGGAATATAATTGTCAGATTATTTTTTGTCACTTTTTCCACATTGTGAACTTAGACATTTTTTCACCTTTTACATATAAACAGTTGGTACCTCTTGTGAGCGCAACTCCTCTTACAGTTTTGTAATGATTAATTTGAAACTGTGCATATGTTTTCTTCATGGTATGAGGATGTGCATGTGGTTTGGATATAATTGTTAGATCATTTTTTGTCACTTTTTCCACATTGTGAACTTAGTCATTTTTCACCCTTTGTATATAAACAGTTGGTACCTCTTGTGAGCCCAAGTCCTCTTACAGTTTTGTACCGATTATTATGAAACTTAGCATGTGTTTTCTTCATGGTATGAGGATGTGCATGTGATTTGGATGTAATTGTTAGATTCTTTTTTTCACTTTTTCCACATTGTGAACTTAGTCATTTTTCACCCTCAATATATAGACAGTGGGTACCTTGTGAGCACAACTCCTCATACAATTTTATACAAATCTTTTTGGAACTTTGCACATGTTTTCTCCATAGTCTGAAGATGTACACATGCTTTTCATATAATCCTTGCCATATTTTTTGTCACTTTTTTGTTCTTTTTGAACTTTGTCATTTACTGACCTCAGATGTATAGACAGTGGGTACCATGTCATTGCAACTTCTCATACAGTTTTAAACTGGTCTTTTTGAAACTTTGCACATGTTTTCTCCTGGGTCTGCAGAAGTGCATGTGGGTTGGATATGATTTTATTTTTATTTTTGTCACTTTTTCCACTTTAACTTTATCGTTTTCTTTACCTCAGATTTTTTTCCACATTGTGAACAGTCATTTTTCACCCTCAGTATATAGACAGTGGGTACCTCATGAGCACAACTCCTCATACAATTTTATACCAATCTTTTTGAAACTTTGGACATGTTTTCTCCATAGTCTGAAGATGTGCATCTGCTTTTCATGTAATCCTTATCTTAATTTTTGTCACTTTTCCAACTTAGCACTGCTAAGAATGAAATAAACTTATTTTTAATAACCACGTTCTGATTGTGGCTCCTGTGACTTTTGCCCCAGCAGGAGTGATGCCGCCTTCCGCGGAATTCTGGTCTCCATTTTGAAAAAAAAGCAGAAAATTTAAAATGGCCAAAGATGCATTGGACCTTGCTTTTGCAAAGTGTTATAATTGGAAAGGCTCAAGAAATTTTCTCTCAGCTAACTGTCGAGCAGAGCTCCAATTATGATACTGTAAAGGAATTAATTCTTAAAGCTTATGCATTGGTCCCTGAAGCTTACAGGCAAAAATTTAGGAATCGTAAGAAAGAAAATGAACAGACTCTTGTAGAATTTGCTAGAACTAAAGAACAGTTATTTAATAGGTGGTGCACTTTCGGAGAGATCGGTTCTGATGATGAAATACTTAGGCAGCTCATGTTTGTGGAAGAATTCAAAAGTTGCATAAATTCAGACATGAAGTCCTTTTTAGATGAGAAACAAGTTGAAAGTTTGGGAGCTGCAGCTCGACTGGCAGACAATTATGCATTAACAAATAAGGTTTCCTTCCTTAATAAGTCAAATCCTTCTAGAAGACCATTTTTCCTGCATACAGGATCAAAACCTAGTCCTAGTAACCCATCTGGCAGTTATAGCCAAACAATTTCTCCCAAACCCAAACCTTCTGGTGAAAACAAGGATCAAAATCCCTTATCTCAACCAGTTTGCAGTAATTGCATAAAGACAGGTCATATTATTTCTGAGTGCTTACATTTGAAAAGAAAGAAAGAAAAACAAGAGGGACTTAAACTGCTTACCTCTTTACGGTCAAAACCCCAGTCATGTGTTAAAGAGGAAATTCATACCCAGACCAAATCTTCTGATTCTGTTATGGAGATTTATGAACCATTCTTATGAGATGGTTTTGTGTCACTAAAAAGTGACTGCCCAGTCTACCCCAACTGAAATCTACAAGATACCGGAGCTTCTCAATCCCTTATTTTAGCAGACTGCCTTTTTCTGAGGAGACTTCTTCTGAGACAAGTGTCCTTATTCAGGGTGTAGAGTGTAGATTTGTTAATGTTCCTCTTTATAACATTTATTTATCCTCAGACTTGGTTATTGGTTTAGTGGCTGTTAGTATTCAACCTTCTTTACCTTTTAAAGGTGTTCACAGGCTATAGATTTAACTGATACCTTTTAGGGTCTTTTAAAGATGAGATTACAAATTCTCTTTCATCCAGCCTATCTGGCAAGCAGACAGACTTAAGTGACAACAAATCAGAGTCCAGTCATTACTTTTCAATATTAAATGACCAAGGTCAAGGTCATGACTCGATGTCAAGGTCACAACTTTACAAGGAACAGCATAATGATCCTGAAATTTTGCCTTTGCTTGAAAGGGTTAATAGATCATCCCAGTCTGATTTTATGTCAAAAATGGCATTTTAATGAGAAAGTGGTGTCCTCCTGATGTCTCAGCAGAAGACGAGTGGACTGTTAACCACCAAATAGTGGTTCCAAGGGTTTATCGCCCCGAAATTTGAAACTTGGACCATGAAACTCCCATGTCAGGCCATATAGGTATAATTAAGACTTATCACAAAATTCTTAACCATTCTTATTGGCCAGGATTAAAATCTGACATTTCCCAGTTTTGTAAATCTTGCCATACTTGTCAGGTGGTAGGAAAACCCAACCAGATAATACCAAAAGTTCACTTACAGCCAAGTCCTGCTTTTGGTGAATCTTTTAGCAGAATAATTATCGACTGTGTTGGTCCCTTGCCCAAAACCAAGTCAGGCCACGAGTATCTTCTCATTATAATGTGTGCTTCTACACGTTTCCCCGTTTCCCAGAAGCCATTCCACTTAGGCATATTAAAACTAAGAACATAGTTAGGGCTCTGGTAAATTTTTTCACATTTATGAGTTGGGCATTACACATACCATCAAACAATAAGTCATCACCTTACCATCCTGAAAGTTAAAGTGCCCATGAAAGATTTCATCAAACAATGAAAACTATGATCAGATCATACTGTTTTGACACTGAAAAAGATTGGGATCAAGGCATTCATTTGTTGTTGTTTGCCGTTATAGAATCTGTTCAGGAATCTCTTGGTTTCAGCCCATTTGAGCTGGTGCTTGACCACACTGTGTGTGGACCTTTGAAACTTTTGAAAGATAAATTTCTTTCAAATGATGACAGTTCTTTGAACTTACTTCAGTATGTATCAAATTTAAAGACCAACTGCAGGCCTCCTAGCGGAACCTATAAAACCTATAATAACCTATAATTTTGTGTCAAATCTATAAAACCTTTATTTTGTTCATAAAACCTATAAAAAGCCTGTATTTTCATGAAAAAACCTATATTTTTCACTTTTTGAACCTTCTCGTGACTCAACCCTAACTTTTCTTCAAAATGCCCTACTATTTTTACTTTTTTAGTCCCAAAAAAGTGATGAAAACTGTCAAGAAATTGTATTTTTTTCCTTGCTCGCTTCGCTCGCTCGGACTATGTAAAATTCAGATCATCTTTATCTGAATAATTGTGGTGCAAAAATTCATCAAATATTTTTTCTTCAGTTTTAAATCTCTATGTGAGTTTGGAAGAACCTTTTTTTAACCTATATTTTTTTATTGAAAAACCTGTAAATAACCTATATTTTGAGTAAGAAGAACCTACATAAAAACCTATATTTTCAAAGTGGGCCACTAGGAGGCCTGCAACTGTCTAACGCTTGTGAAGCTGCTGGGACCAACTCTCTCCAGTCAGCACAAAGAAAAATGAAACTTTGGTATGATGAAAATGCCAAAGAGAGAAATTTCCAGCCTGGAGATGGAACTTGCTTTTTTGCCTATTCCTGGAAATCATCTTATGACATGAAAGTAAAGGAATGAAGCATAGCTGAAAAAATTTCCCGTCTGTCATGGGATTAGAACCTGGTCTGTCTGGATGATAATCCAATGCTCTAACCACTGAGCCAAAGAATCGACTCTTTGGCTCAGTGATTAGAGCATTGAAATTTTATCCAGATAGACCGGGTTTGAATCCAACTTTAGGCGGGAAATTCTTTCAGCTATGCTTTATTCCTTCCTCATGTTGTAAGATGGGTGCTCGTCCGGGATCGGACTTTACTTCACCTAAAATGGCTTTGCATCATCATAATTGATGACTTCGTTGAAAAGGGAGAGTGTTATGGCCTAGCACTTCTACCTTCGATTATCAGCCTTGGCAGATTACGCATAGCTTGTAGGTATATATTCAATTTCTGACAACTGCATCAGGGAGTTGACTCTTTGGCTCATTGGTTAGAGCACTGGATTTTATCTGGATGGGCTAGGTTGGAATCCCACGACAGGCGGAAAATTTTTTCAGCTATGTTTTATACCTTTGTTATGGCTTTCATGTCGTAAGACAAGCTCTGTTTGTTTGAAAGTTGTACCAAAAATATTTTAAAATGTCATATTCTGGCAGCTTTTTAACCCTTGTCCTGCTGAATAAATTAAGATGCCACGCCCACTTCCAATTTTCAGCCAATCAGATTACTTGATCCGGATTGTTGATACAAATTCACATACTTAATGGCAAACAGTGCAGATCCAGATCAGTTGGCTTTTTCAGAAGCCAACTGATCTGGATCTGCACTGTTTGTAAAGACAGGATATATCTGGGTTCAGCAGAACAAGGGTTGTCTAATAGGTTAAACTAGATACATCCCCTATTGGTAATTTCACTTTTTGCTATATGCTAAAAAGAAAGATATATAGCTGGCGAGTCTAGTGGTGAAAACCCCATTGAAATATTCCAAATACTTACGAAGGTATTGAGATTTTAAGTTTTTGTTCATTTGCATCTCATTAATATTCATGAGGAACCAGTGACATCACTGGTTCTTATGAGTAATTTTAAAAATGTTTAGAAACTTAAATTTGAAACTGTTAAAGGAATGTATGGCGAGAGAAACAGATCTCTTTCATATTTATATGTTGGGCTGCAGTGCTTATATATTTCCATAATCAGTTTGATTTTTAAATGAAATTTAACATTACAAAATTAGATTTAAGTCAAATTTTGAAATCAATTTGAGTTCTATTTTGTGAAGTTATTTTACTGAGATTTTACATACGTTTTGTAACAATGTTTTGGAATGTAATTGTCAGCAAATTTATTTTGTCTTGCAAAGCTTTTTTCCAACACAGTGAGCTATATCTTGCATTTGTAATATTTTAAAAAATGTTTTTAAAATTTAATTAAATCAGTTTTTGTCATTTAAAAAAAATGCTACATGTAGCTTGAAATATAATGTCTAACTATTTAATAGTAATAGAATATTTAACATTTTTACCAAAATTAGTTGTCTGGTATAAAATTATGAGGATTTAAAAAAAAATCAAATTTCAAAGTAAAATTTAAAAAGAACTAGTGATAGCATAGAATAGTGCATTGTGGGATATAGCTTTTTATTACACTATAAAAGGCAACACAAGTTACTACAACTAAGCTTGTAACTTTTGAACCAACAGGAATTTTTAAACAAGGTATTCAACATTATTTTGGTCACAACACTATATTTGTTGAAATATTCTGAAATTTGGGGATGCGTCAACTGTAAAGGTTAACAAGCTGCAGCTTCAAATAAGAAGATAAGCAAGGAAGAATAGCAGATATCTTTGGCAATTTTTCCAAGAGGTTCATAAAACAAAGTCCATTTTAACACCCAAAGCTTTTACCCTTTCCTTGTCATAGTCACACCACCTCTATGTAATGCTGGATACAGGGTTGATATCTAATTTTGCCATCCCGTGAGCCTTTCTTCAAGTGAAGGCAGACTGCCACTTCTTTTTGTCACTAAGACATACCTCAATAAATAACTGTAAAATGACTCACATTCCTAAAATTCCTAGGACACCTGATTGCACCCTTTCTGTTGGGTCCATGTAGGTTCATCTGAATATTCTGTCTTACCACTGGTCCAACATTTTATAAATGCTTTGCAGCGCAGGAACTTCCACCACATACTTCTTTGAGAAAAAAAAAAGGCCACTTCTGCTGTTCAGATTTTTGATGCTACCAGGCAACTGAGTCACAAAAGAGGCAGCGCAGAAAGGCTCTATCACTTTTTATATTTAAATTGTTGCAAGCTTAAAAAATTTTCTTTTTTCTGAATTAGGGTCCCAAACATGCAAATAAAAGCAAAAAAAAAATTTAATTTTATTTTCGACATTGAGAACTTTTACTTAATTTTAACAGTTTATCATTATTTTTGTCTCATTTGACTTTGTGCAAATAGGCATAAGATTAATCCTTCTGGCTGCATTGAAACACCACAAACCACCCCAAAATAGCCGCAAACACCCCAAATGATTCAAAAACCACCCCAAACCATGTCCCAAAACACATTTTAAACTGCTTGAATCACAAATTGAACAGTTGAAAATTAAATATTAATAAATATTATATGTTTAATCATGTACATATTAACAGAGTATTTCTACGTAGCTTCTTATGATTAAAAACACCTCACCTAATGGTTGTCTTGTTTGTTCATTACAATTTGTAATATGCAATATGTAAATTTCTATGGGGCGGCTTCTTTAATTACAGGGCAAAAGTTTTATTCATCCTTTCTTTCATTTATTTGTTTGTTTCTTCATTCACTCATGTGAGCTTTCATGCATACCGAGAAAAAAGTCAGGTACAGGTTCATTAGAAGAGAACTTTTCTGTCTTTTGACAGGTCTTGTTTGTAATCTTTCATTCTAGAACTTGGCCATTAAATCTTCTGCGTGCCCCTTGATATATTTTGATGATTCTTGGTAGAAATGTTCTTGTAAACTACATGTTGATCAGTTAGGTGTGTCCTGTAAAGGAATAACAACTCTTTGCTTATTGTTTGGATTATCTCCCTTTTCAATATTGAGTGATAGTCATTGGACCTTGTGTTTTTAGCTCACCTGAGCTATGCTCAGGATGAGCTTTTGTGATCACTTTTCGTCCGTCGTCCGTCCATTAACATTTTCAGTTGACTTCTCATCTGAAGCCCCTGAGCAAATTTTGCTCAAATTTTATATGGAGCCTCCTTAGGTTGGGAGAACAAAAGATTGCTAAAATGGTCACAGTCCATTGACCAAGATAGCCGCCATGCCCATATATGGTAAAAAACTTTAAAAATCTTCTCAAGAACCGAGGATGCCTTGTGCCTGAATCTTTGCATAAATTATTGGGGGCGGGAGGTCTACCAAAGTTGCTAAAATAATGGTCGTACATTGACATTTGACATTTTTACGGCAAGGTCAAGTTTGCTTCCCTATGCATTTGTTTGGGAAAAATATTGAGAATTTCCTATAACTTCTCCTCTTGAGCCTCTGGACCAATGTTGCTCAAATTTCATGTGGAGCCTCCCTGAGGCAGGGGAATGAAAAATTGCAAAAATGGTTGCAGTCCATTTACCAAGATGGCTGACATGTCCATATATGGTAAAAGCCTTTAAAAATCTTCTTCTCCAGAACCGAGGATGCCTTTTGGCTGAATCTTTGCATAAATCATCAGGGACTGGAGGTCTACCGAAGTAGCTAAAATAATGGTCATACATTGACATTTGATGTTTTTACGGCGAGGTCAAGTTTGCTTCACTATGCATGTGTACGGGGAAAATGTTGAGAATTTCAAATGACTTCTCCTCTGGAGCCTCTGGGCCAGTGTTGCTCAAATTTCATGTGGAGCCTCCTTGGGGCAGGAGAAGGAAAGATTGCTAAAATGGGCATGGTCCATTGATCAGAATGCTATGCCCATATATGGTAAAAACCTTTAAAGATCGTCTTCTCTAGAATCAAATAAGCCCTGGGCCCTAATCTTTGCACAAATTATAGCGGACAGGAGATCTACCAAAATTGTTAAAATGATGGTCCTATGTTGACGTTGGACCTTTTTATGGGAAGGTCAAATTTGCTACCCCATGCATTTGTATGGGCCATATACATTTATATTGGAAGTATCAAGGTTACTCATAGATCAACAGTAGCTAAAATCGTTCTGATTGGAAATCTAAGATGGCAGTCATCTTGTTTATGTTTATTAGCTCACCTGAGCACGAAGTGCTCATGATGAGCTATTGTGGTCAGTTAATGTCCGTCGTGCGTCGTGCGGCGTCCGTTGTGCGGCGTCAACAATTGCTTTAAAAGCCTCCTACACCCCTGGGCCAATTGACTCGATACTTGGTAGGAAGCATCAGGGTGACTTGTAGATCAAAAATAGCTTAAATCGTGCCGATCAGAAATCCAAGATGGCCGCCATGGCCGCCATCTTGAAAATCTAGTTTTTGCTTCTTCTCCTGAACTGAAAGGCCATTTGACTCCAAACTTGCTGGGAAGCATCAGGGTGACTTGTAGATGAAAAATAGCTAAAATGGTGCAGGACGGAAATCCAAGATGGCCCCCATGGCCGCCATCTTGAAAATCTATTTTTCGCTTCTTCTCCTGAACTGAAAGGCCAATTGACTCCAAAGTTGCTAGGAAGCATCGGGGTGATTTGTAGATCAAAAGTTGCTAAAATCATGCTGATTGGAAATCCAAGATGGCCGCCATGGCAGCCATCTTGAAAATCTATTTTTCGCTTCTTCTCCTGAACCGAAAGGCCAACTGACTCCAAACTTGCCAGGTAGCATCAGGGTGACTTGTAGATCAAAAATAGCTAAAATCGTGCTGATCGGAAGTCCAAGATGGCTGCCATGGCTGCCATCTTGAAAATCTATTTTTCGCATCTGGTGCAGTGGAGCGCTGTGGTGCAGTGGTAAAGCGTCGGACTCGAGATCGATAGGTACCGGGTTCGATCCCCACTAACAGCAAGTGTTGTTTCCTTGAGCAAGAGACTTTATCCACATTGCTTAGTACTGGTTTCTACCCAGGAAAAAAGAGGGCCACATGGAAGATTAGTACTAGATTACTAAATGTGTTACCCTCTATAAATAAGGTCGATTATTATTATTATTATTATTATTATTATTATTATTCTTCTCCTGAACTGAAAGGCCAATTGACTCCAAAATTGCTAGGAAGCATCAGGGTGACTTGTAGATTAAAAATAGCTAAAATCATGCCGATCGGAAATCCAAGATGGCCACCATGGCCGCCATCTTGAAAATCTATTTTTTGCTTCTTCTCCTGAACCGAAAGGCCAATTGCCTCCAAAGTTGCTAGGAAGCATCAGGGTGACTTGTAGATCAAAAATAGCTAAAATCATACTGATCGGAAATCAAAGCTGGCTGCAATGGCAGCCATCTTGAAAATCTATTTTTTGCTTCTTCTCCTAAACCCAAAAGCGAATTGACTCCAAACATAGTAGGAAGCATCAGGGTAACTTATAGATCAAAAATAGCTAAAATCATTCCAATCGGAAATCCAAGAATGCCGCCATGACAGCCATCTTGAAAATCTATTTTTTGCTTCTTCTCCTGAACTGAAAGGCCAATTGACTCCAAACTTGCTAGGAAGCATCGGGGTGACTTGTTTTCCCTATATATCTAAATAGAAAACTTTAAAAATCTTCTTGTCAGAAACCACTGAACCGATTTCAGTATAACTTGGCAGGATTTTTCCTTTGGTGACCCTCTACCAAGTTTGTTCAAGCTGTCATGATTTGTCAAAAAACATGGCCGGTAGGGGGTGGGGCTTAATTTCCCTATATATCTACATGTATATAAGACATTTTAAAAATCTTTTTGTCAGAAACCACTGGACCAATTTCAATATAATGGCAGAATTGTTCCTTTGGTGACCCTCTGTCAATATTCAGTTCAAGCCATCATGATGCATGAAAAAAACATGGCCGCTGGGGTGCAGGGCTATAAAATTTATACAAAAATCTTAGAGCAGTGAACTTGGCTGAAACTTCAACAGTAAGTATGCAAAGCTGTTTGCTCAGGTGAGCAATATAGGACCATCATGGTCCTCTTGTTATATTTCCCTGCCACTGTGCTGTTTACATGTATAAAATCATGATTCTTCAGAAACCAATTAGCCAATTTCCACCAAATTTCACATTGATTCTACTGTTGAAATGTGATTGATAGTTTGTTCAAATGATCACACTCCATTGACTGTCAGGCATATACACTTCTTCAAAACTAAGAACTGCCCAAATGATGATCTTTTCATTAGTTGCAGTGATAGGATTGGAAAAATGTTGCATAACATCTGCATATCTGCAGTGGCTGTGTCACTCAGGTGAGTGTTCAAACTTCCTTCAGTGCCTTGGGCTGTCTTTGTTCTGTGATTCACAGTGGGCTTTACTGGCTATTCCTATATTTATATTATCTGCCTTATTCCTGTACCCCTGGATATATTTTGATGATTCTTAGTGGAAATGTAGACCAAGTTTAAACCTTAACCACTCTTTGAGCAAATTTAGCAAAGGACAAAATTAATTAAAGTTTTTCTGTTTTCCCAGAATTTGCATAAAATTTCAAAGGCTATTTTCTGGGAAAAATAAGAAAACTATTTCAAATTGTCATCTGCCGAATATTTTACCCAGCATACTAAGTGTTAAGCAATAATCTGAAGATGATGTTCCATCTCAAAATCAGCAGGTGACATAGTGATTATACATTCCTCATTTTTACCAAAAATAGGGTATGATAATTCATGCAAATTTGCATAAAATATCATATACTCTATTAAAATAAAATAAAACAATATTTTAGAATGTCGTCTTCTGCTTTTTTATTGGGGCTGGATACTCTTGGTAGATTTTCTGCCATTTTTTACAAAGGAGGCAACTTTTATGACTTCCTGTTTGCATTTTTGCACACCAGCCCCATTCTGAAAATGGGTCTACTCTAAAAGAAAAGACATTGCTTCCAAAGGGAGCAATTTTTTTTCCTTTTAGAGTAGACCCTATTCAAGAGGGGGACAAAATGAATATTGACAGAATTTTCCGTCCTAACCCACATTCCCATTCCCTCTAAGTGCAGCGGGTTAAAGGTTGATATTAGCATGCAAGGGTGAGCTTGAGAAAGTGTATGACAGTAAAACTTCCCTGCTGACAAAAATGATTGAAATTGAGACAAAGAGGAGATAGTCAGCTCCAGATAAATTATATACTGCAGTATATATATATATATATATATATATATATATATATATATATATATATATATATATATATATATATATATATATATAAAGAATAAAGACGACTTCACATATAACACATGGCTTATTCTGAAGTTCTTTTTACCAAACGCATTTCGCCATACAGCTCTGCAGACTTCTACAGACTGAGGCGCCGTATGGCAAAACTTATTTGGTAAAAACTTCAGAATAAACCATGTGTAACATTGAAGTCGTTATTCTTTTTATGTAGATTTCACATCCTGTGCCCGGGGCATGTCTCGGGGTCGCCAGAGGTCAAAAAGTAGGATTTTTGGTCCTTTTTTTTGTCACACAATCCTCCTAGGCTTTTTGAGCTGGAACCTTGAAACTGTCACGCCCTATGGATGAAGACTGCAGAAAAGCATTTGGAATTTTGATGTGCACAGAGATATGCAATGGTGCTGGCACGGGGACATGTGATGGTGCACCATTGGCTTGCTATAGTTTTTAGAACTCCATCTACTACAGTTTTGAATGAAACTTTAAGCCTTGTCCTGCTGAATAAATTATGCTGCCACTCCCACTTCTAATTTTCAGCCAATCAGATTTTTTGATCTGGATTGTTGCTATAAATTCACATACTTAATGGCAAACAGTGCAGATGCAGATCAATTGGCTTCTTCAACTGATCTGGATCTACACTGTTTGCAAAGACAGGATATATCCGGGTTCAGCAGGACAAGGGTTAATTAAAAGATTAGCCTTGAGTGCAGTCTAAGCAATATGCAGCTGACAAATAAGTATATATTTTTCTGTGAAAAATGATAAAAATATTTTAAAATGTTGCTGCTATTTAAATTCAGCAGATTGAAGGTTAATACGTCTGAATGTCTTTTCAGAAGCAGGAAGTAATATTGTCTTTATCAGTTATTATGTATGTGTGGTTGGAAAAGTATGATTTAATATAGTAATCACTCTGTGGGCGAATTCAGAAGACGGCAAATTGATATTTTCCTTATTTTCCCCAGAAAATAGGTTTTGGCATTTTATGCAGATTTGGAGACAATTTGCATGAAATGTTAAAGCTATTTTCTGGGAAAAAAATAAGAAAATACTTCAAAATATCATCTGCTGAAATTTTTACCCAGCATGCTTACTGTTAAAGGATATTGTCAAGTGTTTATTCCTTTGTCACGATCTTTCCATGTTTGCAATCAGAGCATGTAGACCTATTTAATCTGGGGAATATTAATTTCTGCCACAGATAGACTGAGTTCAAAATACTGTATCAAAGTATCAAAAACGGGTACCAGGAAGATCAGTTTTGGAATTATTTAGTCTAACCAATGTTTGGGTGACTCATCCGGTGGAAGTTTTACATTGATGGATGGTTACCTCGGTAAGTCAGATTAAGGTAGAGGAAAATGGTTTAACATATCAATCCAGTGTTTGGTAAAAAATGTGTTCAGGCCTGAGTACCATAAATATTTTGATGGAGGCCTAAGAAAAACAGTGTAGACCCATATTAAAAGAGCTGTTTGATCAGGCCAGGGTCTATCCTGTTTTCCATTCCATAACAACATTTTAGTTATCTCTTCAGGTAGTTTAATGGACTTGTTTAACCCTTTCAGCACTAATCACAACGTCAGCAGACAACAGTTTGAAATGTTTTAGTTTTCAGAGAAAATAAGGCTTGAGATTTTATGTGAATACTTTGCCTAGCAGGTGATTCACATGAAATGTCAATCCTTATTTTCCTTAAAAATAACGAAATCAATTTTAGAATGTTATGTGCACTTTAATTCTTTCCCCGCTAGTAGCAACTTCGTATTCTGCTGATAAGCTTTGCTAACAGTTAGAACGGCTGATCTGGAGCCAAACTATTTGACACTCTGATGGTATTCATGAAAGATTTATTTTAAAAAGTTAATGTAAAAAAAAGAAAAAGAAAAATCACAGACGACAAAAAAAGCATGCAAAATTACCCAGCATGCAAAGAGTTAATGGATACATTTTAAGAATAATCATTTGACATCTCGTCAGGTAGTCTAGGGTGATATTATAAAGATTGTTGTATTAGGGCCTGCTGTACTTGTGGCAGGTTAGGGACAGAGTATGTTGATATTTCTTCTGTTTCTGCGATGCCATTCACTTTTCCCTCATCTTCCTTTTTCTTTTTTTCCTCTCATCTACTAGCTCTCCTATCCCTTTTCCCAGAGCTGACACAAAATCACCAGCAAAGGATAAAGAAATCATCATGTAGTCTTGTTTAAATTTTAGGAGAAACATTTAAGACACCTCATTAGTTGTCAAATGGACTTGAATGAAAGTTAAATTAGGATATACTTTTTCGACAACTATAATATTAGGTGTAAGAATATTAACAGTAAACATGGTCATTGGTTTGAAGATAATGGCAAAGTTTCTTTTAATTTGGTAGGGTACCATCACTACACTTGCACTTTTGCTGACAGATCTTTAATAGGTAAGACCAGCAATGTTCAGATTTTGAAAAAAAATTAAGATTTGGATGATTTTTTCATAGCTCCACTCCAGATAAGAGCAGTATTCAGAAGACATTTCATGTTATTTTTAAACCGAAACATTCTTGTGGATGGTAGTTAGAATTGCTCCAAAATTATCCTGAATTATCACTACAGCCATCCCCTGTGCTGGAGTTATGTTATATAGCTCACCTGAGCAAATTTAAGACCCAGGGTAAGCTATTGTGGTTATGATCAGCCTGTAGTCCATCCATCATTCATTCACACTTTTATACTATATCTCCTCTGAAACCCTGTGGCCTATTTTCACCAAACTTCATGTGAAATCTTCGGTCCAAGGGAGATTGACAGTTAAAATTGTTTGAATACTTGTGGACCATTAATCAAGATGGCCACTATGCTCATTGCCGATATATGGTAAAAACACTTAAACTTGGTGGCTCAGTTGGATGCTCATCCGACTTGTGATCAGGAGGTTGTGGGTTCGACTACCGTCTGGTTTGCAACCTTCTTTCATGGAGATTGATCATGAAATATTTTCTACGGTCATTCTCTCCCTTCTGCTGATTCAAGAAAGGCAGTTGTCAGTTTCTGGTGAAAGAATGTGCACAATACTGGTTGACTGCTTAGAGGAATAAGCCTGCCCAGTAAAAGTGTGGCTAGGTAAACTGACCGTGCTCGACATGATCCCATCGGGTTGACTGAGCAGTAAAACCTCAACACAACAAAAACTTAAACTTTTCTTCTCCAGAATCATGACAGCTTTAAGGCTGAATCTAGATGTATTACATAGTGGATGCATGGTTGACCTTTGATCTTTAAGGCAAGGTCAAACTGCTTCCCTATACAGTTGTATAAGGAAAATGTTTTAAAGTCCTTTTCTCAAAATGTATGAAAGACTCATAATGATTGAAATTTACAATATATGACAGAAGTAGCAAACCCTTCAGTTACAATCAAACTTTCATCTCTGGTATTGAGGGGATTGGAATCTAGGTGTGGTATCTGCCTCTGCACAATAGAAATGTATAAAAACATGTATTGTTTAAATGGCTTCTCCTTTGAAATTGCCAGGCAAATTTTTACCACATTTATTATGAAGCCTTTCAAAAGGGGATTGAGAGTCTTTTAAAATAGTCACACTCATTTGCCATACCAATATATGTTTAAAACCACTTAAATATGTTCTTCTCCATAATCAAAAAAAACAACATTAAGGCCAAAGCCTGGTCTGCATTCAGAAGTGCAAGCTACTCAAGAGTGTTTTACCCAGGACCCGTGCTCCTGTTGGCACTTGTCATTAGGTACAAGGATCCAGAGCAAATCAATCGCTATCACTTTGCAATTCTGAACAAAGCCCTGGTATTAAGGGAAGTCTAACAAGTTTGTTCAAATGATGACCTTAGGTTGAGCCTTTACCTTGATGATCTTAGGTTGTACTTTGACCTACTTATTGCAAGGTCAGATTTGCTTCTTATACAATTTGTATTGGGAAAACATATTGAAAATAATTTTCTCAAAATGTATTAACACACTCAGGAATCGGTCAACTTGTACTTCGATGGTGTACATTTAAAAGTAATAAGGTGACCTGTTCCAGTGGACCTGTTGATGTGTGTAAACAACTTTCCAGAGTGTTGATTGGCTGGATAAAATGTGAGTTTATTTACTTATTTTGTGTTTTACTAAGAATTGGAGAATGTCATATGCTGAGATAAAAGTTCAAGATTGTTATAACACTTGATTTAAAAACTCCGGGAATTTCTCGAGATATCGTTTTTGGTGACCAAAAATCATGCATTGAACAATAAGCACCAAGGCAAAGGATGCAGTTGTTGTGCATTTCATTACATTTTAGTGAGATGACACAAGTCTGTGTAAAACCATTGAATCTTGCACGCCTTTTAAATATGTTTATGCATAAAGGAGATGTTTCGTTTTTCAGGTACAGGTTAAAAAACTTCAGTGCATACCATTTGACTTGCAGCGTACAATTTAACTAATGTAAATTATATAGAAGGTGCTCAAGTTTCTTGAATTCGACCATTCTAAAGTTCTAAAATAGGAATTAAATGATGAATGAGGAAAATTAGGTTACAAATAAATAACCAAAGCTATCGATGGTGTTAAAATGTTAAGAACAGGTGAATTGTTTTGGTTTTTCAAAAATGTACTCGATTGCCAGTAAATTCCACTAGTTAAATTTTACACCACTGATCAACTGGTATGCATAGAAACTTTTTTCTCTGTGTATCGGAAGCAAATCACTTTGTTTAAGCAAAAGTGTGATAAACTGACTTATTTTAACACAGACTTGAATATTAGTTGCTAATATACCGGAGATAAGGTTTAAATTGCTTTTCATGGATAGTTTGAATCACAGGTAAGGCATGTTCAAGGCATGAATTGTTTACACCAAAAAGGATAGCTGTAGGAATCCTCCAATTTTTTTCTATGAACCTTGTGTCAGGATTATCTCGATTCATTGCCATAGCAATTATTATGACATTTTCTGATTTTTGGCAAAAAGTTAAATGAAAACATAAACTTATGGTAAACATAATAACCTTTGCCTCTAATGTTTGTTTACATACAGTCAACTTGTCTACCGGAACAGGTCAATTTATTGTTCAATAGTACTCAGACAGCGTACAAGTTGACCGATTCCCATGCATGATTAAAGAGTAATGGTTGAAACCTAAAATGTATGACTGAAGTAGCAAAACCTTCAGTTACAATCAAACTTTTTATCCCTGGAGGATTACTTGCCTCTTTCACTGAGCAGTGTACATGTATAAAATCATGAACTGTTTAAACAACTTCTCTGAAACTACTGGACGGAATTCCACAGTATAAAGCTATCAATTGGAGATTGAGTGATTTTTCATATGGTCACACCGCTATTCAAGATGACTGGCATGCCAGTATATTGTAAAAACCACTTTAAAAACTTCTCCATTGTTAACATGTTTTCCTCTTATTTTCATGCCGGTGAACCCAAAAGAGCTTAAGGGCCAGCTTTTTGAGTTGTCTCCCTCCATCATAAGTTGATTTATATATTCATTGGTTGCTGTATCTTAAGATTCTTGTCTGTTAAATTATTTCATCCAACTACAGTAAAAGAATATATATGTATTTTATTCGATAAGGGTCTTGTGATACACTGCCAGTGTATGTAAAACAAAAATGTTAAACTGTAATACCCTGCCATTATTGTGTCGCGGGCAGATAACTCTGAAAAAAATTGACGAAATTTGTCCATTAGCAATCCCAAACCAGATCTCCACAATATCAATGCACATACCAATTTTGGTGAAATCCATTGATGTTTACTCAAGTTAAAATCTGGAATCGAAAAACAGACGGACGTACGACTGATGGACGGACAGACAGACACACAATGTCCAACGTGAAACCATAATACCACCGCCCCCCCCCCCCCCCACCCCACCCCACCACCCCTCACCACCATTATTGTGTGGCAGGCTATAAAAATTGATGACAGTATTGCTGAGAAAATGAGCTGAATTGATTCTACAGACTTAATTATGCTTACATTTGATTTTGAATTTCTTTTTCATTCAAAATGCATGTGTCAGAATTATAGGTGTGTGAGCGTGATTTAGGTCTGAAATGGGTGTGACACATATGCAATGTGTGTGACTTGACAGTGTCCGTACTTTGACAAATTTAGTGTTTTGATTTAAGATATGGCACATTTTTCAACCAAAACATAGTGATATCTTTCTTATTTCTCCGTGAAAACTGGGGTGTACTTTAAAAATGTCTTGCCAAGGTATTTCTAATGAATACCTACATCATACCTTTTCATGAGAAATGTGGAAAATATTATGTGGCTAGCACCACTTATGTGTAGCTATGGACCCTTTGGCAGTTGTATTCCAGCTGAGTGTAGGACATTGACCCACTTGGACATTTTTCCACCTGGACATTTACCCACTGGACATTTACCCACCCAGACATTTACCCATCCTGACAATTACCAACATTTTCCAATATTTTTTTTTGATTTGCATATGTTTGTTAGTTAATCATAACTTGGTACTTAACTTTTTGGATGATGATGAAATAAATTTGTAGTGAATAAGTTATACTAAACCTTTTCAATATTTTTTTGTTTTATACTTTACATATATTTTTTGTATTTCACAAATTAAAGGTCCTTATTACCAATAGAAAAAGGAATAAATGAATGAAAAATAATAAATGACAAATTAAAGATCACTTCCAAAACACATCTTTTCATTTAAGGACACTGTTGCCAAAAATATTTTGGGGTGGGTTAATGTCCTCTTTTAGATTAGGAGGGGTGGGTAAAAGTCTGAGTGGGTAAATGTCTGATGGGGAAATGTCTGGTGGATAAATGTTTATACCCCATTCCAGCTGTTTATTTTGTATCAGCTAATTTTTATCATTTGTAACTTTGTTAACCCTTAAAGCACCTATCACAACTGCAGCAAATGACACTTTTAAATACAGTCGACTCTCGTTATCTCGTCTTTGCCTATCTTGAATAACCGCTTATCTTGAAGTGATAAACTGGTCCCTATTTAACATGGAAATCTAACAACAGGTAACATAATATTGTGGAAAAAGGAGAAATTGCACCTAAAGAGCAATTTCTTCTTTTTTTGAGGTGCAATCTCGAATAACGGCTTATCTTGGAAGTGATAAACTATTTAACATGGAAATCTAACAACAGGTAACATAATATTGTGGAAAAAGGAGAAATTGCACCTAAAGAGCAATTTCTTCTCTTTTTGAGGTGCAATTTCTCCTCTTTTCCACAATATTTTCAATACACTCGACTCTCGCTATCTCAAACACTAATAACTCAAACTACTGCTTAAGTCAAACTAGACTTTCAGTAATGTTGGTTTAGTTTTGCTTCATATATTCTTTACATTTCTCTCCTGTTATCTCAAACTACTGTTATCTCAAACTGAAAATTATGGTCCCTTGTTGTTTGAGATAACAAGAGTCCTCTATAATAACTTTTCATTAAAAATAAGTTTTAAAGTTTCATGTGAATCACCTGCAGATGAGTCAAATGAAATGTCAGGACTTATATTCTATGAAAAATATAAAAAAGATAGAATGTTATCTCTTGATGCTTTAAGAACTACTGTTAATGCTCAGATTTTAGATGGAGGAAATGATAATGATAATAAAACAAAAATCTCTCAGTTGTGGTTATAGCCATAACTGATAAGATGGGGTATACACTTGATCTTTTTCTTATTCTCCACAAAAACATATGTTATGGTATTTATTAGAAGTACATTGGTGAGGCCCTTCTAATGAGTTCCTACAACATATGTTTTTGTGAAGAAATAAGAGAACATCAGTATTTTTTTCTGTTGAAAACAAGAGCCCTATCTGGAGCTATGGTTTTAGCAGATTAAAAGTTAGAAAAATGTTTTGACTTTTCTTTCAGGGCTAATGGATCAAACAACAAAATGTGCCAAATACAGTCAAGCCAGCCATATCTTACTCAGTGGCAGCCATAAAAGACAATTTGCCTATACAGAATATTCAATGAATTTTACTTCAAGAGAATAATGATTTTCTGCAAGCAGTGTCATTTAAAAGCATTTAAACTTTTGATAATAATTCTGTGAAAAAATAAACATGAATGAACTGTTACAGTAAAAATCAGCGATTTTTATTATACAAATTGGTGTTATATTGATATCATTTGAAATAGCAATATAATTAATAATAACTAACTAGTACTGTTAGTATTTTACAAAAGAAATTTGATTGAGAAATAACAATGAATGAAGTATGTATGGATTTTCAGGATATTCTAACAGAGAACTATCACCTGTTCAGTAAATATCTAGTTGCAGATGACTTTGTTGACACTCTCCTCAGTAAAAATGTGTTGTCTCATGATGACAGGGAGATTATCTGTAACCATTATGTTAATCAAACAAGAAGACAAAAAGCAAGTAAGTAAAACTATGCTGTCTCATCATGTCAGAGAGATCATCTTAAACCACTATATCAATCAAACAAGAAGGCAGAATCATGTAAGTAAAAGTATGGGGTCTCATTATGTCAGGGAAATCATTTTTAACCATTATATCAATCAAACTAGAAAAAGCAAGTAGTAAAACTGTGCTGTCTCATTATTCAGGGAGTTCATCTTTAACCACTGTATCAATCAAACTGAAAGAAAAAAAGAACAAAAAGTAAGTAGTAACTAAAACTGTGCTGTCTCATTATTCAGGGAGTTCATCTTTCACCACTGTATCAGTCAAACTGGAAGAAAAAAAGAATGAAAAGCAAGTAGTAAGTAAAACTGTGCTGTCCCATTATTCAGGGAGTTCATCTTTCACCACTGTATCAGTCAAACTGGAAGAAAAAAAGAATGAAAAGCAAGTAGTAAGTAAAACTGTGCTGTCCCATTATTCAGGGAGATCATCTCTAACCACTGTATCAATCAAACTGAAAGAAAAAAAGAATGAAAAGCAAATAGTAAGTAAAACTGTGCTGTCTCATTATTCAGGGAGTTCATCTTTCACCACTGTATCAATCAAACTGAAAGAAAAAAAGAACTAAAAGCAAGTAGTAAGTAAAACTGTGGTGTCTTATTCTGGGAGTTCATCTTTCACCACTGTAGCAATCAAACTGAAAGAAAAAAAAAAAAAAAAAAAAAAAAAAGCAAGTAAGTAAAACTGTGCTGTCTCATTATGTCAGGGATTTCATCTTTAACCACTGTATCAATCAAACTGAAAGAAAAAAAAAAAGAATGAAAAGCAAGTTAGTAAAACTGTGCTGTCTCATTATGTCAGGGAGTTCATCTTTAACCACTGTATCAATCAAACTGAAAGAAAAAAAAAGAAAAAGCAAGTAAGTAAAACTGTGCTGTCTCATTATGTCAGGGAGTTCATCTTTAACCACTGTATCAATCAAACTGAAAGACAAAAAGCAAGTAGTAAGTAAACCTATGTTATCTCATTATGTCATGTTGATCACATTTAACCACTGTCAATCAAACTAGAAGACAAAAAGCAAGTAAGTAAAACTATGCTGTCTCATCATGCCAGGGAGATAATCTCTAACCACTCTATCAGTCAACCTGGAAGACAAAAGCAAGTGAGTAAAACTATGCTGTCTCATTATGTCAGGGGGATCATCTCCGACCACTATATCAATCAAACTAGAACATAAAAAGCAAGTTAGTAAACGTTTACTGTCTCATTATGTTCGGTTGTTCATATTTAACCACAGTGTCAATCAAACTGGAAGACAAAAAGCAAGAAAAGCCTGTAGGTAAAAACTATGCTGTCTCATTATGTCAGGGAGATCATCCATAAACACTATATCAATTAAACTAGAAGACAAAAAGCAAGTAAATAAAATTATGCTGTCTCAGAAACTATAATACATCTTTTTGTGCACTGTCATGTAGTTAGATGATTTTGGAGCACACTTCAGGGATGGTTGTTGAATAATTTTGGGCTGAGAATGCTGTTAACCGGAAAAAATATTATGTTCCCTAGTGAAAGAAGGGGCCAGTTGATGAATTATTTATATGTAGTTGCAAAATATTATATATATGCAAACAAGTTTTCAGGATCTGAACTTCATATAGAATCTTTTGAATCAATATTAAAACGAAAATTTCAAAGTGAAAAATACATAGCAAATTTATACAATACGTTTACCAATTTTATTAAGAAATGGTCGACATTATATACCTACCTCAAATAAAATGACTAAAATATACTTCGGACAGTCGTGGGACATACAGCATGCACCGGGATGAGGTACGATTACATATGCTCAGTCTATTTGGTTTTTTTTTTTAATGAGCGGTGATTTTGATCGGACATTTCATAGCTAGCAATTGATGGGGGTGTAAGCAAACAAACAGATTTTGGAAACCTTTTGATATAATACATGGGTGGCTGTGTTTGTCTAATACTTTAAACACGACGCAAACCAGTTGGAGAGGAAAACTCTAAGATACGCAATCTTTGTTAAAGATAAAAGACATGAAGGATTACACACTATTTTAAAATGATTAGGCTGTAATTAAAAGAGCAAACTAACTAAATTTACTTACCGGAGATTCAGATAATCCAACTGTCACATTTACAAGTAAAATCTACATGTAACACTGGTGCACGAAGTATACATTGTCAGTGTTCACCGATCTGATAAACCTTGCGGTATTGGCCTAATGTGTACTTACTCTGATTGTAAGACGTATTATTTCTTCATTTCTTAGCCGTTGAAAAATAAGGTTTTACAAAAACTATTATATGTGCTGCACATGCGACTAACGGAGGCTCAGGTATGATTGCACTTTTGTGCAATCTTGTTGGTGCTTTATTTTCGCATACATGTAAAAAGAGCTGTATAAGGTTAGATTAAGAACTTAATACCTAGCTACACTAGACGGCTGTGTATGCGAAATTGAGGAAGCACTATGCAGGAACCAAAAATTTGTTGATATTTTATTTTTGCATCATGGCTAAAATGACAGTTTTGTAAAAAGCTTATTTACTTGATAAAAAGGACAAAATACCCTATACTATACCTAGTTAAGAAATTAAACTGCAATGGAGCATACACAAATGCGTTTAATAACTTCTTTCCTACATGTTGTACTCTAAGGTTGAAATGATACAAAAACTGCTATCTAAAGTACTAGTACCAAACATCCTCTTGTTTGTTTGTTTTTTTTGTTTTTTTTTCTATGTTTTTTTTTTTTTTTTGTCTATAACAATGATTGAAATATGAGTTTAAGATTGTATCATTAAGATGTTGAGAAATAAAATTGATATTTCTATAATTTGTATAAAAATGATAATTTGTAACATATTTGTTCATGAAGTTTGCTGATTATAATAAATAAAAGTTAAAAAAAAAACAAAAAACAAAAAAAAAAAACAACTAAGCTTCTCATTATGTCAGGGAGATCATCTTCAACCTCTGTATCAATGAAACTGTCTTCGTCTTCAACCTCTGTATCAATGAACCTGGAAGACAAAAAGCAAGAGGAGCAAGTAAGTAAACTATGCTCACTCATTATGTCTAGGACCACTGTATCAACAATACTGGAAGACAAAAAGCAAGAAAAGCAAGTAAGTAAAACTATGCTCCCTTATGTCAGGGTTATCATCTTTACCACTGTATCAATCAAACTGGCGGACAAAAAGCAAGTAAGTAAAACTATGCTGTCTCATTGTGTCAGGGAGATCATTTTTAAACACTATATCAATCAAAAAGAAAACAAAAAGAAAGTAAATAAAGCTTTGCTGTCTCATTATGTCAGGGAGTTCATATTTAACCACTATATCATTCAAACTGGAAGACAAAATGCAAAAAAAAAAAAAAAAAAAAAAAAAAAAAAATACAAGTCAGTAAAACTATGCTGCCGTATTATGTCGGGGAGATAATTTCTAACCACTGTATAATCAAACTGGAAGGCCAAAAGTTAGTAAGTAAAACTATGGTGTCTCATTATGTCATGTAGATCATTTTAACCACTATATCAATCAAACTAGAAGACAAAAAGCAAGTAAGTTGAATTATGCTGTCTTATTATGTCAGTGAGTTAATCTCCAACCACTGTATCAATCAAACTAGAAGACAAGAAGCCAGAAAAGCAGGTAAGTAAAACTATGCTATTGCATTCTGTCAGGGAGATCATCTTTAACCACTGTATCAATTTAACTAGAAGACAAAAAGCAAGAAAGTAAAACTATGCTGTCTCATTATATCTGAGAGTTCAACTTTAACCAATCTATCAATCAAGCTAGAAGACAAAAAGCAAGTAAGTAAAGCTATGCTGTCTCATTATGTCAAGGAGATTATCTTTAATACTGTATCCATCAAATTAGAAGACAAAAAGCAGGAAAAGCAAGTAAGTAAAAGTATGCTGTCTCATTATGTCAGGGAGTTCATCTTTAACCACTGTATCATTCAAACTGGAAGACAAAAAAGCAAGTAAGTAAAACTATGCTGTCTCATTTTGACTTGGAAATAATTTTTTACCACTAAATCAGTCAAACTAGAAGACGAAAAGCAAGTAAGTAAAGCTATGCTGTCTAATTATATCAGGGAGTTCATCTTTAACCACTCTATCAATCAGTCTAGAAAACAAAAAAGCAAGTAAGTAAACCTGTGCTGTCTGGTTACGTCAGGGAGATTATCTTTAACACTGTATAAATCAAAGTAGAAGACAAGAGGCAAGAAAAGCAAGTAAGTAAAACTGTGTTGTCTCATTATGTCAAGGAGATCATTTTAACCACTATATCAATCGAACTAGAAAATAAAAAGCAAGTTGGTAGCACTAGAGTTTCTTTAACCACTATATCAATCAAACTAGAAAAAACAACAAGAAATGCTGTCCCTTTAAGTCAAGGAGATCATTTAACTTCTGTATCAATCAAACTCCAAACAAAAAGCAAGAAAAGCAAGTAAGTAAAACTATGCTGTCTCATTATGTCAGGGAGATCATCTTTAACCACTATATCAATCAAACTAGAAGACAAAAGCAAGTGAGTAAAACTATGCTGTCTCATTATGTCAAGGAGATCATCTTTAATCACTATATCAATCAAACTAGAAGACAAAAGCAAGTGAGTAAAACTATGCTGTCTCATTATGTCAAGGAGATCATCTTTAACCACTATATCTATCAAACTAGAAGACAAAAAAAAAAAACAAGTAAGTAAAACGGTGCTGTCCCATTGTGTCATAGAGATCATCTTTAACTACTATATTAATCAAACTAGAAGACAAAACACAAGTTAGTAAGACTAAGCTGTCTCTTTATGTTATGTAGATCATCTTTAACCACGATATCAATTAAACTAGATGACAGAAGGAAGTAAGTATAACTATGCTGTCTCATAACATTTGAGAGATCATCTTTAACCACTATATCAGTCAACTTAGTAGACAAAAAGCAGTTTAGTAAAATCATGCTGTTTCATTATTTCAGGGAAATCATTTTTTACCATTATATCAATCAAACTAGAAGACAAAAAGCAAGTGAGTAGCATTATGCTGTCTCATTATGTTTGAGAGATCATCTTTAACCACTTCATAAATAAACTAGTAGTCAAGAAGCAAGTAAGTAAAGCTATGCTGTCTCATTATGTCAGGGAGTTCATCTTTAACCACTATATCAATCAAACTGGAAGACAGAAAGCAAGAAAAGCAAGTAAGTAAAACTACGCTGTCTCATTATGTCATGTAGATCATCTTTAACCATTATATCATTTAAACTAGAAGACAAAAAGCAAGTAAATGAAACTATGCTGTCTCATAATGTTTAAGAGATCATCTTTAACCACTATATCAATCAAACTTGAAGACAACAAGCAAGTAAGTTCATTATGTCCGGTAAATCATTTTTAACCATTATACCAATCAAACTAGAAGACAAAAGGCAAATAAGTAAAGCTATGCTGTCTCATTATGTAAGGGGTGATCATCCTTAACCACTGTATCAACCAAGTATCTAGAAGACAAAAACAAAGAAAAGCAATTAAAACTATGTTGTCTCATTATGTCATGGAGATCATTTTTAACCACTATATCAATCAAACTAGAAGACAAAAAGCAAGTAAGTAAAACTACACTGTCTGGCTATGTCAGGGAGATCATCTTTAACAACTATATCAATCAAACAAGAAGACAAAAAGCAAGTAAGTAAAATTATGCTCTCTCATTATGTAGGGAAGATTACCTTTAAACACTGTATCTGTCAAACTGGAAGTCTAGAAGCAAGAAAAGCAAGTAAAAGTATGCTTTTTCATAATTTCAGGGAGATCATATCCTTGTAACAGGTTTTTTTCTTAGAAAAAAAAAAGTGGCAAAAAATTCTTGCTTAACTGATAATTCAACCAGATGTTTTATGGCTACTGCCCTCTACTCTTGTACACTAATGAGTCTGTTCACAATAGGTAGTATTACCAGATTTACCTGGGGAACTACTTTTCTCTGATAACACTGGTTCCCTGCACTGTAATATATAGTCTTAAAATCTTTATTTTTTAACATAGGAAACCATTTAAAACGTGTAATTTGATCAATTTTTTATGCAGATGTAGATTTTGGAATCAGTTTTGAGCTACTTCAATGTGTTTTATGTTTAAGAATTTTGTGTGTAGGTTTCCAGTTAACTGTCTTATCAGTATTACTTAACTTATTGCATAACAGAACATCATTTTATTGACATTTGGGCAGAGTTTTATAGTCTCAGTCATCAGAAAGATATGGAAATGCAATACCCAACTAACCCGACTTTAAAGCAATAGTCGGGAAGGTGGAGGTCAAATTCTCTAAGAGAAAAACACGGCATGTACAACCATTGCAGACAGACAAGAAGACAAAAAAAAAAAAAAAAAAAAAAAAATAATGAGTAAGTAAATAAACACTGTCCTTTGATGACGTATGCATGTATGCCACTTAGACCAGAAGACAGAAAGCAAGTTAGTAAATGTATGCTGTAACATAATGACAGGTATGTCAATTAGACCAGAAGACAGAAAGCAAGTAAGTTTGTTTGTGTTGAGGTTTTACGGCCCAGTCAACCCAGTGGGGTCATGTTGAGCGCGGTCAGTTTACCTAACCACACGTTTACTGGGCAGGCTTAATCCTTTAAGCGGTTCACCAGTACTGTGCACATTCTTTCGCCAGAAACTGACAACTGCCCTTCTTGAATTAGCGGAAGGGAGAGAATGACCGTAGAAAATATTTCATGATCACTCTCCACGAAAGAATGTTGCCGACCTTGGCGAGGGTTGAACCCACGACCTCCTGGTCTCCAGTCAGAAGGCGCATCCAACTGAGCCACCGAGGCCGGAAAAGCAAGTAAGTAAATGTATGCTGTAACATAATGACAGGTATGTCAGTCAGACCAGAAGACAGAAAGCAAGTAAGTAAATGTATGCTGAAACATAATGACAGGTATGTCAATCAGACCAGAAGACAGAAAGCAAGTTAGTAAATGTATGCTGTAACATGATGACAGGTATGCCAATCCAGAAGACAGAAAGCAAGTTAGTAAATGTATGCTGTAACATAATGACAGGTATGTTTATCAGACCAGAAGACAGAAAGCAAGTTAGTAAATGTATGCTGTCACATGATGACAGGTATGTGAATCAGACAAGAAGACAGAAAGCAAGTTATTAAATGTATGCTGTAACATGATGACAGGTATTTCAATCAGACAAGAAGACAGAAAGCAAGTTATTAAATGTATGCTATAACATAATGACAGGTAGGTATGTCACTGAGACAAGAAGACAGAAAGCAAGTTAGTAAATGTATGCTGTCACATGATGACAGGTATTACAGCATACATTTACTAACTTGCTTTCTGTCTTCCGGTCTGACTGACATACCTGTCATTATGTTACAGACATAAAAATGTATGTAAGTTTAAATGTATGTTGTCACATGATGATAGTCTTTTACCACTGTGACAATCAGCAAAGAAGACAGAAATCATATAAGTAAATATATGGCATCGTCATGGCATCCAGGAGGTTATCTTTAACAAGTATGTCAATCAGACAAGAAGACAAAAAGCAAGTAAGTAAATGTATGCTGTCTCATGATTCCTGGGGAGATAATTATTTGCTACTATGTTAATCAAAAAAGAAGATAGAACAAAAATGCAACTGAGTGAAATTGTGCTTTTACATGATGACAAGATTAACCACTATATCAGTCAAACAGACAGTCAAAAAGCAAGTAAGTAAAACAGTGCTGTCTAATGGTGACAGGGAGATCATCTTTAACCACTTTACTAATCAAACAAGAAGACAAAAAGCGAGTAAGTAAATATATGGAGGGAGATCATTTACACCACTATATCAATCAAATGGGAGTTGGTCTACATTGTTTGCTACACCACCAAGTATTTTGTGAAACAAATGCATAAAATAACATGTAGTTGACTAGCAAATTAAACCCTGTATTGCTCATACCATTTTATTTGTACATTATAGCAAAGCTGATTGATGTCTTGATGACAAAAGGTCCCCGTGGCTATGATAGTTTTATTGAGATACTAGAGTACCAGTACCCTCATGTGTTCAAAGAAGTGACAAAACGAGAACCAAGACCAGCACCAAAAGGTAAATTTTCTTTATTAATTTGTCTGGGCTTAACCTTTAATGCTCAGCATACTTGATGAAAATTTCAGCAGACAACATTTTGAATAGTTATTCTTATTTTACCACAAAAACAGGTTTTGGCATTTCATGCAAATTGTCTCCTAATTTACATGAAATGTCAAACCCTGTTTCCAGGGAAAAAAAGAAAAAAGAAAAAGAAGAAAAATATCATCAGTTTGTCATCTGTTGACTTTGCCAATAAAGTGGTAAATGTTGAAGTATCAGTCACAATGACAGCAAAAGACATTTCATATTTTTGTTCTTCTCAGAAAGCATATAGGAGCTCATTAGGGCAGTTCTAATGAGTACCCACAATATTTTTTTTCTTATAGAATTAAGAAAAGTATGAATACAATACTGTTTGGTGCTCAAAATGTTGGATATAGAACTGATAAGTACTCGGGACAGTGGAACCTATAAAGCAGCCACCTCGGTGGCTGCTAAGCGGAGGTACTCACATACAAGCAATTTTGAGACAGCTGGAGTACTGATATACATCTAGCACAAATGGTAGGCTGGTAGTGAAACACACACTGGGATGCTACACGCTTACCATTAATATACTTAAGATAACTCCTTCAGCATAATGGCATCTATATTTATAGTCTGTAACATGCCAAAATTTCCCAAAATAGCTATTACATGTTGTTTATTCTGGTCAGTTTTTAGCTCGCCTGTACAAAAATACAGGAAGAGCTATTGCACTACCCCCCACGTTGGAGTTGGCTTTGGCCTCGGCATTAACAAAAATGTTAAAGTTTTATGTCAAAGTTTTTAAGACCTCATATTTTCTAAATCCTCTGATGGATTTAATTTATATTTGGTATAATTATAGATGTTGGTCTAAAATTTTATTCCTATCCACACCCCTACTCATGACCTATATGTCAAGGTCACAGACTTAGAAATTTTATGTTAAAGTTTTGCATCAAAGTTTTTAAGATCTCTTAATTTCTAAATCCTTGCATGGATTTACTTTATATTTGGTATGATAATAGATGTTGGTCCAAAATTTTATTTGGCACTACCTCCACCCCTGCTTATGACCTAAAGGTCAAGGTCACATACTTAGAAATTTATGTTAAAGTTTTGCTTCAAAGTTTTTAAGATCTCTTAATTTCTAAATCCCTGTGTGGAGTTGCTTTATATTTGGCATGATTATAGACATTGATCCAAAAAATTTTTCGGCACTATTCCCACTCCTAGAGGTCAAGGTCATGGACTTAGAAATTTTATGTAAAAGTTTTGTGTCATAGTTTTTAAGATCTCTTAATTTCTAAATCCTTGCATGGATTTACTTTATATTTGTCATGATAAGAGATATTGATCCAAAATTTAATTCGGCACCATTCCCACCCCTGCTTATGACCTAGAGGTCAAGGTTACAGACTTAGAAATTTATGATAAAGATTTGCCTCTAAGTTTTTCAGATCTCTTAATTTCTAAATCCTTGCACTGATTTACTTTCTATTTGGCATGATTATAGATATTGCTCCAAAATTTTATTCACCACTATCCCTGCCCTATAACTACAGGTCAAGGTCAGGGACTTAACAATTTTATGTTAAAGTTTTACCTCAAAGTTCTTAAGGTCTTTTATTTATTCAGCTTCTTTTCAAATCATACTATTTATATTTGGTATACAGATAGCAGCTATGGAAGATGTTCATCCAAAATTATATTCAGTACCATGTCTTCCTCCCTCACTCCTTCTATCCCCCCTCCCCCCACTCATACACACACACTATGATCAGGATTTTAAGATCATAGTCTTAATATTTTATTTGATTGATAAGCGCGATTTCAGGCGGGCTATCCTATCTGGCAATAGGTCTTATTTGGATAAAAATCACAGTTTGCTCAAGAAGTAATCAAAAGCATGCTAAATAATTTACCAATATTACCCTAATGGGATAGATAGGCTTTTTAGCTCACCTGAGGTATGCTCAGGATGAGCTATAGTGATCACTTTTTATACAGACAAAAAGATCACTTTGATCAATTTTTGTCCAGTTAGCTGTCTATCCGGTTGTCTGTCCATCCATTAACACTTTAAAACAACAACTCCTCCAAACCCATTGAAGCGACTTGTCCCTACCTTGGTTAGAATGTTGCTTGGGTAAGGGCAATTCAAAGTAGTTAAAATTATGGTGATCTGCCTCTTGGTTTGGTTGCCATGGCAACAGAAAGCTCCCATAGGCATAGAATGGGAAAATGGTTAAATTGCATTTTCTCCATAACCATTGAAATGATTTGAACCATATTTGGCAGTTATGATCATTTGATGACTGTCTACCCAGTGTATGTGTTTTATGACCAGTGGCCATTTTGTTTGGTTGCCATGGCAACATTAAATTTTAAAAAAGGGAATTTTTAAACGACAGCTTCAAAACCTCTGAAAAGGTATGACTCTAATTTGGTACAAATGTTGCTTGGGTAAGGGCAATTCAAAATAGCTAGAATTATGGTGCTCTGCCTCTTGGTTTGGCTGCCATGGCAATAGAAAACTCCCATAGATTCATGGTTAAATTGCATTTTCTCCATAACCAGTGAAGTGATGTGAACCATATTTGGCAGTTGTGATCATTTGATGATTGTCAGTGCAGTGTATGTGTTTTATTATCAGTGGCCATTTTGTTTGGTTGCCATGGCAACTTTAATTTTTGAAAAGGGATGTTAAATGGCAACTCTTTCAACACCACTGATGCAGTATGACTCTATTTAGTACAAATGTTGGTTGTATAAGGGCAATACAAAACAGCTAAAATTATGGTGATTTGCCTTACCCCTCCCTTTACCCTCATCCCCCCTCTACCCCCCCCCCCTCCCCCCCACCCACCACCATGATGAGCTTGTCTCTTGTATACAGACATAGACAGGAGGCATAGCATACATGTAGGTTGGAGTGGCAACATGCAATTGAAATACCTCTTCTCCCATCATTTCTTTACTTTTTCAGTGAAGATGAGAGCTTGACAAGTCTCTGCTTTCTGGCAAGATAAATAGATTATATATAAATGAATGACCCTTGAGAGCAATGAACACACACGCAAAGAAAACTAAACTTAAAATATATAATTGAAGTAGCAAGAGCTTTAAGTTACAATCAAAAGTTTATTCTTTGAGGGTTATCTTCCCTGCCCCTATGCTGTATACAATGTTTAAAATCATGATATTGTTAAGCAACTTCTCTTTTGAAAACACTTGGCCAATTTTCACCAAATTTCATGTTGATCCTACTGTTGAAACAGGATTGAAAGTTTGTTCGAATGGTCATGCTTCATTGACTGTCATGCCCTTATATGGTTAAAAAATAATAGTAATAAACAAATTCTTCTTTAAAACCAAGAACTGCTCCAAATGATGATCTTTTCATTAATTGCAATGACAGGATTGGAAAAATGCTGCATAAGATGTGCGTATATATATGCAGTGGCTATTTCACTCAGGTGAGTGAGCCATGGCCAGTGGGTCACTTGTTCAAACAGTGTAGACCCAGATCAGACACCACAGAACATGGTGTGTGATCAGAGTCAACACTGTCATATTCCAACATTTCTTGGATTTGTGTACAACCCACACCAAACTCTTCTACAGCTTTTCTGAAGCTTTTTCCCCACTTCTACCAGCTTAATTTCTTTAATGCATTTGTCTTTGTTTTAGTAGAGTTGTTTATTTAATCGAAAGATCTTGGTGTAAATCATTTTGAGCACTTCACATTCAGTGATTTTACCATCCCAATTTCCTACACATGTAAATATCATTGGTCAACCATCAATAGTCCTTTAATCTATTAACAGTCTTCACCTATAGTCTGATTCATTGTTTTTTGTGGACACACATTTTAGGTTATTGTGCCAAAATTATGTGGTTCTCAATGACACTTATGAACAAAAGAAAAAATGATATTCTGAATATAACTTAATTTCTTCATAATTCATTGCCAACAGTCAAAAAATCCCCACACTAGATGCTATGTTAAGCCTGAATCTGATGTGGATCTGTGTGGTTTGTTCAGACCCATCTATCTGAGTAAATATAGTAAGTGTCATTTGTTAGCTCACCTGAACACAGTGTGCTCATGGTGAGCGATTGTGGTCAGTCAATGTCTGTCGTGCGTCGTGCGTTGTCCGTCATGCGGCATCCACAATTGCTTCAAAAGCCTACTCCTCCTACACCCCTGGGCCAATTGACTAGATACTTGGTAGGAAGCATCGGGATGACTTGTAGATCAGAAATAGCTAAAATCGTTCCAATTGGAAATCCAAGATGGCCACCATGATCACTATCTTGAAAATCTATTTTTCGCTTCTTCTCCTCAACCAAAAAGCCAATTGACTCCAAACTTGGTAGGAAGCATCGGGGTGACTTGTAGATAAAAAATAGCTAAAATTGTGCCAGTTGAAAATCCAAGATGGTGGCCATCTTAAAAATCTATTTTTCGCTTCTTCTCCTAACCCCAAAAGCCAACTGACTTGAAACTTGGTAGGAAGCATCGGGGTGACTTGTAGATCAGAAGTGGCTAAAATCATTCTGATCAGAAATCCAAGATGGCCACCCTGGCCACCATCTTGAAAATCTATTTTTCGCTTCTTCTCCTGAACCAAAAGGCCACTTGACTCTAAACTTGGTAAGAAGCATCAGGGTGACTTGTAGATAAAAAATAGCTAAAATCGTGCTGATCGGAAATCAAAGATGGCTGCCAACTTGAAAATCTATTTTTCGCTTCTTCTCCTAAACCCAAAAGACAATTGACTCGAAACTTGATAGGAAGCATTGGGGTGACTTGTAGCTCAAAAATAGCTAAAATTGTTCTGATCCAAAATCCGAGATGGCCACCATGGCCGCCATCTTGAAAATCTATTTTGTTTACTTCTTCTCCTGAACTGAAAGGGCAACTGACTTGAAATTTGGTAGGAAGCATGGGGGTGATTTGTAGATCAAAAATAGCTAAAATCGTGCTGATCAGAAATCAAAGATGGCAGCCATGGCGGCCATCTTGAAAATCTATTTTTCGCTTCTTCTCCTAAACCCAAAAGCCAATTGATTTGAAACTTGATAGGAAGCATCGGGGTGACTTATATATCAAAAATGGCTAAAATCTTTCTGATTGGAAGTTTTCACTTCTTCTTCTAAACAGAAAGGCTTATTGACTTTAAAGTAGGTGGAAGCATCAGGGTGACCTGTAGATCAAAAATAGCTAAAATCGTCCCTATGAGAAATCCAAGATGGCCACCATGACAGCCATCTTGAAAGTCTATTTTTTGCTTTTTCTTCTGAACTGAAAGGCCAATTGACTCAAAACTTGGTAGGAAGCATTTGGGTGACTTGTAGATCTAAAATAGCTTAAATTGTTCGTATCGGAAATCCAAGATGGCCACCATGGTGGCCCTCTTGAAACTTTTTGTTTTACGCTTATTTTCTTGAACCAAAGGGCCAACTGATTGTAAATTGGTAGGAAGCATCGGAATGACTTGTAGATCATAAATAGCTAAAATCGTTCCAGTCGGAAATCCAAGCTGGCGGTCATCTTGAAAATCTATTTTTCGCTTCTTCTTCTGAACTGAAAGGCCAATTGACTCAAAACTTGGTAGGAAGCATTGGGGTGACTTGTAGATCAAAAATAGCTCAAATCATTCTGATAGGAAATCCCAGATTGCCGTGACCATGGCTGCCATCTTGAAAATCTATTTTGAACTCTTTCTCCTGAACCGAAAGGGCAATTGACTCAAAGTTCATTAGAAGTATCGAGGTGACTTGTAGATCAACAGTAGCTAAAACCATTCTGATTGGAAATCCAAGATGGCTGCCATGTTTATTATATTTCCCTGCCACTGTGCTGTTTACATGTATAAAATCACGATTCTTCAGAAACCACTTAGCCAATTGCTGTGACTGAGAGTTTGTTCAAATGATCACGCTCCATTGACTGTCATGCCATATATATTCTTCTTCAAAATTAAGGACTGCTTAAATGATGATCTTTTCATTAGTTGCAATGACAGGATTGGAAAAATGTTGCATAACATCTGCATATCTGCAGTGGCTATGTCACTCAGGTGAGCAACCCATGGCCCATGGGCCTCTTGTTTTTGTTTCAGGTGCACCACGTAACAGGTTTAGTGACCGGCTTCGCTTGATTGAAAATCTACCCAACCTTGCACATCATATCAGGGAACAGTTTAAACAGAACCATGAACTCAATACACAGCTTACTGTCCTTGGAGAACTACTGCAGATTTCCAAAAAAGAAAATAAGGAGCTAGAGGTCAGTTTGCTTCTCAGCTTTAAAGGGGACAGGATGCCTTTGGTTGATTTTCTGCCATTTTTCACTCTCTTGTACAAAAGTGCACCACCTTCAGTGGTAGCATTGGCATCAGTGTTCATTAATGTTAAAGTTTTGAAAGTTCTATATCTCCTGGATGCCTGAATGATTAGCTCCCAATGAGGATGTGTAAAAGGGATAATTTTGGGATAATTATTCTTATCTCTCAATAAAAACATACATTGTGGCTACTCTTTAGAATCCCCTCATTGAGGCAGTTCTAACAAGTACACACAATGTATGGTTCAGAAAAAATGAAATGTGGAAATTATCCGTTAATTATCCCTTTTATGCATCCTTATCTAGAGCTATGTGAATGGACTTAGTTGCTACTTGGACTGATGTTAGATATTAGTCCAAAGTTTGTTCAATACAAGCATCACTCGCCTGCACCCTACCAGCAACTCCCTCAATGATCTAGAGATCAAGGTTGCAGACTTGAAATTTTCTGAGAAATATGGAAAATTATCCCTTAATAATCCCTTTTATGCATCCTTATCTAGAGCTATGTGAATGGACTTAGCTGCTACTTGGAATGATATTAGATATTAGTCCAAAGTTTGTTCAATACAAGCATCACTCCCTTGCACCTTACCAGCAGCTCCCTAAATGATGTAGAGGTCAAGGTTGCAGACTTGGAATTTTTTCACATTCTTACTGTGCTTTTGACATCTTTCAGAAAGTCATTTTTTGCTTGGTGCTTTACACAGAAGAAGTAAATTTGCAAACTTTTGACATGATTTAATGCAAAACTTTTTTTGTATCTACCTGTGCACAAAAAATTTTATTCTAGCCATCGGTTTTTAAACCAGAGGACCAATGGTCCTAAACCACTAACTTGAGTGCTGAGTGTTTTGAAATAAATTAGAAGGTCATTATAGACGGCTGTCCCATGGACCGTTAATATACTTATTGGAAGTCAGGCTCATGTTTTGGGGCTTTATGCCCCTCCTAAGGATCATGAACCTAGGGGTCTGAACTATGTGTTTATTTGCTGATTATGTTCAATTCTGTACTAAGGTAGAAGGTCAAGGAGTGACCTTGACTTTTGATACTCATATAGCTTCATTTACTCATTTAGTTAAATATATCACAACAAATATGGCTGCCATGCCCATAAATGGTAAAATCATTTAAAAAACCTTCTCCAAAACCAATGGACTGATTGCCTTGAAACTTGGTATGTAGTACTGGGGTCTTTGGGTCCATTGTAGTTTATTCAAATGATGACTGACTTCACCTTGACCCAATTTACAGCATGGTCATATTTGGTCGCATATGCTTTTATATGGGAAAAAGTGGAAATTGTTAATTTTTTGGAAACTATTGTTGCCTATGAACTTTAATTTTGTATTTGCAATCAACTAAATGAGTAAATTAAGCTACATGAGTATCAAAGGTCAATGCAACTCCTTGACCTTTGACCTTAGCACAGAGTTTAACATAATCAGCAAATAAACTCATGGTACAGACCCCAGGGTTCATGATCCTAAGGAGTGGCATAAAGCCCCACAGCATGAGCCTGGCTTCCAAACAGACATTCTTCTATAATGATCTTCAAATTCATTTCAAAAAACACTCAGCACTCACCTGAGCGGTTTAGGACCATTGTTCCTCTGGTCTTTCAGCAGTACTGTATATTCAAGTTTTCTTTGGATTTTGCAGCATATCCTTTGATCATCTTAAATATATAACCATTATTTGTAGTCATTTTGACCATTTTAAATGATCACTTCCTTCAAAATGACCTGTCCTCATCAGCAGTCAGTCTCCTCAACAGAAAATCTTCATCAGTAGCTATTGTATCAGCCATCAGTAGTCATACTATCCATTTCATTTTTCTTTTGACCATACACATGCCCCACTCTGGAGCACCGTCAAGTATTTGAAATGTACAAGGACAATGCGAGGCTTAAAAAGTGCAGTTTGAGAACAGATAAACTGTATCTGTCCCTGTACATTGCAGATAGCTGCCTGCTGGAGTTCCAAGATCAGATAGCAATAACATCTTGAACCATAGAATCCCAAGGACTGTGTTTTAACTTTTACCACTCTTCTAGGCTAATTCAGCAGATGACAAAATTTAATTGACATTTTTCTTATTTTTCCCCAGAAAAAAAAGGCTTTGACATATTGTCTCCTGAGGAATTTTTTCATGAAATGTCAGAGCCTATATTCTGGAAAAAATAAGAAAAATATTTCAAAATGTCATCTTTTGATGTTTTACCCAGAATGCTAAGCGTTAAGACATGGCATGAAAACTGCTTCAAAGAAGCAAAAAAATATATGTTCAGCACTGGCAGGATTTGAACTCATAACCTTTGGCTTGGCTGAGAAAGCCCCTACAAACTGCTAGAGATCACCAAGTTCTTGTGGATGAGTTGTATGGGTTTTAAACTTTCAAATGCATTCTTATTTTGTAAACATCACTCATATGATGACTGTGTATGCTAAAAATGAGCCATGTCTTGAGAAAAGCGCTTTAGGGTAAATGTGAACGGCAAAGGCTCAGGTGAACCTTTGCCTTCAAAGAGTCTTGCCAGAACTAGGCTGTTTGCCTGTGTTAGTAGGGCAAGGGGAAGTTTCAGCAAAAGAACTAGTCATGTGATCTTGCTGAGGGCCAGGCATGAAAGACTGATTGGATGGAAAGTCCCAAGAGCCATTCTTTTGCAACATGACTCAAATAGATGTATGCTTAAATTAAATTTACAACAACACTATATATATATGTTTTGAAAGGCTGTACTCATAAGAAGATACTGACTGAGGCACCTTGAAATGAGTACAAACAAGATACTTTTATCTCTCTTATCCCTCTTATAATCTAAAGCTGTGGTAAAAATTGATCTATATGAAATAGTGTTTTACTTTCCAGGATGAGAATGAGACCATGAAGAATGGTGTAACAGAAAAGAATAAAGAAATTGTAACATTGAAAACACACATGAATCAGTTACAAGCAGAAGTGAACAAACTAAATGGAGAACTGAGTAAGTATTTTGAGACAGTTCAGCTGTTTTCAGTTTTGGGCTTTTATTACTCTAAAGCAGGGTTTTCCCTCAGGGTTTTAAAGTGAGAGTCCCAGAGATTCCCTTATGTAGAGTTAAGGGGTCCTTTCATAAGATTTAGATTTAGGGATTTAGATTTAGGGGTTTATTATTTTAAAGAGGTTAACCCTTTAAGCACTAATCACAACTGCAGCAGACCACACTTTGAAATTTTTTTTCAGAGAATCTAGCAGACAAATCACATGAAATGTCAAGCCTTATTTTCTCCGAAAATAAAATAAAATTTAGAATGTTGTCTGCTACAATTTGCTTTTGCTTTACAGTTAACTGTTGCTCAAATATTGATAATTCTTGGCTTTTAGACCACAAATAGATTAAAATACAAAGCTACAGATAAATAAAATTAATTTTGGATTTGATTATGTATGCATCATTCAGGACCCTTGCCCCTAACTTTCAAGGGTCCTGAACAAGGTTTTGGGGGTAAAAACTGCCAAAATGCAAGTCAGGGAAAACCCTGCTCTAAAGGGTCATTCCTATTAGAATCTGTTTATCTTCACTACAGTTGGTGTCAGTGCTGTGTGACAACTGTAAAATAGCCCATTGTGGGATTTTTGAAAATTTATATGAGGGTCAATAATAAGGCCAAATTGGCTGAAACTAGCTAGTTTTGGCCAGAGAATCTGACATTTCAACTGTTTTCAGTTTTGAGTTTTTCATCAAGGTTTAATTGTTTCAGATTGTTGACACTTTCAGCTTGAGTTGTGTCCTAGTATGCCCGAGCAATGTTCACAGTATAAGAGGGTTACTGATATATGTGCCTAAATGTGAGAAAATTACAATCTGTAGGTACCTACTAAATCATTAAATGGATACAAATTCTGATAACCAGCTCAGTGACTCAGTGGAGCATCTGCTTTGTGTCTGGAAGTTTGCAGGTTCATCCCTTTAGTTTCATACCAATGACTTTAGAAATGGTACTAGCTGGTCTTTTGCTTGCCACTCAGCATTAAGACAGTAGAGCTAGGAATCAAAACTGGTTGGCCTGATGTCAGTATAATGTGACTGGTTGGAATATTAGGTCTTGTGTCTGCGATGGGATATTGCAATGAGGAAGCACTCTAAAAGTGAGCATTGAGCTCCCTGCCACATCAGACACAGTTGTGATATGACTGAAAGATGACTGAAAGTGACATTAAATAATAATAATAAATAAAAAACAGAACCAGAAAAATTCAGGATTCAAAATCCTGTCTCTAGTATTGGCAGACTTTTGCTAAATGCGCTAAGCTACGAGTTCTCCTTAATCCAGACTAACCTGACTTTTTACAAAAATTTTAACAGACAACACTTTGAAATATTATATTTTTTTTCTGGAAAATAGGTTTTGAATTTCATGCATACTGTCTCCTTTGAAGACAGTTTGCATGAAATGTCAAAATCTATTTTCTGGGAAAAATAAGAAAAGTATCAGTTTGTTATTTGCAGAATTTGCCTGGAGAGTGGTGAAGGTTAAGCATTAAGGGTATGCAGGGATGTACATTATTAGGCAATTTATTTTAGGAGTTTACAGGTTTTAAACCTTTACTATATCAGTCAGTCATTTGTACTACATAAATCTGTCTTAATCTGCTTAATACTCACAGTTCCCACATTTCCTGTGTTGTAGTAGTTAATGCTGAACATGTTTAGTGAAAATTTCAGCAGATGACATTTTGAAATATTTTTCTTATTTTTCTCAGAAAATAGGCTTTGGCATTTCATGCAAATTGTCTTCTCAGAAAAATATCAATTTGTTGTCTGCTGAATAAACCCAAAGTGTTGTAAAGGTTAAAATGCAGTGAATTACATAGTTATACAAAAGACAGATATCCAGATTAATGCTTCTTATTCCTCCATGAAAAGATATCATGTGGCTACTCATGAGATGCACCGCACAGAGTCACTATGGTGAGGAAATATACCTTCCACATAGACTTGTTAACGTAAAGCATTAGGAACACCCCAGGGAGACGCTTCCAAAGTGTACCCACAACATACCTTTTTCTGGAGTATTTAGAAAAATATCTTGACTTTTTGGTTTGAAAACTCTAATCTGGAGCTTTGCTTGGTGTATAAAATGTAGTTGACTTTCTCCAACTTCCTTCTAGTCAGATTTTCTTTTTTTTTTTTTTTTTTTTTTATAGAAAGTGAAATGGAAAGAAGCCATCAAATACGAGATGAGAGAGATACATACAAACAGAAGTTACAAGATCTCCTTATTGAGCAGCAGTCAAGTAAGTTATCTTGTGATAAAAACCATTACAAGTGAAAACACACCTTATTGCCTAGTCAGACAGCTTGTATTTAAGGAGACTGGATACACTTCATAGTGTTTACACCATTCCATTTAAGGAGACATCTTTGTAAATTCCTGTTTAATGAGCAGCATGCCAAGCCCCTTCTGAAAAAGGTCTACTTTCAAAGGAAGGAATTTGCTCCAAAGAGAAGCAAATTCTTTCCTTTTAAAGTAGATCTCTTATTGGAAGGGAGCTAGAACAATAATGACAGAATTACTTCCCCATAAAGTGTATCTAGTCTTGTTAACTCTTGTTATGCTGAATAAAAAGATGCCATGCCCATCTTTAATTGTCAGCCAATCAAATTACTTGATTCAGTTTGTTGATAGAAATTCACATACTAAATGACAAACAGTGCAGATCCAGATGCGTTGGCTTCTTAAGAAGCAAGCTGATCTGGATCTATGCTATTTGCAAAGGCAGAATGTATCCGGGTTCAGCAGGATCAGGGTTAATACCATAATAAATGTAATCCTAGTGGTATTCAGATGTATTGAATGACTGAAATACAGAAAGAATAAATGATTATAAGTCCAGTAATGAAAGTTGTTGGCCAAAAAAACCCCAGAAAAAAAAAAAACAAAAAAAAAAACAAAACCAACCAGGATAATGTAGAGGATCTGGCACTAAACACTGTAATGAATACCATATTTATCCTAAGTATTTGGACAGACAGGTCTGAGGAAATAGCTCTATATAAGAAGGGTGTCATAAGTAACCTTAAAGGGGAATGCAACATTAATATAAACTATATTTCACATTAAAGAGCTTAACAAACTGTAAAATTTGATAAAAGTTTGATCAAAGTCAGTCAAGAAATAACAAAGTTATCGAAGGATTTAACATAGCCGGCATTGGCGCCACCATTTTGAATATTTAATTAGATTTCAAGAATTTTTAAACTTTTTTTTTTTATTTTTATAACCAAAGTATTTGTATTTAGAAAATATGTTGCTTACCACTTTAGGAAAACATGTTCAGAAACGTTAAGACAAAATATCCAGCTACATGCTGTTTATTTTAATGATGATTTTGCATATTTTATTAGGGCTGTGTGACGTCATTAAGCCTAAAAATGGTAGCCTCCATGACAGTTGGTTTTCAAATATGTAAACTCCAATAACTACCTTATTTGCTGGTCCGTTTTGGTCAAACTTGTATCAAACTTTTTGACTTGGAAAATTCTATCCTGATAAGTATACTTTCTTTCTATATTGACTTTCCCTTTAATGTTGAAGGCGAATGGATGTAGTTGAATGCTTTTGTCACCATTCTGCAATGTCACCATTCTGCAAAGGGACACATTTTATGCAGAATGGAAGTTGCCTTCTTAGTATTTAGAACCTTTTATAGGAAGGAATATGCTCCCAAGAGGAGCAAATCCTTTATACCTTAATAACCCTAAATACTAGGACAGACAGGCCTACGCAAAGAATATAGATGCAGATCAGATGCCACAGAACATGGCTTCTGATCAGGGTCTACATTGTTCACCACTCATTCAGCAATATTTTAGGCATATCCTTAGGTAGTACAATGAACACTTTCAAATTTTAGGAGATGTATGGTACGTAGTGAAGGTGTCCCAGTACTAAGGGTAAATACCGTATAATTCCGAATGACAAGGGAGGCAAATATTTCCATATCAGCATTATTTTCCCTTGAGATGTATCTATTCCTCTAACCATACTTATCCTATCATATTAACCCTGAATCCTAAATGGACTTGTCCTAAATGTTGAAATAGTCTATTCTGCTACCTGTTTGTGTATCTAAAATATTGCTGTATGTATGTCAAACAATGTAGACTCTGATCAGATGCAGCATTCTGCAGCATCTGATCTGGGTCTACTCTGCTTGCAAATGGCCTCTCTGTCCCAATACTTAGGGTTATTACAGTAAAATGTAAGCAAGTCCATTTGATTACTCAATGATGTATCTTATAAGTGCTGATTGAAGGGCATACAGTGAAAACCCTGATCAAACTGCATCATTAATATGAAATGTCAGAAGAATTATATGGCTTCAGATAAGAGGAGTACCTAGATAAATATTTTATTTCTAGAAAATATATGTTGTAGGTACTCATTAAAGTACCTTGATAAGGCACTTCTAATGAGTACCCACAACATATTGAGGGTTGAGCACAAGACTGTAGTACAACGCAGACATATCTTTGAAACCCTTGTTTAGGGGCAACTTTGACCCCTTCGTAAACTATGCAAATTTAGGTGCCATTGCTCATACGAGCAATGGCACCTAAATTTTCATTGTTTACAGAAAGAAATGTTATATCTTCATCATAACCCCTTCATGGTGAGGAGATTAAGTTTGGGGAAAAACAACCATCTGACTTACTACAGTCTTGTGCTCAACCCTCGATATGTTTCCATGGAGAAAGAAGAAAAATATCAATACCTTTTTATTGAAAGAAGTATCTTATGTAGAGCTATGGGGGTCATGCATAAAGGACCTTCATGCATATTTATACAGAAAAAACCCATATCATCCTGTACATTCATGCAGTCTGGCTAGAGCCTACAGAGTTTGCCTGGAGGCAACTTGTGTACAGTAAATTTTATTGGCGGTAATGCACCTATCAATGTTTTCCTCCAGAGGGTGAGTGTGTTTGTGGGTGGAGGGCAGGGGGATGGTAGGATTACCCTTGGGAATTAGACATTTTTGAAAATTGGGTGATTAATTCCCTACTCATGAGTCACAAATTTGTGTCAAAAATACCCTAGGTGGGCATTAAAATTTGCACAGTCATAGTTTCTTCTAGAATTTCCTTTTAAGGTGTTTAATACTTGCCCATATGTCAAAATTTTCTGTTGAATTGCCAGTGGGTTTGTTTGATTTGGATGTCTAATCCTCGGGGTATCCCACCACCCCCTCTGTGGAAAAACAAGGATAGATGCATTAGGGTAGGCCCTGTTGAATAACCTATGGCTGCATATAAGACATTTGTTGTGACCCCAAAATTGTTTTTTCTTATTTTTTACACAAAGACGTATGGGCTTGGTCTGCAACAAAGCCAACACTGAACAGGAAGCCACAAATATTGTTGCCTTTGGCAGAAATGGAGGAAAATCTATGTGTATTGTCTCTGTAATTAACTGCACTGATCCTATAAACAGTATCTAAACATTACTAGTGCTGGCTGAATGACAAAGAGGGCAGATCCTGATCAGACTGCTTCCTAAGGAGTACCATATTATTCCTAAATATTTGAACACCTTAACTCATTACAGTACTTGCCTTAAAATTTGAACATGTTGATTTGACAAACAATATGGTGTAATATGATAGAATGGCCAACAGTGTAGACTGTGATAAACTATTGAGTTTGATCTGGGTCTACACTGTTTGCTTAAGGTAAAAGAATAAAATTCCAGGGGAGGCATCTCTATCAAAACTGTTTTGTCTCCCTTCTGAAAATAGGTCTCTCTCTAAAGTAGAGTTGATCCCTTTTTAGAAGGGATTAGGTATGCGAAAATGCAAAAGAGAAGTCACAAAGTTGTAACCCTTGTTGAAATAACGGAAAATCTACAGGGTGTATGTAATCAGCTTAAGTCTATCTGTCTGAATATTTAGGATAAATATGGTAATTTTTCTGACCCTACTCTGTTTGGCTCAAAAATTTAGCCTAAATACTTTTGGAATATTTTTGAAGAAATTTTCTGCAGAAAATACATTATTGTTATTTATTTTCTAATTTGACAGTATTGACATTATTGTTATTTATTTTCTAATTTGACAGTATTGTTTCATGTTGTAATTTTCATTACTTTATCTCTTCAGATCAAGCAACAAAAATAGTGGTAAGTCATTCACAGCTTGAAATTTGACAGCTCTTGAAAATATGCTCTTTTATCACACAAAAGTGGTTGATATTTCTGTATTTCTCCACAAAAACATATATAGTGGGTAATCATTGGAATCACCTTGCCCAGTGTCAGTGGGTACTCAGAACATATGTTTTTGAGGAGAAAAGAAAAAACATTTATCTGAATATCCCTCTCATCTATGTAATGAACAGTAGCAAGTGAAAGAATGTGATAATGTCCCTCTCATCTATGTAATGAACAGTAGCAAGTGAAAATGTCCCTCTAATCTATGTAGTGAACAGTAGCCAGTGAAAGAATGTGATAATGTCCCTCTCATCTATGTAGTGAACAGTAGCCAGTGAAAGAATGTGATAATGTCCCTCTCATCTATGTAATGAACAGTAGCAAGTGAAAATGTCCCTCTAATCTATGTAGTGAACAGTAGCCAGTGAAAGAATGTGATAATGTCCCTCTCATCTATGTAGTGAACAGTAGCCAGTGAAAGAATGTGATAATGTCCCTCTCATCTATGTAATGAACAATAGCAAGTGAAAGAATGTGATAATATCCCTTTCATCTATGTAATGAACAGTAGCAAGTGAAAGAATGTGATAATATCCCTCTCATCTATGTAATGAACAGTAGCAAGTGAAAGAATGTGATAATGTCCCTCTCATCTATGTAATGAACAGTAGCAAGTTAAATAATGTGATAATATCCCTCTCATCTATGTAATGAACAGTAGCAAGTGAAAGAATGAGATCATGTCCCTCTCATCTATGTAATGAACAGTAGCAAGTGAAAGAATGTGATAATGTCCCTCTCATCTATGTAATGAACAGTAGCCAGTGAAAGAATGTGATAATGTCCCTCTCATCTGTGTAATGAACAGTAGCAAGTGAAAGAATGAGATCATGTCCCTCTCATCTATGTAATGAACAGTAGCAAGTGAAAGAATGTGATAATATCTCTCTCATCTATGTAATGAACAGTAGCAAGTGAAAGAATGTGATAATGTCCCTCTCATCTATGTAATGAACAGTAGCAAGCGAAAGAATGAGATCATGTCCCTCTCATCTATGTAATGAACAGTAGCAAGTGAAAGAATGTGATAATGTCCCTCTCATCTATGTAATGAACAGTAGCAAGCGAAAGAATGTGATAATGTCCCTCTCATCTGTGTAATGAACAATAGCAAGTGAAAGAATGTGATAATGTCCCTCTCATCTATGTAATGAACAGTAGCAAGTGAAAGAATGTGATAATATCCCTCTCATTTACAACTCTTTGAAGAAATAAAAAAATGTATCAATTCTCTTAAGTTGAAAAAACAAAAAAACAACAAAAACTGGAGCAAGTCGAAGGCATATCCCTGCGCCAGCACCATGGCATATTTCCCAGCACATCAGAATTCCAAATGCATTCTTCCATAGGGCTATTACCTGTGACAGTTTCAAGGTTCTAGCTAAAAAAAGCCTAAAAGGAGTTGGGTGACAGTCAAAAAAAAAGGACCCAAAATCCTACTTTTTCACCTCTAGTGACCCCCAGACATGCCCTAGGGGCAAAATTTTTGCACCACTGTATTCTCCTCTTCATTACCTTCAATTTGATATGCAACATGACTATGTTTGTACAAAATGGATTTTGACCCATCGGGGCCACACCCCCCTGGCCCTGCCCCCAGGGGTCACATCAAAATTCTGAATGTGTTCCTTCAGTCCTCATCCATAGGGCTATTACCTGTGACTGTTCCAAGGTTCTAGCTAAAAAAGCCTAAGAGGAGTTGGGTGACAGTCATAAAAAAGGACCTTAAAGCCTACTTTTTGACCATTAGTGACTCTCAGACATGCCCCCAGGGCAAAATTTTTGCACCACTGTATTCTACTATTCATTACCTTCAATTTGATATGCAACATGACTATGTTTGTACAAAATGGATTTTGGACCCTTCGCGGCCACACCCCCTGGCCCTGCCCCCCCCCCCCCAGGGGTCACATCAAAATTCCGAATGTGTTCCTCATCTATAGGGCTATTTCCTGTGACAGTTTCAAGGTTCTAGCTAAAAAAGCCTAAGAGGAGTTGGGTGACAATCAAAAAAAAGGACCTAAAAGCCTACTTTTTGACCTCTAGTGACCCCCAGACATGCCCCAGGGGCAGAATTTTTGCACCACTATATTCTACTCTTCATAACCTTTGATTTGATATGCAACATGGCTATGTTTGTATAAAATGAATTTTGGACCTTCAGGGCAACACCCACTGGACCTGCCCCAAGGGGTCACATCAAAATTCGGAATGTGTTCCTCTAGTCCTCATCCATAGGGCTATCGCCTATGAAAGTTTCGAAAATCTAGCTTAAATGGTCTAGGAGTAATGGTGTGACATTACAGATGGATGGACAGATGGGGATATTACAATATCCCCGCACTTTTCTTTGAAAAGCGTGGTGATAAAAAAAAAAAACAAAAAAAAAAAAGAAAACACATATTTATTTAGAGTTATGCTCTTGTGAAAGAAGAATACTGCATGTACATTAAACATTTAGACAAACAGCCTGAGCAAACAGTGTAGACCTAGATCAGACTATGAAGGAGCATTTTGATCAGGGCTGCATAGTTTGCCATTCCATTTTAGGAAAATCATCAGGTCGGGGTAGGGGAGGGGGTGGGGATCTAATAAGCACTGCCGTACTAAAATAGTTTCAGATATATAATTTAAGTCAATTCTGTCCATCACAGTATAATCTGAATAAATACATTAAGGATTTATGTCCTCTGTCATAAACTATTATAACAATTGAAAAAAAACTATTATAACAATTGAAACAGTATCAAGTTCTATTATTTCATTGTATTTAGTCCTTTTTTTGGCACATGGCAGTTTTAACCTTTACCACTCTCTTGGCTAATTTAGTTGTTGACAAATTGATATTTTTCTTACTTTTCCCTGAAAACAGGATTTAACATTTCATGCAAATTGTCTCCATTACATTTCTTCCCCAGAAAACAGGATTTAATATTTCATGCAGATTGCCTCCAATTTACAGGTCTTCCCTAGAAAACAAGATTTGACATGTTTGGAGACAATTTTTGTATGAAATGTCAAATCCTGTTTTCTGGAAAAAGTAAGAAAAAATAGTTCAGTATGTCATCTGCTGAAAGTTAAACCCAGAGTGCTAAACAACAAATAGTTTCCTGTTTTTTCCCATCTGTTATTATTTACTGTATTTACCCTTACAATTGGAGCACATTAATTCCTTTAGTTGGCGCACGGTCCATTGAATTGCCCCAAACCACCCCAAACTACCCCAAATCACCCCAAGCCACTTTTTTTTGTATATATAAAATATATTCATTGACTTGCTGCACTTGTATTATTGATTTACATCCAATTTAAGACATTTAAAGCTCATTCCTAGGGGATTAAGAGGTTGCAAAGGCCAAAGTTTTGTAATGTTACTCTCCCTTTATTAGCCAAGTTGGAGACACCTGGCACCATTTTACTGTCATTATTTGTCGATGATGAAAATTTTAAGGGACTTACCTGTTTGACATCACTCTTCCTGCTATTTTGATCAGGTTGCAGAACAAAGAAACAAACAGGATTTTTTATTGGGTGAAAAAAAAAATCTAATGGCAAGTCTTAATCTGGAAGGTCCCTTAGACATTACCTATTTGACATCACTCTTCCTGCTATTTTGATCAGGTGTCAGTTTCTTTTCTGCAGAACAAAGAAACAAACAGGATTTTTTATTGGGTGAAAAAAAAAATCTAATTTATCTTCCTTTTCTCCAGATTATTTCTTATTTCCTGGTATTCTTATGTTCCTTGATCATTTCTTGCACAGATGTTTCTATCTCTTTCTATAGTTCTGATAAGTCTGAGTCAATCCTCCTCTCTGTTATTGTGAGAAGAAAAAAAAGGAACTTCTACAGAAACAGGCAATGGAAAGGGTACAAGACCCCGGTGTCAGAGAATATTTTGACCCGTATAATATTTTGACCCGCAGGTCAGAAAATTGCTATAATATTTGGACCTGCCCCATAATATATTTACCCACCCCACTATCTTTCTTAAGGAATGATAAAACACATATAGAATGGATTCATTTATTAAAAAATGCGTAAAAAATAATGTTCTGACAGTAGTCCGCCCACTTATTTTTTGAGAGAGGGTTGTGGTGAGGGTGTGTGTGTGTGTGTGGGTGGGGGGGGGGGGGTGTCAAAATATTATATCATAATATACTGACCCACCCCTGGATTTGACCAGGCAATCATAATAGATTGCTAGAAATAATGCAAAATGATTCCTTTTAACATGAAAACCTAAATAAAAAACATTTTAATAAGCTGATGTTCTATTTGACTTTTTGAGGGGTAGGAGGGGGTGGGGGGGGAGTCAAAATATTATACCATAATATATTGACCCGCCCCTGGATTTGAACAGGCAACATCAATGTATTATGATCGCCGTAAATAATTTGAAATTTTTCATTTTATCATGAAGACTTGAAAAATGCCTTTTCATGGAATGACATCCCTTTTGACTTTTTGATGTGGATGGGCTGGGCGGGGAGTGTGTGTGTTGGGGAGGTGGGGGGTTAAAATATTATATAATACATTGACCCACCCCTGGATTTGGACAGGCAATCATAAATGATCCCTTCAAATTATGTGAAATGATTTCTTTTAATATGTAAACCTACAAAAAAGCATTTTAATAAAATAACAACCTAAATTGCAAATTTACATACTTTGGGCCCAATAGTTGTTGCCCAAAAAGTGGTGGGGGCCAGGAAAATCTAGCCTTGGATGCTTAGAAGACTGGCAGCCTCCAAAGTTTACTATACATATGTTAAGGTAATTAATATCTTATATATATATATATATATGTTATTGGGATTCTAGATCATTCTTAAGATTAGATAATAGAATGTATTGATTCCAAAGAGTTTCCTGGGTGTTAATCCAGATGTAAAGGGAATAATTACGAGGGCAAGTCAATAAAAAGCCAGCCTAACTTATTTCTGGGTGAGATTGATCTCTTCTTTTTCGATGTAATTGCCCTCTAGAATGATGCACTTGGACCAACAGTGTTCCAGTGCCATCAGCCCGGAACTGAAGAAGCCAGGGTCCTTGTCTCTGACCCACTCCTCAACTGCCGCCACGACTTCTTCGTTGGACCGGAAATGACATCCACAGATATCCTTTTTCAAGTTTGGGAATAGGAAATAGTCACTAGGAGCTAAGTCTGGAGAATAGGTGGGGTGCGGTATTAGCTCGTACCCATTCCGCTCAACAGCATCCATTGCAATTTTGCAAGTGTGGACTCCCGCATTGTCCTGTTGGAGCAGAATCCTTTTGGAGAGTTTACCTCGGCGTTTTTCACGGATCACAATTCTCAGTTAGTCAAGCAGATTTGCATAATACGCACCTTTGTACTTTTCTTTGCTAGAAAGTCCAACATAATAACGCCTTGTGCATCCCAAAATACAGTTGCCATCACCTTGCCAGCAGAGGGTTGCGTTTTGAACTTCTTTGGCCTTGGAGACCCCGGCCCTACACTCTGGGGACTTTGAGCTTTATTCTCTGGCTCATAATAATGGACCCAGGTCTCAACTACAGTCACCAGACGTGAAAGGAAATCATCTTCCTTTGACCTAAACCGCTTCAACAGTGTGCTGTATACTGATGCTCTGGTTGCCATTTGCTCATAACTAAGGGATTTTGGGACCCAACTGGCTGTTAGCTTGTGCATACCCAAGCGATCATGTAAAGTTGTTGAAACGCTACCATGTGAAATGTGTAATGCATTCGCTATTTCTTCCACCTTAATTTGCCTATCAGAGTACACCAGATCCCGTACTTTGTTACACATTTCTTCATCGGTTGCATCTGATGGGCATCTAGACCTGGTTTCGTCTTCTAAAGACGTTCTACTGTGTTTGAATTCCCAAACCCAGAATTTAACTTGTGCATACGATGGTGCAGAAGACCCATAAAGATTGGTCAACTCGCAATGTATTTCCTGACCTGTTTTCCGTTTCAAATACAAGTACCGAATTACAGCACGGTACTCAACTTTTGACGAAAAGCTTACTTTTGCATCGCTAGCCATGTTTGACATTCAATATCTTATGAGTGAATGACACAATAAGGGTGCAATTTTGCCATCAGGACTAAAACATGTATTGAAACAAGGCATGAAAATCTTGGGTGTCTCGGTCAATTGGAAAAAGGATAGGCTGGTTACTTATTGACTTGCCCTCGTATATTTAGGTGTTAGCATTAGGGGAGTTCCTCCCTCCTTATCTATAAATTCTAGCACATTATCTAGAGGTTAATGTATTATGCAGTTAAAATGAAGTTTTTATAGTAAAACATATTTTAATAAGTAATACTTAACTTAAAAATGAGAGATTCCCTTCTTCCTCCCCGCTTCATTCAGTTATAGTGTTTTATTCTACAAAGAAACTAACATGTGATCAAAATAGAGGGCATAGTAATGTCACACAGGTAAATGCCTAAGAGACCTTCTGGATTAAGACTTGCCATTTTTCTGTGGAAAGTTTAAATACAGAATAGAATAACACATTATCTATATGTTAAGTATTACTTGTTAAAATATGTTTTAGTATAAAAACTTCATATTTTTGCTGTAAAAATAGTAAACTTTACCATTTGCCAAAAGTACCCGAAATATTCGGATACATTAATTCCTTACCATACAAACCAGGTTGACTGCTTGAAAATACAGCCTTGAGCATAGGTTTAGATAAGAGTGGGTATCAGGTAAACATTTTTCTTATTTCTCCACGAAAACATATGTTGTGGAAATAAAAAAAATATCAATACTTTTTGATTGGAAAAAGCATCTTATCAAGAGCTATGCAGTGCACTACCAGGCAGTCTGATTAGAGTCTTTGCTATAAGCTGATGATGCTTTGGATCCTAGGCTACCTACAAAAATGCCCTGCTAAGACTGAACAGTCTTCACAGATGCTCAGACTGGCGCTACTCTGGCTGCTCAGGTCTGTCTGTCCAAATACATTTAAATATGGTAAATATGGTTTCCCTAATTTTGGACAAACCAATATAGCATACACTGAACTTATATATCTTACCCTTGCAAAGTCTGTATAATTAACCCATCAAACAATAAATCCACAACAGGGAACTGGTAATTTTAAATTCAGCTCAAGTTTCTTCGGACATGAAAGTGAAAGGGCAAAATAGATATAAGGGCACCTCAGTGACAAGAAAAAACATTGGCAATTGATAAGTAATTTACCTCTATATCGCAGTCTCAGTAAGTTCTCACTGGAATTGTCTTACTAAGACAGTTTGAATGAGTATCTACAAGATATGCTCTGCTGCGAATATAAAGAAACCTGTTTATCTTCTAAATGTTCAAAGCTGTCTTTTTGTCTTTATCAAATCACTTAGTTTCTTGCACACCAAATAAGGAAATCTTGGATTTAGCCCTGGGATAGAAATTCTTATCCAACCCAGGTTATCCTACCCAGAGTATGATAAAAATCCAGAATTCTCAGATGTTTGATATGCACTGGTTGTAATGGATGTCACACCATTGTTAAGGTTTGCATCACTGAACGTAATGATGTCATTAAATGCCACGGTAATGTTGTCACAACATGGCGAACATCAGCAATCAAAGTGACATTATTATTAAAAAATCTTCTTTCAGAAATGAAAAGAGTGCAAGAAAAAGAATCTATCATGGTAGTGAGAGGTAGAGAGAAAAATCCGTCCCTCACGATCACAATTTGGCATTACTTGGCAAGCCTCATGATGCCAAACAGTGATCCCCAGGACAGATTTTTCTGTCTACCCCTCACGCCAATGACAACCTTATTTGTCATAAATGCTGTTTTATTTGTATGTTGGTGATTGCAACTTTACCATTGGGTCTTGTCATTGTTTATTCCTCATTTCTTCTTTCTTTGCCTCAAGAAAGCTATGCTTTGCAATTGTGGTTTTCCTGGGTAGCTTCAGTTTTTATACAGCCGAACTTCAATGGCTCGAACATCTTTGGGACCATAAAAAATTGTTCGAGACATGAGGTTTAATTATGGTGCCAAGTCAGGAAACAAATGGCAATAATTTCTTGGATTTTTTTAGATTTTCTACACAATAATTGTATGTTGAGTGTACTCATTAGAATTGCCTCGATGAGGTGATTCTAATGAGTACACACAACATACAATTTTACGATAAAATAAGAAAATTTCCCTAAATATTTGTTTTCTTGAGCTATTGGAAGAATTTTGTAGGGACTCAAAAATTAGTTCGAATTAGCCATGGTAAACGAGCCATCGGTGTTCGAGCTATCGAGGTTCGACTGTATTTATGATTTGGTTAGCAGAACTGCTGTATAACTGTCATATATGTGTTATGGTACTGACTTACTTCTTTGTTTGCCTTCTCTGAAGCCTACCAGAGGACCCACAGATTTTGGAAGAGATCTTAAAGAAAAACACATAAAAGAACAGATCGAGATTTTGAAAGAACAGCTAGCAGAACAAACTCAGCAAACAGAAGAATATGCCAATAAGCTTACAGAATCCCAGGACCGGGAAACAGAACTAAGGAAGTGTCAGGAGAAGGTAAGCAATACACAAATGCATCAAACAGAAGAATATGCCAATAAGCTTACAGAATCCCAGGACTGGGAAACAGAACTAAGGAAGTGTCAGGAGAAGGTAAGCAATACACAAATGCATCAAATAGAAGAATATGCCAATAAGCTTACAGAATCCCAGGACCGGGAAACAGAACTAAGGAAGTGTCAGGAGAAGGTAAGCAATACACAAATGCATCAAACAGAATCCCAGGACTGGAAAACAAAACTAAGGAAGTGTCAGGAAAAGGTCAGCTAATGTTGATAAATTAGATGTTTGAGTAAGTACAGAATGTCAGTAATTTAACCCATTGAAGACTTGAAACCCCTAAACAGGTAACTGGCAAACAGTGCAGACCAAGATCATATGCCACAGAATGTGGCATCTGAGCATGGTCTCAACTGTTAGCAAATAGATCAACCATTTTTCTGAAGGAATATCTACATCATATAGCCTGACATACCTAAAATCAAAAATGAACTCTTCCAATATATAGTGTGATCTTTAATGGGTCAAGGGGACTGGATACACTTGGTAGATTTTCTCCATTTATTACAAGGGAGACAACATTTTGGTAGATTTTCTCCATTTATTACAAGGGAGACAACATTTTAACTTTCTGTTTGCTTTCCTACAATGCTAATGTTTACAGTTTGTACCTGAATTTTCTTATTTGTTCCCATTTCCTGATATTTCTAACTAAATTGCCCCATCCTAAGGTCTTCGAAAGTTTTAATGTATGGATTTAGTTGAAACTTGGACAAATGTCAGAGACTGACCCAAAGTTCTAGATAGTGCAACCTCACCCCACTCAGTGACTTTGAGGTACCTGTCATGGACTTAGAAAAATTTTCAGGCAAGCCACCTTGTCCAATTACAGGTCTTGTTTATATAATTGCAAACTGTTCAGAGTTTCTCTTTAAAAATTTGACAGACAGACAGACAAACACTTTTATTTCTCTCAAGCCAAAAACATGACATATGAGTAGTAACATATTAAAAATACAGGTGGCAGATACTTTACACATACATAACACCAGATTTTTTCATTTGGTTAATATACTATTGATGCCATGTTGTGTACCTTAATGTACGCACAGAATGCAGGAAAATGTAAAACAGTATAAAATGTTAAGAAAACATGGTACATGTACGCTAAACTACCTAACTTATGAAGCAGTAACAGGGACAGGTCAATAGGAATAAGAAGAAGTAGACAAAGATGAAGGTGAAGAAAAAGGAAGAAGAAGAAAGATAAGACATATGGGAAATACAGAGCAGCGTAGTAATTGCAATAGTAGTAGTTGTAGTAGTAGTAATAGTAGTAGTAATAATTTTGGAAATGGCAGCAGTAGTAATATCACACGATATGTTGACCATCAAATAACAAACAAAGAACTTTCTTATATGGAAAAAGAAAATATAGAAAGGTAGTTTAAGAGATAGGATAACAAGAGAATAATACGAAGAAGAAGAAGAAATAATACGAAGAAGAATATGAGTAAAGTAACTAACTGAAATAAAATAAAGTACAGCATAAGATACATGTGTCTCTTGGGACAAAAACAGAATCGTGTGTAATGTTTACGATGCGTAAAGGTGATTCATTCACAAATCCAGTCACGTTTTGTATATCTTGTGGCAATTGTTCATTGATCACAGTTGTTTTGTCAATGTGAATTATTCAACACAGATGGATGGTTGTGGATGGATAAACTTTACAATTTGTAGTGTGCGGATATCAAATTAATTATAATCGTTCGGTTTACAAAGCAAGGTAAGATTTTTACAATCAAACACACATTCGTTGAGTCCTGACAAATCGTACTCCACTCAACAGCTCCAGTCACCATCTGAACGCACACAGAGGTTAATAAACAACACCATGAACGTCCGGCCGGGGACATCCGGGTCAGGCAGAATGGAATATATTTACCTGGGCTTCATGATCTATTTTGCGACGTAAAAGTTTCAGAACAGCATGAGCTTTATGTCTGTTGATTGGGTAGTGGTCTGGATATTACAAAGGTGCAGACCTGACTGCGTAGATGTGCAGGCTGATCCACACCTCTGTTGTTCACGTATGTGATATTCATGCTCATCCATCAATCAATCATGTATGAGATGAATATAAGTGTAGAATATATGTTGATATAAACATTTACATTTGTATGTCGGTCTTTGATACTGTTCTAGTCCATAGGTTTTAACCCATTTCAGCCTTGTAAGCTTGAAAGACACTGCCTAAAAGTGCAGACCCAGATCAGTCACCAAAATGCGGCGTCAGATCAGGGCCCATGCTGTTGAATTAGGACTACAATAAATAATGTCAATATAAAGAACCTGATGTCCATTCAATGATAATACTCTCGTCCAATGTATATGGACAGATAAGCCTGCTTGGCGTAAATGGGCTAATTCTTAATAGATGGAGTTTGTATCATTATGAAAACACTCCAATTCACTAAAACATAAATTTTACAGCTGTAAAAAAATTCAGAAAAAATGTTCTTTATTTTCCTTTGAGGTGGTTCTAACGAGTACCAACAATCCATTCCATAAAGCATAAATACGAACAAATAATGAGTTCCCCTGCAAATCCTACTTTTTTCCTATATAAAGTGGGATCTGCAGGGGCCCTCATCTCATAAATTAGACTATTCCTTGATTAACTCTTAGCTAAACTTAGTGTTTTATTCCATCCATTACAGGGGTTTAAATTCAAGAAAAAACACTCTAATTTGCAGATTTTAACTGCACAATACATTAACCTTTAGATAATGTGCTATTCTATTCTATATTTCACACTTTTCACAGAAAAAATGATAGTTCAGTCATCTTAAGGAGTCTTAATCCCAAAGGTCCCTTAGGCAGTTACCTGTATAAAGTAACTCTTCCCGCTTAAATGATCATGTGTCAGTTTCTTTTCTGTGGACAAGAAAGTAAACAAAGGATTTGTTTATCAGTGAAAGAATCCAGTATTTTATTTCTTTTTACCTGGTTAACTTTCTTAATCCTTCTCTTTCTTGTGTTCCTTTCTCATGCCTTTCACTAAAAATCTTATTCCTTCAATTAATTAAATTTCGATTTCTTGCTGTTGTTGATTGTTGAATTGCATCATACGTTATCACGACTCTCGTATTCATCGGCACAACGCTCGTGTTCGGTTCGGTAGTCGTGCATAATAACTCGAGTATTTAACTTGTTCTTTCTGTTCCAGGTTATTTATAATATAAATGCTAGTTTTCGTAAGCATTTACTTTTATAGGCCATTAAAAGATTAGTTGATAATAATTGGAGATAATATATAAGATCCGATATATATATCTATCTTCATATTGTCATTAATTGTTTTAATGGTTAGATTGACCCATTCACATTGTGTTTTATAGGTTTTAAATCTTATTGACACATTCTTAAACAACCAATTTCACTTTGGAACGACTATGTTTGATTACTCGGGAGTATTCATTTACTACTGCCAATAAGAGACTCTACATGGCTTTCGTAGACCTGGAGAATGCATTTCATCGAGTACCTCGGAAGGACATCTGGTGGGTGCTGAGAAAACTTGGTGTGGAGGAGTGGATTGTGTGCAGGGGATGTATGCAAATGCACGGAGTTGTGTCCGTGTTGGTGAGGGGTACAATGAAGAGTTTGAAGTGAAGGTTGGTGTTCACCAAGGATCAGTACTCAGCCCGCTGCTCTTCATCATTGTGCTTGAAGCCTTATCACGAGAGTTCCGCTCTGGGGTCCGCTGGGAGGACCTCTATGCCGATGACCTTGTTATCGTCACTGAATCGCTTGAGGAATGTGTCAGGAGGCTCTTGACTTGGAAAGAAGAAATGGAGAAGAAAGGACTGAGAGTAAATGCAGGAAAGACAAAGATCATGATCTGCGGTATGGGACTGGCCCTCCTGCAGAGTTCAGGCGAGTTTCCATGCGCTGTCTGTCGCACTGGAGTGGGTAGTAACAGCATCTTCTGCAAGGGCTGCAAGCACTGGGTGCACAAGAAATGCAGTGGGCTCAAGGGCTTGAAAAAGGACCCTGACTACAGATGTACACGGTGCCAGGGAACTGCACGCCCTTGGATGGCAGACCACAGAAGGAAGTCCAGGTCGGACCTGACAAGCTTGAGGTGGTAGCTTCCTTTTGCTACCTAGGAGACATGCTCTCAGCAGCAGGTGGCTGTGAACTTTCAACCACAACACGTGTGAAAACCGCCTGGAAGAAGTTCAAGGATCTGCTACCAGTCCTCTCTTCATGCCACCTCTCTTTCAAAACACGTGGCCGTGTGTACAGCTCTTGTGTGCGGAGCGCAATGCTCCATGCCAGCGAGACTTGGCCATTGACAAAGCCAAACCTCCAGCATCTGCAGTGAAATGACACGGCAATGATCAGACAGATCTGCAATGTCAGGCCGCAAGACATTGTCACCACCAGGTCCAATGAGCTACTTGTGCAGCTTGGCATTGAGGATCAGGACCTAATTCTGAAGGAGAGAAGACTCCGATGGTATGGACATGTGGAACGCTCCAATGGTGCAGTCAAGACAGCCTTTGACATACAGGTTGATGGAAAGCGTGGGCCTGGGAGGCCCAAAATGACATGGAAGCAGCTGACAGAGAGGGATTGCAGAGAGTGGAAGCTCTCGGCTATCAACCCTCATGATAGACATACCTGGAGATCTGGTGTGAGATCTGCCATACATGCAGCAAGCCAGCTATCTGGAAGGGGGCCCACTGATGTGGATGTTGCCCCTATACCTGCACGTTAATCAAAAATCCGATTATGATGATGATATGATTATGATATGATATGACTGCGCTTGTTAAGTCAAGCTATCGACAATCTTTCAGTTTATATAATGAATACTATCCTATGGTTCAGTTCAGGGAGAATACATCCGTTAAATTCCAATTACTGTCTTACCTCATGGATACAGTCATTTTCGATAAAGAACTCATTCTCAATCTTCAAACAGACAAATAATGAGTTTCTATTCTTTGCATCTCTGCTTGAAGATGAAATTACATCTATCTTCAACCAGTATGACATACAATTTTAATGAATAAGAACACTATACAATACATCTTCCACTCTTGTATTAAGAATCATCCGTAACATAACTGTGATGTAATCACTCTCCCGATCTACACATGTATCTTGAGAGTTCCCCTTTTCTTCCTGAAATCCGACACTAGTATAGAAAATCTTGATATTTCAGGAGGTATCAATTATTAAGAAATTTGTTTTAGACTATTTATATGTATAAGTCTGAATTATAATGGAGTGTGTATCATTATATAAAATCCTTGGAGTTATTTTACATCTAGTTCCTTTGGATAACCTTACTGTCATGATGAATGATTTATCCATAAAATGGAACATCTTATACATTATTAAATTATAAAATTATTCTCTACTTGAATAAATTAGTTACATCTAACGATTTATTTATAACAAGAATATTCTGTTATTATTTATATATATATATATATATATATATATATATATATATATATATATATATATATATATATATATATATATATATATATATATATATATATATATATATATATATATATTGATGATTCAATAATCTATTCTCACTATTCCAGATATGTTCCTGCAGAATAATAATTCTGTCTCTGAACCAATATGTTTAGTGTTATCAGAGGTACTAAAATCAGTATTATTTTGACTCAACATTTATACCATCACGAAAACATGCCTATATAATTTTGACCCCCTTAAACCCCACTTTTATACAGTAAAACTGGGGTTTAGAGGGGTATACATTATTTTTCTTTATTCTGCTCAAAACATAGATTGTGGGTACTCGTTAGAACTGCCTCATTATTCTGCTCAAAACATAGATTGTGGGTACTCGTTAGAACCGCCTCGATGAGGCAGTTCTAACGAGTACCCACAATCTATGTTTTGAGCAGAAATATGAAAAATATTAGAATTTTTTTTATCTGAAAATGCTCATTTTTTGGTGGTAAAATTTTCGGTATATTTGAGTAGGCATGTTTTCGTAATGTTATCAGTCATACTATATGAGTTGAAGCTGCATAATAAACTCCCCTATTCTCCTATTAGTAGAGAAGTTTAAGGCATTTATGGACTAAGCATTTCCTATATTATACTATCTCATAGAGGGAAGTTGTATCGTAATTACTTCCTTTTCTATCATAATCAATTATTAATATACTCGGAATTTGAATAATACTATTCATAAGAATGTCTGATGCCTGATTACACCCTTTATTCAGGGGTCCATGTCTGATGGTCAGAACATTCTGATTGGTCATTCATTGACAGATTTATGAGATTAATTTATGGCTTGGGTACAATGACCACAACTACTTGGCATTAGATCCATAGTATGTTATAATTAGACCTGGTAATAGAAATGATTCTAGCCAGTTCTTTCTAAGTTGATTAGAGCTCAATAGATATTGTAAGATCTTGAGCTAAATTAGAGGCTGTTTTACAGTACACTATGTTATCAGCCTTTCATATTATTTAAAATATTACGTCTGCCAAACTCTACGTGATGATGTTAGCACTCTTTGCCATTCTTATTTTGTCAAGGATACAAAACGTTTCCTAAATCTCCTTATGGCAGAAGCATTTTATTAAAATGGCTGAGGTGGTCATTCTTCATCCACAGAAGTAGGCAATCTCTGTCTAGTATCATACGTTAATACACTTACCCTAGCAATAGATCAAATTATCAATCATATATTTGCTATCATTGATGGATAAACTGTGTATGCAGTAAGGATTAGACCATTTACCCGAATTATTATTATTCCTGTTTACATTGAAACGAAAAAGGGAATAATTATAAAACCTTATGGTTAGTTAAGAATTATGGTCTGCTTATTGGAAACAGTCATATAGGTTCAATTAATCGGACTCTAATTAGATCATAATTATATAGTTTAGACTATTAACTAATTTGATAATCTTTACATGTCTAGGATTTATATGAAAATCTCGAGAAATGTAGGTTATCTATAGGAAGCTCGTCCAAGAAGACATTTCCTTATTCATAATGCACCTCTAAAGATAGACAGCTTTTTGTCTAGACATCTGTTTGACAAGTTTGGTTTCAAACATATTATCAAACAGTATTCTTGAGGTTGCAGTTGAAGTGCAATTTTGAGGTTATGTCTCAATGACTCATTAATTCTTTTTTGGGGTCAACTGTTGTTACCAAAAAAAGAAATGGGGGGTTGCAGTAATTAGGCCTCTGAGGCTTGAGAACCTCTAGAGTCTACTATTAACATATAAGGTATTAACACTTTAACACCTTTAAGAGATGATATTAGTGAATCTAGATCATTCTTACTATTACACATAGAAATAGAATGTATCTGATTCCTTAGAGTTGAGTTTCCTGAGTCTTAATCTGGAATAATAGGGACTCTGTGTATTATTTGTGTTAGAATATAGAATGTATCTGATTCTTTAACCCTTGTCCTGCTGAATAAATTAAGAGGCCACACCCATTTCTAATTTTCAGCCAATCAGATTACTCGATCAAGTTTGTTGATATAGATTCACATACTAAATGGCAAACAGTGTAGATCCAGATCAGTTGGCTTCTTCAGAAGCCAACTGATCTGGATCTACACTGTTTGCAAAGGCAGGGTATATCCGGGTTCAGCAGGACAAGGGTTAAGAGTTTACTGAGTCTCCTTAGAGTTTCCTGAGTCTTAATCTAGAAGTATAGGGACTCTGTATATTATTTGTGTTAGAATAGGAGAGCTTCTCCCTCCTAATCTTTAAATTCTAGCACATTATCTATAGGTTAATGTATTGTGAAGTTAAAATGAAGTTTTTAAAAGTAAAACATATTTTAACTAGCAATACTTAACCTATAGATAATTATCAATTAACATTAATCATATAATTATCATTATTCAATTAAATAAGGAAATATGGTACAATTTACACGAAGTAAGTAATTAATACAAGATCATTACAGTCATCAATAAAACTGAAGAGTAAAATATGAAACTTAGTCTGAACACTGGTCAGTATAATAAAAAATGATGATTAATATGAATTCACATTTTAAAATAATTAATAAATTGAAGTGTTTAATAGAAATTCTATAAAGGATGTCTAATCAAAAATTGATTACCTCATCAGAACAATAATTAAAGTATAATAAATCAATTGGTATGACTATTAAATTCGGCAAACTGTCAAACTGATTATCTAATTCTTGTTAACTTTCAGCTGTTTATTCAATGTAACATGGAGCAATTTAAAACTTTCAATTAAATTAATAACATAACATAACATAAATTTTATTTTGACTTGAGCATGGTACAGCTCATCGCCATACAAACACATTTACAATCTGCATGAAATAATACATACAAGAGAGTGTCTTATAAATAAACAAGTATGACAACCTATAAGTTAAAGCCCTGAAGCTTTATCACTGTCTAAAATCTATGGCAGAAAAACAAACATTCTAAAGAACAATCAACCAAAAAACAACAGCAGCAGTGGTAGTACTAGTAGTAGTAGAAGAAGTGGTAATATTAGTAGTATTAGTAGTAGAGGTAGTAGAGACAGTAGTAGTAGTTGTAGTAGTAGCAGTGGTAGTAGTAGTAGTTGTAGTAGTAGTGGTAGTAGTAGTCTTAGTAATAGTAGTAGTATGCTAGTGCAGTTGTTGGAAGAAGGAAGCAGCACTTTACTTCGCAGTAGTAATGGTAGTAGTAATTCAAACAGGAGTAACTTCTCACGCTCAGCGAGGTTTACCCATTCACAAAATTCCAGGTCAGACTTGCGCAAGAATCATGCAGCTGTAAATTCCGACAGCCAGTCACAACAAAAGGCAACGGCCTGTGAACAAAACTTGTCCAATCACCACTCCAGGTGTGATCTCGATTACCTTATGTGACCGTCTGACATGTCAAGCTGTGAATATTGTGAATGGGAATATTTATTGATAATAATTTATACTAGTTTAAGGATTCTCAACTTGCACGTGAATGAATCTAAACAATATAAAAAAAAGGTAAGGTAGTTACTTAATTATATCTGCATGTTAAATAGGTAATACAGAACAAACATTATATATACATATAGTAATAGTTGTAGTAGTAGTAGTGGGAGTAGTAGTAGTAGTATATGTGTATATACATACACATATACACACATATACACATACAGTACATGTGTATACATATCCACCAAACGCATCAGTTCCGAAACAAGGAACAAAGATTTGCACTCGAACCGCGATGACCCAGACCCGCATGATTACCAACACTGCAAAGTGGTCGGTGTCCCCGCCGCTCACAATGTGCTTGTATATTCCGAAACTGTAAGGCACTTCAAGAGAATATGTAGGCATCGACGGCCCAGTCCAGCTCCATCTGCTTAGTCTGTACGTGTACACTATAAGATGAATATGTAATATTACATAAGCCGAGAAAAAAAACAAAACAAAAAAAACCCCGGCAAAAACGACGCTTTAATTAGCGGAGACCCGGACCAACCTACAAGCATGCGCCAGTCCCTGCGCATTCCCGCAGACTGACCGTCATAATTGTGACAAACAAATATACTACATACAAGAGAGTACATTGTAAACATAAAAATACGACAAAGTATAAATTAAAGTCCTGAAGGTATATCAAGTAAGACAGCAGATGGACAGGTCTTCGGGCACAATGCGACAGCGAAGGACCAGATCAGTCTGCACATCAACATAGTCTGACCAGGCCCTTCACTCCCACTGTTTAAAGTTAATCCGAAGCACATTTCCATGTCATGGCTCGCCTTGAAGCTACTCAGATACTCATGTAGTATTAAGGATCTCAGTTCTTACCCACTGAGCCTTTATCAAATATATGGCCAGGCGGTTCATTATACCCCCGACATACGAAGTATGTGGGGGTATATAGTTTTTGCTTTTCCGTTCGTTTGTTCGTACGTTCGTTCGTACGTTCGTTTGTTTGTTCGTTCGTCTTTCCGTCACAGGGTCAAAGTTTTTGCGTTAAAGTTTATAAGACCTCATATTTTGAAGACCCTTTGATGGATTTCATTTATATTTGGCATGATGGTAGATATAAGTCTTAAGTTTTTATCAGCACTATCCCCATCCCTGGGGTGACTTGGGGTCAAGGTCACGGACTTCGAATTTTCATAAAAATGTCAGGGTCAAAGTTTTTGCGTTAAAGTTTATAAGACCTCATATTTTGAAGACCCTTTGATGGATTTCATTTATATTTGGCATGATGGTAGATATAGGTCTAAAGTTTTTATCAGCACTATCCCCACCCCTGGGGTGACCTTGGGGTCAAGGTCACGGACTTCGAATTTTCATAAAAATGTCAGGGTCAAAGTTTTTGCGTTAAAGTTTATAAGACCTCATATTTTGAAGACCCTTTGATGGATTTCATTTATATTTGGCATGATGGTAGATATAGGTCTAAAGTTTTTATCAGCACTATCCCCACCCTGGGGGTGACCTTGGGGTCAAGGTCACGGACTTAGAATTTTCATAAAAAAGTCAAAGTTTTTTGTGTTTAAGTTTATATAGCTATATCATCAAGACCCTTTAGAAATTTCATTTATATTTGACATGTTGCTAGATATCGGCCTAGAGTCTTACTCCGCATGATCCCCACTCAGGGTGTGACCGAGGTCAAGGTCACGAACTTAGAATTTTCATATAAAAGTAAAAAATTTTTGCGTTTAAGTTTATATAGCCATATCATCAAGACCTTTTGTTAAATTTCAGTATTCCCTAATTGAAAGGCCCAGCGGATATAGCTATCAGCAAGGAATCTGTTGGTCTGTCCATCCATCCGTTGAAGCATTATTCGTTCATACTTTATTTTTGTCTTAGGGTCAAAGTTTTTACGTTAAAGTTTATAAGACCTCATATTTTGAAGACCCTTTGATGGATTTCATTCATATTTGGCATGATGGTAGATATAGCTCTAAAGTTTTTATTGGGATCATCCCCACCCCCGGGGTGATCTTTGGGTCAAGGTCACAATCTTCCAATTTTCATAAAAATGTCAAAATTTTTGTGTTTAAGTTTATATAGCTATATCATCAAGACCCTTTGAGGAATTTCATTTATATTTGACATGTTGCTATATATTGGCCTAGAGTCTTACTCCGCATGATCCCCACCCCAGGTGTGACCGAGGTCAAGGTCACGAACTTAGAAGTTTCATTTAAAAGTAAAAGTTTTTGCTTTTAAGTTTATTTAGCCATATTATGAAGACCTTTTGTTAAATTTCATTATCCCCAAATTGAAAGGTTGAGTGGATATAGCTATCAGCAAGGAATCTGTTTGTCTGTCCATCCATCCGGTGAAGCATTATTCGTTCATACTTTATTTTTGTCTTAGGGTCAAAGTTTTTACGTTAAAGTTTATAAGATCTTATATTATGAAGAGCCTTTGATGGATTTAATTCATGTTTGGCCTGATGGTAGATATAGGGCTTAAGTTTTTATCAGCACCAACCCTATCCCGGGGAATAACATTGGGGTCAAGGTCACCGACTTAGAATTTTCATAAATAAGTCAAAATTTTTGTGTTTATGTTTATATAGCTATACCATCAAGACCCTTTGAGGAATTTCATTTATATTTTACATGTTGGTAGATATAGGTCTAGAGTTTTACTCAGCATCATCCTTATTCTGGGGTATGACCTTGAGGTCAAGGTGACAGACTTAGAAATTTCATATAAAAGTAAAAAAAAAAATTGCATCTAAGTTTATATAGCTATATTATGAAGACTCTTTTGTTGGTTTCATTAATATTAAGCATGATGGTATATATAGGTCTGAAGTTTTTCTCGGCACCATCCCCAAACTGGGGCATGGCTTTTAAGTCAAGGTCACAGACGTTTCATACAAATGTCATTTTTGCTTATATTATAAAGACTGATTTCACTGGTATATGGTAATAGTTATAGGGCTAAAGTTTTATTTAGCTCAATCGCTGCACCTGTACCTGACCTTTAAGGTCAAGGGCTTCATATTATGTGTGATTGAATTTTTTCAATGTTATAACATAAGCATACAAGTGCCATCTCCAGAGTCAAAGCTACATACTTTGTGCTCTTTAAAAAGTGGTGGTAGTGCTGGTCGGGGGTATACGTGCCCCACTGGGCACTTTGTCTAGTTTCCTTTGATTTTGTTGTGCACAATAAATTTATTAGCTAATACATGCTTGGTCTTGTATAAAAGTATTTGTGGATATATGTTTTTCTAAGGTCTTCATATACTGGGCAAGATAAGATAAAATGAAATTCGTCTTCTATCTCATCAGTGCATTGGAAGCATTTCCTTTCATTGCGTTCAATATTTGCATGTCGCCCCTTTTCTATAGCTAGCTGATGAGATGAAAGACGAATGTTTGCTATAGCATTTCTGTATTTACGGTTTTTCATTTTCAGTAAGTATGGAGAAATTTCGAAAGTTGATTTAATTTCTCTATAAAGTGTTAAAGAGGTATGTGACCGGAGGCCTTCACTCCATTCAGAGACATACAAATCTTTAAGTCTTGTCTTTAAAATAGATATGAATTTATCAGAGTTAACTGATGCTGGGAACATCCAGACATCAGGAAACCCTGTTCTTTCTAATATTTTTTTCACATATGATACCCAATTTGTTACATTCTGGTTTGCTTCAAGCTCGTTTCTTAACATATAATATATATTCCATAGTATACAATTATTGTTTTTAACGTGTATAATTTTCAACCAATATTTAATTATTCTTATCTGACGCCCAACAAATAAGGGAAGTCTTCCTAATTCTCCATATATAACAACATTGCTAGAAGACAGTTTTACATTTAAAAGCCATTTACAAAATTTTCTATGGACACATTCTTAATTATCTGCCCTTGCAAAACCCCAAACTTCACACCCATAGTTCAAAATCGGACCAACAAAAGAATCAAACAAACTTAGCATTATATCAATAGGAACTTCTTTTTCTTTGGTAATTGCCATTAATGAATTTATTGCCTTTAATGCTTTCCCTGCGAGTGTGTTTGTAGCCTTGACATAAGAGCCCCCGCTGGATAAAACTACCCCCAAATAGTTGAAATTATTCACAATTTCTATTTCATTGTTAACAAATGTCCAGGTTTCATTTTGACTGAGAACTCCCCCTTTTCTGAAAACCATAATTTTAGTTTTATCAATATTTACGGATAAATTCCACTTACCGCAGTATTGCTTCAAATTATTCAAAGATTCTTGCAATCCTTCAATGGTTTCTGAAAAAATTACAGCATCGTCCGCAAACATTAGGAGATATATTGATAACTGGTCCAGTGTTATCCCAGCATTTGCATCCACTTGCAGATACATCTCAATATCATTTAGAAATAATGAAAAAAGGATCAGGGAGAGTACTTCCCCTTGTAACAATCCGACATCACATTTGAAAAAGTCGGACAGGGTACCAAAATGTTTAACACAAGATTTAGCCTGATTATACATTGATCATATAATGCTTAGTATTTTTCCATCGATACCACTTTTCAAAAGTTTAAGCCACAGACCATCTCTGTATACCGAATCGAAAGCTCGTCGCAAGTCTACAAATACACAATACAGTTTTTTTTTATCCCTTATTTTTTTATTAATCAATGACTGCAAAATAAAAATTGCATCAACAGTACTGTGGTCGGGTTTAAACTAATGAATAGATGATATTTTGGTATTTTCAAAAGATGAATAAGTTAAATATGTATTCTGCCCTCTGTTGAATAACAGCCGTGAGAGAGAGAGAAACTGGATTTTGTTCAAGAATGAAAAATGGGGGAGAGGGATTTGTCCAGGTATGCAAAAGGTGAGGGCATTACAAAACATGCCTATTCAAATAAACTAAAAATTATACCACCAAAAAAAAGAGAAAATTTTCAGATAAAATAAAATCTGATATTTTTCATATTTCTGCTCAAAACATAGATTGTGGGCACTCGTTAGAACTGCCTCGATGAGGCAGTTCTAACAAGTATCCACACAATCTATTTTTTGAGCAGAAATAAGAAAAATAATGTATACCCTTGTAAACCCCAGTTTTATTACATAAAAGAGGGGTTTAAGGGGGTCAAAATTATATAGGCGTGTTTTCGTGATGGGGATTTTGACCTACTTTACAAACTGATGAGGTGTAAAACACTTGAACATAACTTCTTACTGTTTTCATACACATATTTGAACTTTCTGAATCAGTAGCTTTGCAGTTTGGTCTAGTTCTTTGCTGTTTGTTTGTAGGAACATGTCTTTTTATTGCAGCTTTGCTAATTTATTTATTTATTTTTGTACCCTGTCACACGATAGTGGCAGGGTATTATGGTTTCATGTTAGACATTGGTGTGTCCGTCTGTCCATCAGTCGTATGTCCGTCCATTTTTTGTTTCCGGATGATAACTTGAGTAAACATGGATGGATTTTCACCAAACATGGTATGTGCATTGATATTGTGGAGATCTGGTCTGGGATTGCTAATTGGCAAATTTTGTCAATTTTTTTATGGAGTTATCTGTCCACGACATGATAATGGCGGGGTATTATAGTTTAACATTTTTATTTTTTATATGCCCTGCAAACTGTGTTTGTGAGAGGGTATACTGTTTTCATCTTGTCTGTCTGTATGGCTTTCTATTAGGTTTTGGTTTTTGAGCAGGGGGTCTCTAATGAGCACTGCTTATTGAAATTTTTTGTTTTTTTTCAGCTAAGGAAGGAGTTACGTAAAGCAAACAAAGAGACAGAGATACTTGAACGAGACATGGCACAGCTGGAGAAGAAGAACAACATCTATTTAGAAATAATCAGACAGAAGTGTGAAGATTTAGTAGCGGTATTAAAGTAGTTTGTCTTGAGAAATTATTACACACACACATGCCTGTCCACCTGCCTCCACACATGCACACACACATGCACACACAGGCACAGGCCACACATCCTGGCTGATCTGAATAAGATTTATGATCTCAAAGCAATTATTTGTTACAGATTTTTATTTTACATGTGATCTTTTGCAATCTAGCGTAAAACTCACCTCTCTATACGACCTCCCGCTAAAGAAGCGGAATCTCCCGCCAAGAAAAAAATCCTGTGTTGAATTTTCCCTGACCTACCATTTCAAGGTTTACCGTTATGATAATCCAATACTGAGGTATTTTTACATCAATTATTTGGATAAATCGGTCATTTTAAGAGGATAATTAGCACAGATAAGTGGCTATCAACAACAGTTACTGTCTTTGTCTTTGATAAGCATAAGCAGCAAGGTACTTTTGTTGGTGAGGTTGGGCTGTCACACTTCAGAGTCCATTAAACTAATTGGCGGCTTTTATAATCCCCTTGAAATTAACTGGTGTTACTAGAAATTTGAACCATGAAAAAAAAATGGATCTTATTTTGTTCATACAAAATACTCACCACCCAACTGGCTGCGCAGGCTACTCAGAATAATAAAACTGCTAAATATTGTATATAAAGAATGTCAGGCCTTGTAAGTCTGCACAATAATTAAAATAGACCCTTATCGGACCGCGCAGATGCACACACAAATCTGGATCTGCCCTTTTTGCTTTTATATTACTTGTCGGAACAGTTACTGTAAGCGTGTTAATATGACTGCATGGGATTAATTAACAGGTAGACTCGTGAATCGCAGAAAGTAACTTAGGCTACTTCTTGGGCAAGATACAATGACCTAGACCAGCCAGCGCTTAAAATGTTTGAAAAGGCGCTCTGTTTCTGGGCTCTGCAAACTCTGTCAAGCAAACTGCATAAATCCTGATCAGAATAAGCAGATGTGACACCCTGTCCTATTTTTAGCTTTTTTTTTTTTTTTTTTTTTTTTTAGAATTGATAAGATTCCTTTTTTTGGTTTAAAAATTTAATGACCACCTGCACAATTTTCTGGAATAGCAAAAAGGAAAATTGTATCTTATAACCTGTGCGAAATACTTCTTGGGCAAGATAGATGACCTAGACCAGCCTGCGCATTAAATGTTTGAAAAGGCGCTAATTTTCTAGGCCCTGAAAAGTTGCAAACTCTGTCAGGCAAACTGCGTAAGTCCTGATCAGAATAAGCGGATGTGACACCCTGCCCTAATTTAGGTCACCATGGTGAGCTATTGTGGTCAGTCAATATCTGTCGTCTGTCGTGCCTCGTACGACGTCAACAATTGTTTTAAAAGCCTACTCCTCCTACACCCCTGGGCCACTTGACTCGATACTTGGTAGGAAGCATTGGGGTGACTTGTAGATTAAAAATAGCTAAAATCGTGCCGATGGGAAATCCAAGATGGCCGCCATGGCCGCCATCTTGATAATCAATTTTTTGCTTCTTCTCCTGAACCGAAAAGCCAATCGACTCCAAACTTGCTAGGAAGCATTGGGGTGACTTGTAGATCAAAAATAGCTAAAATTGTGCGGATCGGAAATCCAAGATGGCCGCCATGGCTGCCATCTTGAAAATCTATTTTTCGCTTCTTCTCCTGAACCGAAAGGCCAATTGACTCCAAACTTGCTAGGAAGCATCAGGGTGACTTGTAGATCAAAAATAGCTAAAATCGTGCCGATCGGAAATCAAAGATTGCCGCCATGGCAGCCATCTTCAAAATCTATTTTTAGCTCACCTGAGCAAAAGCTCAGGGTGAGCTATTGTCATCACCCTGTCTGTCGTCGTCCGTCGTCCATCGTTCGTCGTTCGTCGTCAACAATTAGTTTGTTAACACTCTAGAGGTCACAGTTTTGACCCAATCTTGATGAAACTTGGTCAGAATGTTTGCCTCTATGAAATCTAGGTCAAGTTCGATACTGGGTTACTTGGGGTCAAAAACTAGGTCACCAGGTCAAATCAAAGGAAAAAATTGTTAACACTCTACAGGTCATAGTTTTGACCCAGTCTTGATGACACTTGCTCAAAATGTTTGCCTCTATTAAATCTAGGTCAAGTTTGAAACTGGGTTACTTGGGGTCAAAAACTAGGTCACCAGGCCAGATCAGCAGAAAACCTTGTTAACACTCTAGCAGTCACATTTTTGAAGCAATCATCATGAATCTTGCTCAATATATTTGTCTTGATGATTTCTAGGTCAAATTTGAAACTGGGTCACCTGGGGTCAAAAACTAGGTCACCTGGCCAGATCAGCAGAAAACCTTGTTAACACTCTAGCAGTCACATTTTTTAAGCAATCATCATGAATCATGCTCAGTATGTTTGTCTTGATGATTTCTAGGTCATGTTCGAAACTGGGTCACTTGGGGTCAAAAACTAGGTCACCGGGCCAGATCAGCAGAAAACCTTGTTAACACTCTAGCGGTCACATTTTTGAAGCAATCATCATGAATCTTGCTCATTATGTTTGTCTTGATGAATTCTAGGTCAAGTTCGAAACTGGGTCACCTGGGGTCAAAAACTAGGTCACCTGGCCAGATCAGCAGAAAACCTTGTTAACACTCTAGTGGTCACATTTTTGAAGCAATCATCATGAATCTTGCTCATTATGTTTGTTTTGATGAATTCTAGGTCAAGTTCGAAACTGGGTCACCTGGGGTCAAAAACTAGGTCACCTGGCCAAATCAGCAGAAAACCTTGTTAACACTCTAGCGGTCACATTTTTCAAGCAATCATCATGAATCTTGCTCAGTATGTTTGTCTTGATGATTTTTAGGTCAAGTTCGAAACTGGGTCACTTGGGGTCAAAAACTAGGTCACCTGGCCAGATTGCAGAAAACCTTGTTAACACTCTAGCGGTCACATTTTTGAAGCAATCATCATGAATCTTGCTCAAAATGTTTGTCTTGATGATTTATAGGTCGAGTTTGAAACTGGGTCACTTGGAGTCAAAAACTAGGTTACCGGGCCAAATCAGCAGAAAACCTTGTTAACGCTCTAGCGGTCACATTTTTGAAGCAATAATCATGAATCTTGCTCAAAATGCTTGTCTTGATGATTTCTATGTCAGGTTCGAAACTGGGTCACATGGTGTCAAAAACTAGGTCACCAGGCCAAACCAGCAGAAAACCTTGTTAACACTCTAGCGGTCACATTTTTGAAGCAATTATCATGAATCTTGCTCAAAATGTTTGTCTTGATGAGTTCTAGGATATGTTTGAAACTGGATCACTTGGGGTCAAAAACTAGGTCACCTGGCCAAGTCAGCAGAAAACCTTATTAACACTCTAGCAGTCACATTTTTGAAACAATCATCATGAATCTGGCTCAAAATGTTTGTCTTGATGATTTCTAGGTCAAATTCAAAACTGGAACACCTGGGGTCAAAAACTAGGTCACCTGGCCAAATCAGCATAAAATCTCGTTATCACTCTAGCGGTCACATTTTTCAAGCAATTGTCATGAATCTTGCACAAAATGTTTGTCTTGATGAGTTCTAGGTCAAGTTCGAAACTGGGTCACTTGGTATCAAAAACTAGGTCACCGGGCCAAATCAGCAGAAAACTTTGTTATAATCATTTTGAACTTTGATCAGAATGTTTGCCTTGATCAGTTCTAGATCAGGCTCTCAAAGTGCTATGTTGCTCAGGTGAGCGTTACAGGGCCATCATGGCCCTCTTGTTTGCTTCTTCTCCTAAATCCAAAAGCCAATTGACTTCAAACATGGTAGGAAGCATTGGGGTGACTTATAGATCAAAAATAGCTAAAATCATTCCAATCGGAAATCCAAGATGGCTGCCATGACAGCCATCTTGAAAATCTATTTTTTGCTTCTTCTTCTGAACCGAAAGGCCAATTGACTCCAAACTTGCTTAGAAGCATCGGGGTGACTTGTTTAAGCAATCATCATGAATCTTGCTCAAAATGTTTGTCTTGATGATTTCGAAACTGGGTCACCTGGGGTCAAAAACTAGGTCACCTGGCCAAATCAGCGGACAACCTTGTTATCACTCTAGCGGTCACATTTTTCAAGCAGTCATCTTGAATCTTGCTCAAAATGTTTGTCTTGATGATTTTTAGATCAAGTTCGAAACTGGGTCACTTGGGGTCAAAAACTAGGTCACCTGGCCAAATCAGCTAAAACCTTTTTAACACTCTAGTGCTCACATTTTTGAAGCAGTCATCATGAATCTTGCTTAAAATGTTTTGTCTTGATGAGTTCTAGGTCATGTTTGAAACTGGGTCACTTGGGGTCAAAAACTAGGTCACCGGGCCAAATCAGCAGAAAACCTTGTTAACACTCTAGCGGTCACATTTTTGAAGCAATTATCATGAATCTTGCTCAAAATGTTTGTCTTGATGAGTTCTAGGATATGTTTGAAACTGGATCACTTGGGGTCAAAAACTAGGTCACCTGGCCAAGTCAGCAGAAAACCTTATTAACACTCTAGCAGTCACATTTTTGAAACAATCATCATGAATCTGGCTCAAAATGTTTGTCTTGATGATTTCTAGGTCAAATTCAAAACTGGAGCACCTGGGGTCAAAAACTAGGTCACCTGGCCAAATCAGCATAAAATCTTGTTATCACTCTAGCGGTAACATTTTTCAAGCAATTGTCATGAATCTTGCACAAAATGTTTGTCTTGATGAGTTCTAGGTCAAGTTCGAAACTGGGTCACTTGGTATCAAAAACTAGGTCACCGGGCCAAATCAGCAGAAAACTTTGTTATAATCATTTTGAACTTTGATCAGAATGTTTGCCTTGATCAGTTCTAGATCAGGCTCTCAAAGTGCTATGTTGCTCAGGTGAGCGTTACAGGGCCATAATGGCCCTCTTGTTTGCTTCTTCTCCTAAATCCAAAAGCCAATTGACTTCAAACATGGTAGGAAGCATTGGGGTGACTTATAGATCAAAAATAGCTAAAATCATTCCAATTGGAAATCCAAGATGGCTGCCATGACAGCCATCTTGAAAATCTATTTTTTGCTTCTTCTTCTGAACCGAAAGGCCAATTGACTCCAAACTTGCTTGGAAGCATCGGGGTGACTTGTTTAAGCAATCATCATGAATCTTGCTCAAAATGTTTGTCTTGATGATTTCGAAACTGGGTCACCTGGGGTCAAAAACTAGGTCACCTGGCCAAATCAGCGGAAAACCTTGTTATCACTCTAGCGGTCACATTTTTCAAGCAGTCATCTTGAATCTTGCTCAAAATGTTTGTCTTGATGATTTTTAGATCAAGTTCGAAACTGGGTCACTTGGGGTCAAAAACTAGGTCACCTGGCCAAATCAGCTAAAACCTTTTTAACACTCTAGTGCTCACATTTTTGAAGCAGTCATCATGAATCTTGCTTAAAATGTTTTGTCTTGATGAGTTCTAGGTCATGTTTGAAACTGGGTCACTTGGGGTCAAAAACTAGGTCACCGGGCCAAATCAGCAGAAAACTTTGTTAACACTCTAGCGGTCACATTTTTTAAGCAATCATCATGAATCTTGCTCAAAATGTTTGTCTTGATGATTTTTAGGTCAAGTTCGAAATTGGGTCACCTTGGATCAAAAACCAGGTCACCTGGCCAAATCAGCGGAAAACCTTGTTAACACTCTAGTGGTCACATTTTTCAAGCAATCAACATGAATCTTGCTCAAAATGTTTGTCTTGATGATTTCTACGTCAAGTTTGAAACTGGGTCACACAGGGTCAAAAACTAGGTTACCAGGCTGAATTTGCAGAAAACTGTTAACACTCCAGAGGTCACATTTTTTAAATAATCATCATAAATATTGCTGAAAATGTTCCTCTTGATGATTTCTAGGTCTAGTTTAAAACTGGGTCACTTGATATCAGAAACTAGGTCACCTGGCCAAATCAAAGGAAAGCTTTGTTGATGCTCTAGAGGTCACATTTTTGAAGTGATCATCATGAATCTTGCTCAAAATGTTTGTCTTGATGATTTCAAGGTGATGTATATTTTTCTATCCAGTGACTTTCTTAAGTTTTTCCATTTAGGTCAGTTTCTCAGTAATTATTGGTCCTACAGAGTGATATTTGATACTTGTGCAGTGTTTGTGTTTAGGTCAGTTTCTCAGTAACTATTGCTCCTACAGCCAGTGATACTTAGTACATACATACATCATAGCATGGCCTCTTGAGTGCAGTCATCCATATTTGACCTTGACCTTTATTTCACAGTCCATTAGACATGCTACATTGAATTTTGATCAGAATGTTTGCCTTGATCAGTTCTAGATCAGGTTCTCAAAGTGCTATGATGCTCAGGTGAGTGTTACAGGGCCATCATGGCCCTCTTGTTTTTTTTCTTTTTTATTTCTTTTTTAGAATTGGTAAGATTCCTTTTTTTGGTTTAAGTATTTAATGACCACCTGCACAATTATTCGGGATAACAACAAGGAAAATTGTACCTTATAACCTGTGCGAAAAACAGAGACCTAGATCAGCCTGCAGTAAAAAAAAAAATGGAATTCCGTTTTGTTTTTGGGCTCTTCGGAATCAATTTTACAAATTACGTAGATCCTCAATTGACTGCGAGGATGCATCAGCCCGGGTGCGCCTGTCAGTGTTTTGGTCAGTGGCATAAGCGGCAAGGTACTTTTGTTGGTGAAGTAAATGTTGTCCTCTCAGGCCGTTAGAGTTGTCTCCCACATATAAAAAATAGCAAAGCTGCAGCAAAGACAGATAAACAGTAGCCAGGAGCTGCAAAAAGTATATCAATTTGAAAGGATGAATATCATATATGGTTATAGCCTTTCAACAGTATTTCAGTCATACTTGGACAATTGATCAAGACAATGAAAGGATGAACATGGTTCATAATAGGGTGAATATTTTATATGGTTATAGCCTTTCAACAGTATTTCAATCATACATGGACAATTGATCAAGATGTTGAAAGGATGAACATGGTTCATAAAAGGGTAACTATTATATAATTATGGTTATAGCCTTTCAACAGTATTTCAGTCATATGTGGACAATTGAAGGGTGAACATGTTATACAAAAGAAACCTAACTTTATTCGGTGACCGTAGTCACCATACATTGACAATTAAAACATTTTATAGTGATCTACAGTATGACAAAAACAGATCTTGTTACTAAAACTGAGTATTTTGGGCTGCGAAAAAATCTCCCTCTTTTAGACCAGGATCTACCTCCTAAAATTGCAGATCTCCCACTTTGCATCCCAGAAAATATCACATGTATGGATTTTTGGCCCATATTAGTGTTGTTCTTTGTTATTATAGCTCTGACATATAAACTGACATTTGCATTAAGTTACAGTGGAATCTTCACTAATTGTCATCTCTGATGAGCTGTCACCTGTTAATGGCCATTGTTATTTTGTTATCCCCCCACCCCCGCATCCCCCTCCCCAAACACACACAAGGTATTTTCTATACATGTATATTTAACCTCTGATAACCAGTCATCTCCCTCCTCCGATGAGTGGCCGTAATATTCTGATTTTAGGGCCAAATTCCCTCCGTGAAACAGTCAAAATGAAATTCAGAGACATGGAAATCAAAAGTAGGAAAACAAAAATTCTTGTATCAAAAAGAAAAAAGAAAAGAGAGAAAAACATTTTTATGTATTGAAAAAAATACTATATTAATTTAATTATTTTAGTATCTACCTTTTTCAAAAAAAAAAAAAAAAAAAAATATGTAAACAGCCAAATTATTTGTTTGTTACACATTCTTAATTTCTGTTTTTCAAGTACCACTCGACATTGACCTTCAAAGGTCTGTGCGTGATCAACCGGTGTCAATTACCAGTGTTTATCGAACAATTAAAGACTGATTAATTAATTAAAGGACTATTGATGATTGACTGTTGATGTTTATGCCTACAGGTAATTGGGATGGTCAAATCTGCGAATTGTTCAAAATGATTGACACCTGTGTCTTTCGATTAAATAAGCAACTCTGCTTTCATTTTCACTATTCCTATTCATTTGACTCGCCCGTAAACACAGCTTCGAAAAGGCATAAAGTGCTGACTCTAGACAAATATGTTAAAGCAATTAAGCTGGTAAAATCGAGTTTGGCGTGGGTTGTACATAAATTCAAGAAACGTTGAGACATGACAAACAGTGTAGACCCTGATCAGATGCCGCATTCTGTGGTGTCTAATCTGGGTCTACACTGTTTGCAAAGGCCTATCTGTTCCAATACTTAGTGTTATTTTGGTATCGTATTTAGCATGCTTCTGAATACCTCTTTGGCAAACAGTGAGTTTTATGCCCCCAACTTCAAAGAAGTTGGAGGGGCATATTGCTTCTGGGTTGTTCGTCCGTCCGTCCGTCTGTCCTTCCGTCCGTCCGTCCGTCCGTTCGTCACGCTTTTTGATGCATAGCATAACTTTAAAACCGTGAATGCTACTGTTTTGAAATTTCATATATGGATTCCTCATGAAAAAATAGCTGACACGTATTTTTTTTCTTGACAGGATTATGCCCCTTTTCTGAGTTATGGCCCTTTGAAAAAATATGGATGCAATCTTGTCAGCAAAATATCTCAAAAACTATTAAAGCTAGAGCCTTGAAACTTGATGAATAGACTGGTAGTGATGAGTAGACAACCTGATTAACTTTTGAAGAAATTTTGAAAAATACTTCTTGAGTTATGGCCCTTTGTAATTTTGGGCAATTTTACCTTGTCAGCAAAATATCTCAAAAACTGTTAGAGCTAGAGCCTTGAAACTTAGTAAATGGATTTGTAGTGATGAGTAGATGACCTGATTAACTTTTGAAGAAATTCTGAAAAATACTTCATGAGTTATGGCCCTTTGTAATTTTGGGCATTTTTATCTTGTCAGCAAAATATCTCAAAAACCGTTGGAGCTAGAGCCTTGAAACTTAATGAATAGACTGGTAGTGATGAGTAGACAACCTGATTAACTTTTGAAGAAATTTTGAAAAATGCCTTTTGAGTTATGGCCCTTTGTAATTTTGGGCATTTTTACCTTGTCAGCAAAATATCTCAAAGACTGTTAGAGCTTGAGCCTTGAAACTTAGTAAATGGATTTGTAGTGATGTGTAGATGACCTGATTAACTTTTGAAGAAATTCTGAAAAACACTATATGAGTTATGGCCCTTTGTAATTTAGGGCATTTTTAACTTGTCAGCAAAATATCTCAAAAACTATTGAAGCTAGAGCCTTGAAACTTGATGAATAGACTGGTAGTGATGAGTAGACAACCTGATAAACTTTTGAAGAAATTTTGAAATATACTTCTTGAGTTATGCCCCTTTGTAATTTTAGGCATTTTTATCTTGTCAGCAAAATATCTCAAAAACTGTTAGAGCTAGAGCCTTGAAACTTAGTAAATGGATTTGTAGTGATGAGTAGATGACCTGATTAATGTTTGAAGAAATTCTGAAAAATACTTCATGAGTTATGGCCCTTTGTAATTTTGGGCAATTTTACCTTGTCAGCAAAATATCTCAAAAACTGTTGGAACTACAGCCTTGACACTTGATGAATAGACTGGTAGTGATGAGTAGACAACCTGATTAACTTTTGAAGAAATTTTGAAATATACTTCTTGAGTTATGCCCCTTTGTTATTTTGGGCATTTTTATCTTGTCAGCAAAATATCTTAGAGCTAGAGACTTGAAACTTGGTGAATTGATTGGTAATGATGAGTAGATGACCTGATTAATTTTTTTGTAAATTCTGAAAAATATTTCATAAGTAATGGCCCTTTGTAAATTTGGGCATATTTCCCTTGTGAACAAAATATCTCAAAAACTATTGAAGCTGGAGCCTTGAAACTTGATGAATAGATTGGTAGCGATGAGTAGATGACCTGATTATGCCCCCAGTTTCGAATGAAATTGATGGGGCATATTATTTTGCCTTCATTTGTCCATCCGACTGTTTGTCCGTTCATCAAGCTTTTTTTGTGCATGCCATATCTTAAGAACCCTGCACGCTAGGGTTTTGAAATTTTATATTTGGGTTCCCAATGAAAAAATAGCCGACCCGTATTTTGTTTCTTGTCTAGCATGTTTATTTAAAGTTGTGCCCCTTTGAAAAAAATCAGAATTAAATCTTGTGAGCAAGATATCTTGAAAAGTATTTAAGCTGGGTTCTTGAAATTCGATACAGTGAGTGGGAATGATGTGTACATTACCCGATTATATTTTGAGAGAATTCCATGAAAATATTGATAAAGTTACGGCCCTTTGCAGTTCTGCTCATTTTGACGTTGTCAGCAAGATTTCTCGAAAAGCACTTAAGCTAGGGTCTTGAAATATTATATGCTGATTGGGGATGATGTGGAGATTACCTGGTTTATTTTTTTTTAGGGAATTCCATGAAAAATTGATGTAGTTATGGCCCTTTGTAGTTCTAGGCATTTTGACTTTTTCAGCAAGATATCTCAAAAAGTATTTAAGCTAGAGCCATGATATTTGGTATACTGATTGGGATTGAGGAGGAGATCACCTGAATAAATTTTGAACCAATTAAATGAAATGTTGGAGTTATGGCCCTTCGCAATTTCGGGCCATTTAATGTCGTTGCTTTATTGTGTATAGCATAAGTTTAGAACCATGTATGCTAATGTTTTGAAATTTCATGTTTTGATTCCTCATGAAAAAATAGGTGATCCATATTTTTTTCTTATCCCAATCATCTATTTTAGAGTTATTTCCCTTTGATAAAATAACATTGAAATCATATATTTGTACTGTTGTTACCGTCATGGCTAAGCAGTGTTGGAGTCAAACAGTGTTAGAGTCAGGCAGTTGGGGGCATAGTGTTTTACAAACACCAGCTCTAGTTATCCTAAAAATTGATCAGACTAAACAATATGTAATTGTTATTTTGGACAATTTTGAAATTGACAATAAATAAGTGAATATAGATAGATACCACTATGCTGAAGGAGCTATCATAATCATATGAAAAAACTTAAAAATCTTCTTGTCTGAAAGTGCCTTTGATATTTGGTATCATTTGATATTTGGTATGTAGCATTACCTAGAGGTCGTCTGACAAGAGTGTTCGGCTTATGCCCCTGGAGTGAAAAGAGTCCCCACCCAGAGGGCAGGTGGAGTCACTTGTTTTACATAGAGCAAAACGCCATTGCCAATGATTAGGCCTAGGACTATCAAACTAATAGGGAGATTGGACCTGAAGAATATATGACCTTTAATTCAAAGGTCAAGTTCACAGTGACCTTTAGTACCAAAAAAGCTTACAATTCTGCAATGCTTATGGTTAGGACCCTCAAACTTAGTAGAGATGTTGGTCCTCACCAGTAGATGATCCTGAGGGCAAATGTCAAGGTCACCAGGACCTTTAGTACTAAAAAGCTTGATAACATGGCAATGCTTGGGGCTAGGACCCGCAAACTTAGAAGGGATGTTGGTCCTTACCAGTAGATGACACAGAGGGCAAAGGTAATGGACAAGGTCACCATGACCTTTAGTACTAAAAAAGCTAATTTCTGCAGTGCTTGAGTGAACTTAGATGGGATGTTGGTCTTGACCAGTGGATGACCCTAATGGCAAAGGTCAAGTTCACAGTGACCTCTAGTACAAAACAAGCTTATATAACTCAGCAATACTTGGGGCTAGGACCCTCAAACATAGTAGGAATGTTTCTCTTGACCAGACAATGACCCTGTGGGCAAAGATCATGGTCAAGATCGCCATAACCTTTAGAACCGCATCTCTGTTAGCAATATGATTCAGGTGAGCAACATAGGGCGATCATGCCCCTCTTGTTTTTAGTGATTCATAGCTCTAATTAAGTTTATAATAGGAGAAAAAAAATCACCAAAACATACCCTATGGGTACTCACTGGAATTGCTTCAACAAGGCAGTTCAAATGAATATCCACAAGAATATATACATTGTATTTTGGTGCAAATCAGTCAGTCAGCCTACAAAATTTTGTGATCACAGCCATTTTGAATTTTGTCTCCACTTTGAATTTTATTTTTATCCATTCTCCGTCTGTTTACAAGCTAAGCATGATTCGTTTTGTGCGTTAGGTACACTTTGAAGTAGTTTTTTAGATAAAACATAGACTTTATGCTCTTTTCACGTGATAATCTTTAAAAACTTCGACACAGGTAAGCGAACGATAGTATATTGTCGCTATACCTGTCATCAGCATACACTAGTTTTTGGTTTTCTGAAAACATGGCCCGCGCCCATCGGGGCCCACGAAATAGATGGGCTGCCTAAAGCCTCCATGGCAGAGCTGTAGTAACTAAGCAGGACCGGAATTCATGTGATCGGGTCGGGTAAAAGTCTCATAAATTTGGAGGCAATGTCTCTGAAGTAGACTACTGAAATATTGTTGACTTGGATGTTATATCGCAATTCATGCAGTGTATTCAGAAGTCAAGGGTGGTCTGAAATCAAATTCAGTTAGATCTGGAGCATGTGATGCTAATTTGGACACACGGATTTAGGTAGCACCTATTAAATTCATATTAATATTTTACTTTGTTACAACATTGCATTTACCTAAGTATTCAGACAGACAGTGTAGGCCCAGGTTAGATATCACATCTGAGCAGGGTCTACAGTGTTTGCCCATCATCCAACAGGGTCTACACTTTTTGCCCATCATCCAACAGTTTTTAACACATCAAAAGGGAGTATAAAACTGGACCTATGAATTTTGGGACAAGTATGGTAAGGAATTAAGGTGTCTGAATTCTAAAAGAAAATTTGTTATTCAGTTATAATTCTATGCCATTCCAAGGACCCAGTCACAGGAACTGCTGGTGTTTGTGCATCCTGATAAGGATATTTGCCATTTTGTGATATTATGAAGTTGTGTGATCCTGTTGCAGATAGAAGACCAGAAACGTCATGCCGAGGACAGAATCAGAGAGATTGGGAAAGAGAAAGATACTCTGTTTGAGAAGGTACATAGACTGGAGCAAGAGCTACATCAATCTCAGAGTGAATTGGAGAGGTTGAAATTGAGGCTGTCACGATCAAGCCAAGAAATGGTAGGTTGTGTAAGAAATATGGTATGGTGATTGTCCTAAAATTTTGTTATTTTAGTTTTGCCTGTATGAAAGTACAGAAAGAGCTGTAATTGCAGACTCTCTGTCATCAGCATCTCCTTCTGCTTTTATGTCCACTTCATTCTCAGTGTTAAAGTATTAGTTGAAGTTTTTAGAGATTCATGTATCCTTAAACAATGAATTTGATTTTCTTGGTACTTGGACTGTGTAGATACTAGTCTAAAGTTTTACACAGTATCCCCCTGTCCCACTCCCCACTCAGTTACCTTGAGGTCAAGATCACATGCTTAGAAATGTAGTAAGTTTCTTGTTTTCTCAACTTTCTATGTCTCTGAGTGACTGGACTGTTGTTATATATCAGTCGAAAGTTTTAGCATGTACAAGCCCTACCCTTTAATGACCTTGAGGTCATGGTCATGGGCTTAGAAATTTTCAGTTAACTTTTTTTTGATTGTTTTTTCTTGGTTATTTTTTAGCTCACCTAAGCTCTGCTCAGGATGAGCTATAGTGATTACTTTTTGTCCGTTGTTCGTCCATCTGTCCGTGCCTCTGTCTGTCCATCCGTCCATCCATTAACTCTTTCAAACAACAACTCCTCCAAAGCCATTGATGTGATTTGCCCCTAATTTTGTAAGAATGTTGCTTTGGTAGGGGGATTTAAAAGTAGCTAAAATTATGGTGATCTGGCTCTTGGTTTGGTTGCCACGGCAACAGAAAGCTCCCATAGACTTATAATGGGAAAATGGTAAAATTGCATTTTCTCCATAACCACTGAAGTGATGTGAACCATATTTGGCAGTTATGATCATCTGATGATTGTCTACCCAATTAATTCGTTTTAAGACCAGTGGCCATTTTGTTTGGTTGCCATGACAACATTCAATTTAAAAAAAAAGAATTTTTTAAATGACAACTCCTTCAAAAATGACTGAAGCAGTATTACTCTTATTTGGTACAAATGTTGCTCGGGTAAGGGCAATTCAAAATAGCTAAAATTATGGTGATCTGCCTCATGGTTTGGTTGCCATGGCAATAGAAAGCTCCCATAGACTTACAATGGGGAAAATGGTTAAATTGCATTAGCCTAATAACAAATAACGTGATGTGAACCATATTTGGCAGTTGTGATCATCAGATGATTGTCTACCCAGTTTATGTATTTGATGACCAGTGGCTATTTTGTTTGGTTGCCATGGCAACATTAAAATTGAAAAATAAATAAATAAATAAAAAAGCCAACTCCTCCGAAACCACTGAAGCAGTAGGATTCTAATTTGGAACAAATGTTGTTTGGCTAAGGACAATTCCAAATGGTGAAAAATTTGGCAGTCTGCCTCCTGGTTTGGTTGCCATGGCAACAGAAAGCTGCCATAGACTTATAATGGAAAATGTTTAAATCACACTTTCTCCATAACCAGTGAAGTGATGTGATTCATATTTGGCAGTTATGATTATCTGATGATCGTCTACCCAGTTTATATGTTTTATGATTGGTAGCCATATTTTTTGGTTGCCACGGCAACATTCAACTTTGAAAAAAGGACTTTTTAATCCCCCACTGCAAAGCGGATTGGGGATTATAGAAATGGCCTTAGTCTGTCCATCTTTCCATCTGTCTATCCATCCATTTATCCTTCCATAACACTTTCTTGTCCGCTCCATATCTCCTGAACCCTTTGAAAGATTTTCATTAAACTTTGGTCAAATGTTTGCCTCAGTGAGTCAATGTGCAGAACCCATAAATCAACCAAGCCAACTCGTCTAGGTCAAAGGTCAAGGTCATGGGTTTGAGCCTTGAATTTAGTGTCTGCTCCATATCTCCTATACCCCTAGAAGGATTTTCTTTAAACTTATGGTTGCCTCAGTGAGACGATGTGGAGAACTCATAACTCAACCATGCCGACACAAGGTCAAGGTCACAGGTTTGAGCCTTGAATTTCGTGTCCGCTCTGTATCTCCTATACCAGTGGAAGAATTTTCTTTAAACTTTGGTCAAATGTTTACCTGTGGGATGATGTGCAGAACCCATAACTCAGCCATGGAGACTCAAAGACAAGGTCACTGTTCACGGTCACAAATTTGAGCCCTGATTTTCATGTCCACTCGATATCTTCTTTACCCCTGGAAGGATTTTTTAATTTTGGTCAAATGTTTGCCTCAGTGAAATGATGTGCAGAGCCCATAGCGTAACCATGCAGACTCACAAGGTTACAATTCAAGGTCATGGGTTTGAGCCTTGAATTTTGTTTCCGCTCTGCATCTCCTTTACCCCTGGGAGGATTTTCTCTAAACTTTGGCCAAATGTTCACCTCAGTGGGACAATGTGCAGAACCATAACTCAGCCCTGCGTACTTAAGGTCACAGTTGAAGGTCAAGATTTTGAGCTTTGAATTTGGTGTTGGCTCCATATCTCCTTTACCCCTTGAAGGGATTTTCTTTAAACGTTGGTCAATGTTTGTTTCAGTGAGATGATGTGCAAAACCCTAACTCAGCTGTGCTGACACAAGGTCAAGGTCACAATTGAAGGTCAACAGTTTGAGCCTTGAATTTTGAGGCCGCTCCATTGCCATTCAGACTGCCTTGTTAAATTTGGATCAAATGCTCACCTTAGCGAGATGATGTGTAGAACCTATACCTCAATGATGCAGACTCAAGGTCAAGGTCACAGTTGAAGGTCATCCATCTCTTTCTTGTTCACTCCATATCTCCTGAACCCTTTGAAAGATTGTCAGGAAACTTTGGTCAAATGTTTGCCTTAGTGAGGCAATGTGCATAACCCATAACTCAAGCATGCCAACTCAAGGTCAAGGTCACAGTTAAAAGTCACGAGTTTGAGCCTTGAATTTCATGTTCACTCCATATTTCCTGAATCCTTTGAAAGATATTTATTAAATTTGGTTCAAATGTTCGCCTTAGTGAGATGATATGCAGAACCCATCTCAACAATGCAGACTCAAGGTCAAGGTCACAATTGAAGGCCAATAGTTTGAGCCTTGAATTTTGAGGCCGCTCCATTGTCATTCTGCGACGGGGGATATAGCTGTACTTCAGACTGCCTTGTTCAAATGACAACTTCGAAACCACTGCAGCAGTATTACTCCAACTTGGCACAAAAGTTGCTTGGGTAAGGGCGATTCAAAATAGCTAAAATTATGGTGGTCTGTCTCTTGGTTTGGTTTACATGGCAACAGAAAGCTCCCATTGACTTATAATAGGAAAATGGTTAAATTGCATTTTTATGCCACACCACAAAAAGTGGCAAGTGTATTATGTTATACCGTCCAAAATTTTGAGTTTCCTTCTGTCGGTCTGGGCAAACATCCAAGGTTTAGTGGCTATGTTTGGGCTATTTTGGACATAATTATGATGTATTTTGAGGTTTATTCCATTTAATGCATTCATTTGCATTAGCTAACCTCTAAACCAAAAAATAATAATTTGGAGAAGAAGAATGTGTAAAAAAAACAACAGAAAACACATTCTTCTTCTTCAAAACCAAGAACTGCTTAAATGATGATCCTTTCAATAGTTGCAATGGCAGAATTGAAAAATATGTTGCATAACAAATGCATATCTGCAGTGACTATTTCAATCAGGTGAGCGAGTTGTGGCCTATAGGCCTCTTGTTTTCTAAAGAGCCATGTTTCCTGGGTATTTTGATGTATTATGTTGATACATGGTACTAGTCTGAAGTTTTACATAGTACCATAGTTAAGGATCATATTTAGCCAGTCATTTAACCTAATCACACTTCTTCTGTGTTGTTCATTCCATAGTTTCCTAGAAATACTTGATACTTGAAAAGATACTTGTTGGTGCAAAAACAAGATATCTGTTGGTGCAAAAACAAGATTCTGGTTGATGCAAAAACAAGATACTTGTTGGTACAAAAACAAGTTTTTGGTTGATGCAAAAGCAAGATACTTGTTGGTGCAAAAACAAGATACTTGTTGGTGCAAAAACAAGATACATGTTGCTTAAACAAGATACTTGTTGGTGCAAAAACAAGATACTTGTTGGTACAAAGCAAGATTCTTTGTGGTGCAAAAACAAGATATTTGTTGATGCAAAAACAAGATTCTGGTTGATGCAAAAGCAAGCTACTTGATGGTGCAAAAACAAGATAATTTTTGGTGCAAAAACAAGTTACTTATTGGTGCAAAAACAAGATAATTGTTGGTGCAAAAACTAATTATTTGTTGGTGCAAACGCAAGATACTTGTTAGTACAAAAACAAGACTTGTTGGTGTAAAAATAGTATCTTGTTGGTGGAAAAGTAATAAAATTATCTTAGAATATTGCCACAATCATTGCTCTGCCTGGAGCTGTGGTTAAAGTGGTGAGCTTATCATTATTGTTTCTGTGTTTCAGAGCAGTAGTGCAGAAGAAGGACAAGAAGATGTTGTGAGGGTAATTCACCCTTTCTTTACTTTTGTAACTGATTGTTCGTCTGTCATTACTGACAATGACCAATCCTAAAGCAGACGATTTTTATTTATTTATCTATTATTTTATTTTTAAAAGTAATTAAGGCTTGGCATAGAGCAGATAATTCTTATGAAATAATTCAAGTCTTATTTTCCTGAAAACCAAGAGGACCATGAAGGTCCTACATCACTCACTGAGCTAATAGATTTGATTACTTCATTTTAGCATTTCACACAAGTAGATTGCTTTAAGAGTTTTGTCAGTGACATGATGGTCCTAAAAATGGAGTAACAGTGCTGTATACGGCAAGCAGTGCCGCATTTTAACCCGCTTTTAGAACATACTTCAAAGAAGATCACCCGCGGATTGTTCCATGATCCAAGTTTGGCCAAAATCCAACAATAAAGAAATTCTGATTGGTCGGCTGACCGGATGGATGACGAAACTGAATGGCAATCTATCACAATAGCTCACCATTACCACATTGTGGTCAGGTGAGATCAAATGACCCCTTGGGCAGGGCTGTAATTTAGACAAGTAATCTCGATACTTCCAATGAAGTTTTGAGTCGATTGGCCTTTCGGTTCAGGAGAAGTTCAAAACAGATTTTCAAGATAGCAGCCATGCCGGCTTTCTTGTTCATTAGAGCAGAACTGTTTTACTTGTTTTAGTAGAGAGTCACCTAGGCAACAGTCCTGTGGTTTGATTGAAATGGACCCAGGGGTGTACGAGGAGGGTACGAAGTCAGTTTGTACTTAAGTCAATTCACTCACATTTTAGTCAACTCGTACTCATTTTTTTCGGTCATCTTGTATTCATCCGTATTTTCTTTGGTCAGTTTGTCCTCATTTGGTCAACTCACTCATCTTAGTCCATTCCTTCTCATTTTGGTCAATTCGTTCTTGAACTAAATTCGATCGATTTCGAAGGAAATCAAGAAAGGAAAAAAGAAAAGAAAGAAAAACTTCTGAAGACAACAGAAAAAAACCTCAGACAAACTGTTACATGATCTGGTTTTAATTATTATTAGTAGTAGTAGTAGTAGCAGGAGTAGTAGTAGTAGCAGCAGTATTATCATTATCCCCACACTTTTGAAAAAAAGTGATGGGGATATTGTGAATGCCTCCATCCATTGGTCCCTCCATCTGTCCGTCACGCTATCTAAACCACTGGGTGGAAGTCTACCAAACTTGCTACATCTCTTCCCCTCATGATAAGAGTGTGCGAGAGCAACATTATTTTTCCATGCGTCTGTCTGTCCATGCGTCTGTCGTCCATCTATTTGTCCATCACGCTATGGGTGGAATTCAGTCAAACTTGCTACATCACTTTCCCTTATGATAAGGGTGTGTGAGAGCAACATTATTTTTCTGTGCATCCTTCCTTCCATGCGTGTGTCCGCTGCATCTCATGCTATCTCCTCCTAAACCCCAGGGCAGAATTCAACCAAAATTGCTACATCACTTCCCCTCATGGTAAGGGTGTGCGTGAGTAACATTTTTTCCATGTGTCAGTCGTCTGTCCATCTGTTCATCACGCTATCCCCTCCTAAACCACTGGTCGGAATTCAACCAAACTTGCTACATTTCTTTCCCCTCATGATAAGGGTGTGTGAGAGCAACAATATTTTTCCGTGCATTCCTCATCCATCAATCTGTCCATCACACTATCTCCTCCTAAACCACTGGACAGAATTTAACCTAACTTGCTACATGACCTCCCCTCATTGTTTAGGGTGTACAAGAGCAAGTCCGTCCGCCTGTCAGTCATGCTATTAACCAAATTCATAACGAGCGTGGGGATTTGTGATGACACGCCATTGACTGCGCATTCTAGTTATCATTATTATTATTACTACTACTACTAGTTTCATTATTATTTTTGTTACTGTTTATTATTATTATTATTATTATTTTTATAAATTTTCCATCAAACCGAGGGTACATATGTTCAATTGTAGAAAAGTACCAAAACATGCTGATATCGACAAGCCTTCATTTGAGACCAATGCAGAAGTCAATGAATATTGTGAGGGTCAGAGCCAAATGCTATAATTGCCTTTGGAAAAGTAATTAGGCTCCTTATTACTTTTAATCCCCTGACTGATAGGTTCGGGGGATATAGCGATCGCCCTGGCATCTGTCTATCCGTCTGTCTGTCTGTCCGTCTGTAGACAAAACATTGTGCAGCCTATTACTCCTATACGCTTTGAGCTATTTTCATGAAATTTTGTCAGGTTGTTGTGGGCATTGGGTGGGAGTGTCACGTGCAAGAATGACAACTCTAATCGACTTGGTTCAGGAGTTATCTCCCATAGTCTCCCAAAATGTTAAAATTTTGTGCGGACCATAACTCTGAAACCCTTTAAGATATTTTCATGATACTTCACCACTTTGTAGAGGACATTGAGTAGGCATGTTGCGTACAAGAAAGACAACTCTAGCTGACTCCATTTTGGAGTATTTCCCTTAGTTGTTAAATCTTGTGCGGCCCATAACTCTAAAACCCTTTAAGGTATTTTCATGATACTTCACGATTAGGTAGAGGACATTGAGTAGGCATGCCACATACAACAAAGACAACTCTGACTGCATTCTTGAGTTATTTCCCATAGTTATAAAATCTTGTGCAGACCATAACTCAATAACCCTTTGAGATATTTTCATGGTACTTGATCAAGTTGTAGAGGACATTGAGTAGGTGTGTCCCATACAAGAACAACAACTCTAGCTGACTCGTTTTTGGAGTTATCTCCCATAGTTGTTAAATCTTGTGCGGCCCACAACTCTAAAACCCTATAAGTTATTTTCATGATACTTCACCAATAGGTAGAGGACATTGAGTAGGGGTGTCACATACAAGAATGACAACTCTAACTGACTGCATTCTGGAGTTATCTCTCATAGTTATGAAATCTTGTGCAGACCATAACTCAATAACCCTTTGGGATATTATCATGATACTTGATCAAGTTGTAGAGGACATTGAGTAGGTGTGTTACATACAAGAACAACAACTCCAACTGACTCAGTTCTGGAGTTATCTCCCATAGTTGTTAAATCTTGTGCCGGCCATAACTCTTAAACCCTTTGAGATACTTTTATGATACTTCATCAAGTTGTAGAGGACATTGAGTAGGCATGTCATGTACACAAAAGACAAGTCTGACTCCAATTTTTTTAGTTATCTCCCATAGTTGTTAAATTTGCTGAAGGTCATAACTTCTCTACCAGTTGAGATTTTTTGGTGATAATTAATAGGGGTGCTTAGAACATTAAGAAGGAGAGTTGCATTTAAAAATTGTAACTATGGGTTACTCATTACTCCATTTATTATCAATTATCTCCCCTGGTGGTAAAATCTTGTGCAGGCCATAACTCTTTAACCAGTGGAGACATTTTAATGATAGTTAGTAGAGATGCTAAGAACATAAACTAGGTGTGTCACAATATGTAAGGACAACTCTGACCTACAGAGTGTTGGAGTTTTCTCCCTTACTTATACTGGGGATGCAGATTTATCAGCAATGCATGCAGCAGGCTTAATTTTTCTCATTATTTTTGGATTCTTTGTTGAATATCACTTACTAGCAAACATAAAATTGAGTTTCTCAGACTTATGGTTGAAGAGTTACAGGCCTTGCAGGCAAAGGGCTTTATATTTCTCATTATTTTTGGATTCTTTGTTGAAAATCACTTACTAGCGAACACAAAATCCAGTTTCTACGACTTACATTTTGAGAGTTATAATCTTTGCAGGCAGCAGGCCTTTTTTTTCTCATTATTTTCGGATTCGTTGTTGAAAATCACTTACTAGCAAACAAAAAATCCAGTTTCCATGACTTACTGTTTGAGAGTTATAATCATTGCAGGCAATGGGCCTTATTTTTCTCATTCTTTTCAGTTTCTTTGTTGAAAAACACAAAATCCAGTTTCCACAACTTATGGTTTTAGAGTTCTATGTCTGATTCACAGTTGTCGAGTTATCACCCACTGCAGGGTTAAACAAGTGTATCCCTTGATAAAATAACATCTCTGATGCCCTAGATTGAGAAAAGACGGCCATTTGTGGTGTGGTCGTGGGATTGGCCATCTCTTCTGATGGCTAATTTTAGATATCTGCACAATAAAAACCCTGATCAGACTCTGCAGATCTTCATGCTAATCTCCGACCAGGATGTATGCCTAAAATGCTCAGAAGATGTCTTTTCACTTGATGTTGGCCATTTCGTTTATTGAAAGACTGCATAATCTTGTGAAAGAGATGCAACATGGGCACTGTCTAAACAGTGTCTTGGGATGCACTCTATGGGCAAAGAAAGATCCAAGTTTTTTTCTTTTGCAAACATGCATGCTGGTCTGGGCTTTTTTTCTTTTTGAACATAGGCATATTTAATACAAACTTATTAAATATAAAAATGGTAAAATGTTTTATCTAAATAAAGTTTAAAATTTATAACTAAACAGCATTTATATATATACTGTAAGTATATGTTTGCCTGCCAATATTTATAGGAGATATTGCAGTAAGGCAAGGATTTTCCCTGGCTGGCTCAGGTGTTGAAGACCAGATTTCAGAAATTACAATATTCAATTTTCTATTACAAATTACGGTACTCCGATGTCTGAATCATAGCAGAATAGAAAATTTATGCTTCTGGCTTACTATTACGGGGAGATCATTCAGTCATGTTTACCCCATCCCAAAAACTCCTAAATTAATACCATGTTAAAAATGAGGGGAATTACATTTAGTTATCTTTCCCATTGGCTTATATTTCTTGCATCAGAATGACGAGAACACAACACTGATTGGAAATTATGGTTAAATGAATACAGTCACTGTGCGTGTCTGGTATGTCTTGACTTAAATTCTCTTTCTGATTTCTAGCTAAAATGCAAAATTGAATGTGTTTCATAAAAGTTGTTATAAAAATATGTTTCCCCCTAGATCCAAGTTCCCATTCATATATATTACATAAGTATTCAGGATATCTCCACAAAGGGCATCTTGGGTCTAGGTCTTTTGAAGTTTGTACTATCATCATATATTAGGCAAAAATGCTCCACCAACGAGCAGCAATGTTTTTTGACCAATCAAAAGGAGTCGAGACAAATTCGTAGACCTGACGATAAAATTTAGAAAAAAGCTTTCCTAAGTTTATGATACCGATACCCCTGTTGGAGAAATTTGGCAGTCAAAGTTTTGTTACAAGCATTAAAGTCAGCTAAATGATTAGCCTCTCTTGCAAATCAAATAAGTTGAGAAATGTAAACATCTTAAGAAGGGGGAGGAGGAACGTCACCATTAAAAACAGGAAATGAATGATGCCAAAATCAGAATAAACGCATTTGTAATAAATTTTAGATGAAACAAAACTGTTAGCAATTAAAAAATGAAAATCTGAAAATGGAGTATTGGTATCAGCAGAATTAGCTTTGTTCAATTGCAGTTTAGTAGGATCCTCTTGATTTAAGTTTATTAAATACCTCATCAGAATTTCTGCATGATAGCAGAAGTTTTAATAGCAGTGAGGCAAGAAGTTTATAATTTAGAAAGTTCAGTAGTGGTACAGGAACTTGAATTAACAATGAGGTTTGCTTAATGGTTTTTATGAAGCTTAGGTAACCAATACATCTTAAGAAGCCTTTCTTGCTGTTCCTTAACATTATCAGAAAACTTAGGGTTAAATGGCTGCAGTAGCCAAAGACAACTGACTTCTCTTCTTGCAAAGTCTCTCTTAAGGCTTTGGTGCCGCTCAGTTCCTGTTGGAGTGTATATCTGTAAATATACTGTAACTGTCAAACAGTGACAACGTTGTTTGCGGCCTTGTCAGCTGGACCCAAAACAAACTTCAGTGAAATTTTTTAATGCCCTTTTTCAGATGTCAGAAAGTAGATTTAGCTTTAGTTGATAATAGAGTATTGTTTTTGAAATAAAATTCTAACGTTTATCGATAAAATTCCAGTCATTTAAAGCATCAGCTCAACATTCTCTTATATACACCATTGATTACCAAAATCATTCAGTGCAGAAGCTATTTCTTCCCTGTATTTATTAAAATCTATATGATTGAGTCATCTGTATTTTGGGCCCTTAGAAACTATTATACGAAATTTTGTAATGACAGGTCAAGCTCCAGGGTAATTTAAGAGGAGTCTTTCCAATTTCATTGTCAGGGATGTTATTATGAATGTCAAGAGCTGAAACAAGTTCATTAAAATTAAAAATAGTAATTCGTATGAGATTGTTATATTAAAACAAATAATTGGAAATTCCCTATTTTCGAAATAATCAGACACAGATTATAATTCTACGAACTGGGCGGCCGGCCTCGGTGGCGCAGTTGGATGCCCGTCCGACTGGAGACCAGGAGGTCGCGGGTTCGACCCCCGCTGAGGTCTGCAACATTCTTTCGTGGAGATTGATCATGAAATATTTTCTACGGTCATTCTCTCCCTTCCGCTGATTCAAGAAGGGCAGTTGTCAGTTTCTGGCGAAAGAATGTGCACAATACTGGTTAACCGCTTGGAGGACTAAGCCTGCCCAGTAAACGTGTGGTTAGGTAAACTGACCGCGCTCGACATGACCCCATTGGGTTGACTGGGCCGTAAAACCTCAACACAACGAACTGGGCGATCAGCACTTCAATATATGTGTGGAACATGTAGTGTGTGAGTTCCTATCATCTGATAGCTGCTGACTGAGAGTTTGTTAGGAATACAATCTAGTTCTCTTAGAGAGGTGCTGCCTCAATGTGACTCTGTTGTCAGGTAGCCTTAAAAATCTGCCTGATTGATTCTCTTAGAGAACCTGGTATGATAATAGCTTTCACCTCTGTAGTACTTCATTGAATATTTACAGAAATATTGAATAATTACATGCCAGTTGCACAGTCAAAGAAAAAAAAAATCAACAGACATTTTGAAATATTTTTCTGATTTGTTCAAGAAAACAGGGTTTGACATTTCATGCAAACTGTCTCCAGATGAGATAGTTTGCATGAAATGTCAAATCCTGTTTTCTGGAAAAAAAAAATCAAAGATTTGTCTGTTGAATTTGCCCTGAGCATGCTAAAGGTTAAACTTGAAGCCATTTCTTAATCTGATATTTATTTATTTGGAGCAAGGGCTATATAAACCCATAAATGCCAATCATTGCTGAAGTCAGCTAGCAAATGATATGGCACTCTCCTCCTGTAAGTCCTTTCAAGTGTCATAGCCCCATTGGTAGAATTATAGACCTCTGTCAGGCATTTTTGAAGCTGTGTGTCAGGCATTTTAACTGCATAATACATTAACCTATAGATAATGTGCTATTCTCTTCTGTTTTCACACCTTCCACAGAAAAAACGACCTTTCAGTCGTCAATTAAAGTCTTAAACCAGAAGGTCCCTTAGGCAGTTACCTGTGTGACGTAACTCCTCACGCTCAGTTGATTATGTGTCAGTTTCTTTTCTGTGGACAAAGAAAATCAACAAGGAATTTTTACCTGTGAAAGAAATACGGATTATTTCTTCTCCTCACGGTTAAATTTCTGTATCCATGTGTTTCTTTGTTTTCTTTATCACTCCTTTCACTATCTATGTTATTATTCAAAAATTTCGATTTTCTATTTCATGTATTTATCGACCGGCTTTTCTTGACATGCGTTTTAGTGACTCTTGCTATTCGGCACAACACTCGTGTGCGGTCGGTTTGGAAGTCGTGTTTATATATTCAGAATATTTACTTGTTCTTTTCGTTCCAGGTTCTTCAGCGATTACGATATAATATACCTGGACTTTTATTGGATATCTTGCAGAGATCTTCGAGTTGGCTGAATATTTCCATGGTGGATAAGCTGATTGTAAAGAACTTGTCAACCCTTGATGGGTTATACTACAATTCTTTACTGATGGGAGCCCCACCCCATATGGCTATACTGCCGGGGTAAGACCCATCAAGGTGGCATCTTGGGTACTTAGTATCTGAAAAAGTCTAAGTCCAGCAGTCATCAGTCACCGGTCATCAATCACGGGTCATCCAGTCACTGGTCATCCAGTAACCGGTCAACCAATCACCGATCATCCAGTCACCGGTCATCCTGTCACTGGTCACCAGTCATCCAGTCACCGGTCATCCAATCACCAGTCAACAAGGCACCAGTCAGTCAGCTTCACCAGTCATCACCAGTCATTGGTCACCGGTCAACCAGTCACCAGTCAACTAGGCACCAGTCAACTAGTCTCCAGTCAATAATCCATTATTTTCTGGAAAAACTTAGCCTTTTCTGACATATTTCACCGGGCAAAATAGTCACGAATACTAATTTCCGGTCATTATGTCTAATCATTAGTAATTATCAGGGGCAAATAGTAGCGATACTTATGCCCGGTCATTTTATCATATTATTTATGATTTTTCACAGGGCAAGATTTACCAAATAGTGTCTGGTAAGTTTTTGCCTAATAATTATTTTCTCACTGGGAAAAAGTTTCGAATACTTGTGCTCAGTCAATTTCTCATATAATTCCTGTTTTTTCATCAGACTAGAATTACGACTATTGCTGTCCGATCAATTTGTCAAATTATTAGTAACTTACCATTTATGATTTTTCACAGGGCAAGATTTACCAAATAGTGTCTGGTAAGTTTTTGCCTAATAATTATTTTCTCACTGGGAAAAAGTTTCGAATACTTGTGCTCAGTCAATTTCTCATATAATTCCTGTTTTTTCATCAGACTAGAATTACGACTATTGCTGTCCGATCAATTTGTCAAATTATTAGTAACTTACCAGGCAACAGTTGCGAATACTAGTGTCCGGTCATTATGTCAGGTAACTAGTGTCAGAATAGTAGTCACTAATTCCTGAACAATCTATTATTGTTTATAGAGCTTTATACGCAAGTCAAGTCAGTGGATATAGGTTATAAAATAAAAAACATAGTAACCTCTTATATAATAAATTGTGTTCAATCTTTCCCGAATCAGACTGGAATTTTAAATATTTCATTGACTTATTATAGGAGTGTAATTCTATTAATATTTTAAATTAACTTGTGTTTTTCTCTCTTTCATTCGCTAGAAAGAGGTTAACTTCCGATTCTAACGAATTTCCACTGGGCAGTAGTTTCGTAGACTAGTGCCAGGTCATTATGTCGGATTACTAGAGACCAAGTAGTAGTCACTAGTCCTCGAACAATTTATTATTATTCATTGAGCACCATAGACATGTCTAGTCTTGGGTTATAGGTTATAGAATGACAGCGATGGGTTCTAATACCTAGTAGCCCCTTATATAGTTGAATTCTGTCCAATTATTTTTGAATTAGACTTAAAATTCTGTATATATATATATATTTATTCTTGGAAAATGAATTAAGAATTATCGGTTACGATCAAATTCGCAATTCATTGACTAAGTATAGAAGATACCTCCATCTATAATTAAAATAACTTATATCTCTCTTTATTCACTACAAAGAGATTAACTTCTTAGATATTCACCTAATTCGGCTCCAAGGCAAAGGTGAATTCTATAAAATTATTGTTATTTCTAAGAAGAAAAATATATACAGAATCAAAAATTTTTCTTCTTTCCTTCATGTTTTTCTACATGCTCCCGATATGTATCAGTATGTAATCTAGGGAATAAATTAAGAGTTGGGAGCCTTAATGCGAAATGAATTTTTATGTATTTCTGTATTAAGAGTAGCATCGGGACCCAGGGTGAAGTTAGCTAGCTGTAAAAGTACTATAAACCCCCCGGTGGTTTGCTCTACTGACCGTTCTAAGGCGGTGGTCCCGGTGTTAGTCTTACTCTTTGTTGCTTTGTGGTTTATTCTACGAGGCGAGTTGTTGTATGTCTTTCCGTGTGTCATTTTGTTCTTGTGTTTTTCAGTCCTTTTAGTATTGCGATTACCTCGCTTGGGGAAGAGAGAGCTAATCTTAGTGCTTTTCGTACGTTTGTTCGGTTTGTGCTTGTTTAGATTTGTCGGTTTCCTCTTCCTCTTGGGGTCTGTGAAGGGCTGCGGTTTGTGATTTTGGCACTCCCTGGACTTTTCTCTTACCTTTTTTTTTAGACAAGAAAGTAGCAATCGATCCTCTCTATTTTCTATTAATTTTACATTCATAAGGTATCAGAAATCTACACAAATTAGATTACTGATTTAAGACTTTATCCATTTATCTGCTACCTCTCTAGATTACAACGATTAGAAACTCTAGTTGAGGTACATATTTCCTTTTGTTTTTTTGTACATGGAAAATAGCTGATCCGTTATGCTATGATTCCATATTATACTATCTATTGATTAATGACATAAGAGTCTAGGTCAGTTGTGCTCTGTCTAAACTCTGCTATAAAATAATAAATAGGAAGAAAATCTTATTTTTAGGCATATATAATTCGATACATTCTTTACCGTGCCTTTTTTATTTTTTCTTCTGGATCATTTAAGACTACGATAGTAATGTTCCAGATAATTTTGTCTCAGTTAGAATCTATTACGCTGAAGATTCTTCATCTGAGAATAATAATTTTACTATGATTAAGATTTGAAATTATTTAGGAAGGTTTAAACATATAATCAACTAGATCCAATCAGTCTACGTATATTATAGGTCTACATTATTTTTATTGAGGAATAGTTTTGCTTCGACTAGCTCTATACCTCTACTATTTCACATAACTAGACTCCATGTCAACCAAAATTTTCTCGCACTTTTGGTATAGACAATGGATACATATTTAGTAAAGGCATTAATTTATTCAGTACGTGACTGATTATTATTGCCTAAATTACATATTATATACAATACTTTCTATTTGATTATTTATTGGCTTTGTAACTATTCAGAAACTGCCAAAGTAAATTATTTCTTTCCTCTAAACTTTCCGAAGGCTTAGATTATATTTATATATATTTTTAAAAAATGCATAGAGGTTAATTAACGATAGTTTACCTCATAATAGCAGATATTATTATATTCAAATTAATCATCCCTTTGTACTACTCTGTACGTTGTAGGTTTAGACAATGGGGAAAACATCCTTAATTACGATTCCGTAAAGAAATAAGATACATTTCATTATCTCTTTACCCTTTTTTATGTTTACATTCATTAAAGGGATCAATAGTTCTTCTCGCTAAGAGTTCAAGTTCAGTTTGCGAGTAATGGAAAGATTAATATCTTGATTTCCAGTTCGCTACAAGAATGGTCCGTATATATAGATAAATATCTTTTCCAAAACTGGATATTTATTCTTTACACACGATAAGTCATTTCAAGACGTTTCGATGATAATGAAATGCACTGTCTCAATTCATAATATAGAATTTGTATATATAAACTTCACAACCTAGTAAGTGCCGCACCTACGTTTTCGGTCAGATCTTCCTTTTTGTGATACGTTTTCAAACATACTGGAAGTTTTCCGATTATACATTTGGTAAATAAACTTTCGAGTAGCATTTACGCTTTAAAACATTCAGATTTTTTGATAATATTTGGAGATAATATATTATACCGATATTTATATATCTATCTTCATTAATTATCTTTCTCAACTTGTTTTTAAGTTCAGACTGACCTCCTCGCTACGTTCCAGGTCTAAATCTAACTAACATTATGGACCCGTCACTTTTTTGTTACAGATAAAATATTTCCTAAACAATTTTTAACAGTTTTTCTTAGTATTCAGCTCGTAACGACTACATGAATACTTGGAAGTATTTTCAATTCTGCGCTTGTTAAGCTAAGCTAAAAACAAGCTCTAGTTTTTTGAATGGATACTATCCTTTGATTCAGTTCAAGGAGACATATCCATTTAGATCCCATTATCTCTTTTTCAATCTACAAAATTTTGATGACTAAGAACTTATTTTCTACCTACGAATACAGAATAATGAGTCACTGTTGTTGCATATTTGGTTAAAGATTGAACGAATTTTATCTTAAACCTTTATGACGTTACATTAATAATTACCATATTATTTCAAATTTTTACATGTTTTTTTACCCTTGCGTCAGGGATTGTGGTAATAATATTATATTATTACTCTCTATGGTTTATGCATAGATCTCGAGAGTATATATATATATTTTTCTTCCTGAATTCATTTACGAGTACGTAATTTGATATTTCAGGAATTATCAATTATTCAGAAATAGGTTTTTTATACTATTCATATTCAATTCTAAAATTTAATTGAATATTTATCTATAAAATTCCGGGCAGTAATTTTATAACAAGTTATATGTTTAATTATTCCTTGCTTAATAAATAGTTATGCTTAACCTTTTTTTCATAGCAGGAATTTGTCCCGTAGTATAATTTTAATTTAGTAGTCATATATCTTCTTACTATTCTTTAATATGTGTATAGAATAGTAATACTATCTCTCAACTTATGAATTAAGTGTTTTAGAGATGATTAATCAGTACTTTTGTATAATCTTTCTTCAGAGATTATCACACTATTACATTCTCTCTGAGTCCTTCTCTTTTTCTGAACATTTTGATTCGTCATTACAAAGTGGACTTTTTAAAATTTTCTTGATTTCCATGATTATTTACTCAGGAGTACTTTTCATGGTAATCTTCTGGCATAGAAAGATTCTATCCAGTTATTTTCTATTGCTTAATCTCAGCAATATGGTAAGATTTAGCCAAAATATGACTGTCTTACAGTTAGCTGTGATCAGCCTTATTCTTATCTCTCTTATTGTCTGTCAAACTCTACGTTATGATGTTGGCAGTCTCTTCTTTATTATTTTGTCCAGGACACGAAACGCTTTTATATGTCCATGACAAAAGTATTTATCAATGATTTAGGTTGCTTTTTCCTCCCAGCAGTCTTAGGCAACCTCTGTATTATCTTATTGCTTGACTAAAAATTCGTTAATACAATTAGTCTAGCAATATTTTAAACCATTAATTTTGTGTATACCTTTTTCTTCTGATGGATAACTGAGTTACAGTTAACTCCATCTACTTATTATTATCTCCCCTTTTTTTAATTTGATCAAAGGGGAATAATTATACAACATTATGGTTATTTCAAGTCTATGTCTGTTTATTGGAAACGGTCCTATCGCTCCAATTAAACAGACTCTAATTAGTTTATAATTCTAATACTTAGACTATTACAATTAGATAAGCTTCACATATCTAGAATTTTATCCAAAATATCTACATATGTCAGTTATCTATAGGAAACTCCACCGAGTAGACGTTTCCTTATTTAAATCAAGACTCTAGATAGACTACTTATAGTCTTGGCTTTTGTTTTACAAATTTTGTTTCGAAAATATTATCACTATATTCCTAGCTTACATTGCAATGGAATATTTAGGTTATGTCTCAATGACTCCTTTTTCTTTTTGGAGCCAATAGTTGTTTCCCAAAAAGAAAAAAAAAGGGGGGGGGGGGGGGGGGGGGAAGGGGGGGGGGATGGGGGGGGTGTAGGGGTGGATCATTCTTTCTATTAAATATAGAATTAGAATGTATCTGATTCCTTTGAGTTTCCCAAGTCTTCAACCAGAAGTGGTGAGATATTATTTATTTGGTGTTAGAATTAAGAGAGCTCCTCCCTCCTATTCTGCAAATTCTAGCACATTATCTATAGGTTAATGTATTGTGCAGTTAAAATGAAGTTTTTTAAAAGTAAAACATATTTTAACTATCAATTCTTAACCTATAGATAATCAATTATCTCCCTCCTCCCACCCTCGCTTATCTCTCCTAATTGTGTCTGTTGTTTTACACATTAAAGAAACTGACACGTGATCAATTGAGCGGGAGGAGTTAGGTCACACAGGTAACTGCCTAAGGGACCTTCTGGTTAAAGACTTTAATTGACGACTGAAAGGTCATTTTTTCTGTGGAAGGTGTGAAAACAGAAGAGAATAGCACATTATCTATAGGTTAAGTATTGATAGTTAAAATACATTTTACTTTTAAAAAACTTCATTTTTGAAGCTGTGTGTCTTTCATTAAAGGTAAATTAATGAATTTGATTCCCTTATTTATCAGCTTTACAGGATCCCAACCCTGGTCCTCGGCTTCCATAGTGGTAAAAAGTATTTATTTGTCACCCAAACAACATCCCTTTAAAATGTCATTGAAATCCTTTTCTGAAATCCGATTCTGAGAAGATTGTTATTCATTTTCTTTTCGTGGCTATGGCAACCAGAGTTCAAATCAAATCGAAAAGTTTTGAAGGAATTAAAGAAAATGTGTTCAGAGGATGCTTTCAGTGAAGTTTTAGTGAAATCGGCCCAACAGTTTGAGAGAAGATGTTTAAGTGAACTGAGGACATTGTCTGCTACAACTTTGCTTAGCATTAGCATTAAGCATTTGTACTACTTTCCAGCCAAGACAGATCTGCCTGCGCATCCAGTATACGAAACTAGATACAGTGCCCGCTGAACAAGATGGTACTGCATAACATTTTGATCCAAAACATATCTTTATACCAGGTATAAATCAAATCCACCACAGGGTTTGTAAATACTGAGGACCTAAAAAGTCTTTAATGTAAAACTTTAAAATAAAAATTCTAAGTCCCTGACCTTGACCTTGAGGTCATATAGATTTTGGACCAATATCTATCATCATATTATACATGAACGAAATCCATCCAGTGGTTTGGAAATAATGTGGCACTAAAAACTTTAACGAAAAACTTACACATAAAAATTCAAAGTCTGTGACCTTGACCTTGATGTCAGGTAGGTGGTTGCGGATGGAATTGCATAAGATTTTGGACCAAAAGTTTTCATCATACTAATATGAACAAAATCCATCGAATGGACTGGAAATAATGTGGTTCAAAAATCTTTATTGCGAAACTTAAACATATAAAATCAAAGTCTGTGACCTTGACCTTGAGGACAGACATGTGGTTGTGGATGGTACTGCATAAAAGTTTGGACCAATGTCTACCATATGAACATAATATGAAATAAATAGGTTACCTATGAAACGAGCTTAAGCATTTTAAGCATTTTTTTTTTTTTTTTTTCAGCAGGTATGCAAAGCCGCGGATCAGACAAAACCTGTTTATATGTAGGTCCGAGGCAAAGAGCACAACATCAAACAATTTTTTTTCCATGAAATTTTGCACATTAGTGTATAAATATTTAGTCTTATAGTAAAAAGAAATTATGCATGTGCCCCGAAAAATTATTTTTACAGTGCTTGCATTATGAGAAGTCTGGGAGTCAGAGACTTCCAAAAATTGCCCTGGGACTTCCAAAAATCACTGCCAGGAAGTCTGGGACTCCCAAGTTTTAAAGATATCTGACCATTTATAAAAAGAATTTTGAAAGAATTTGTGTGTTATTCAGCTTAAAAACAGCAGTTTTACTCCAAAAATCAGAGTTTAAGAATATGGAGGTTAAATGTTTGGAAGTGAGAGGAACAATTTGATTACCTGGACTTCCAGATATTAGAATTAGGAAGTCCTGGGACTTCCTGAATTCGACAGTTAGTGCAAGCACTGTTTTTATAGGCTGTTTTCGTCCAAAAAAAAAAAAAAAGACGTGATTTCGCGAAATCAAGTTGATTCCTCCTTTTAGCTATAGGTAGCATTCCACTAAATACTGCCAGGTTTTATCACTTTTGGACCGAGGTTTCAGTTGCAGTCTAAATACCAGGCATGCTTCCATTGGATATATATCCCAGGTTACATTTCAATATGAGAAAAGGATAGTTATAAGGAAATAAAATGATGTGTGTTTTATTATTTATATCTGTAAGCTCAAAGAAATTTTTGCTGTTTTTATATGGTCACCCTCCGTTAAAAAAGTCTGCTTGTTATTCACTGCGAAGCTGCAGGTAAACAATCATTGTGGAAGGTAACTTGAAAAGGAGCAGGCCAACATGTGGATTTTTTCTCAGAAACTTACTGAACTAGGGTGGATCTATAAACAAGTAAGGCTTGAAAAGTTTTGTATGTGCAGTTTTTGTGGGAGCATGTAAAAGGTTACTATTGTCGCCTATGGAAAATATTTAGTGGTTAGCTCCCTATACCACGAACAATCAGCTGATCACATCATGAATATCCTAGCTTTACCATGTTGTCAGTGATAAATTCTTCTCCATGCATAATTCCTGTTATGTGCTGTAGGAATGTAATCCATTTTTTACAGCAAAACTTCAGTATTTACACTTAAATATGCAAAAATGTTTACTGCGAGAGAAGTCACAGATTAAATATGGCGGCTAAAACGCAGATCAGTCTCGCATTCATCCGTGTCAGTGACCACTGACGTAAAAAATGTATCCTTCTGTTTCATTGGCTATACTATTCATTACAGCCAATGAGATCGCTTGTGGCAGCTGACTGGCTTTCCATGAACAAAATCCATCTAACGGACTGGAAATAATGTGGACCTAAAAACTTCAATGCAAAATTTAATCATAAAAATGTTGTGACCTTGACCTTAAGGTCAGGTAAGTAGGTGGGTATGGTACTGCGTAAAATTTTGGACTAATATCTATCATCATACTATAAAAAACAAATTCCATCCAATCCTTCCAATGCATTGCAAATATTATGGTCCTAAATGTTTAACACAAAACTTAAACATAAAAATTCTAAGTCTGTAAACTTGACCATCAGGTTATGTTGAGGGGTGGGAAGGTACTGCATAAAATCTTGGACCAATGTCTATCATCATACTGTATTTGAACAAAATCCAGCCAATGGTTTGTAAATAGTGTGGTCCTAAAAGCTTTAAAAAAAATCATAAACATATCCATGACCTTGATCTTGAGGTCGGGTAGGGAGCTGGGGATAAAACAGCATAAAATTCTGAGCTCTTAAAAACTTTGAACTATGCCACGGACAAACTAACATACGAATGGACTAATAGAAGGACAGAAAAACGAAAACTGTATGCCCCTCGGTATAAGTACAACATTCATATGAGCCTTCGATTGGATTGTAGGCAGCACAGTTAGCAAACAGTGATCAGACTATCATAATGTGCTGGCTGACCAGAGTTTTGATGATCGCATATCATTGTGGGTTTCCTGTGAAAGGTTCTTTATATAGTAATTATAAAGAATTCATGAAATGAAAGTGGTATCTAATGCCCTTCTTGTATATATTATATGAACTTGACTAGACTGCCTGTGTACATACATTGCAAATTGATTTATTCTAATATTTCAGGAAACCAAATGGTGGGTAATAAAATATAATCAGACCATCAAGACTTTTTCTGCTGTGCATAATCAAACTGATAAACATTTTACATTAAGCCTGTAGCAGCTAAGCTGCATGTAAATGTAGTATGCAATACAATACACTCCACTTTTATTAACTTGTAAATATTTGTGTTTGTTTTCAAAGTCATAGTTGTTTGTCTGTCATGAAGCTGTCAGATCCCATTCTTTATCTCAGAAAGATTGGAGCTGCTACAAAGTAGCAGGTTTTTGTCATTATAGGTAGGATTATTGATGAGAATTTTGCACAAGAATTTGAAATGTCCACAAAAATGGTAAATAAGACTGTAGTGTACTGCCTAATGATTGGGTGTATATAAGAACATATTAATTATCATTTTGGCTGCAACAAGACAAAATGTCATGTCTTAGGCAAACAATTCCCAGATCAACCTGGGTATCTGTACTCAGGGTCTTCTCTGCTCCTTGATATATGGATCAGTATGCATTTATTCTTTAAAGTGACTACTTATGACCCAGATTAGACTGGCTAAGCTGGGCTTTAACTGTTCATAAGACAAACATTTTCTATTGCTACATCTCATTTTTAGCTCACCTGAGCCAAAGGCTCCAGGGAAGCTTACAGGATAGTAGTCCATCCTTCACACCTTTGACAGTTATATCTCCAGTGTGCAAGCAGATCTCAATCTTTTCTCATCTGTAGCATGCCTCTGGTAAGGCATTGATGACATCAGCTTTTCATGGAAATGGAAATTAAATGAAAACTTTGGTTGCTATGGCAACCACACGGTCCCATAGACTTACAATGAGAAAATGCCTGTAATGAGCATGACTCCTCCAGTTTTGATTGGATCTTCCTGAAACTTGCAGATAATGTGAACATGGATGAAATTTCAGATGAGTTCAAAGACTGGCTAGATTGAATCATTGATTTTTGAAAAAGCCTGTTTGGTTTTGTCATTAGCATAACTCATTCAGTTTTGATCAGCTTTCTGAAACTTGCAGGTTGATATGGATGAAATCTCAAAGTTGAAACCTGGCCAGATTGGATCATTTTTCTTAGAATTACATCCCCTTGATTGCTGAAAAAAAGCATCTGTTTGACTTTGTCATCAGCAAACTCCTTTTGACTGGATCTTCCTGAAACTTGCAGATAAGATGGATGGATGAAATCTTGGATGAGTTCCTAACCTGGACATTGGATCATTTATCTTAGAGTTACGTCCCCTTAATTGCTGAGAAAGCCTCTGTTTAACTTTGTCATCAGCATAACTTGTTCAGTTATAACTGGATCTGCCTGAAACTTGCAGATAAGATGGACTTGGAAGAAATCTTTGATGAGTTCCAAACCTAGCCAGATCGGATTATTTGTCTTATATTTGTCCCCTTGATTGATGAAAAGGGCCAGTATTTGACTTTGTCATCAGCATAACTCATTTGAAAAATGGCCAGATGGGAATTTTAAAGGTTTAACTACATCACCTTGATTGCTGAAAGCTTCTGTTGTTCAGTTTTGATCGGATCTTCCTGAAACTTGCAGATATGTCGGACATGGATGAAATTTCGAATGAGGTCAAAACCTGTCCGAATTGGATCATTTTCCTTAGAGTTAGCTCTCCTTGATTGCTAAAAAAGCCTCTGTTTGACTTTGTCATCAGCATAACTTGTTAAGTTTTGATGGGACCTTCCTGAAACTTGCAGATAGGGTATGAAAGCACTGATGAAAGGGCTGATGAGTTTGAAACCCGGCCAAAATGGATCATTTGTCTTAGAGTGATATCCCATTGATTGCTGTTGAAGTCTTTGTTTGACTTTGTCATCAGCATAACTTGTTGAGTTTTGATCGGGTCTTCATGAAACTTGCAGATAAGGTGGACATGAATGAAAACTTGGATGAGTTTGAAAACTGTCCAGAATGTGTCATTAATCTTAGAGTTATGTCTCTTGATTACTGAAAATGACTATATTTGACATTATCATCAACATAACTTATTCAGTATTGATCAGATCATCCTGAAACTTGCAGGTAGGGTGGACGTGTCAGATGTCTTGGATGAATTTTAAAACTGTCCAGATCAAATTATTTATTTTAGAGATATGTCCAATTGATTGCTGAAAATGCCTAGCTTGGATGAGTTAAAAAACTAGCCAGTTTGGCCTATTAATCATAGAGTTATGTCCCCTTGGTTGCTGAAAATGCCAATTATTGACCTTGTCATTTGCTTAGTCCTTTAGTTTTGATTGGATTCAAATGAAACTTGCAGATAAAATAGACATGGACAAATGCTTGAACAAGCTGAAAAACTGGCCAGATTTACACCGCTTTAGTTAATATAGTCCTTGACTGCTAAAAAGCCCTTTGGTATAGCTCCTTCAGTTTGATTGGATATTTCTGCAGATGAGGAGGACATGGATAAAGTTTCAAAACAGTTTGATTTTGAAAAAGTTTGAAAACCTACACAATGTGATACATAGAGTTATGAAAGAGTCCCTTGATAGCTAAAGACACCTATAATTAACCTTGTTCTCTGCATAGCTCCATTGGTTTGAATTTGGTCTTCCTTTAACTTGCAGATGAGGGGGACATGGATATGTTAAGAGTTATGTCCTCCAGATAAATGAATGTTGTAGACATTGAGAGACTTTGACCTACTTTTCAGCACAGGTGAGCATAAAGGACCATCATGGTCCTCTTGTTAGATTTTTGTGCCAGTCCCAGAATACACCAGCATAAATAGATGCAGATTAGTTGACTTCATCTTGCTGCTGCTGATGTCAGATGATGAAAAACCTAGGTCACACTCTGAGACATTTTGTCAATAATTGCATCAATGTTTTATGTCAAGCTTGTTTTCTGAAAATCTTCAACTGGTGTTGAATATGGAGTAGTTGGAATCATCATACTGCTGCTGACCAAAGGTGAAGGTCACAGACTTTAGAAATTTTGTTTACAGTTTTGCATAAAGCTTTATTTTTCTTTAGTTTTATTTCTTAAAAGTCATCACTTGAAGTTGATGGTTATCATCATGGCTGGGTGTATACAGATCAGCTGACATCGCTTTAGCATTCCGTTTATCAACTGTACATTTGTTTACACCACTGCTTTCTGTATACAACACTTAAAGGGAATAGATACACTTTCAGGAGGAGGTATCTCTTTCAAAATTGTTTTGCCTACCTTCTGTAAAGTTGTCTACTCTACAAGGAAAGATTTTGTTCCCCTTGATAGCATATCCTTTACTTTTAGAGTGATTCCCTCTCAGGAAGGACTTCATGTGCAGTAGAGCACACAGTGGAGCACAAAGGCTGTCTTCCTTGTAAAAACTGGCTGGAACTTTACAAGGTGTGTCGAGTTCTTGTTAGCAGAAATTAAGGCAAGGTCTTTTGGCATTGCATGCTGACTGTTATTTGATGTTTTTAGCTCACCTGAGCTATACTCAGGATGAGCTATAGTGATCACTTTTTGTCTGTTGTTTGTTGGTCTGTCCGGGCAAACATCCAAGGTTTAGGGGCTATTTTTGGGCTATTTTGGACATAATTATGAGGTATTTTGAAGTTTATTCCATTTAAAGTATATAAACTAGCCCCTAAACTGAATTTGAAAGGCCCCTAAATCTCTTTGAAAATTTAATATTGAGGTAGCCGCTAAACAGGAAATGTTAGAACATCCGTCCATCCGTTAACACTTTCAGACGACAACTCCTCCAGAGCCCTTAAAGCGATTTGTCTCTAATGGGGTAAGAATGTTGCTTGGATAGGTGGGTGGGGGGTTGGGGGGAGGGGTTAAAAAATAGCCAAAATTATTTTGTGATCTGCCTCTTGGTTTGGTTGCCATGGCAACAGAAAGCTCCCATAGACTAATATTAGGAAATTTTCTCCATAAGAAGAGAAGTGATGTAAACCATATATGACAGGTATGATCATTTGATGATTGTCTACTCAGTTATGTGTTTTATGACCAGTGGCCATTTAGTTTGGTTGCCGTGGCAACATTAAATTTTGAAAAAAGGAATTTGGAAATGACAAATTCTCCAAAACCACTGAAGCTGTATGACTGTAATTTGGTACAAATGTTGCTTTTGCAAGGGCAAGTCAAAAAAGCTAACATTATGGAGATCTGGTTCCAGGTTTGGTTGCCATGCCAACAGAAACCGGCCACACACTTATAATGGGGAAATGGTTAAATTGCATTTCCTCCATAACCAGAGAAGTAATGTGAACCATGTTTGGTAGTTTTGATCATTTGATGATTGTCTGCCTAGTTTATCTGTTTTATGATCAGTGGCCATTTTGTTTGGTGGCCATGGCAACATTAAATTTAAAAAAAAAAAAAAAGGAATTTTAAATGACCTCTAAAACTGCTGAAGCAGTAATTTGGTACAAATGTTGATTGGGTAAGGGCAATTTAAAATAACTAAACTTATGGTGATCTGCCTCTTAGTTTGGTTGCCATGGCAACAGAAAGCTTCCATAGACTTATAATGGCAAAAATGGTTAAACTGGATTTTCTCCATAACAGATGAAGTGATGTAAACCATATTTGGTAGTTATGATCATTTAATGACTGTCTACCCAGATTGTGTGTTTTATGATCAGTGGCCATTTTGTTTGGTTGCCATGGCAAAATTTTAAAGGAGGACATTTTTAAAGTACCAGCAGGGTAAGATGACCCTGTTAAGCAATTTTCACCAATTTTATGTAGATCCTATCCTTGCAATGATATTGATAGTTTGTTCAAATGGTTACACTCCACTAACTGTCATGCCCATATATGGTAAAAAAAAAGAATAATAAAAAACACACTCTTTGTCTACAAAACCAGGAACTGCTCAAAATGATAGTTTTTTCATTAGTTGCAATGACAGGATTGAAAACAATTAATTTGATTTTAATGTTTTCGCTTTGATGCATTGACTGAGTTGGGAGCCTTTATGTGAACCAAATTTTTATGTATTTCTGTATTAAGAGTAGCATCGGGACCCAGGGTGAAGTTAGCTAGCTGTAAAAGTGCTTTTAACCCCCCAGTGGCTTGCTCTATCGACCATTCTAAGGCGGTGGTCCCGGTGTTAGTCTTACTTTTTGTTGCTTTGTGGTTTATTCTACGAGGCGATTTGTTGTATGTGTCATTTTGTTCTTGTGTTTTTCAGTCCTTTTAGTATTGTGATTACCTCGCTTGGGGAAGAGAGAGCTAATCTTAGTGCTTTTCGTACGTTTGTTCGGTTTGTGCTTGTTTAGATTTGTCGGTTTCCTCTTCCTCTTGGGGTCTGGGAAGGGCTGCGGTTTGTGATTGTGGCACTCCCTGGACTTTTCTCTTACCTTTTTTGCATAACATCTGCATATCTGCAGTGGCTGTTTCACTCAGGTGAGCAAGCCATGACCCATGAGCCTTTTTGTTGCACCTGCGTTAGCTCGCAGGTGCGATATAGGCGTGCTGTGACCCGTCCGTTCGTCAACAATTGACTTGTGAGCGCAACTCCTCCTACAGTTTTTGGCCAATCGTTTTGAAACTTCACAGATGTTTTGGCCATGGCGTGTAGATGTGCATATTGTTTGCTCATAATTCTCAGATTTTTTTTTCTCAACTTTTTCTGCTTTGTTAACTTAGTTGTTTTTTACCTAAAACCCTTATAGTCAGTGGGTGTCTTGTGAGCGCAACTCCTCCTACAGTTTTTGGCCAATCATTTTGAAACTTCACAGATGTTTTGGCCATGGTGTGTAGATGCGCATATTGTTTGCTCATAATTCTCAGATTTTTTTTTTCAACTTTTTCCACTTTGTTAACTTGGCCAGTTTTTACCTAAAACCCTTATAGTCAGTGGGTGTCTCGTGAGCGCAACTCCTCCTGCAGTTTTAGGCCAATAGTTTTGAAACTTCACAGATGATTAGGTCAGGGACTGAAGATTTGCATATTATTTGCACATAAATCTCAGATTTTTTTTTTCAACTTTTTTTGCTTTGTTAACTTAGTCAGGTTTGGCCTAAAACCCTTATAGTCAGTGGGTGTTTCGTGAGCGCAACTCCTCCTGCAGTTTTAGGCCAATAGCTTTGAAACTTCACAGATGATTAGGTCATGGTCTGAAGATGTGCATATTGTTTGTACATAAATCTCTTATATATTTCAGCAGAGTAAGAGGCCCTTGATTTATGCCCAAAATTGGTTTTCGCTCAATATCTTGTGAAAGAATTGATGGATTAGGATCATATTTTGCATACATATTGTTGTTAACAATACCTAGCTTGGGATTGTCACATGACATTTTTCGTCAATTTTCAGCTGAGTTACTGGCCTTGATTAATGGGCAAAAATGATATCCGCTCAATATCAATATCTTGTGAAATAATGGACAGGTTTAGATAAAATTTTGCAAGCCAATATTCCAAATTTTCTACTTTGTCCATTTTTCTAACCCATCAATTTCTTGAATACTGCAAAGTAGATTTTTGTCAATACAAATAGGAACTTGTATGACTTAATCCCTGCAGGTGCGACATCGCTTTCCGCGGATTTCTTGTGTTTTATTTTCAACAAAATATGTTTGTGTACATAAACAGTATTTGCATTTATTTTAGTTACCTGTAACAGACTACTTCGTCCAAATTAGCAGAACAAATCATGTAAGTTATGGCTACTAACTCTCTCAGTAACACAGAGATTAACTCATGTTTATCCTTCAGCCTGCTGTGGCGGAAACTAACCAAAAAATTGTTTAGGGTGAATAGCTACACATTCAAGGAAGATCAGTTTGATCTAGAAGTCTTTGCCCCCTTTTTCAAAAGAGGCCATTGCATTTACCCTAAGTATTGGGACATCTTATCTACTTACTATACTTGTCCTAAAATTTAACATTCTATTACCTCTTGATGTGTCTAAAATATTGCTGTATGTATGGCAAATAGTGTAGACCCTGATCAGATGCCACATTTTGTGGCATTGATCTAGGTCTACACTATTTGCAAAAGCCTTTCTGTCCCAGTAATTTATCCCAACAAAAGCCTATCTGTCCCAGTAATTTATCCCAACAAAAGCCTATCTGTCCCAGTAATTTTTCCCAACAAAAGCCTATCTGTCCCAGTAATTTATCCCAACAAAAGCCTATCTGTCCCAGTAATTTTTCCCAATACTTAGGGTTATCATGCTACTCTAACCCTTTAACTGCCAATCACAACAATTGTCAGCTGCTTTGTCATCTGATTGGGATTTTAAAAGTCATTTTTGCAAACAGTGTGGACCCTGATCAGACTGCTCCTAGAGGAGCAGTCTGATCAGGGTCCACACTGTTTGCCCGTATGCAAAAATAGGTTTGAAAAGTTTGCTAGAATATTCAGCAGACGACATAAACAGACAACATTTTCAGATGCAGGTTTTCGTGGCATTTTAAGAGTTAAAGGAAGAAAAGCTCACCTGGAACTAATTCTGTCTTTTAAAGTAACCTTCCTTTGAGAAGTCATGTATATATCAGTGAAGGAAGCAGTTTCTTTTCTGTTGGAATGGTCCTTGGCAAAGGGAATGGCAAAGGGAGGCAAAACCTTTCAGCTTTCAGCTTTCATCTTTAAAAATAAAATATCAGAAGCTCAAACTAGCCCATGTTTATTTAGGCTGCATAGTCAGAAAATATACCTTTGGACATGTGCCTGTGCATTTGCACAGTCTGATTAGAATCTTCACTGGACACATTTTGGATAGCCAAGGATGCAAAGTTTCTTCATGTGGTCAATGAAGACTCTGATCAGACTGTATAGATGTGTAGGCTGATTCAAGTCTTAGTTAAGCATACTCATTTGAACTGCAGCTTGAGACAATGCTCTCTATCCTGTGTTCCCAGCCAACCTGGGCCCAGTTGTTCAAAGCTAACGATGTCGTTAGTTAACGATTCGTTAAAATTTACATTGAGTGATACGCAAATATGCTGAAATTTTTTGCTGAAAAAATGTGAGTAGCTTTTGCAGTGCAAAAGTAACAGTTAATGAAATGACCCTTAATGAGCTGGTTAAGCTAACGACGCTTTGAACAACTGGGCCCTGCAGTTTAGCATAAGTATTTTGGCAGTCTGCTCAGAGTTTTTGCTATGTGCTTGAAGCAGCCTTGGATCCATGGCTATCCATAATAGCTCCAGATATAAGGAGTATGAGGGGTGTTCAAATATGAATGCAATTAGGCCAATATCTCACTTCTAACCACGATTTGCACGAAATCGGTACATGTATCATATAGATGGTTGTGTAAGCTCTCCATTGACATACAATACATGTGTAAATCCGTTCAGTCTAGCTTTGACAATTGCTCGATTAACACTGTCTACTCATGTACACTAAAGCTGAAATGGTTGGGAAAAGGTCTCCTTTCACTGACCAAATACGGTCCTATATCAAGAACCGCTGTATTCTTGGTATACAGGCGAAAGAGATATTTAATGAAACAAAGCGACCATAGTACGCGAATATCTGAAACAGAAAAAGGTTGTCGAGCTTCCGCACCCTCCTTATTCGCCAGATCTTGCCCCTTGTGACTTTTTCCTATTCCCGAGGCTCAAAAACACCGCGCTGGAAGAAAATATCAAACGCGCAAAAATCTCGGTTCGGCTATTTTTCAGTGTCTGAACAATATACCTCGAAAAGATTATGAAAATGCATTTGAAAATTGGATTAAAAGACTGAAACTTTGTGTATCACATGGTGGTGAGTATTTTGAAGGATTGAGATAAAGATTTTGGCATTGTTTGTTAAGCTCTTCTGAAAATTAACCCAGTTGCATTCATATTTGAACACCCCTCATATAATAAATATTTTTCCACAAAAATATACGTTGTGCATACTACCTCGTGGAGCAAAAACATATATTGTGCATACTCATTAGAAGCACCTCGGATATGTTGTGAGTACTTATTAGAAACACTTAACCGGAGAAAAACATATGTTGTGCATACTCATAAAAGCACCTCAGTGTGAGGTGCTTCTAATGAGTACCCACAACATATGTTTTCATGGAGAAATAAGAAAAATATCAATACTTATGTTTGAACAAAACATGCATCTTTAACTTTAATCTTTAATCATTTTTACTTTACCCTTAAAATGTTGTTCTGAATTGTGGCAGACAGCATTCATTTTTTATTATGCCCCCGCCATTTTCAATGGGGGGGGGGTCATATAGTATCACCGCTGTCTGTACATACGTCCGTCCGTCCCGTACGTAACACTTTTGGTTTCCGTGCGACATCTTTTGAAAGGATTGGTGTATTAGATTGAAATTTTATACACAGGTATATAATCATAAAATACAGGTCAACTTCGATTTAGGGTAAAATCCGCCAATTATTTTGGGAGTTATGGCCCTTTTCAACTTTGAAAAATTTTCAACTTTGAAAAATGGTTTCCGTGCGATATCTTTTGAAAGGGTTGGTATATTGGACTGAACTTTTATACACAGGTATATAATCATAAAATGTAGGTCAAGTTCGATTTAGGGTAAAATCCACCAATTATTTTTGGAGTTACGGCCCTTTATCAATGTTGAAAAATAGTTGAAAATGGTTTCCATTTGATATCTTTTGAAAAGATTAGTGTATTGGATTCAAAATTTATACACAGGTATATAATCATAAAATGTAGGTCAAGTACAATTGAGGGTAAAATACACAAATTATTTTTGGAGTTACGGGCCTTTATCAATGTTGAAAAATAGTTGAAAAATGGTTTCCGTTTGAAATCTTTTGAAAAGATTAGTATATTGGATTCAAATTTTATACACAGGTATATAATAATAAAATGTAGGTCAAGTACGATTCAGGGTAAAATCCACCAATTATTTTTGGAGTTATGGCCCTTTTCCAACTGTGAAAAATGGTGTCCGTTCGATAACATTTTAAAAGATTAGTGAATTGGATTCATATTTTATACAGAAGCATATAATTATAAAATATAGGTTAAGTTTGATTTAGGGTAAAATCCACCAATTATTTTTGGAGTTATGGTCCTTAATCAATGTTGAAAAATAGTTGAAAAATTGTTTCCGTTCAATATCTTTTCATCCGGACTCCCCAGGTTTACCTTTTGGTTAACCTTTTTTCAAAGTTTTGTTACCGTTATTCTTCAGCCGATTGCTTTCATATTTAGTAGGGTTAGAGAGGATGACCAGTAGGTATGTCACGTGCAAGAGAGACAACTCTAGCAGACTCCGTTTTGGAGTTACCTCCCATAGTTTTTAAATCTTGTGCGGCCCATAACTCTGAAAACCCTTTAAGGTATTTTCATATTTCACCATTAGGTAGAGGACATTGAGTAGGTGTGTCGCGTACAAGAAAGACAACTCTAACTGACTGTGTTTGTGAGTTATCTCCCATAGTTATAAAATCTTGTGCAGGCCATAACAATAACTTTTTGAGATATTTTCATGATACTTGATCAAGTTGTAGAGGACATTGAATAGGTGTGTCCCATACAAGAACAACAACTCTAGCTGACTCCCTTTTGGGAGTTATCTCCCATAGTTGTTAAATCTTGTGCGGCCCATAACTCTAAAACCTTATAAGTTATTTTCATGATACTTCACCAATAGGTAGAGGACATTGAGCAGGGGTATCGCGTACAAGAATGACAACTCTGACTGACTGCATTCTGGAGTTATCTCCCATAGTTATGAAATCTTGTGCAGGCCATAACTCAATAACCCTTTGAGATATTATCATGATACTTGATCAAGTTGTAGAGGATATTGAGTAGGTGTGTCACATAACAAGAACAACAACTCTGATTCAGTTCTGAAGTTATCTCCCATATTTGTTAAATCTTGTGCAGGCCATAACTCTTCAACCTTTTGAGATATTTTTTATGATATTTCATCAAGTTGTAGAGGACATTGAGTAGGCATGTCATGTACACAAAAGACAAGTCTGACTCCATTTTTGAGTTATCTCCCATATTTTTTAAATTTGCTGATGGTCATAACTTCTCTACCGGTTGAGATTTTTTGTTGATAATTAATAGGGATGCTTAGAACATTAAGAAGGAGAGTTGCATTTAAAAATTGTAACTATGGGTTACTCATTACTCCATTTATTTTCAATTATGTCCCCTGGTTGTAAAATCTTGTGCAGGCCATAACTCTTTAACCAGTGGAGACATTTTGATGATAGTATGTAGAGATGCTAAGAACATAAACTAGGTGTGTCACAATATGTAAGGACAACTCTGACCTATGGAATGTTGGAGTCATCTCCCTTACTTACACTTCGGAAGCAGATTTATCAGCAATGCATGCAGCAGGCTTTATTTTTCTCATTATTTTTTGGATTCTTTGTTGAAAATCACTTACTAGCGAACACAAAATTGAGTTTCTCAGACTAATGGCTGAAGAGTTACAGGTCTTGCAGGCAAAGAGCCTTATATTTCTCATTATTTTTGGATTCTTTGTTGAAAATCACTTACTAGCGAACACAAAATCCAGTTTCTATGACTTACAGTTTGAGAGTTATAATCTTTGCAGGCAGCAGGCCTTATTTTTCTCATTATGTTTGGATTCTCTGTTGAAAATCACATACTAGCAAACAAAAAATCCAGTTTCCATGACTTAATGTTTGAGAGTTATAATCATTGCAGGCAAGGGGCCTTATTTTTCTCATTATTTTCAGTTTCTTTGTTGAAAAACACAAACTCCAGTTTCCACAACTTATGGTTTTAGAGTTCTGTGTCTGATTCACAGCTGTGGAGTTATCACCCACTGCAGGGTTAAACAAGTGTATCCCTTGATAAAATTACATCTCTGATGCCCTAGATTGAAAAAAGACGGCCATTTGCGGTGCAGTCAGGGGATTTGCCATCTCTTTTGATGGCTATTTTTTCAAGTTAACTCCCCCGAATGAATTTCTAAGCCAAATTCTTGTGCACTTCATAACTTCTAAATGGTTTGAAATATTTTGATAATATTTGGTAGAGGCATAGATAAGGGCAAGTAGGCATGCCCTGTATAAGAGAGACAACGCTGACTTCCTTTTTAGGTACCTGAAGCTGAAAGCTTGTGCAGCCAAACTTGAATTTTGGACGGATTTTTCATAAAGCTGTCCTTTAAAGTAGCGATGTCATGGCCCATGGGCATTGGGTCTTCCAAAGTTTACCTTTTCATTGACCTTTTGAAAAACCTGCCCATAATCCATTAGGCATTTTTCTTGTTTTAAAAAAGTTTGATTTAGGGTAAAATCTGCCAATTATTATGAGAGTTATGGCCCTTTTTTAACTTCATTTTTTGCAAAATACCTGCATGTGGGTGAGGATGGCCCTGGGCAGGGGAATCTGTGTCATACTGACACATTTCTAGTTTTTCCAAAAACATAAGGCTTGGCATAGCAGTTGGTTTACATGAAATGCCAAGCCTTATTTTCTCAGAAAAACATGAAAAAATATGACATCAGATGCTGTTGTAAACTGGGAACATGTTCTCAAACAGTATGGTATCATTTTATGACCTTGACCTGTATTTCATGGTTTACTGACTGTCCATTTTTGAGTACTTACAAAACCTACATGGGGGTGGTCAGGTGGTGCGAAGGTGCTGTGTATCTTACATCACTGGGGTGTCCAACAGATATTGGCTTACATTTGGGCAAGGCCTGCTATCCTTGTAGTGGGTAAGGGTAGAGGCGGAATGTTTTTATTTCTTCTGTTTCTTCACTTTCATTCCTGTTCCTCTTTCTTCCCTGTCCCTCTCTTTCATCTCCTCTACTCTCTCTTCTATCTCTTTTCTCCCTTTCTCTGGGAGACGACACAAAATGACCCTCAAGGGTTGACGTGTCATTAAACCCCAACACAATCAAAAACCTGATATACGCATTCTTAAAGTGACAACTGCAGCATATGACATTTTGCTGTTTTTTATGCCCCCAACTTCAAAGAAGTTGAGGGGGGCATATTGGTTTGGGCCTGTCCAGCTGTCCATCTGTAACACTTGTACTCGGTCAGGAATTTTATATATATCGTCAGCATAAAAATAAGTGGATTCATATTTTTTCCTTTTTCTTTTGGGGTTCTTGCAGAGTTATTCACCTTTTTTGACTTAGTATTTGACTGCAGATGGTGGGTACTTTGTGTGCGCAACTTCTCATACAGTCTTAAACCAATCAATATTTAATTTTTGTCACTTTTTTTGGCTTTTGAACTTAGCCATTTCTGTCCATCTATCTGATACGCTTTGCATATGGTCAGGAATGGTTAGAGCTAAGATCCTGAAATTTTATATATAGCATCAGCATGAAAAATAAGCGGACCCATATTTTTTTTCAATTTTTCCTTTGGGTTTCTATTTGCTGAGTTATTCCCCTTTTTTGACTTAGGCATTTGATGACAGAGGGTGGATACTTTGTGTGCGCAACTCCTCATACATTTTTATACAGATCAGTTTGAAACTTTGCAGTGTCTTTTGTCATGGTCTCTAGATATGCATGTGGTTTTGGCATAATCCTCCATTACTGTGGGTACCTTGTGTGCCCAACTTCTCTTACAGTTTTATACCAATCAATTTGAAACTAAGTATTACGGTCAAGGCATGTATGAGGGAAAGTATATAGTTGGGGGCATAGTGTTTACAAACACATTTTCTAGTTTTTAGCTTAGGATGAGCTATTATGATCACTTGCCGTCTGTCGGTCCGTCAGTCCTCATCCTTAATCCAGCAACACCTTTGAATGACTTCTCCTCTGAAAGCCCTGGGCCAGTTTTCTTCAAATTCTATGTGGAACCTGCTGTTAAAGGGGGATTGAAAATTTGTTCAAATGTTAAGTTAATTGATCAAGATGGTCTCCATGCCCATATTAGGTAAAAACACTTAAAAATCTTCTTCTCCAGAACCAGGCAAGCTTTGGGGCTGAATCTTGTTATATAGCATTGAGGACTCAAGGTCTACCAAGTTTGTTCAAATGATGACCTTTTTATGGCAGGGTCAGATTTGCATCCCTATACATTAATATAGGGAATATTTTGAAAAGTCATTTCCTCAAATTAAAGTAGTTAAACTTTTTATATACCATCAAAATTTTATCCCCTGGGGGTTATCTGCTTTTGCCCCTGAGCTATAGACATATATAAAGTTGTTTAATTTTTAAATTTCTTCTCTGAAACCATGGGAGCAATTTGTACTAGATTTCACATAGGGCCTTCTGTTGAAAGGTTATTCACAATTTGTTTGAATAGTTCCACGCCATTGAACAAGATGGCTGTCATTCCCATATATGGTAAAAGAACACTTAAAAATCTTCTTCTCCAGAACCAAGAAAGCTTTAAGGCTGAATCTTGGTACATAGCATTGGGGAATCAAGGTCTATAATGTTTGTTCAACTGATGGTCGTAGGTTAACCTTTGACCTTTTTATGGTAAGGTCAAATTTGTGCCCTCTTAGTTTTGTATGGGGAAAAAGTTGAAAAATCATTTTCTTGATATGTATAAAAGATTAATGGCTGAAACTTACAATATATGATTGAAGAAGTGAAACTGTTTAGATACAGTCAAAAGGTAGGGGTTATCTGCCCTTGATCCTGGGCTATATAAATATATGTATAAAATCGTGAAAGCTTGAGATATCTTTTTCTCTGAAACCTTGAACAATTTTCACTAGATTTCACATGGGGCCTTCTGTCAAAAGGAAGTTGACAATATGGTCAAATGATTCAGGGGCATTGAACATGATGGTTGCCATACCATTATATGGTAAAACACTTCTTCTCCAGAACTAGAAACCTTTAAGGCTGAATCTTGATATACAGCATTGGGAACAAAGTCTGCTAAGTTTGTTCAGATGACGATACTAAGATGACCTTTGACCTTTTTACGGTATGGTCAAATTTGTGTCCTAGTTGCTGTGGTAATACTGGAAGAAGTTGCATGGTATTTGCAGATATGCAATAGTCATTTTTATCAGGTGAATGAATCCTGGCCCATGGGCCTTTTTTTTTTTTTTTTTTTTTTAAAAAAAAAAAGCAGACCATTCACATAAAATGCCAAGTCTTATTTCCTCTGAAAAATTATAATGAAAAATTTAGACTTGTCTGCTACAGTTTTGCTTCTTTCTTTAAAATTTACCACTCTCTTGGCTAATTCAGAAATTTACCACTCTCTTGGCTAAGTCAGAAATTTACCACTCTCTTGGCTAAGTCAGAAATTTACCACTCTCTTGGCTAATTCAGCAGACGACAAATTCATGATATTTTTCTTAGAAAACAGGATTTGAAAGAAATTTAGTGCAAATTGTCTCCATTGCAAAAAAAAAAAAAAAAAAAAAATAAGAAAAAATTGTTTTAATAAGTTCTTTGCTGAAATTTTAGCCAGAGTGTTAAGAGTTAAAGATTAAGAGAAAAAAATGAACAATTTCTTTTCTGTGTCATTATATAAAAATCCACACAAATTTTGTGTTAACGCTTTCATATAAACCTTGTGATTCCATATAGTGCCTATGTGAAGAAAAATAATAGACTTTGTCAACTACTGTGTTTGCTATTTAGGACAGTTCCAGACTTAACCCTTAAAGTGCTACAGTACTACAATGGACCATATTTTTTTCTTTTCAGAGAAAATAAGACATATGAATTGCCTGCTAGGCAGATGATTTGCCTGAAATGCCCAGTCTTAGTAATAAAAAGGATTAGAATGTTGTCTGCTGCAAATTTGTATTAACCAGATAAAAACAAGGCTTGACATTTCAAGTGAATTGTCTACTAAGCAGACAATTCATATGAAAGATCAAGTCTTATTTTCTCTGTAAAATAACAAAAAAAGAGAATAGAATGTCATCTGCTACCATATTGCTTAGCACTTGAAGGGTTAATTGCGTGGAGAAAAGGAATAGGGAAAGTGGTTGAGGCACTATTTATATAGGCTGCTGAGGTTACAAAGACATTTTGTGTGTAAAAATTAAGAAATAATATAACCTCAATGGCTCGAACACGGATGGCTCTTTTACCATGGATGATTCGAACTCGTTTTTCAGTCCCTACAAAATTCTTCCAATAGCTCAAGAAACAAATATTTAAGGATTTTTTCTTATTTTATCATGGAATTGTATGTTGTGTGTACTCATTAGAATTGCCTCATCGATGTGATTCTAATGAGTACACTCAACATAAAATCATTATGTAGAAAATCGAAAAGATTTCCCTAAATTATCGCTATTTGCTTCCTGAACTGGTGTCATGATTAACCCTCAGTGGCTTGAACTACCCATGTCTCAAACGAATTTCCATGGTTCCAAAGATGTTCGAGCCATTGCGGTTCGACTGTATTTATGGTTGATTGGGATGTTACCAACATGTGCCTCCTGACCCCTGGCCTCCTGACCCACCACATGATTAATTCTGGAATTGTCTTTATATAATTTTAGCAAGAGAGCTTGATTGTCTAATACTCTAAATGCATGTAATGTTATGCAAGTACATTTAGTTTGTATTAACCCTTGTCATGCTGAATAAATTAAGATGCCACACCCATTCTAACTATCAGACAATCAGATTGCTTGATCCAGGTGGTTGATACAAATTTACATTCTGAATAACAAACAGTGCAGATCCAGATCAGTTGGCTTCTTCAGAAGCCAGCTGATCTGGATCTGTGTTGTTTGCAATGGTGAGGCGTATCTGGGTTCAGCAGGACTAGGGTTAACACTACAAATTTTTGAAGGGTGAAAGTGTTTAGATTTAATTGATATACAGTCATCCCAGCTTACAACGACATTCAATATAATGGAAACTTCGGTTTCCTACAGGAATTCCTTAAACATTTTACAATGTAGTCTTACCACTTTATAATGGAATTTACACTTTTCGACTCTGACAGTAAATTTTGGCAACAAAAACCTCTTTTTTGCGTATATTTTATTCGTTAAACCAACACAGAATTTTGTGGGCCTCCGTAGCCTAGTGGATAGGAAAGTTGACTTAATCCATTAGGTTTCTCACCGCTGTGGTTCGAGCCTAGCTCGGGTCACATGTGGGAAAGCCAAATTCTGCTTAAGGATGGTCAGGTGGTTTTTCCCTGGGTCCTCCGGTTTTCGTCCACCTTTGATGAACGATCCGCTCGATATAAATGAAATATTCTTGAAAGGGCCATAAAACCCAAATCAAACACAGAATTTCATCAGACCATTGTTTACATTGCTAATTTGTGACTTGCCAAAAGACGTCAGACTCATTGTCGGAAACAGGTAAGACAATTAAGGGAGACTAATCGTACACTCAAGAGGTAATTATTTGTAATGTAGTTATGCACCATTTGATCTGTAAATTTTCATTTCTTTAATTGATTGACAAGTGATCATAATCTTAATGGCTGTAATTATTGCACTTGAGACTAATTGACATAATTGTAATAGTGAGAACTTTGAGCAGAGCTGTCAAAAAATGATGCAATAAGGGAGGGGAGGGGGAGGGGGGTAGTTTATCAAAGTTACTCCTTGTTCTTGAAATATATAAAATAACCTTTACAGTGTTACTAACCACCGCTAAGCATTGATGAACCCAGTTCTCCATTGCTGAGAAGGAAGAGATTGTGACCTACAAGAACGACCATCCTAAAGCAACCCAAGATAAGATAGCAACACATTTCCCCTTACAATCGGGGATCAAGCGTCAGGACCTTCTGTGAGACAAAGAAAAGTGGTCCAGCACACAAAGAGATGGCGACTTTGCCCTATGCCAACATACAGGGAAACATGAAAATCTAGAGGAAGCCCTGTTCTTATGGTTCAGTGACATCAGATCAAAGAACACTATCATAAATGACGAGATGCTGATTGAAAAGGCAAAAAAGTTCTGCAGTGACCACGGCGTTAATGACTTCCAGTACACAAAGGGCTGGCTGCACAATTTCAAGAAACAACACACCATTTCCAAGCATGTTGCCCATGGAGAAGCTGACAGCGCTGATCCTGTCATTGTGAGTCAGAGCTGACTGCAGCTGCAAAAGGAGCTGGCCGCTTACGACCCCAATGATGTCTAGAACATGGACGAAACCAGCTTATTCTATCATTTGCTACCCAACTCCACGCTTGCTACTGGTCCCATCGGGGATAAGAAAAAACAGAAACAAAGAATAACCATAGCATTGTGTGCTAATGCTACTTGGACAGACAAGCTGGTTCCACTGGTCATCGGCAAGAGTGCAAGATTGCGCTGTTTTGGCAGTACGTTTGACCCTAATGTCTACGCGAAGTACACTTACAACAAGAAAGCATGGATGACTGGGGCCTTATTCCAGGACTGGCTCATCAAATTCAACCATCGTATGAGAATCACAGGACATATGTGATCCTCCTATTCAACAACACTACTAGTCACGTGTCAGAAGGGTACACCTGTCCAATCTTGTTGTGCCATTCCTACCACTGAATACAACTGCCCATATCCAGCCGATGCCAGGATCATCAGAAACTTTGAGAGTTACTACAGAGGTCTGCTGGTGCGCTACTTCCTGCAGTGCATTGAAGACTGGGTAGAACAGATCGTTTCCCAGAAGTTAGCGATCTCCTACGTCAAAGAAGCTTGGTCATTGGTCAGACAGTCAACCATAGTGAGCTGCTGGCATCACATCAGGATTCTGCCATCTACACAACACAAACGACGACGGCACCAACATTCTGCCTCTATCCAAACTTCAGAGACTGCTCCAGAGAATGCCAGCTGAAAACAGGATGGATGCCAATGACTGTGAACATTGACAAGGAGGTTGAAACTGGCGAGCAACTGACCGATGAGTCCTTTCTCAAGCTGGTGTCTGAGACTAGAACAGCTGACAGTGTCAGCAACGACGATGATGATGACGAACTTATTGAGCCAGTCATCAAAAGATGCGACGCTAGAAAAGGTCTTGCACAGACTGTCAGCTTCTGTGAACAGAACCCAGCACTCTCCAGTCATCTCGACAATCTATGGACGGTTATTCATGCGATAGAGACATACAGTGGTTCTAGTGTTCAGAAGACAATGTTGGATTTTGTGAATTCGAAGTGAACATGACGATATTCAGTGACAATGAACCATTTAAATGTGCTCAAAAAACTGTGCATTCTTAACCCTTGTCCTGCTGAACCCGGATATACCCTGCCTTTGCAAACAGTGTTGATCCAGATCAGTTGGCTTCTTCAGAAGCCAACTGATCTGGATCTGCACTGTTTGCCATTAAGTACAATGTATTTGAATTTATAGAAACAATCCGGATCAAGTAATCTGATTGGCTAAAAATTAGAAGGGGGCATGGCATCTTAATTTATTCAGCAGGACAAGGGTTAAGGACTTTCTGGGTTATCAGTATGGTTGATTACTCAAAAAATAGGGACAGTAAAAGAAACAACCAGTTATTTTTCATATCATTCAAGCACAGCAATTCCTACAGTTACAATGTGCAGCCAGCAAAGACTCAGATCAGTCTGTGCAGTCTGATCAGTCTTTGCTAGCCAACTAAAGAAACTATGGGTCCTTAGCTATCCATTGAAGAATCTGTTTAGACTGCGCAGATGCACAGACTGATCAGTCTTCACTGGGTACATGTGTAAATTGCAGGATTTGCTGTGTTCCGGTGCATATATTTTATTGACTACATGTTTGATTAAAAAGAAACAAGACTGTGCTATTAAAGACAGTGCTTTAAAAGTGTGCATGTATTTAATTTTATGTTTTGTTATAAATATATGGTATATGTACTACAGGAGCCTACCATCACAGTGAAAGGTCATAGACTGCAGGTGGTAGACAAGTTCACCTACCTTGGAAGCACATTGTCTAGAGTTGTGCACATTGATGATGAAGTCAATGCTAGAATTGCCAAAGCTAGTGCAGCATTTGGCTGGCTACGTGGAAGTATTTGGGACCGAATTGGAATCAGACTTGACACAAAGCTGAAAGTATATAGATCGGTAGTGCTGCCAACACTGTTATAGGCATGCGAAACTTGGACAGTTTACCAACGGCATGCCAAAAGACTGAACCACTTCCATACAAGCTGTCTTAGAAAACTTCTAAAGATCAAGTGGCAAGACAGGATTCCAGACACAGAAGTCCTGAAAAGGGCAGGGATGCAAAGTGTACAGACTCTTCTGAAATTGGCACAGTTAAGATGGACAGGCCATGTTACCAGAATGCTTGATGAACGTTTGCCAGAGAAAATCCTCTATGGAGAACTTCAAGTAGGAAAACGCTCCCATGATGGTCAGAAGAAGCGATACAAGGACACCCTCAAAGCCTCCCTTAAAGACTTCAACATACCAATAGAGTCATGGGAACAGATTGCACAGGATCGTACAAAGTGGCGAGGCCTCATAAAAAGGGGAGCTGGTGAATACGAAGCAAAAAGAATCAGCGAAGCTGAGCAGAAATGTGCACAGCGGAAAGCCAGAGCTAAGGCATCACCAACAGAGCTTTCTTCCTCAGACCTCTCTTGTTCTATCTGCAACAGGCAGTTTAGAGCTAAGATTGGTCTCATCAACCATCTTAGAACACACAAATAATAACACATCACACAGTTGATTAGGATTGGTCATTGTCAGTAATGACAGATGAACTATATATATATATATATATATATATATATATATATATATATATACATATATATATGTACTATGCACTTTTATCCAGCTTCATTAAATACTGAAAATAAATAAAATGGTTATGCACATATTGTCTTCAGTAAAGAAACACTGTTACCTAATGCAGAAACAAAGGATATAAATCATAGAGTGTTACGAGCCAGGCGTAACAAGAAAGAAATGAAAGTGAAACCGGCAACAAGCTTTAAATTATCAAAAATATTTATTCACAAAAAAAAAAATAGGATTCAAAACAAAATAATGTAAGTAAACAGTACCTTTCAAGATTATGTCACAAAGTCCCTCAAAAATAATCCACAAGAATTTATAAAACAAATCCTTTGAATAACAGTTTCTGATCCCACAATTTAAAGTTCCTGAATTCAGAATTTAAGTCCAGAATGAATAAAATATTAAAGTAATCCAGTATAGAATAATTTCCAATGAAAGTATACAAAGATGCCCAGATGAAAATCTTTTCTCCTTATATAACATCAAAGAACATTCTAGAAAAAGAATTTACTACAAGCATCCCTTATTTTCCAGGTTCCTTCAAGAAACTTCCAAATATAACAAGAGAAAAACCTGTTTATGCATTAAGTGCATTCTTTCTTTGTGAGACCTAACTTGTCTGGTGGTCGAGATGCAGAGTTTTTTTGTTGTTTTTTTTTTTATAACAGCAGATTCAGTTTAATGTCATGAAGCACTGGAGACAAACACTGTCGTTGTAAAGATGGTTGACTGTATTTATATTTAACAAGCGGTTCATTTGTTGTTATTTTAACAGATGAAATCCATATTAACAAGGTCAGAGGTTTCCAGATGAGGATCAAGAAGGGGGTTAAGGGAGAGGGAAAGTAACCCCACCACACCTGCCAGGGCAGAAATACTTTGTTTGCTTGGGGAAATTAGTGAAAATCTAAGACAATCATGTATTTTTGTATGATGTCCAAATGAAACCTGGATCCAGCCCTTGTAACAGACATGTTTTTATTTATTAATTTTATTTTTTTTTTTTTTTTGCTGCAACAGCCTTGCTTCATCTTTACCTTGTTGAATTTAAATATTGGTTGTAAACATTATAAAAATGATTTTGCCAAGTTCTCTTTCCTAAGAATAAATTAGTGTGAATCATCTGTTGGAGACCATTTGAATTGTTTGTTGAGAAAATAAAAAACATTGCTTATTCATTTTTCAGTCATTATACCCTTGCAAACTGTGTTTGTGGCTGGCAGGGTTGGGTATATTGTTTTCATGCTGTCCGTACATTAAATTTTGGTTTCTTCTTCCTATTTTGTTAGATAATTTTGTTAGGAATCTTTTCATATTTTGCATAAATGTTGATATTGATGATCTGTTGCTGTTAGAGACAAATAAGGGCTTAGGGGCTAATAATTCCTTTAGAGTTATTTCCCTTTGTTCTTGAAAGGTTGCTTTGGTATGACTATATAGTGCAGTCATGATGAAACCAGCTTGTCTCAAACTACTTGCTAGGCAGAAGATTCACATGAAATGTGAAGCCTTATTTCTCTGAAAAATAATTTTAAGAATGTTGTCTGATGGACTTGCTCAGGTCACATGTGGGAAAGCCAAGTTCTGCTTACAGATGGTCAGGTTTTTCCCTGGGTTCTCCAGTTTTCACCCAACTTTGATGAGCGATCGGCTCGATATAAGTAAATTTCTTGAAAGGGCCGTAAATCCCAAATGAAATAAAAAACTTAAAGGGTTAGTGTATGACAAATTGGCTCCATTAGAATGATATAGTATACCGTCAAGGTAATATTTGTAAAAAGAATACTAGATTTTTTGATGTTTCATTATTCTCTGAATATGCGGTTGGGTAATTCTCAGTAAATGTGATCAGCATTAAGTCACATAGACCGACCAATCTGTTCACGGAAAACAATGGCACTTGCTAGTTGCTAGTTCTTTTTTCATCTTCCCAGCTCAGATTAGCCATTGTTTACAAATGTTCTAGTTCCTAAATGATGCAAAATTGTTTTGAAAGTTGTATAAACAATGTTTACAATCTGAAAGAAACTGCCAGTTTGGCCCCATACACTTAATCATATGTTAACTGGCAGTCAAGGTAGCTGACTAATTGTTGTTTGCATCAAATTGATCATTTCACATCTCATTTATGAAAGTGACACAGAGAAGGTGTTAATTACGAGAAAATTGTCTGATCAACTTGCACCCTGTTGAAACATCTTGGCTCCAGCCAACTGGTACCTGGTTGTAAATTTGGTCTGTATTAGATCATAATCTGCTGAGAATTTGCCCATTTTCCACTTGGTAGGCTATGTTTGGTGATTGTGGCTCTTCCTGGGCATCTTTACTTTTTTTTTTTTTATTTTTTATTTTTGCAGCAGATAGGGGAAGAGGGGCATGTCAGTATTTTTTCTTTTTCTGCACTGTCATTTCTTTTTCCTTCATCTTCTGTTTCTTTCTTTCTTTCTTCTCATCTTCTAGCTCTTCTGTCCCTTCTCTCCCTTTCTCTGGAAACTGACAAACATTACTCACAATGGTTGACGTTGCAGACAGGTACAATGCAAATATGGCAGGGGTTTATATACAGTTAACTCTCGCTATCTCAAACTCGCTTATCTCGAATAACCGCTTATCTCGAAGTGAAAATCTGTTCCCTGCCTAAACATGAAAATGTAACAACATGTAAAAAATATTGTGGAAAAGAGGAGAAATTGCTCCTAAGGAGCAATATCTCCTCTTTTCCACAATATTTTCAATATATCTCTAATTTCAAGAGTCCAATTACACATATATTTGTTAAATGTGGTTAAACGAATAAGTCTTTCCTCAATTCTGCAAATCTGATATGTCGAAGTACAGATATCTCGAAGTATTTCAGAGAGTCCCTTGGAATTCCAGATAACGAGAGTCGACTGTATATGACCAAATGTAAGGGTCTTACAGCTATTCACACAAAGTACAGAAATGGTACCATGCAGTATTTCACAACATCATTGAAACTGCCATTGTGGAAAGTTTTGACAATTGAATAATACACCAGGTTAAAAGAAAGACATTTCATGAAGAGGTATGACAGTCCAAAGTACAAACCTGACAGTAAAGTGTGTGGTTCTCTGAGACAGAGGTTGCACAAACAAGCAAGCTACTACTGTCCGAAATGTAATACTCTGTTGTGTATTGTGCCTGGTGATGAAATATTTCATAACTATAAGGACTTGGAAATGGGCCTGGGAAGAGCTTCAAAACCAAGCATAGCATTTTAATCTTGCAGATAATGAAATGATTGACTGAAAACAAGACTGGAATGGGACTGAAACAAATGATCCAAGTTACCCTAATTGATACTCTTTTCTGAAATTTTATGGAATGAAACAGCACAAACTGGTGTTGCCATATTTCTGACAAAAAAGAAAAAAAAAATTATTTTAAATTTGGTTTAATCTTTGTATTATTATATCTTTTATAGTAATATTTGGAATAATTGTCTAATATACAACATTTCAAACCATTTCTTCTACAAATAAGCAATGATTTCAGTGCAGTGCCATTATTTACAAAACTAGATTCAAGATGGCTGCCAAATGTGGCCACCAAAATTATTAGAAAGTAAAAATCAATTTAGTTTAACAAACAATATCTGTGTAATAGTCACTGATAATTTCGTAAGAATCCATTAACAAGTTGTAGAGATACATTTAAAGATAAAATCCTAATAGGGAGGACTTACAAGTAAAAAGGCTTGGCACTGAGCTATTGGTTTTTTGAGAGAGATTACAGCAAAAGTGTTAATAAGTGCATCCTACCCAAACATTTCGGCGTGCAGACGCACTACTATAGACTAACTATGTGACCAGTGATGTGTGTGACCAAAACTGATGGTCCAACAAATGCTTGGGTGGTTCGGTGCTTATCCTGAAAAACAATTAGCATTCCGTGGTTTGGCAGAGGCTACTGACTTGGCAGCCGTGCCGATAATAGCAGCAAACAGCCAATAACGCCAAGTATTCCAATTGCAAGGGGTTGAATCATGAGACTTATGGTGTCAGCCTACAAAATTTGTGATTGCGGCCATTTTGAATTTTGTCTCCACTTCGAATTTTATTTCTATCCATTCTATGTCTATTTACAATCTAAGCAGCCGGCCTCGGTGGCTCAGTTGGATGCGCCGTCCGACTGGAGACCAGGAGGTCGCGGGTTCAACCCCCACCGAGGTCGGCAACATTCTTTTGTGGAGATTGATCATGAAATAATTTCTATGGTCATTCTCTCCCTTCCATTGATTCAAGAAGGGCAGTTGTCAGTTTCTGGCGAAAGAATGTGCACAATACTGGTTAACCGCTTAGAGGACTAAGCCTGCCCAGTAAACGTGTGGTTAGGTAAACTGACCATGCTGGACATGACCCCATAGGGTTGACTGGGCCGTAAAACCTCAACACAAACAAACAAACAATCTAAAGATGATTTGTTTAGTGCATAAGGTACACTTGAATGTAGATTTATAGATAACTGGTAGACTTAACGCTCTTTTCAGGTGATAATCTGTAAAACTTTGACACAATAATGTGTTTGTTCGACCGGTTTGTAAATTGTTATTATTTTTAATGTTGTTTTTTTTTTCCCTGCTTTTCATAATATGTAGACTCACAAAAAAAAAAAAAGAAAGAAAAGAAAAGAAAAACAAGACCAAAAAGAAACAGAGACAAAAAATGCACAAACAGTAAAAAAGTTTTAAGAAAAACTCCTGAAGCAGTAAAATGGATTTCAGGTAAGCACACAAAAGTGTATTGTCGTTGTACCTTCCATCGGCATATACTAGTTTTTGGTATTCGGAAAGCATGCCCCCCACCCATCAGGGCCTGTGAAATAGATGGGCTGCCTAAAGCCTCCATGGCAATGCTGCTAGTAACAAAGCAGGACCCGAATTCATATGATCGGGTCCGGTAAAAGCCCCAAAAATTTTTTGAGGCAATGTCTCTAAACTACTGACTTGGACATGATATTGCAATTCATGCAGTGGATTCAGAAGTCAAGCATGGTCTGAAATCAAAATCAGTTAGATCTGGCTCAACATTGAGTTTAGTTTGACTGGGACCCAGACCACCTGTCTTATCAACCACCAGTGGAAGGCCCGCCCATCCCAATTACCATTGATAGGGTTAAGAAGGCTATTTCACAGATGAAGGCAGGCAAAGCACCAGGCCCATCAGGCATAGTGGTGGAGATGATACGAGCAGCTGGTGACATGGGCGCCTCCATGATCCGTGACCTCGCGGCTGCAATCATACTTGATGGCAAGGTACCCTCTGACTGGGAGCAGAGTTTCATTGTCTGCCTCTACAAGGGAAAGGGGGATGCATTGGAAAGGGGCAATTGACGCAGTCTCAAGCTGACTGAGCAGGTCATGAAAGTCCGGGAGAGGATTGTGGATGGCCCCATCAGACAGTTGGTGTCAATTGACAATTCCCAGTTTGGCTTCATCCCAGGCAGAGGTACAACAGACGCAATCTTTGTTGTCAGGCAACTGCAAGAGAAGTATCTAGCTGCTAACAAGAGACTCTACATGGCTTTCGTAGACCTGGAGAAGGCTTTCGATTGAGTACCTCGAAAGGTCATCTGGTGGGCGCTGAGAAAACTTGGTATGGAGGAGTGGATTGTGCGACTGGTGCAGGGGATGTATGCAGATGCGCAGAGCCATGCCTGTGTTGGTGAGGGGTACAGTGAAGAGTTTGAAATGAAGGTCAGTGTTCACCAGGGCTCAGTACTCAGCCCGCTTCTCTTCATCATTGTGCTTGAAGCCTTATCATGAGAGTTCTGCTCTGGGGTCCCCTGGGAGGACCTCTATGCCGATGACCTTGTTATCATTGCTGAATCCCTCGAGAATAGTGTCAGGAGGCTCTTGACTTGGAAAGAAGCAATGGAAAAGAAAGGACTGAGAGTAAATGCAGGAAAGACAAAAATTATGATATGCGGTATGGGCCTGGACCTCCAGCAGAGTTCAGGCGAGTTTCCATCTGCCATCTGCCACTCTGGAGTGGGCAGCAACAACATCTTCTGCAATGGCTGCAAGCACTGGATGCACAAGAAATGCAGTGGGCTCAGGCGCTTGACAAAGGACCCTGACTACAGATGTACACAGTGCCAGGGAACTGCACACCCCTTGGACGGCAGACCACAGAGGGAAGTCCAGGTCGGACCTGACAAGCTGGAGGTGGTAGCTTCCTTTTGCTACCTAGGAGACATGCTCTTCACACCACCTGTCTTTCAAGACGTGGCCATGTGTGCAGCTCTTGTGTGCGGAGCGCAATGCTCCATGCCAGTGAGACTTGGCCATTGACAAAACCAAACCTCAAACGTCTGCAGCGGAATGACAGGGCAATGATCAGACAGATTTGCAACGTCAGGCCGCAAGACGTTGTCACAACCAGGTCCGGTGAGCTACTTGTGCTGCTTGGCATTGAGGATCTGGACCTCATTCTGAAGGAGAGAAGGCTCCACTGTTATGGACATGTGGAATGCTGTAATGGTGCAGTCAAGACAGCTTTTCACATACAGGTTGAGGGAAAGCCTGGGCCTGGGAGGCCCAAGATGGGACGGAAGCAGCTGACAGAGAGGGATTGCAGAGAGTGGAAACTCTTGGCTATCAACCCTCATGATAGAAATATGTGGAGATCTGGTGTGGGATCATGCGTGCAGCAAGCCAGCTATCTGGAAGGGGGCCCACTGATGTGGATTTTGCCCCTGTACCTGCACGTTAATCAAAAATCCCATTATGATAGCAAGTGATTATTATTTGGACACCAGGATATAGGTAGCACCTATTAAATTCATATTAGACACTAATATAGAGATGTTTTATAAAGATGTTTGAAATGGTATCATGTGTGAATGTTAGTGACAATGACATATTGTGTTAGCTGTTACTAACATAATAATATTATTGTCAACATCATCTGATTGCTTTGATTATACATTTAAGATTATACATATTTGATATTATACATATTTAAGATTTACATATTGAAATATTTACATTTTGAATAAGAGCACTTTAGATGAACATATCACGTATAAGCAAAACTGTTGTAACTGATATTATTAGCTCACCTAAGCTATGCTCAGGGTATATTTTATACATATATTATTGGTGGTTCCACTTTAATGTCTGAGAAAATAATGCCATATGAAAATTTTATCAGTAGTCATCAGGGTATATTTTATACATATATTATTGGTGGTTCCACTGTAAATGTCTGAGAAAATAATGCTTTGTGAAAATTCCATCAGTAGTGATCAGGTGGTTCCACTGGAAATGTCTGAGAAAATAATGCTTTATGAAAATTCCATCAGTAGTGATCAGATGGTTCCACTGGAAATGTCTGAGAAAATAATGCTTTGTGAAAATTCCATCAGTGGTGATCAGATGGTTCCACTGGAAATGTCTGAGAAAATAATGCTTTGTGAAAATTCCATTAGTAGTGATCAGGTGGTTCCACTGGAAATGTCTGAGAAAGTAATACTCTGTGAAATTTTATCAGTAGTGAACAGGTGGTTCCTTTAGAAATGTCTGAAAAAATAATGCTTTGTGAAAATTCCATCAATAGTGATCAGAGTATATTTTATACATATATTATTGGTGGTTCCACTGTAAATGTCTGAGAAAATAATGCTTTGTGAAAATTCCATCAGTAGTGATCAGGTGGTTCCACTGGAAATGTCTGAGAAAATAATGCTTTGTGAAAATTCCATCAGTAGTGATCAGATGGTTCCACTTGAAATGTCTGAGAAAATAATGCTTTGTGAAAATTCCATCAGTGGTGATCAGATGGTTCCACTGGAAATGTCTGAGAAAATAATGCTTTGTGAAAATTCCATCAGTAGTGATCAGGTGGTTCCACTGGAAATGTCTGAGAAAATAATACTCTGTGAAATTTTATCAGTAGTGAACAGGTGGTTCCTTTAGAAATGTCTGAAAAAATAATGCTTTGTGAAAATTCCATCAGTAGTGATCAGAGTATATTTTATACATATATTATTGGTGGTTCCACTTTAATGTCTGAGAAAATAATGCCATGCGAAAATTTCATCAGTAGTGATCAGGGTATTTTATACATATATTATTGGTGGTTCCACTGTAAATGATGTGAAAATAATGCTTTGTGAGAATTCCATCAGTAGTGATCAAGCTATATTTTTAGCTCACCTGAGCACGCAGTGCTCATGGTGAGCTATTGTGGTCAGTCAATGTCCGTCGTGCGTCGTGCGGCGTCAACAATTGCTTTAAAAGCCTACTCCTCCTACACCCCTGGGCCAATTGACTTGATCTATCAGGGTGACTTGTAGATCAAAAATAGCTAAAACGTGCCGATCGGAAATCCAAGATGGCCGCCATGGCCACCATCTTGAAAATCTATTTTTCGCTTCTTCTCCTGAACCTAAAGGCCAGTTGACTCCAAACTTGCTAGGAAGCATCAGGGTGACTTGTAGATCAAAAGTAGCTAAAATCGTGCCGATCGTAAATCCAAGATGGCCGCCATGGCCGCCATCTTGAAAATCTATTTTTTGCTTCTTCTCCTGAACCGAAAGGCCAATTGACTCCAAACTTGCTAGGAAGCATCGGGGTGACTTGTAGATCAAAAATAGCTAAAATCGTGCCGATCGGAAATCAAAGATGGCCGCCATGGCGGCCATCTTGAAAATCTATTTTTTGCTTCTTCTCCTGAACCGAAAGGCCAATTGACTCCAAACTTGCTAGGAAGCATCAGGATGACTTGTAGATCAAAAATAGCTAAAATCATGCCGATCCGAAATCCAAGTTGGCCGCCATCTTGAAAATCTATTTTTCGTTTCTACTCCTAAACCGAAAAGCCAATTGACTCCAAACTTGGTAGGAGGCATTGGGGTGACTTTTAGATCAAAAATAGCTAAAATCGTGCCTATCAGAAATCCAAGATGGCCGCCATGGCAGCCATCTTGAAAATCTATTTTTCCCTTCTTCTGAACCGAAAGGCCAGTTGACTCCAAACTTTGTAGGAAGCATCGGGGTGACTTGTAGATAAAAAATAGCTAAAATCATGCTGATCGTAAAACCAGGATGGGCGCCATGGCAGCCATTTTGAAAATCTTTTTTTTGCTTCTTCTCCTGAACCGAAAGGCCAGTTGACTCGAAACTTGGTAGGAAGCATTTGGGTGACTTGTAGATCAAAAATAGCTAAAATCATACCGATCGTAAATCCAAGATGGCCGCCATGGCGGCTATCTTGAAAATCTATTTTTCGCTTCTTCTCCTAAACCCAAAAGTCACTTGACTCGAAACTTAGTAGGAAGCATCAGGGTGACTTGTAGATCAAATATAGCTAAAATCGTTCTGATCAGAAATCCCAGATGACCACCATGGCCGCCATCTTGAAAATCTATTTAGCTATTTCTCCTGCACCGAAAGGCCAATTGACTTCAAACTTCGTAGGAGACATTGGAGTGATTGTAGATCAAAAATAGCTAAAATCGTGCAATCGGATATCCAAGATGGCCGCCATGGCAGCCATCTTGAAAATCTATTTTTCGCCTCTTCTCCTGAACTGAAAGGCCAGTTGACTCGAAACTTGGTAGGAAGCACTGGGGTGACTTGTAGATCAAAAATAGCTAAAATCGTGCCGATTGTAAATCCAAGTTGGCTGCCATTTAGAGTTTGTTCAAATGATCACGCTCAATTGACTGGCATGCCATATATCTTCTTCTTCAAAATAAAGAACTGCTTAAATGATGATATTTTCATTAGTTGCGATGACAGGATTGGAAAAATGTTGCATAACATCTGCATATCTGCAGTGGCTATGTCACTCAGGTGAGCGACCCGTGACCCGTGGGCCTCTTGTATACATATATTATTGGTGGCTCTACTGTAAATGTCACAGAAAATAATTCTTTGTGAAAATTTATCAGTAGTGAACAGGGTATATTTTGTACATATATTATTGGTGGCTCCACTGTAAATGTCTGAGAAAATAATGCTTTGTGAAAATTCCATCAGTAGTGATCAGAGTATATTTTATACATATATTATTGATGGTTCCACAGTAAATGTCTGAGAAAATGATTCTTTGTGAAAATTTCATCAGTAGTGATCAGAGTATATTTTATACATATATTATTGGTGGTTCCACTGTAAATGCTGAGAAAATAATGCTCTGTAAAAATTTCATCAGTAGTCATCAGGGTATATTTTATACATATCTTGTTGGTGGTTCCACTTTAATGTCTGAAAAAATAATGCTCTGTAAAATTTCATAGTAGTCATCGGGTATATTTTATACATATATTATTATTGGTGGTTCCACTGTAAATGTCAGAGAGAATAATACTTTGTGAAAATTTCATCAGTTGTGATCAGGTGGTTCCACTGGAAATGTCTGAGAAAATAATGCTTTGTGAAAATTCCATCAGTAGTGATCAGGTGGTTCCACTGGAAATGTCTGAGAAAATAATGCTTTGTGAAAATTCCATCAGTAGTGATCAGGGTATATTTTGTACATATATTATTGGTGGTTCCACAGTGAATGAGTGAATAATGCTTTGTGAAAATTCCATCAGTAGTTATCAGGGTATATTTTAATACATGTATTATTGGTGGTTCCACTGTAAATGTCTGAGAAAAAGATGCTTTGTGAAAACTCTGCCAGTAGTGATCAGCGTATATCTTAGACAAATAATGCTTTGTAAAAATTTCATCAGTAGTGATCAGGGTATAGTTTATACATATGTTATTGGTTGTTCCTCTGTAAATGTCTGAGAAAATAATACTTTGTGAAAATTTCATCAGTAGTGATCAGGTGGTTCCACTGGAAAGGTCAGAGAAAATACTGCTTTTATGAAAATTCCATCAGTAGTGATCAGGTGGTGCCACTGGAAATGTCTGAGAAATAATGCTTTGTGAAAATTCCATCGGTAGTGATCAGGGTATATTTTATACATACACGTATATTATTGGTGGTTCCACAGTAAATGTCTGAGAAATTAATGCTTTGTGGGTATATTTTATACATATATATTCTGTTGGTGGTTCCACTGTAAATGTCTGAGAAAATAATGCTTTGTGAAAATTCCATCAGTAGTGATCAGGGTATATTTTATACATATATTATTGGTGGTTCCACAGTAAATGTCTGAGAAATTAATGCTTTGTGAAAATTCCATCAGAAGTGATCAGGGTATATTTTATACATATACTATTGGTGGTTCCACTGTAAATGTCTGAGAAAATAATGCTTTGTGAAAACTCCATCAGTAGTGATCAGGGTATATCTTGGACATATATTATTGGTGGCTCCACTGTAAATGTCTGTGAAAATAATGCTTTGTGAAAATTTCATCAGTAGTGATCAAGCTGTATTTTATACATATATTATTGATGGTTCCAGAGTAAATGTCAGAGAAAATAATTCTTTGTGAAAATTTATCAGTAGTGATCAGGGTATATTTTGTACATGTATTATTGGTGGCTCCACTGTAAATGTTGGAGAAAATAATGCTTTGAGAAAATTCCATTAGTAATGATCAAGGTATATTTAATATATATATTATTGGTGGTTCCACAGTAAATGTCTGAAAAAATGATTCTTTGTGAAAATTCCATCAGTAGTGATCAGGGTATACTTTATACATATACTATTGGTGGTTCCACTGTAAATGTCTGAGAAAATAATGATTTGTGAAAACTCTGTTAGTTGTGATCAGCGTATATCTTGGACATATATTATTGGTGGCTCCACTGTAAATGTCTGTGAAAATAATGCTTTGTAAAAATTTCATCAGTAGTGATCAGGGTCTAGTTTATACATATGTTATTGGTGGTTCCACTGTTAATATCTGAGAAAATAATACTTTGTGAAAATTTCATCAGTAGTGATCAGGTGGTTCCACTGGAAAGGTCAGAGAAAATGCTTTGTGAAAATTCCATCAGTAGTGATCAGGTGGTTCCACTGGAAATGTCTGAGAAAATAATGCTTTGTGAAAATTCCATCAGTAGTGATCAGGGTATATTTTATACCTATATTATTGGTGGTTCCACAGTAAATGTCTGAGAAATTAATGCTTTGTGAAAATTCCATCAGTAGTGATCAGGGTATATTTTATACATATACTATTGGTGGTTCCACTGTAAATGTCTGAGAAAATAATGCTTTGTGAAAACTCTGTCAGTAGTGATCAGGGTATATCTTGGACATATATTATTGGTGGCTTCACTGTAAATGTCTGTGAAAATAATGCTTTGTGAAAAGTTCATCAGTAGTGATCAGGGTCTAGTTTATACATATATTATTGGTGGTTCCACTGTAAATGTCTGAGAAAATTATGCTTTGTGAAAAATTTCATCAGTAGTGAACAGGGTATTTCTTTTATACATATATTATTTGTGGTTCCACTGTAAATGTTGGAGAAAATAATGCTTTGTGAAAATTCCATCAATAGTGATTTAGGTGCATTTATACTTTAGAATATGAAAAATAAGTAACATTATGCATCTAAAATATTTTTTTCTCTTCAATGCAGAGATGAGAAATGAGCATTTAGGCAAAAGTGAACAAGTGAATTCCCTCCAAATTACCATGTATGGCATAGTTTTGGTTTCATTTTTGTTAAATTTCATTTCATCGCCAAACTAGTGGTTTCCTTCCCTAACCAATAACTAATGCATAACTCTTACTATATTAGCTGCAGATAAGAGGGGTACCCACATTATTTTTTCTTATTTCTGCATGTAAACATGTTTTGTGTGTTCTTATTAGAAGCAGCCTGGTGAGGTGCTTCTCATGAGTACTTAAAACATGCATTTTTTTTGATGAAGTAAGAAAAATGTCAGTTGATGAAAGTGCCTAGTCTAGAGCTATGTTTAATGTGTACTGGGCCCAGTTGTTCAAAGCTTCGTTAGCTTAACGAGCTTGTTAAGGGTCATTTCGTTAGCTGTTTTAGCGGATTCAATATACAATATTCCGATATTTTTTGCTGAAAAAATGTGATAGCACATTTTTTTAGCAAAAAATTTTAGCATATTTGCGTATCACTCGATTTAAATTTTAACAAATCATTAACTAACGACGTCGTTAGCTTTGAACAACTGGGCCCTGGTATTTATAGAAGTGTATCAAACAAACCATTATCTTAGACTCTGATCAAACTGTACAAACAGATTAGGTTCTGTGGTGTTCATTGTTTATTTTGCATTATATATACATTGAACATATTTTCAGAGAAGGAAAAATGTGAAGAAAATGAATTGGGAAGCTGCTGATTCTGACAGTGATGCTGGTAGGTGATATACAAAGACTAGTTTTAAGACAGTTGTTTTAATGCTGCATATACTAGATAAAAATTGCGGCTGACGACAAAATTAAATGTATTTTTTCCCAGAAAATAGGTTTTAACATTCCATGCAAATTGTCTCCTTAACATTTACCATGCTATGGGCAGATTCAGCAGATGTTAAACTGATAATATTTTTCTTATTTTTCCTCGAAAATAGGATCTGACACTTCATGCAAATTGTCTCTTTAGAAGACAATTTGCATGAAGTATCAAAATCGACTTTTCTAAGTAAAATAAGAAAAGTCGGCCTCGGTGGCTTAGTTTGATGTGCATCCGACTGGAGACCAGGAGATTGCGGGTTCGACCTCAGCCGGAGTCGGCAACATTCTTTCATGGAGATTGATCATGAAATGTTTTCTACAATCATTATCTCCTTTCCGCTGATTCAAGAAGGGCAGTTGTCAGTTTCTTGTGAAAGAATGTGCACAATACTGATTAACCCCTTAGAGGACTAAGCCTGCCCAGTAAATGTGTGGTTAGGTAAACTGACTGCGCTGGACATGACCCCATTGAGTTGACTGGGCCTAAAACTTCAACACAAACAAACAAAAAATAAGAAAAATATTTCAAACTGTCATCTGCTGAAACTTTTACCCAGCATACAAAGTGTTCATAACTAAAGAACCATGACTGTGTGAGGGTCTTGACATTTCTATTTGCCTATGAAAAATTAGTTGACCTGATTTTTTAGCTCACCGATGGGCTCAGGATGAACTATTGTGATCACTCCCCATCTCTGTCATCCATCTGTCCATCCAAACACACATTTGACAAGCTTCCTCTCTGAAACCCCTGGGCCAATTTTCTTCAAACTTCATGTGGAGCCTCCTGTCAAAGGGGAATTGAAAATTTGTACAAATGATCATGGTCCGTTAACCCGTAAAACGCCAAGAAAACCTGCATCTGAAAATGTCGTATGTTTATGTCATCTGCTGAATATTCTTGCAAATTTTTCAAACCTATTTTGCGTACAGGCAAACAGTGTGGACCCAGATCAGACTGCTCCTCTGATCTGGATCCACACTGTTTGCAGAAATGACTTTTAAAATCACAAGCAGATGATAAAGCAGACGACAGTTGTTATGATTGGCAGTTTAAGAGTTAAGTAAGGTGGCTGCCATGCCCATATATGGTAGAAATGCTTAAAAGTCTTCTTCTCTAGATCCAAGAAAGCTTGGAGACTGAATCTTGGTATATAGCATTTGGGACTCAAGGTCTGCCAAGTTTGTTCAAATGATGACCCTAGACTGACCCTTGGCCAATTCCAAATTTGTGCCCCTATGCATTTGTATGGGGACAATATTGAAAAATCTTTTTCTCAAAATGTATGAAAGAGAAATGGCTGAAACTTACAATGTGAGATCAAAGTAGCGACCTTTTTACTTGCAATCGAAGTTTTGTATCCTAGGTTTTATCTGTTCTTGACCCAGGACTGTATACATGTATGTAATCATATTGTCTTCAAAAGTCTTCTCTGAAACAGCTTGATCAGTTTTCACCTGATTTCACATGGGTCCTTCTGTCAAAGGGATATTGTTAGTTTGTTCAAATGGTTCTGCACCATTGAAAAAGATGGCCCCCATGCCCCTATATAATAAAAAAGTCTTAGAAATCTTCTTCCCTAGAACTAAGAAAGCTTTGAAGCTGAATCTTGGAATATAGCATTGGGGATTCAAGGTCTACCAAGTTTTTTAACAAGTGATGATCCTAGGATGACCTTTGACCTTTCTATGGCAAGGTCAAATTTCTGTCCTAGTTGCTGCGGTATTATTCGAAGAATGTTGTAAGGTCAAATTTACATCCCCATTCTTTTCGATAGGGAAAATGTTAAAAAAAAATTTTTTCTCAAAATATATTGAAGACTAATGGCTGAAATGTACAATGTATGATTGAACTAGTAATGCACTGGAGTTATCCCCCCTTGCCCCTGGGCTATATACATGTATGAAATTGTGTAATCTTTAAACAGCTGAAACGGCTTGACCAACAGATTTCACATGAGGCCTTCTGTCGAAAGGATATTGACAATTTGTTCAAATGGTTCCCACCATTGAACAAAATGGCCCCCATGCCCATATGTATTAAAAATAAAAAACACTTAAAAATCTTCCTCTCCAGAACGAAGAAAGCTTTGAGGCTGACTCTTCATATATAGCATTGAGGACTCAAGGTCTACCAAGTTTAATTATCCGATGATTCTAGGATGACCTTTGACCTTTTTACGGCAAGGTCAGATTTGCATCCTCATACAAAATTTTGAAAAATCATTTTCTCAAAGCATAATAAAGACTAATGGCTTAAACTTACAATTTATGATTAAAGTAGTAAAACATTTTAGTTACAATTAAAATGTTGTCCCCTGGGGGTTATCTGTCCTTTTATGCATGCATAAAATCATGTAATCTTTAAATGTTTTCTTCTCTGAAACAGTTTGACCAATTGCCGGACTCGGTGGCTCGGTTGGATGCGCCATCCGACTGGAGACCAGGAGGTCCCGGTTTCAACCCCCGCCGAGGTTGGCAACATTCTTTCGTGGAAACTGATTTTGAAATATTTTCTATGGTCATTCTCTCCCTTCCGCTGATTCAAGAAGGGCAGTTGTCAGTTTCTGGTGAAAGAATGTGCACAATACTGGTAAACCGCTTAGAGGACTAAGCCTGCCCAGTAAACGTGTGGTTAGGTAAACTGACCACGCTCGACATGACCCCATTGGGTTGACTGGGCTGTAAAACCTCAACACAAACAAAGTTTGACCAATTTTCACCAGATTTCACATGGGGATTTCTCTCAAAGGGGTATTGTCAATTTGTTCAAAGGTTCTGCACTATTGATCAAGATGGCCCCCATGCCCATATATGGTAAAAACACTTAAAAATCTTCTTCTCCAGAACCAAGAAAGCTATAAGGATGAATCTTGTATATAACATTGAGGACACAAGGTCTACCAAGTTTGTTCAAATGATGATGTTAGGATGACCTCTGATCTATTATGGCTAGGTCAAATTTCTGTCCTTTGACCTTTTTACGGCAAGGTCAGATTTGCATCCTCATACAAAATTTTGAAAAATCATTTTCTCAAAGCATAATAAAGACTAATGGCTTAAACTTACAATTTATGATTAAAGTAGTAAAACTTTTTAGTGACAATCAAAATGTCTCCTGGGGGCTATCTGTCCTTTTATACATGCATAGAATCATGTAATCTTTAAATGTTTTCTTCTCTGAAACCGCTTGACCAATTTTTATCAGATTTTAACTGCATAATACATTAACTTATAGATAATGTGCTTTTCTATTCTGTTTTCACACCTTCCACAGAAAAAAATGACCGTACAGTCGTCCCATACAATCTTAATCCAGAAGGCCCCTTAGGCATTCAGCTGTGTGATGTCATTCTTCCTGCTCTTTTGATCATGTGCCAGTTTCTTTTCTGTGGACAAGAAAGTAAACAGGGATTTTTTCTCTGGGTGAAATCTATGCTTTCTTCCTTTTTCTCCAGTTGACTTTCTAATCTTTGTTTTTTTATCATGTTCCTCTATCATGCCTTTCACTATTCATCCTGTCTTTTGTTGTAAATCGATTTTTGATTTCTTGTAATTATTCATCACTCGTCTGTTGTAATGAGTTTTTGCGACTTTCATGATGATTCTTCATGGTGAATGTGGTCATATAAAATCGCGTTTGGATAATCATGACAAATGCATAAAATGTTCCTCTTGTTTCAGGGAATCAACCTGCTCAACGTGTAGTTCCTGGACAGATAAGATCTGGAAACTTGCCGAGAAAAGAAGAACCTATGCTTCGAGGAAGTGGGTCATGGCAAAAATGAAGACTAAGAAGAAAGCCATGTCTGATTCATCAGACGAAGAAGACATGGATGGGATCACCACCCCACATGGCCCTGCTGCCCAGGGGAGGACCCGTCCAGGTGGCAACTCCAAGGGTACTTGTACCCAGAGGAGTGTAAGTTCACCGGTCACCGGTCAACTGGGTATTACGCAGAATATTACAAGTCAAGCAGTCACCAGTCATCCAGTCACCAGTCATTGGACATAGAAAATATTCATCCAGGGGAAAGTCAAAATTCACCTGTCACCGGTCATCCAGCCACCAGTCACCAGTCATCAGACAAATTCAATCTACATTTAGTGATACTCATGCCATGGGCATGGAGTTCACTACTAATACAGCAAATTTGGATTCTGAACATTCAGTCAGACATGAAGTTCAGAACCCAACTAATAACTCAAAAAGAGTTTTATTACCCCTGGAACCGGACTTTAGTAATATGTCGGATCCCAGTGTTGTCATCGAGCTGCCTGACAACCTGGAGATCGGACAACAGACAGACTTCCCTGTGGTCATATTTCCAGAAGGGATCAGTCTAGAAAGAAAACACAAGTCCATGAAGAGGAGGAGACGAAGACGATCAGGAGACGTAGATCGTCTTCTACATCCTCCTCTTCTAGGTGTGCATCTTCAGACTCTTGCAAAGGAAGAAGAAAATCAATTTTGAGTCCAACAACAAAAGTTCTTGTCAACTTCCTCAGTTGCTACTAACATACAGCAACAACAGAAAGTGACTTATCCAGCTCCTCCGGTCTTTAAGAGACCAAAGCAGCCGACTAAACCTTCCAGGCTGAAGCAAACGCAGCCTACAGGGGCCCGCCTACAGGCCTAAAAGTCAGACACAGTCATACTCATCAAGTAGAAAGGAATATGCTAAGAGAAGTGGAAATCCGAAACAGTTCTCCTCCTCTAAGCAAGCCTCATCCTCCACAAAATTCTGAAGTTCAACCCTTTCCACTGCCAGTCCTACCACATCCAGACATTACAATGGGAGGAAGGTTGGCCCATTTTGTGGAACAATGGGAAGAATTGACAGACAACAAGTGGGTCCTCTCTATCGTCTAAAACGGGTTCAAGATCCCATTCAAGTCAATTCCTCCTCTGTTGGTAGTTCTGATAAATCTAAGTCAATCTTCCTTCCCGTTATTGCGAGAAGAGATCGAAGAAGTTCTCAAGAAACATGCAGTGAAAAGGGTATGAACATCAGGTCTCTCAGTTCACGGCCTTACCTTTCAGAATGTCCCTAAGTCCGTGGATTTTCACAAAGTCAATGAATGTAATAACAGCACAATTACGACTACATGCCGTATCTCTCTTCCCATACCTAGACGACTGGCTAATAAGAGATCTGATTCCCAATCGACTTATCTCTCACATAAAATACACTCTTCAAACGGTACAAAATCTAGGTTTCATACCAAATTTAAAGAAGTCCGATTTGATACCAACACAAAAATTCACCTTTATAGGGATGGAATTTCTAACTCAACAGAATATAGTCAGAGTACCAGCAAACCGAGTAGAGACTCTTATTCTGACTATCAAAACAGTTCTTTCTCAGACTCAAGTTTCGGCACGAACTTTCCTTTCTGTTTTGGGCAAACTCAGTGCAGCAGCAGACTTAATTCTTCTAGGCAGACTGCATTTCGGATCTCTGCAGATGTGCCTATTATCAGTCTGGAAACCTCCTATTCTTCCATTAGATCATCAGATTAGGATCAACAGTATGATCAAATTCCATCTGAAATGGTGGATGGACACCAATCACTTCGTCCAAGGAATGCCCATTCACCCTCCAGACCCCAATGTATTCCTTTATATGGATACCAGTCAATGCGGATGGGGCGCTTATCTGGAACCGATGAGTCTATCCTTTCATGGTCGCTGGTCAGAAGACCAATCCCAGCTCCATATCAACATGTTGGAAATAATGGCCATTCGTTTAGCACTGATAAGAGCCTTAAAATATATTCACCATTCTTGTGTCATGATTTCTATCGACAACACAACAGTGGTCTCATATATCAACAAGGAAGGAGGAACACATTCTCCCAACCTCTGTGTAGAAGTATGGAAGTTCCTCCAATGGTGCCTAAAACATCATATAGTCATCAGGATTCGTAATATCACAGGCAAGTTCAATGTTTTGGCAGACAGGTTATCGAGAATCGACAAAATTATCAAGACAGAATGGGCATTGGATCAGTCTATAATGAATTCAATTTTCCAAATGTTCATCTGTCCCAATCTGGATCTGTTTGCGACATGTTTCAATCACAAACTTCCACTTTATGTTTCCCCAGTTTTGGACAATCAAGCCTTTGCAATAGATGCATTTTCCATGAACTGGAACCATCTTCATACTTACGCATTTCCTCCAGCAATACTGATTCCTTCTGTCCTGAACCAGATACGCCAATCTCAGTGCAGAATAGTTATTGTAGCCTAGTTCCAGTTCGTCTTCCACTCTTTCCAAAACTATTAATTCGAGGGTGAGTCAATAAGTAATCAGCCTAACTTATTTCCGGTTGAGATCCATCTCTTCTTTTTCGATGTAATTGCTCTCTAGTGTGATGCACTTAGACCAATGGTGTTTAAGTGCCATCAGCCCAGAACTGAAAAAGTCAGTGTCCTTTCCATTGACCCACTCCTCAACTGCCATCACGACTTCTTCATCGGACCGGAAATGAAGTCCACGGATATCCTTTTTCAAGTTTGGGAATAGGAAGAAGTGGCTAGGAGCTAGGTCAGGTGAATAGGCAGGATGTGGTATTAATTCATACACATTTTGCTCTACAGCATCCATTGCAACTTTGCAAGTGTGGACTCTCCCGTTGTCCTGTTGCAGCAAAACACCTTTAGAGAGTTTACCTCGGACATTTTCATGGATGTTGGTTCTCAGCTGGTCTAACAAGTTTGCATAGTACACTCCAGTTATTGTACTTCTCTTGGGTAAAAAGTCCAACATAATAACGCCTTTTGCATCCCAAAGTACTGTGGCCATCACCTTGCCAGCAGATGGTTGCGTCTTGAACTTCTTTAGCCTCTGGGACCCAGGCCCTACCCACTGACGACTCTGAGCTTTATTCTCTGGCTCATAATAATGAACCCAAGTCTCATCTACAGTCACCAGAGGCAACAGAAAATCATCTTTTGACCTAAAATGCTTCAACAAGGCACTGCATACTGATGCTCTGGTTGCATTTGCTCATCGCTAAGGGATTTGGGGACCTAACGGGCTGTTAGCTTACGCATACCTAATCGATCATGTAAGATTGTTGAAACGCTACCATGTGAAAAGCCTAATGCCTGCACTATTTCTTCCACCTGAATTCGCCTCTCAGAGTATACCAGATCCTGAACTTTCTTACACATTTCTTCGTTGGTGGCACCCAGTGGGTGTCCAGACCTGGCTTCATCTTCTAAAGACGTTCTACCATATTTGAATTCCCCTACCCAGAATTTAAACTGAGCATAAGATGGTGCAGAAGACCCATAAACATTGGCTATCTCGCCGTTTATTTCTTTGCCTGTTTTACCTTTTAAATACAAGTACCGAATTGCAGCATGGTACTCAACTAAATTAGATGAAAAGCATGCCTTTGCATCACTAGCCATGTTTGACATTCAATGTCTTATTAAAGAATGACTCAATACATGTGCAATTTTTTACCTATGTATAAATCATATATTGAAACAAAGCATGAAAATCGTGACCGTCTCAGTCCATTGGAAATGGGATAGGCTGGTTATTTATTGACACACCCTCGTACAAGCAAAAGGTAAGTTTCAACATCAAAACCCCCCAGTACTCAAACTCAACTATTAAGGGCTATAGATCTATGATATCTAATACTCTTAAGTTTAAGACTGCTAATAGAATTGGGTCTAATCCTGTCTTATCAGAATTAATATCTTTGGAGTTACAACGACCTGTACAAAGATCTCTTATTGGATTTATCTTGGGTCTTAGTCTGTCAACAGAAAGCTCCATATGAACCTTTACATAAGGCATCTTAACTCCAAGTAACGTTAAAGACACCCTGTCTTTTAGCTCTTGCCACTGCCAAAAGATGTAGCGAGATTCATGCCCTGGCAATGGGTTCAAATCATTTAAGATTCAATCAATCTGATGGATCAGTATCTTTGATAGTTCAAACTGGGTTTCTGGCTAAGAATCAGGTTCCGTCCATTTGTCCAGACCCTATAGTTATCCCTAATTTAGCCTGTATATGTAAAAGGGAACACTTGGATAGACTTTTATGCCCGGTAAGAGCCTTTAAATTTTATCTTAAGATGACTAAACCTTACCGTCAAAATAGAACTAGACTATTCCTACCAATTAAAGGCAAACAAGATATTTCTAAATCCTCTGTCTCCAGATGGATAACTTATACTATTAAACTTGCCTATATGAAACTCACCAGTAAAGACTTTCCATTCTTAAAGATTAAAGCCCATGAAGTTAGAGCTGTATCTTCTTCTTGGTTCTTTCTCGATAAGGTTCCACTCAATGAGATTCTTAATGCAGCAGTATGGAATCAATCTTCTACTTTTGCTAAGTTCTATCTAAGGGATATGTCTCGGCAACTTCAAAACCTTCATGATTTGGGCCCAATTGTTGTGGCCCAAAAAGTGGTGTGGGGCCAAGTTAACAGTGCCTTGGATGCCTAAAGAAGACTAACAGCCTCCAAAAGCCCACAGTACATATATTAAGGTAATTAATATCTTATATATATGTTGAAATGGGTTTATTCTTAGGATTTATATCAAGAATGAGCTTATTCCAAGAGTTTCCTGAGCCTTAATCCAGAAGTGGAGGGATCTACTTGTTAAGTGTTAGAATTAGGAGCTCCTTCCCACCCTTTATGCTATTTCTAGCACATTATCTATAGGTTAATGTATTGTGCAGTTAAAATGAAGTTTTTAAAAATAAAACATATTTTAACAAGCAATACTTAACCTATAGATAAGACAATTCTGTCTCCCTATCCCTGCTTAGCCTCGTCTCCCTATCCCTGCTTAGCTCTACCTTTTAAGGCTTTACCATCAAAGAAACTGACACCTGATCAAAAGAGCGGGAAGAATCACATCACACAGGTGACTGCCTAAGGGGCCTTCTGGATTAAGACTGTTTGGGGTGACTGTATGGTCATTTTTTCTGTGGAAGGTGTGAAAACAGAATAGAATAGCACATTATCTATAGGTTAAGTATTGCTTGCTAAAATATGTTTTATTTTTAAAAACTTCATTTCACATGGGGCTTTTTGTCAATTTGTTCAAAGGTTTTGCACTATTGATCAAGATGGCCCCCATGCCCATATATGGTAAAAACACTTAAAAATCTTCTTCTCCAGAACAGAGAAAGCTATGAGGCTGAATCTTGTATATAACATCGAGAACCTAAGGTCTACCAAGTTTGTTTAAATGATGATGCTAGGATGACCTCTGATCTTTTTACGGCTAGGTCAAATTTCTGTCCTAGTTGCTGTGGCAGTACTGGGAAAATGTTGCATGGCTTCTGCAGATAGGCAGTGGCTGTTTTCCTCAGGTGAGTGAATTGTGGCATTAATTTGAGGAATTATTTCAAGAATAAAAATAAAAAAGTGCAGTGTTGTTAGCACAATTATGGAGAGTGTGTTTACACTAAAGCTTTGATGTGTAGAATACTGTTTTGGGCTAGGGGTTTAGATCAAGGATCAAGAAACTGGCAGTCATTAATCGATCAGACATTTTTCCATTTCCGGATGTGTTTATGGATCTTGAGGTTTGGCAATTTCTGTGACTGATGGTATTTTCCAAAGATCAGGTTTTAGTAAGTTCCCTGACTGAAGGTAATTTCTGAAGAGCATTTTATTAATATTTTTCACTTGTTGCTAAATGCAGAAAATATTTCTCGGCAATGACTAACATGAGGATTAAAGCAAAGACATGCACCACGTCACATACTGTGTGCAAACAAGGTTTCCTTGTTAAAGTTCGAACATCACAGACCCTAATCAGTCCATACACCCATTGTCTTTTTGAAGTCAGATTCGGTCCAGCTCACAAAAAATCAGTTTCATACCAAAAAACAGTGGTTTTTTTCAAGCCCTGATGTAGGTCCCCTTATTACCATTTGTGCAAAATTTGTCTATTTTTTTGTTATGTCCCCGCACCTAAGGGAAGCGGGATGTGTTTTTCATGCAAAACCACTGGTGTTGGTGTGACTTTTTCTTGTTTGCACAATATCTTGTGAACCAAATCTGCATTATTACCAAATTTTCATAGACATATAATTGGGACATAACAAAGAACTACTTAGATTTTGGTGACCTTGACCTAATTTTCAAGGTCATAGTAAAAGAGTTGACACTTTCTTGTCTGTACAATATCTTTTGAATAAATTCGGTGACGGGACATCATTCTGTTTTCTCTGAAAATATTATTCATGTTTATTTGAAGCTTTGGTAATTAAATGCAGTCTTACTTGTGACAAGGATGTGGAAAAGTATTTGAACAAGGGTTTAGATATTTTTAGGTATTGACTAATAAGTTATCTGATTGGCTTTTGTGTAAAATCTGCCAGTTGTGCCTGAGTAATGCTCTTTTTAACTGCACAATACATTAACCTATAGATAATGTGCTATTCTCTTCTGGCATCATACCTTTCCATAGAAAAAAGACAGTACCGTCATCCCATAGAGTCTTAATCCAGAAGGTCCCTTAGGCAGTCACCTGTGTGATGTCATTCCTTCCGCTCTTTTGATCATGTTTCAGTTCTTTTCTGTGGACGAGAAAGTATACACAGATTTTTTCTCTGTGTGAAAGAAATCTTTGTTTTCTTCCTTTTCCTCCGGTTGGATATATAATCTTTGTTCTTTCTCTTGTTCCTTTATCATGCCTTTCAATTTTCATACTATCTTTTGTTGAAAATCATTTTTCATTTTCTTGTATTTATCCTTCACATGTTGGTTGTAATGAGTTTTCATGACTTTGATGACGATTCTTCGTGGTGAATGTGGTCATATGAAATCACGGTGGGATAATCATGACAATTGCATAAAATGTTCTTGTTGTTCCAGGGAATCAACCTGTACTACGTGTAGTTCCTGGACAGACAGAACCTGGAAACTTGCCGGGAAAAGAAAACTTATGCTTCTAGAAAGTGGGTCATGGCTAAGAAAAAGGAGAGAGCGCAAGCCATGTCTGATTCATCAGACTATGAAAAATTGGGTGGGATAACCTCCCCACGTGGCCCTGCTGCCCGGGGGAGGACCCAGCCAGGTGGCAACTCCAAAGGTACTTGTACCAAGAGGAGTGTGTCCACCAGCCACCTGTCACCAGTCAACTGGCCATTTGCCCCCTGGACAAGAAGACATCACAGACCGGCCACCGGTCACTGGCCACCGGTCACCGGTCAAATAGGCATTACACATGATAGGTCAAGTCAGTCAAACACCAGTCACTGGCCATCCAGCCACCGGTCATTGAACTTGGAAAATATAAATACAGGGGAAAGTCAATACTCACCGGCAATCGGTCACCGGTCAACCAGCCACCAGTTACAGGTCATCAGACTTTATACCAATCTACGTTTAGCAATACTCATGCCATGGGCATGGAGTTCACTAATAATAGAGCAAATTTGGGTTCTGAACAGTCATTCAGACATGCAGTTCAGAACCCAACTAATAACTCAAAAAGAGTGTTATTACCCCTGGAACCGGACTTTAGTAATATGTCCGATTCCAGTGTTGTCATAGAGCCGCCTGACAACAGACAAATTTCTCAGACTTCCCTCTCTGGGCGTATTTCCAGGAGGGATCAGTCTAGAAGTAAACATAATAAATTGAGAAGATATACATCTTCTTCTTCATTATCTGATAATCTGTCCCATGATTATGGCAGATACAAAATTCCCCATGATTATGGCAGATACAATAGAAGTAGACATATTCCATAGGCTGCAGAGAATCCAAGTATGCTACAGGTTGCGGAAATAACTAATGTTCCGGCAATACCGCAACCTGAGTATACTTTACACCACTCCTCAAGGGACTCAGGTTCAGATTGGGAAATAGAGACCTGGTCCTTTGATAGGGCAATCAATGAAGTTTTCAGGCTTTTGCCCCTGGAGTTATGCCCAAAGTCAACCGAGAAGTATACTCCGGCAAAGCCTTTATCTGGCATTGAACATCTAATGGAGTCGCATGCGACTCCATTACTAGTTTTGTCACAATCCAAGCTAATTGAAAATACTGCCAGATTTCTCTAGAACAAAATCGACATGGAGAAATGTGGCAGAGATTGGATATGGACCCAAAATTTAGTATCTTCCCCAACACAGACTAAATTTTATATGAGCCAGAGTCAGTATTTCCCGACAGATAACATTCCTTCTTTAGAATCGGAAGCTTCCCTGCTGGATTTATCCAGCAAGGGAAAATGCTCCATTCCAATGAAAAACATTGAAATATGGGAAAAAAAGAGCCCGCAAACTTATAGCGATAAGCTCGCATGCGGATTTATTTTCTTCTGCTGCATACTTAGGTATGCAGCAGCAGACAATGTCCGTGCAAGCTCTTTTGAGACAGATTGAAGCCGTAGCTAAGTTTATAAAGCATGCTACAGCTATGTCTACGATCTTAATTACGGAGATCTTTCAAGCTAGACGTGATGCGGTGCTGGCCACGTCTAAGCTTTTATTGGACAATCCCAACCATGAGTTGTGAAACACTCCAATTAATTCTGAGACCTTATTTGTTAACAAAATTAAGGAAGTTTCCAAGGGCAATTTTGAATCCCAGCAACAAAGGTTCTTGGCAACTTCCTCGGTTGCTACTACCATACTAAAACAACAACAGAAAGTGACTTATTCAGCTCCTCCGGTCTTTAAGAGACCGAAGCAGGCAACTAAACCTTCTGGGCTCCAGCAAATGCAGCCATACAGGCCTAAAAGTCAGACACAGTCATACTCATCTAGTAGAAAGAAATATGCTAAGAGTAGCGGAAATCAGAAACAGTTCCCCTCCTCCTTTAAGCAAGCCTCATCCTCCACAAAATTCTGAAGTCCAACCCTTTCCAATGCCAGTCCTGCCATTTCCAGACTTGCCAGTGGGAGGAAGGTTGGCTCATTTTGTGGAACAACAGGAAGAATTGACAGACAACAAGTGGGTCCTCCCAATCGTCCGAAACGGGTTCAAGATCCCATTCAAGTCAGTTCCTCCACTATCGGTTGTTCTCATAAATCTGTCAATCTCCCTCCCCGTTATCATTAGAGGAGATTGCAGATCTTCTCATGAAATGGGCAGTGGAAAGGGTACGGAATCCGGGAACTCCAGTTTTATTCCAGGCTATTCCTTGTGCCAAAAAAGAACGGAAAGTTAAGCCCAGTAATAGATCTTTACTTACTAAGTCAGTATATAAACAAACATTTCAAGATGAAGACAGCCAAGTCAGTAAGATAATCGATAATAGCCAATGACTGGGCTGTCTCCATAGATCTGACGGATGCATATCTTCACTTTCTGATTCATCTGAGATCCAGAAATACCTTCATTTCTTCTACGAACATCAGGTCTTTCAGTTCATGGTCTTACCGTTAGAAATGTTCCTAAGCCTGTGGATTTTTTACAAAATTAATGAATGTAACAGTATGATGATGACTGCGTGCTGTATATTTCTTCACATACTAGACAATTGGCTAATAAGAGATCTGATTCGCAGTCAACTCATCTCTCACAAAAAAATACAATCTTTAAACTGTACAGATCTGGGTTTCATACCAAATCTAAGAAGTCAGTTTTGATACCAACACAGGAATTCACTGTTATAGTTATGGAACTTCTAACTCAGCAGAAAATAGTCAGAGTACCAGCGGAACTAGAAAAAGCTCTTATCCTGACTATCAAAACAAGTCTATCTCAGACTCAAGTTTTGGCACACACTTTCCTTTCTCTTTTGGGCAAACTCTGTGCAGTAGCAGACAATTCTTCTAGGCAGATGGCATTTAAGACCTCTGCAAATGTGCCTATTATCGGTCTGGAAACCACACATTCTTCCCTTAGATCATCAGGTTACGATCGACAGTATGATCAATACCATTTGAAATGGTGGATAAATACCAGTCATTTCGTTCAAGGAATGCCCATCCACCCGCTAGACCCCAAATATTCCTTTATACAGATGCCAGTCACTACGAATAGGGAACTCATCTGGAACTGATGAGTCTATCCCTTCATGGTCGATGGTTGGAAGATCAATCCCAGCTCCATATCAACATATTGGAAATAATGGCCATTCTTTTCACAATGATAAGAACCTTAAAATATATTCACCATTCTTGTGTCATGTTTCGTACTGACAACACAACAGTGGTTTCATATATCAGCAAGCAAGGAGGAACACATTCTCCCAACCTATGCATAGAGGTATGGAAGATCCTCCAATGGTGCCTCAAACATCATATGGTTGTCAGGATTTGTCATATCCCTGGCAAATTCAGTGTTTTGGCAGACAGGTTATCGAGAATTGACAAAATAGTCAAAACAGTATGGGCATTGGATCAATGGATAGTGAATTCTGTGTTCAAAATGTTCAACTATCCCAATCTTAATCTGTTTGCGACACGTTTCAATCACAAACTTTCCACTTTATGTATCCCCAAATCTGCCTTTGCGATAGACGCATTTTCCATGAACTGGAACCATCTTCATGCTTATACATTTTCTCCAATAATAATAATTCCTTCTGTCCTGAACAAGATATGCCATACTCAATTCAGAATACATGTAGTTCTTATAGCCCCTCGTTGGCCACAACAAACATGGTTCTCAGAGGTTCTACAACTATTTGTCTCAGCTCCAGTCCATCTTCCACTCTTTCCAAAACTATTAATACAAGCAAAAGGAAAATTTCAACAGCGAAATCTCCCAGTACGCAATCTCCCACCTGGGAGTTATCAAGTAACCAGTTAGAGATAAAAAAATTTGCAAACGTTACAGAATTTGTCTCCAATCAAGGCGAACATCAACTCATAGAAGGAAGGTTAATCCGGTCTCGGCTTCTCTTACTGTTATAGCCGCTTTCCTCATCCCTTTTCTCTGAGAAAAAGTAGCAAATTAATACTATTAAGGACTTTAGATCTATAATATCTAATACTCTTAAATTTAAGACTGGTAATAGAATGGGATCTAACCCTGTCATCAGAATTAATAATATATAATTGGAGTTTTGATTAACATGCAGGTACAGGGGCAACATCCACACCAGTGGGCCCCCTTCCAGATAGCTGGCTTGCTGCACGCATGGCAGATCTCATACCAGATCTCCAGGTACATCTGTCATGAGGGTTGATAGCCGAGAGCTTCCACTCTCTGCAATCCCTCTCTGTCAGCTGCTTCCATGTCATTTTGGGCCTCCCAGGCCCACGCTTTCCATCAACCTGTATGTCAAAGGCTGTCTTGATTGCACCACTGGAGTGTTCCACATGTCCATACTCTCTTCTTCAGAATGAGGTCCAGATCCTCAATGCCAAGCCGCACAATGAGCTCATTGGACCTGGTGGTGACAGTGTCTTGCGGCCTGACATTGCAGATCTGTCTGATCATTGCCCTGTCATTTCGCTGCAGACGCTGGAGGTTCGGCTTTGTCAATGGCCAAGTCTCACTGGCATGGAGCATTGCGCTCCGCACACAAGAGCTGTACACATGGCCACGTGTTTTGAAAGAGAGGTGGCATGAAGAGAGGACTGGTAGCAGATCCTTGAACTTCTTCCAGGCGGTTTTCACACGTGTTGTGGTTGAAAGTTCACAGCCACCTGCTGCTGAGAGCATGTCTCCTATGTAGCAAAAGGAAGCTACCACCTCAAGCTTGTCAGGTCCAACCTGGACTTCCTTCTGTGGTCTGCCATCCAAGGGGCATGCAGTTCCCTGGCACCGTGTACATCTATAGTCTATGGGATTTATCTTGGGTCTTAGTCTTTCTACAGAAAGCCCCATATAAATCCTTACTTAAGGCTTTCAAACTCCACGTAACGTTAAAGACAACCTTTCTTTGTCCCCCGCCTTTTCAAAGAAAAGCGGAGGGACACTGTTTTTGGTTTTCCGTTGGGCGTGGTGCATGGTGCGTAGTGCGTGGTGTGTGGTTCCGAATTTTTAGTAGGTACTTTGTCCCCTTAACTCCTCCCACAGTTTTTGTCCGATCCTTTTGAAACTTTACAGGTGTTTTAAGGATGGTCTGAAGATGTGCATGTGGTTTTTTCAGAATCCTGAAATTATTATTTATCACTTTTTACATATTTTGAACTTAGACATTTTTTGAGTTCTAATATTACAGAAGTCTATAGGGAGTAGGTACCTTGTCCCCTTAACTCCTCCCACAGTTTTTGGCCGATCCTTTTGAAACTTTACATGGGCTTTTAGGATGGCCTGAAGATATGCATGTGGTTTTTTCAGAATCCTAAAATAATTTTTTATCACTTTTTCCGCATTTTTAACTTAGACATTTTTTGAGTTCTAATACTACAGAAGTGTATAGGGAGCAGGTACCTTGTCCCCTTAACTCCTCCCACAGTTTTTGTCTGATCCTTTTGAAACTTTACAGGTGTTTTAAGGATGGACTGAAGATGTGCATGTGGTTTTTTCAGAATCCTGAAATTATTTTTTATCACTTTTTACATATTTTGAACTTAGACATTTTTTGAGTTCTAATATTACAGAAGTCTATAGGGAGTAGGTACCTTGTCCCCTTAACTCCTCCCACAGTTTTTGGCCGATTCTTTTGAAACTTTACATGGGCTTTTAGGATGGCCTGAAGATATGCATGTGGTTTTTTTCAGAATCCTGAAATAATTTTTTATCACTTTTTCCGCATTTTTAACTTAGACATTTTTTGAGTTCTAATACTACAGAAGTGTATAGGGAGCAGGTACCTTGTCCCCTTAACTCCTCCCACAGTTTTTGTCCTATCCTTTTGAAACTTTACAGGTGCTTTAAGGATGGCCTTAAGATATGCATGTGTTTTTTTCAGAATCCTGAAATAATTTTTTATTACTTTTACCATATTTTTAACTTAGACATTTTTTGAGTTCTAATACTACAGAAGCATATAGGGAGTAGGTACCTTGACCCCGTAACTCCTACCACAGTTTTAAGCCGATCCTTTTGAAACTTTACAGGTGCTTTAAGGATGGTCTGAAGATATGCATGTGGTTTTTTCAGAATCTTGAAATTATTTTTTATCACTGGTTTCCTGCTTCAATACTTAGGTAAGTGATACAGGACCAATGGTCCTCTGGTTAACTTTACCATTTTTAACACCTCAAATAAAAATAAGGCGGGAGACATAAATTCCCCATGGAATTTGCTTGTTTAACTCTTGCCACTGCCAAAAGATATAGTGAGGTTCATGCCCTGGCAATGGATTCAAATCATTTAAGATTCAATCAGTCTGATGGATCAATATCTCTGATAGTTCAAACTGGGTTTGTGGCTAAGAATCAGCTTCCGTCCATTTGCCCAAATTCTACTGTTATCCCATTTTTAGCCATATATGCAAAAGGGAACACTCGGATAGACTTTTATGCTCGATAAGAGCCTTAGAATTCTATCTTAAGATCACTAGACATTACTGTCAAAATAGAACTAGACTATTTCTACCAATTAAAGACAAATAAGATATTTCTAAATCCTCTGTCTCGAGATAGATATCTTATTATATTAAACTTGGCTACAGGAAACTCACCCGTAAAGACTTTCCCTTCTTAAAGATTAAAGCCCATGAAATAGGGCTCTGTCTTCCTCTTAGGCCTTTTTTTGATAAAGTTCCGCTCAATGAGATTCTAAAAGCAGCAGTATGGTATCAATCTTCTACCTTTGGTACTTCTGTCTAAGGGATATGTCTCAGCAAATTCAAACCTGCATATTTGGGCCCAATTGTTGTGGCTCAAAAATGGTGGGGGGCTGGGGGGCAAGTTAACAGTGCCTCGGATGCCTGAAGAAGACTAACAGCCTCCAAACCCTACAGTACATATATTAAGGTATTAATATCTTATATATATGTTGGAATGAGCTTATTCTTAGGATTTATATCAAGAATGAACTTACCCTAAGAGTTTCCTGAGCCTTAATCCAGAAGTGGAGGGATCTACTTGTTTAGTGTTAGAATTGGGAGCTTCTTCCCATCATTTTATGCTAATTCTAGCACATTATCTATAGGTTAATGTATTGTGCAGTTAAAATGAAGTTTTTAGAAGTAAAACATATTTTAACAAGCGATACTTAACCTATAGATAAGACAATCCCGCCTCCCTATCCCCACTCAGCTCTACCGTTTAGGGCTTTACTATCAAAGAAACTGACACATGCTCAAAAGAGCGGGAGAAATGACGTCACAAAGGTGACTGCCTAAGGGACCTTCTGGAAAGACTGTATGGGATGATGGTACTGTCATTTTTTTCTGTAGAAAGGTATGATAGCAAAATAGAATAGCACATTATCTGTAGGTTAAGTATTGCTTGTTAAAATATGTTTTACTTCTAAAAACTTCAGTTTTTGACACCAGTAATGAAATGCAGTCTTGCTTTTAGATTTTGGAAAAAAAGTGTTTAAGCTAGTGTTTCATTTTTTATCATGTTTGGTTAATGTGTAGATAAACATTAATATTAACTTTTCAGCAAAATCCATGATTTTTTTTCTGTGCCATATTTCACTGAGGATATTGGTAATTAAATGCAATATTGTCATTGGAAAAGTGTTGGAGCTAGAGTTTTGATATTTGACATACCCTTGGGGGCACAACCAGAAGATCAAATCCTGACAAAGTTTTGGTCGATTTGGACTGAGTTATCCCCCTTTGTTGACTTTGAAATACTCCCATATAACATAATTCTGTCTTGTTGTCCTGATTTGGGGGTAAAAAGAAATTCTATGGTAGATATTGATATTTGGCATACTGTATTTAAATACAAGAGTATCTGTCCTTGGCCATAATATATAATCATTGGTTTTCTGTATATTTATGAATTTTCATTTAAATATTCTCTAAAGTAATGGGACTATAGGTCTAAGCTCTTTTTCATACACCACCACACTTTAGTGGTGGATATTATATAGTTTCAAGTTGGTTGTCTATATGTCTATCTGCCCACCTGTTTGTCCATCCATATTTTCATCTCCGGATGATAATTTGAGTAAAGATCTATAGCTTTTCAACAAACTTGGTATGCGCATTGATATTGCAATTTTGTCAATTTTTGATAGTTATCTGCCTGTCAGACATCCATATTTTAGTTTCCGGAAGATCACGTTGATTAAATATCATGGATTTTCACCAAGCTTAGTTGATAATGTTGAGATCTGGTTTTGGATTGTTAATGGGCAAATTTTCTCAATTTGAGTTATCTGCCCATCACACAATAGAGGCAGGGTATTATTGTTTTTTGGTTTTTTTTTATTAAGCTATATCACCTCCAATTAACTTAAAAACTAGAATTGTCAGAGCAACTTCCCTTGGTCATAGTATATAGCCTTTGATCATCTACATATTCTGTGAACTTACATCTAGATATTCCATATAATGTACAAATTAAATAAAACTTATGAATAAATACTCAAGAAAAATTGTGGACAGATGGAGGGAAGGGACAGACATCAAATAGTATAATACAATGCCTGGAAGTATGAATCACTGCACTACACACCATGCTGACCTTCACCTCATGACACAAAAGTAAATGTTATAAGATGACAAATGTCTTGTTCAAACACAGTGATATGAATTTTGCGTAGACCAGTTAACTATTGTACCTATCAACACAAAATGCAGAAATGTCTTCATTTTGCTTTGATGGTAATTCAAATTGTAGAAAATTTTTACATTTTGCATTGACTTCAAAAGTTTCTACATTTTATGTTAGCATCAATGAGACATGTAGAAATATTTACATTTCAAGTAAGCATTGATGCAAAAAGTAGAAATTTCTAAATTTTTACCATAGGCCCAGATAAGACTCTTTTTTCAACCAAAAAGTATTTTTCTTACATTTTCACAAAAACATGTTGTGGGTCCTGACATAAGAAGCATCTCTGTGAGGCACTTCTAGTTTCTGGTTAGTACCACAACATATGTTTTCATGGAGAAAGACAGAAAAATATTATGTGTATACCCCAGCTTCTCTGGGGCTTACATTTTGCACTGTAACATACCATTCATAAACTATAGTCCAGGACAAAGAGGGCTCCAATTCCCACTGTGCCAAATGGCCGCAAGGCTATACACAATCTTTCTTTACCATTTGACCAATATAAAGTGTATTAACCCTTAAAGCGCCAATCACAACTATTGTCGTCTGCTTTGTCTTCTGCTTATGATTTTAAAAGTCATTTTTGCAAACAGTGTGGACTCCTTTAGGAGCAGTCTGATCAGTGTCCACACTGTTTGCCTGTATGCAAAAATAGGTTTGAAAAGTCTGCAAGAATATTCATGAAAAGTCTTTAAGAATATTCAGCAGATGACATAAGCAGACGACATTTTCAGATGCAGTTTTTCTTGGCGCTTTAAGGATTAACCCTTGTCATGCTGAATAAATCAGGATGCCATGCCCACTTCTAGTTTTCTGCCTGTCAGATTATTTGATCCAGGTTTATTATCCAAATACACATACTTAATGATAAACAGAGCAGATCCACATCTGTTGGCTTTTTCAGAGGCCCAGATCTGCATCAACACTGTATGCAAAGACATGGTATATCTTGGTTCAGCAGGATAAGGGCTAATTAGTGACACAGTGAGTTGTTGTTTTAGATGAAAACATGGGTACGATGTTCATTGAAGAAAACTTGAAGTCGAGCACTTTACCAGGAAAAAAAGCAGTAAATGATTCACCAGAAGTTATGTTCCAGCAAGAAGTTGCTCATTTTCGATATACATTGAAAGAAGTGAGGAAGCGCTTAGTTGAGGAAACCACCTCCATGGAGGTGAATGTGCCTGAGTCTATGAGAAGAAAGCCCGGATTTTGGAACTTTCAGAGTGATCCAGAAATTTTGATGGATATTATCAACTTTCCAGCTGATCTGGTGCAGCATTATAGTAATCCAGAAAAAGGTAACACTTTCACTCCCCAAGTGTCTGACCTTGACTCTTCCATCTCTGAATTTGGACTCATTCATTGTTGTAAACAGGGTTTCAGTCAAAAATTAATGACAGAATGGCAGACTGTGAAAATCTTGATGAGATGACTTGATACAAACTGTCTCATCTGGATCTGCACTGTTTACAAAGGTATCTGTATTTGTCTGTAGGGATGAAAGGGGTAAAGACCAAGTATCTTTTTATACGCCCGTTTGAAAAACGGGACATTTTATGTTATGGGTATGGTGTCCGTCCATCCGTCTGTAAACTTTTTTGTTTCTGGCTAACTCCTCCTACAGTTTACATCCAATCAAGCTGAAACTTGGTATATAGTTAGACCATGATCTGGCGCAGCACATATTGTTTCAGGGTTACAGTCCACCAAATGTTTGCAGAGTTATGCCCCTTAGAAAATTTCTGTAAACTTTTCATTTCCGGTTAACTTCTCCTACATTTTACATCTGATCAAGCTGAAACTTCATGTATAGTTAGACTATGATGTGGAGCAGTGCATATTATTTTGATGTTACAGTCCACCAAATATTAGCAGAGTTATGCCCCTTTGAAAATTTCAGTAGACTTTTCTGTTTCCGGCTAACTCCTCCTACAGTTTACATCCGATCAAGCTGAAACTTGATTAGTAGTGAGACCATGACGTGGAGCAGTGCATATTGTTTCAAGGTTACATTCCACCGAATATTAGCAGAGTTATACCCCTTTGAAAATTTCTATTAATTTTTCGTTTCTGACTAACTCCTCCTATAGTTTACATCCAATCAAGCTGAAACTTCATGTACAGTTAGACCATTTATATGGAGCAGTGCATATTGTTTTCGAGGTTACAGTCCACCAAATATTAGCAGAGTTATGCCCCTTTGAAAATTTCAATAAACTTTTTGTTTCCGGCTAACTCCTCCTACAGTTTACATCCTATCAGGCTGAAACTTAATTTGTAGTTAGACCATGATGTGGAGCAGTGCATATTATTTCAAGGTTACAGTCCACCAAATATTAGCAAAGTTAAACCCCTTTGAAAATTTCTATCAATTGTTTGTTTCTGGCTAAATCCTCATACAGTTTACGTCCGATCAAATTGAAACTTCATAAATAGTTACATAATGATGTGGAGCAGCACATATTATTTCGAGGTTACAGTGCACCAAATATTTGCAAATTTATGCCCCTTTGAAAGTTTTTGTAAACTTTTTGCAGCATATTGTTTAGCGGTAATAGTGTGCAAATTTTATTTTATAATAGGTATATTTTTTGCAAATAACTTAAGTTTTGGTCATATGGGCAAGATATTGATTTTTTTTTTTTTTTAAGATCTTATTTTATTAGATTTGCAAGGAAAGGTTGCCATTATTAAATCTTTATAAATCATAATTCTTTTTGGATTTTTTTTTTTAATACTCTTCTGATTTGGCTCTCTAAAAGAACAAAAATAAAATCAGTATTAATCCTTGTCATGCTGAATAAATTAAGATTCCATGCCCACTTCTCTATTTCAGCCAATGAGTTTACTTGATCCGAGTTGTTGATACAAATTCAAATACTGAATGGCAAACAGTGCAGATACAGATCAGTTGGTTTCTTCAGAAGCCAACTGATCTTGATCTACACTGTTTGCAAAGGCAGGGCATATCCAGGTTCAACAGGACAAGGGTTAAACAAGTGTTTTGTTATTGTTTGGTCCGATATTAAAGTATAGGAAAAATAAATCAGCCAAAGGCTCATATGAGCTTATAATATAGCCATGTTTCTGTGGTGTGTCCTCGGTCAGAAAGCACTTCTCCCTAGAAGCAGCAAACTTCTCCCCATTTTCCCAGGAGGGAGAAGTCAGTTTTCCCTTAATTTCTGGGCCAGCTTGGACAGTTCACCAAATATCAGCAGAGATATGCCCCAATGAAATTTTTTTTAAATTTTTTTTTTTTTTGTAATTCCACTTACAATTTATACCCGGAGCACTGAATTATACAGGAGCCAGTTTACGAGGGATGTTCGAAATGAATTGCTTATTTCTATCTGGAGACTTCAAATTTCAAATTAGCCCAAAAGTACTCATTTCATGCCCTCGTAGTACTCCCCGTGGCTAGAAATGCAAAATTTCAGCCGATGTATCCACTTCTTGAAGGCGTCACAGTATGCTGATTTGGGCACAGTAATAAGGTACTGATGAATGGCAGATTCAAGTGCCTGTTGGGACTCGTATTTCCGCCCAGCAAGGAATGCTTTCAATTTCAGAAACAAAAAGAAATCACATGGGACAAGGTCTGGGGAATATGGGGGGTGAGGCAAAACAGTTACTTTTTCTTTCTTCAAAAACGTCGTAACTATTGCAGAGGTATGAGCTGGGGCATTGTCATGTAGAAGACGGACATGTTTAAAACTAGTGGCAGGGCGTCGTTTCTGATAATACTTTTTCAGTTTCTTCAGTACTACGTCTTTGTAGTACTTTCAGGTGATGCTTTTGCCCTTTTTCACTGGCACTTTTATTGCGACTCCTTCACCAGAGAAGAAGATTGCATACAAAACCTTCTTTGTACTCAAAGAACGTTTGGCAGTTATTGGGCGTTTGCTGTGTTTAGTGGCCCAGATCTTATTGCTAACCTTTCTGACGGCTCAAAATAATGGACTCGGGTTTCGTCACCTGTGACGACATTGGCAAACTGCTTTTTGTCATATTTTGGAAACATTTGAAGCAGCTTTTTGGCCACTTTAACCCGTTGCCTCTTTTGCTCGTCAGTCAACAGATGTGGCACCCATCTAGCAAAAATCTTTCTGACTTCCAAATGTGTCTTCAAAATAAGGTGAACCGTTGATAGTGATATGCCTACCTTTCGTGCAATATCACGAACTGTAAATCTGGCATCTCCTTCAATGATTTCCTTTATTTTGGAAACGATATCTTTAGGAGATGCAGATTTTGGCCTACCTGATTTCGGTGCTTGTTTGATGGACTCTACACCAGATTCAAATTTCTTTTTCCACCACCGAACTGTGTCATAAGACACACAAGAAGGTCCAAAAGCAGTAGAAATTTCAGTCATCAACTTCTTCAAAGAACAACCAAGTTTTGAGCGAGGTTTGATGTAAGCCCGTATTTCATCTTTTTTGTCGACGCTTCTACCAACAATTTTTACTGCAGTGGTCAATGACTGCGTGTATTCAAATGGCAAGTTTTATGTCTTACACTTAGTCTAATATGTACATTTATACACCATTGTGTAGATATTGAATAGCCCTATACAGGCATGTATTGGTTTTTATCGTGCCCCACGTGGATATCGAGCTAGAGGACAATAAGCAATTCATTTCGAACATCCCTCGTGTGTGCTACATCTTATTACTTGCCACGGGCGTATAATGCTTGGCGGAGCTCTTGTTATCATACTGTATTGACCCAAACTATGTGGACACTTTATTTCCTCACCATGTTTGTCCAAAGCTTTGAAAATTACACTAACTGTTAATCTGTTTAAAAACAGCTGGACAAGTGGCAAACAGAGTAGACCCAAATCAGATGCCTCATTCTGTGGCATCTGATCTGAATCCACCCTGTTTGCTTAGGACTGTGTGTCCCAATACTTAAGGTCAATATGGTACAAGTGACTCTCGTTATTTTGACTTCGCTAATCTAAAATAACTGTTAATCTCAAAGTGAAAATCTGGTCCTTGTTTTAACATGGAAATCTAGCAAAAGGTAAAAAAAAGAGGATTTTAACAGCACAATGCATTAACTTATAGATAATGTGCTATTCAATTCTGTATTTTCACACCTTCCACAGAAAAAACAAGAGTTCAGTCGTCTTTTACAGTCTTAATCCAGAAGGTCCCTTAGGCAGTTACCTGTTTGACGTAACTCTTTCCGCTTAAATGATCACGTGTCAGTTTCTTTTCTGTGGACAAAAAAAAGTAAACACAAAGGATTTTCTCTGGTGAAAGAAATCTGTATTTTATTTCTTTTCTCACAATTAAATTTCTAAATCCTTGTTATGCCCCCAACTTCAAAGAAGTTGGAGGGGCATATTGCTTCTGGGTTGTTCGTCCGTCCGTCCGTTCGTCACGCTTTTTGATGCATAGCATAACTTTAAAACCGTGAATGCTACTGTTTTGAAATTTCATATATGGATTCCTCATGAAAAAATAGCTGACACGTATTTTTTTTCTTGACAGGATTATGCCCCTTTTCTGAGTTATGGCCCTTTGAATAAATATGGATGCAATCTTGTCAGCAAATATCTCAAAAACTATTAAAGCTAGAGCCTTGAAACTTGATGAATAGACTGGTAGTGATGAGTAGACAACCTGATTAACTTTTGAAGAAATTTTGAAAAATACTTCTTGAGTTATGGCCCTTTGTAATTTTGGGCAATTTTACCTTGTCAGCAAAATATCTCAAAAACTGTTAGAGCTAGAGCCTTGAAACTTAGTAAATGGATTTGTAGTGATGAGTAGATGACCTGATTAACTTTTGAAGAAATTCTGAAAAATACTGCATGAGTTATGGCCCTTTGTAATTTTGGGCATTTTTATCTTGTCAGCAAAATATCTCAAAAACCGTTGGAGCTAGAGCCTTGAAACTTAATGAATAGACTGGTAGTGATGAGTAGACAACCTGATTAACTTTTGAAGAAATTTTGAAAAATGCCTTTTGAGTTATGGCCCTTTGTAATTTTGGGCATTTTTACCTTGTCAGCAAAATATCTCAAAAATTGTGAGAGCTTGAGCCTAGAAACTTAGTAAATGGATTTGTAGTGATGTGTAGATGACCTGATTAACTTTTGAAGAAATTCTGAAAAACACTTCATGAGTTATGGCCCTTTGTAATTTAGGGCATTTTTAACTTGTCAGCAAAATATCTCAAAAACTATTGAAGCTAGAGCCTTGAAACTTGATGAATAGACTGGTAGTGATGAGTAGACAACCTGATAAACTTTTGAAGAAATTTTGAAATATACTTCTTGAGTTATGCCCCTTTGTAATTTTAGGCATTTTTATCTTGTCAGCAAAATATCTCAAAAACTGTTAGAGCTAGAGCCTTGAAACTTAGTAAATGGATTTGTAGTGATGAGTAAATGACCTGATTAATTTTTGAAGAAATTCTGAAAAATACTTCATGAGTTATGGCCCTTTGTAATTTTGGGCAATTTTACCTTGTCAGCAAAATATCTAAAACACTGTTGGAACTAGAGCCTTGAAACTTGATGAATAGACTGGTAGTGATGAGTAGACAACCTGATTAACTTTTGAAGAAATTTTGAAATATACTTCTTGAGTTATGCCCCTTTGTTATTTTGGGCATTTTTATCTTGTCAGCAAAATATCTCAAAAACTATTAGAGCTAGAGACTTGAAACTTGGTGAATTGATTGGTAATGATGAGTAGATGACCTGATTAATTTTTTTGTAAATTCTGAAAAATATTTCATAAGTAATGGCCCTTTGTAAATTTGGGCATGTTTCCCTTGTGAACAAAATATCTCAAAAACTATTGAAGCTGGAGCCTTGAAACTTGATGAATAGATTGGTAGCGATGAGTAGATGACCTGATTATGCCCCCAGTTTCGAATGAAATTGATGGGGCATATTATTTTGCCTTCATTTGTCCATCCGACTGTTTGTCCGTTCATCAAGCTTTTTTTGTGCATGCCATATCTTAAGAACCCTGCACGCTAGGGTTTTGAAATTTTATATTTGGGTTCCCAATGAAAAAATAGCCGACCCGTATTTTGTTTCTTGTCTAGCATGTTTATTTAAAGTTATGCTCCTTTGAAAAAAATCAGAATTAAATCTTGTGAGCAAGATATCTTGAAAAGTATTTAAGCTGGGTTCTTGAAATTCGATACAATGAGTGGGAATGATGTGTACATTACCGGATTATATTTTGAGAGAATTCCATGAAAATATTGATAAAGTTACGGCCCTTTGCAGTTCTGCTCATTTTGACGTTGTCAGCAAGATTTCTCGAAAAGCACTTAAGCTAGGGTCTTGAAATATTATATGCTGATTGGGGATGATGTGGAGATTACCTGGTTTGGTTTTTAGGGAATTCCATGAAAAATTGATGTAGTTATGGCCCTTTGTAGTTCTAGGCATTTTGACTTTTTCAGCAAGATATCTCAAAAAGTATTTAAGCTAGAGCCATGATATTTGGTATACTGATTGGGATTGAGGAGGAGATCACCTGAATAAATTTTGAACCAATTAAATGAAATGTTGGAGTTATGGCCCTTCGCAATTTCGGGCCATTTAATGTCGTTGCTTTATTGTGTATAGCATAAGTTTAGAACCATGTATGCTAATGTTTTGAAATTTCATGTTTTGATTCCTCATGAAAAAATAGGTGATCCATATTTTTTTCTTATCCCAATCATCTCCTATTTTAGAGTTATTTCCCTTTGATAAAATAACATTGAAATCATATATTTGTACTGTTGTTACCGTCATGGCTAAGCAGTGTTGGAGTCAAACAGTGTTAGAGTCAGGCAGTTGGGGGCATAGTGTTTTACAAACACCAGCTCTAGTTTTTCTTGTGTTCCTTTTACATTCCTTCCACTAAATATGTTATTTATTTGAAATTTTCAATTTTCAGTTTCTTGCAATTGTTGATTGTCGAATTGCATCATACGTTTTCGTGACTCTCATATTCGTAGGCACAACGATTGTGTTTGGTTCGGAAGTCGTGCATTATAACTCAAGTATATATCTTGTTCTTTCTGTTCCAGGTTATTTATTGATACAATCTGTAATAACTGGAATACTATTGGTATCTTGCAGATAACTTTGAGTTTTGTTGAAGATCCTATGGTGGAGAAGCTGATTAGTAAAGAAATTGTCAACCTTTTTGGGTTATACAACAATTCTTTACTTATGGGACACCACTCACAGGGCTATACTGACAGGGGTAAGACCCATCTGGGTGGCGTCTTATGGGTGCTTTAAGTACTCAATAAAGTCTAAGTCTACCTGGCACCAGGCACCGGACAACCAGGCACCAGTCAATATACATCAGCTTCACTAGGCATCGGGCACTAGGCAACCAGGCACCGGACAACCAGGCACCAGGCAACTGGGCACTGGGCAACCAGGCACGGGGCAACCAGGCACCAGGCACTGGGCAACTATTTACCGTGCACCAGTCATCAGGTGTTAGTCACCGGTCATTATGTCAGATTACTAGTGACTGGATAACAGTCACTAGTCTCCGGACAATCTATTACTGTTCACAGAGCATCATAGACCAGGCAAATCAGTGGGTACAGGTTATGGAATAACAGCGTTGGGATCAAATACATGTTAACCATCTATATCATAGAATTCTGTCCAGTCATTACTGAATTTGACTTAGAATTCTAGATACATTTCAGTTATAAATGAATCAGAATTATCTTGTACGAATAAATTCTGAATTCAATGATCAATAATATAAAGAGTTTTAATGCTATCAATATTAGTATTGTTATTGTACATCGGGCAATACTTTAAAAAATATTAATATAATTCTCTTTAACAAGTTGGAATACCTGTAACAAAATATATCAGGGATTCTGTCCAGTCGTAACAGAATTAGACTCAGAATCCTAGATATATAGATTTTAATTATAAATGAATCAGAATTATCGGCTATGAACAAATTTTGAATTCAGTGATAAATAATATAAGTTTTAATGCTATCAATAATATTGTTATTAAACATTTAACAATATTTTAAAATAGAAATATTTTTCTCTCTTCAATACGCTTGAAAGAGATCAAATTTTTTTAGGATCCTCACCTTATTCGGCTGCACTGCAAGGGTGAACTCCATAATTTTATATTTTAAAGTAAAAATATTGAGGAATATTATGCTACGACTAGCTTTAATTCTTCTATTATTTACACCTATAGCAAGGATCTGTGTCAATCAAAGCTTGTTCAGATCCTTTGAATAGGCAAATAGGTAAATAATCAGTAAAGGCATTGATACATCAGTACGCTATTATTATTGTTGCCTTAATCTATAAATTTAGTTCAAGAAGTTGCAATCTAATTACGAAATATACAGTTTGACTTTTTATGAAATATTTGGCTATGGAACCATTTAGAAACCGTTTCAGTCAATAATTACTTTAGAGCTAAACAGATCAATGGTTTAGATCTATTATATATGTTTATATATATACGAGGGATGTTCGAAATGAATTGCTTATTTCTATCTGGAGACTTCAAATTTCAAGTTAGCCCAAAAGTACTCATTTCATGCTCTCGAAGTACTCCCCGTGGCTAGAAATGCAAAGTTTCAGCCGATGTATCCACTTCTTGAAGGCGTCACGGTACGCTGATTTGGGCACAGTAATAAGGTACTGATGAATGGCAGATCCAAGTGCCTGTCGGGTCTGGTATTTCCGCCCAGCAAGGAATGCTTTAAATTTCAGAAACAAAAAAAATTCACATGGGGCAAGGTCTGGGGAATACGGGGCGTGAGGCAAAACAGTTACTTTTTCTTTCTTCAAAAACGCTGTAACTATTGCGGAGGTATGAGCTGGGGCATTGTCATGTTGAAGACGGACATGTTTAAAACCAGTGGCAGGGCGTTGTTTCTGATAATACTTTTTCAGTTTCTTCAGTACTACGTCTTTGTAGTACTTTCAGGTGATGCTTTTGCCCTTTTTCACTGGAACTTTTATTGCGACTCCTTCACCAGAGAAGAAGATTGCATACAAAACCTTCTTTGTACTCAAAGAACGTTTGGCAATTATTGGGCGTTTGCTGTGTTTAGTGGCCCAGATCTTATTGCTAACCTTTCTGACGGGCTCAAAATAATGGACCCAGGTTTCGTCACCTGTGACGACATTGGCAAACTGCTTTTTGTCATATTTTGGAAACATTTGAAGCAGCTTTTTGGCCACTTTAACCCGTTGCCTCTTTTGCTCGTCAGTCAACAGATGTGGCACCCATCTAGCAGAAATCTTTCTGACTTTCAAATGCTTCTTCAAAATAAGGTGAACCGTTGATAGTGATATGCCTACCTTTCGTGCAATATCACGAACTGTAAATCTGGCATCTCCTTCAATGATTTCCTTTATTTTGGAAACGATTTCTTTACGAGGTGCAGATTTTGGCCTACCTGATTTCGGTGCATTTTTGATGGACTCTACACCAGACTCAAATTTCTTTTTCCACCACCTAACTGTGTCATAAGACACACAAGAAGGTCCAAAAGCAGTAGAAATTTCAGTCATCAGCTTCTTCAAAGAACAACTAAGTTTTGAGCGAGGTTTGATGTAAGCCCGTATTTCATCTTTTTTGTCGACGCTTCTACCAACCATTTTTACTGCAGTGGTCAATGACTGCGTGTATTCAAATGGCAAATTTTATGTCTTACACTTAGTCTAACATGTACATTTATACACCATTGTGTAGATATTGAATAGCCCTATACAGGTATGTATTGGTTTTTATCGTGCCCCACATGGATATCGAGCTAGAGGACAATAAGCAATTCATTTCGAACATCCCTCGTATATATATTCCTTAAAGTGTTATACAAAGACAATTTTCTAAGAGGGGAATTAACATAATGAGTAGCCGGCCTCGGTGGCTCAGTTGGATGCGCCATCTGACTGGAGACCAGGAGGTCGCGGGTCAACCCTCGCCGAGGTCGGCAACATTCTTTCGTGGAGATTGATCATGAAATATTTACTATGGTCATTCTCTCCCTTCCGCTGATTCAAGAAGGGCAGTTGTCAGTTTCTGGCGAAAGAATGTGCACAATACTGGTTAACCGCTTAGAGGACTAAGCCTGCCCAGTAAACGTGTGGGTAGGTAAACTGACCGCGCTCGACATGACCCCATTGGGTTGACTCGGCCGTAAAACCTCAACACAAACACAAACAAACATAATGAGTAGTTTACCTCCCCTAAACAGCAATGGCAATTATATCTTAAATCAATTATTCCATTGTCTACGTTCATAGGTTAAGGGTTAGGACAATGTGAGAAAGTTATTACATGCATATTTACGAATTGCCGATGAAATAGGAAACTTTAGATTATTCTATAATATGTCAGGACCAAGTATAATTACATTTTCCATATATGATCTGCTCCGTTAATAGGAACCAGTGGTTCTTCTCGTCATAAAGAATACAAAGTTCCATTAACGAGTAATAAAAAGAATACAAATCTGGAGAATCTCGATCTCTCTCAAATATGATGTCTATAAATTAACATCGTAATATCCAATGTTGGATATTTAAAATTAAATATAAGGACAATTGATTTAAGACGTTTCAATATCGTCTTTAGATGGACTGTCTCAATTAATTATAAATAGAGTTATTATATTTTTAAACTTCACATTAAGGAAGTTTCGTAATTACCCTGTCTGTCAGATCTTCCTACTTTTATTGTTGAAATATTAGGAATGTTCCATATGTTCTACAATTATATATACCGTAAATGAACTTTTCACGAAGCATTTACGTTTATAGACCATTAAAATATTACTTAATTATAATTGGAGATATTCTATAAGATCCGTTATATATATCTATCTTCATATTGTCATTAACTGTGATTATTTAAACTTGTTTTTATGGTTAGATTGACCTATTCACGTTGAGTTGTAACCTTACTGACACATCTGAAACAAGAAATTTCTCGGTATTCAGTGTGTAACGACTATGTCTGATTACTCAGGAGTACTGATTTGCAACTGCACTTGTAAAATCAAGCTACCAACAATCTTTCCGTTTGTATAGTGGATTATATTAGACGATTCAGTTCAGAGAGATATATCCATTAAGTTCCAGTTACTGTCTTACTTTATAGATACAGTCATTGCCGACAAAGAACTCATTTTTATATCTTCCAACAGAGAAATAATATCTATTATTTGCATCTCTGGTTAAAGATGGAACGATAATTATCTTCATCCAATATGACTTACAGTTTAATGAATAAGAACATACATAATACATCATTCGCTTTTTGCGTTAAGTATTGTCCTTAACACAACTGTGATGTAATCACTCTCCCAATCTACACATAGATCTTGAGGGTACTTTTTCCCTTCCTGAAATTCGATACAAGCATAGAAAATCAGGTATTTCAGGTGGTGTCAGTTACATATATATTTTAATAATTAAATAATCTATTCTCACTATTCCTTATATTCGTGCAGAATAGTTAACTCTGTCTCTGAACCTATACGTTAAGTGTTATCAGAGATACTAAAGTCAGTATTATTTTGACTCAGCATTATACTTATCAGTCATACTATATGAATTAAAGCTGCATCATAAACTCCCTTATTTTCGTATTAGTAGGGAAGTTTAATGCATTTATGGACTAGGTATTGCCTATATTATACTATCATAGAGGGAAGTCATATCGAAATTACTTCCTTTTCTATCATATTCATATATTAATATACTCGGAATTTGAATAATAATAATATTCATTGGAATGTCTGATGCCTGATTACACCCTTCATTCTGGGGTCCATGTCTGTTGCACGAAACATTATGATTTGTCATTTATTTACAGATTTATGACATTGAATTATAGTTTCGGCACCATGACCACAGCTACTTCAAAATAGATTCATGGTTTTTTATATCGACTTGGTAATAGAAACGATTCTAAACAGTTCATTCTAATTGATTAGATCTCAATAATATTGTAAGATCTTAAACTAATTAAGAGGCTGTTTTACAGTAAGCTATGTTATCAGCCTTTATTCTTGTTTTCGATATTAAATCTGCCAAACTCTACGTGATGATGTTACCAGTCTTTTCTTTTCTTAATTTGTCAGGGATATGAAATGCCTTCGAAATCCCCTATGACAGAAGTGTTTTATTAAAATAACTTAGCTTGTCAGGCTTCATCTGCAGAAGTAGACAATCGCTGGATAGTTTCATTGCTAGGACTAAGATACGCTAATACAGTTAGTCTAGCAATAGATAAAATTATCAATTTTGTATTTGCTACCATTGATGGATAAAATGGGTATTCGGTTAAGATTAGACCATTTACTCAAATTATTATTATCCCCCTTTTCTATTGAAACTAAAAGGGAATAATTATAAAATCTTATGGCTGCTTATTGAAAACAGTCATATCAATCCAGTTAACCAGACTCTAATTATAATAGTTTAGACTATTTAAAAATTGGATAATCTTTCATGTCTAGGATTTATATGAAAATGTCGAGAGATGTAGGTTATCTATAGGAAGCTTGTCCGAGAGACATATCCTTTTTCATTATGCACCTCTGGACAGCTTGTTGTATAGACATATGTTTGACAAGTTTGGTTTCAAACATATTATCAAACAATATTCCCGAGGTTGCATTTGAGCTGTTATATTGAGATTATGTCTGAATGACACATTAATTCTTTTTGGGGGCCAATTGTTGTTACCCAAAAAAAGAAAGGGGGTTGGAGTACAGTAATTAGGCCTCTGAGGCTTATGACCTAGCATCCTCTAGAGTCTACTATTAACATATTAGGTAATAACCCTTTAACACCTTAAAGACATGTTATTGGTGAATCCAGATCATTCGTACTAGTACATATAGAAATAGAACATATCTGATTCCTTAGAGTTCCCTGTGTCTTAACCAGAAGTAAGTGGGATTTATAATATTGGTGTTAGGACTAGGATAGCTCCTCCCTCCTAATCTGCGAATTCAAGCACATTATATATAGGTTAATGTATTGTGCTGTTAAAATGAAGTTTTCAATAGTAAAACATTTTAACTAGCAATACTTAACCTATAGATAAGACAGTCCCACCTTCCACCTGCGCAGCTCTGTTCTAATTGTTTCTGTTATTTTTTTACACATCAAAGAAACTGACACATGATCAGTGGGAAGAGTTTTGTCATACAGATAACTGCTAAAGGGACCTTCTGGATTAAGACTGTAAAAGACAACTGAACTGTCGTTTTTTCTGTGGAAGGTGTGAAAATACAGAATAGAATAGCAGATTATCTATAGGTTAAGTATTGCTAGTTAAAATATGTTTTACTTTTGAAAACTTCATTTCTACACTTTTCCACAATATTTTAAATATATCTCTAACTTCAGGAGTCAAATTACATATTCATTTGTTAAATGTGGTTGTTTGATTTATTTTTCCTCAATTCTGCATATCTGATATGTGGAGGTATGGCTATCCCAAAGTATTTCAGCCAGTCCCTTTCACTTTGAGATAATGGGAGTCAACTGTATTTTAATTTGTCAGATGCTCATTAGTTTAGAACTTAAGGAGACTGGATGCACCTGGCAGATTTTCCACCATTTTTACAGGGGAGATAGCTACCTGGTTGCTTATCTACACACCTGACACCTTCTGAAAAGGGGTTTTCTGTAAAAGGAAAGGAATTTGCTCCAAAGAGTAGACTCCTATTCAGAAAGAAGACAATCAAAATTTTGGACAGAGTTGCATCCCTTGAAATTGTATCCACTCCAGTTAAGGTGATACTTCAAGAGAGAGCTTTCTAGGCTGATTTTTGGACAATTTTTTTTTTTTTTTTTTACAAAATCTGTCCTTTAAAAAGCCATGTCCGGGCCAGCAGGTGGTGGGCATTGGGCATTGTCCCAGGTTAACCTTTTGGTTAAAAGGTTAACCTTTTTTCAAAGTTAAATGTTAATTTTTATTCTTCAGTGGATTGCTATCATATTTGGTAGGGATGAAGAGGAGGACCAGTAGGTATTTCATATGCAAGAGAGACAACTCTCACATTCTTTGTTATTTGAAAAACCTTTCCATAATGGCATTAGGTGTTTTTCTTCTTTTTCCGTCTCTTAACAATGGAAAGCCACTTTAGCAGAAGATAGTTAGCTTTACTAGTATATATAAATTGCTTCTCAGTGGATTGCTTCAGAAGCCAACTGACCTGGATCTACATTATTTGTAAAGGCAGGGCATATCTGAGATAAGCAGGTCTAGGATTAATGAGAAATCTTTTTTTAGCTCACTTGAGCAGGAAGTGCTGAAGGTAAGCTATTGTGATTGGTCCATTTTGCAGCATGTGGCATCAACAATTTGCTATAAATGACTACTTCACCTACACCCCTGGGCCAGTTGAAACTTCGTAGGAAGTATATCACGGCAACTTCTAGATCAAAAATAGCTTAAATCATTCCAATAGGAAATCCAAGATGGCAACCACAGCCACCATCTTGAAAATCTATTTTGATCGTCTCTCCCTGAATTAAAAGGCCAATTCACTCGAAACTTGGTAGAAAGTATCAAAGTGACTTGTAGATCAAAAATAGCTAAAGTCATTCTGATCTCAGCCATTTTAAAAATTTGTTTTGAACCTGTTCTCCTGAACTTAAAGGCCAATTGACTTTAAACTTGGAGGGAAGTATCGTGGTGACTTGTAGATCTAATGTAGCTAAAATTGTTCTGATTAGAAATCCAAGATGGCTGCAATGTATTTTGAACTTCTTCTCCTGAGCTGAAAGGCCAATTGGTAGTATCGGGCTGACTTGCAGATCAAAAATAGTTAAAATTGTTCCTTCAGAAATCCAAGATGGCCTCCATGATGGCCATCTTAAAAATCTATTTTGAACTTCTTCTCCTGAACCAAAAGGCCAGTTGACTCAAAATTTGGTAGAAATTTTTTGGGAGTGACTTACAGATAAAAAATAGCTTCAATCTTTCTAATCTGAAATCCAAGAGGCCAGCCATCGTGGCCATCTTGAAAATGTATTTTGAAAATGCTTCGGGATGGAGAGCCAGTTGACTTGTAACTTGGTAGGATTAATTAAGGTGATTTGTAAATTAAAAATAGCTAAAATTGTTTCAATCAGAATTCCAAGGTGGCTCTATTTTGAACTTATTCTCCTGAAACAAAAGGTCAATTGACTGGAAACTTAGTAGAAAGTATTGGGGTAACTTGAAAATCTAAAATAGCTAAAATCGGAAATTGGCAATCCATGATGGCCACTACAGCTGTCATCTTCAAAATGTATCTTGAACCACTTGTCCTAAATTGAATGGCCAAACTTTTCTGGTACTCGGGTCAGTGATACCAGGCCATCTTGGCCCTCTTGTTGAGAAGGATGACTACTTTCCAATCAGAACAGTTTTTTGAAAATGTACTTGAATGTATTCAAATGTATTAAAATGTATTTGAATGTATTAAAATGTATTGAAAATGTATTCAGAATATTTGAAAATGTATTTTGAACTACTTGTCCTAAATTGAAAGGCCAAACTTGTCTTGTACTCGGGTCAGTGATACCAGGCCATCTTGGCCCTCTTGTTGAGAAAAGGGGTAAATACTTTCCATCAGAACAGTTTTCTTTTAGCCTGATCTTGAGTTCATCATTCATCTCAGGTTAAGAAAAAGTTCCACAAACTTAAGTCTCCACATGACTTATATATTGTTAACTGGGACTTTAAACCTCAACCCAGCTCAGCTCAACCTTCTTGCAGGAGTGCTCATCTTAGGCCATTTCATAAAAAAACACTTTAGTTTTTTCTTATTCTATTTTTGAGGGACATAAATATGACTAATTTATGACAGATGTTTACAAATTTGATTATTTCTCAATCATATTCTACAGATTCCAGTAATTTTCTAAATGGACACTCAAAGTTAAAATCAGACTGTGAGGTTTTGAGGTAATTTTCCTACTGACCATTCCAAATGAGTTTTGCATGAATAAAACTGGTTTAAGCCCCTAGTAGTTTTCCTACTGACTATTCCAAGTGAGGTTTAACATAAATAAAACTGGTTTAAGCCCCCCAGTAGTTTTCATACTGTATTCCAAGTGAGGTTTAACATGGATAAAACTGGTTTGAGCTCCCCAGTAGTTTACCTACTGACTATTCCAAGTGAGGTTTAACATGGATAAAACTGGTTTGAGCTCCCCAGTAGTTTACCTACTGACTATTCCAAGTGAGGTTTAACATGGATAAAACTGGTTTGAGCTCCCCAGTAGTTTACCTATTGACTATTCCAAGTGAGGTTTAACATGGATAAAACTGGTTTGAGCTCCCCAGTAGTTTACCTACTGACTTTTCCAAGTGAGGTTTAACATGGATAAAACTGGTTTGAGCTCCCCAGTAGTTTACCTACTGACTATTCCAAGTGAGGTTTAACATGAATAAAACTGGTTTGAGCTCCCCAGTAGTTTACCTACTAACCATTTCAAGTGAGGTTTATATTTATTGCATATGTACATATATACCAAGACAGATGAGCAGAACCATGACCATACTCCAAATGAGGTTAAGCATGAATAAAATTGCTTTAACCCCCCCCCCGCCTCCCCCTTGCCCCCCAGTTTTCCTACTGACTATTCCAATTGAGGTTTAACATGAATAAAGCTCCCCAGTAGTTTTCTTACTGACTATCTGACTATTCCAAGTGAGGTTTAACATGAATAAAACTGGTTTAAGCCCCCAGTAGTTTTCCTACTGACTATTCCAAGTGAGGTTTAACATGAATAAAACTGGTTTAAGCCCCCCCAGTAGTTTTCCTACTGACTATTCCAAGTGAGGTTTAACATGGATAAAACTGGTTTAAGCTCCCCAGTAGTTTACCTACTGACTATTCCAAGTGAGGTTTAACATGAATAAAACTGGTTTAAGCAACCCTTCCCTCACCTCAGAGTAGTTTTCCTACTGACTATTCCAAGTGAGGTTTAACATGAATAAAACTGGTTTAAGTCCCCAGTAGTTTTCCTACTGACTATTCCAAGTGAGGTTTAACATGAATAAAACTGGTTTAAGCCCCCAGTAGTTGACCTGCTGACCATTTCAAGTGAGGTTTAACATGAATAAAACTGGTTTAAGCCTCCCAGTAGTTTTCCTACTGACTATTCCAAGGTGTTTCCACTGTTACAGTTCTTCTTTGTTTTTTTTGTCTGTGATATCATATGTGGCGTTTGTGGTGTCCTTATTTGTTCCTCATCTCTCCTTAGGACTGCTTTGTCATTGTGGCATTTCCTGGATATCTTCACTTATATTTATTGCATATGCACATATTTACCAAGACAGATGAGCAGAGCCATGACCATATAGATATGTGTTTTCCCCACTGGAGTTGTAGGGGGACAGAGTCTTTCAAGTCCAGATCCCACTAGGCCAGCACAATAATTTCTTGTGTGTGTGATATCTCTTGAACTGGGCTGCACATTTTCATTAAACTGCAGGCATATATCACTGTGATATGCTCCAGAGATCATTAGATTTTAATGACCATCACCTCAAAGATTGTCAAATTTTAACCAAGAAAAACTTATGTGCATTCTATTTCCTGAACCTGTGGATGGATTTAGGTGAGACTCTTATGGGTGGAATAGCAGTGGAATAGTGTGAAGGGTTGGTTAGACTTTGGTGACCTTGACCTCATTTTCAGAGTCAGCAGGTGACTAAGAATGTTGGTAGGAGAGAGGGGAGACATCTGTTCTGTCTGAAAATAAACTTCTCTTCTAATTCAATAAATTCGTTTTAACATATTCCAATAAAAAATTTCACTCACTGTGACATTTTTGGTTCTCATGAAGAGCCATCATCAGGTTGCTCAGGTTGTATGCCTCTTGATGTGTGGTTCCTGATGTGTGGAGATTCTGATAGCTCTGAGTCTCTGATTATTCTCCCTGTTAAATAGGTTTGCTCCCTCCCAGTTGATAATATGGTTAGCCTGAGTGATATGATCTGCCACTGCACTTTTGTTAAGTGAGAAAGTCATCTGAAACATCTGTAGCCTTTGTTTACCACTAGGAACCTGTCTAGTAGTAAGCAGTCCAAGTCCCATGACATCAGGAGGTCAAGGTCATAGTTTGATGATGGTTCTTGATTTTGACCAACACTGTCCTAGTAAGTGAAAATTTTTTGATTAATGTGAAGCTATTCAGTGAATTCAGCATCTATTAATATAAATTATGGTCATACATATGTTTCATTAAGAAAACACACACACACACACACACACACACACACACACACACACACACACACACACACAAAATGAAAAAAAAAAAATTTTTCTGTGTACTCTTCTTACCTGGAGCCCTAAGAGCATTAAATATGTTATTGTATTTTTCAGAGCCTGTAGTTCATCCCAGTGACTCTGATGACATAGATGATAAAGAAAGTACAGTATCATCGCAGCTTGTACCGAGGAACTCCAACAACAGACCAGACGTGGTGGCTGATGCTGTAATAAGACGCCATGAAACGGTCCGGGCCATATGTGTTTCCACTGACTTCTCAGACTTTTCTAGCCATGATGTGTACTCTGTTCTCTTGCCTAGAAGTTGTCGTGTGTAAGTCCAAATACACATTTTAGATATATGTGAACTGCTCTGTGAGAAAAGGGGTCTTTCAGGCATATGGTCATGTGTATGCTAAAAGTTATAACTTGGCATGGGCAGTCAACAACCCTCTTTTACAGCTATGAAGATTTGTCAAGGGTTGAAGTCTTGCAATGTAAGCCCTACAAGGTTTGAGCATCTAGGGACAAATCAGGACCTAATGACATGACCAGCACAAGCTATCTGCATATCTGCACAGTCTGATCAGGGTCCTTGTTGCTTGTTGTTCACTTGTAGAATTTCTAAAGTTGTACATTATTTTAGTAACCAATGTAGTACCTGATCAGATTATGCAGATGTGCAGGCTGATCTGTGTCTATGCTGGTTGTTAATGACTAAAGATCATTTTCTTTGACCGAAAATGAGTGCTGCAAGATCCTGGCCAGATGCATGGATGCAATAATTGTTACTCTGTGGAATGCTGTTGATATAGATGCTAATATATAGCCAATATTAGCATAGTCTCCCACTCACTCACAATGCAAGTTTGGTTGCGTTCAGTGGAAATGGAAATGATCCACACTTTGTGAAAGGTGTAAAGGTGTTTTAGTAGACCTTGGGCCGGCCATAGATCCCGCCACCACCCCCCCCCCCCTCCCCCCCCCCCCCCCTGGGGAATTTCGCAAACTATAATTTTCGGAAACTACATTATATAAGAAACAAAATGACACATGTTAGCCCTCTGGCGATGGGGGCGTTTACGTGTAACAGCCATGTTACCAACGTTACCCTCAAAACAATAGGAATACTTTAGTGTAAATACTGAACTACTCATATTCTTACTTACTAGCATGCTTTTTGTTACTAGTGGATGTCGTTTTATACAGACAGGTATTTTGATATGTTGGACTCCCTATTACTTGTGTTATAACTGTTACATATGTTACTAAAAGTCAAAAATGTCATTTATAAGTTTCCTGATACACCGTTTTGGTCGACTATGACCAGTCAGTGATTTGAAATTTAATCTAATGCTGTTTTACAATAGATAAACACAATATATCCTCCTTTGTACATCAAAAAATGAAAACAAGCCAGCTTGACTGAGCAAACGGCATAAGGAACGATAGTTTCTTCAAAACAGCCTAACTTCTAATCTGAAAAGTATCATTATTTCCAACTTCTTAACATTTAATTGGCTGTGGTTGCAATTAGTTGATGTATTAAATTATCATGATTGGACTAATGCATTATAAGCTTCGAATACATGCTTTATACACTTTTTAGTGTTACTTATGTTACTTTTTGAGTGATACTTTATCTATATCATATAAATGGCTGTTGATACTTTGTACATACAGGTGAAGGAACATCAGCTCTAAAAAGTCAATAACAAACAAAGTAAATTATTTATCAGATACCTTTATACTTGTGTGAATTAAGTGAAAAAAAAAAAAACTCGCCAATCCTCTGCTGATTGATAATTGTATCTTTAAAATATATAGTAAAATGTACCCTATAACAAATACAGAAATATCCCCTTTTCGTACATACTTACATGATATTAGCTCTTCGTTGCTTATCTTCTATGCTTAAAGCTGATATTCTAAAACTTAAATCCCTCTAGACTGCCAGAAATACTTCACACTTAATACTGTTACACATGTTGTATGTCAGTTTAAGTGCTGTGATATCAGAACATTGTTTACTATAGACAGTGTTTGCAGGAGCTTACTGTTCATTACTAAAATACTGTATACTTTCCTAGTCTCAACTCAAAAGCATGAATAAAGTGAAAACAAACGTTCTGAGGGCATACATTATTCAAGGAGAACTATTTCATAATTTAAGTCTACCTAAAAAAACAGTGGTAATCTCAATGATAATAACATCACACATAATATCAACACTATACTGCATTTTTAAGTCATCTCTAAGATGCAGCCAAATACATAGCATACATACTTGGCACTTCTCTGTTGCCACAGTGTATAAAATAAAACAGTTTATGCTAGCTAGAAGTAAGTTTGCTTAAATAAAATCTGTTTTATTATATAATACCTGGTAAAAGACCCAACACATGTAGGCCAGTCATACATTATATAATATTATGACATTAAATAAATGATTACCATATTTATCATCTATATAGTGATAAGAAAACCTTTCTAGATATAAAATTATACAAGAGTCTTGTTGTTTTTTTTTTTATTAGCTCACCTGAGCAAAAGCTCAGGGTGAGCTATTGTTATCACCCTCCGTCCGTCGTCCATCGTCAACAATTAGTTTGTTAACACTCTAGAGGTCACAGTTTTGACCCAATCTTGAGGTCAAAAACTAGGTCACCAGGTCAAATCAAAGGAAAAACTTGTTATCACTCTAGAGGTCATAGTTTTGACCCAATCTTGATGAAACTTGCTCAAAGTGTTTGCCTCTATTAAATCTAGGTCAAGTTTGAAACTGGGTCACTTGGGGTCAAAAACTAGGTCACTGGGCCAGATCAGCAGAAAACCTTGTTAACACTCTAGCAGTCACATTTTTGAAGCAATCATCATGAATCTTGCTCAATGTATTTGTCTTGATGATATCTAGGTCAAGTTCGAAACTGGGTCACTTGGGGTCAAAAACTAGGTCACCTGGCCAAATTAGCAGAAAACCTTGTTAACACTCTAGCGGTCACATTTTTGAAGCAATCATCATGAATCTTGCTCAAAATGTTTGTCTTGATGATTTCTATGTCAGGTTCGAAACTGGGTCACTTGGAGTCAAAAACTAGGTCACCGGGCCAAATCAGCAGAAAACCTTGTTAACACTCTAGCGGTCACATTTTTCAAGCAGTCATCATGAATCTTGCTAAAAATGTTTGTCTTGATGATTTCTAGGTCAAGTTTGAAACTGGGTCACTTGGATTAAAAAACTAGGTCACCGGGCAAAATCAGCTGAAAACCTTGTTAACACTCTAGCGGTCACATTTTTCAAGCAATCATCATGAATCTTGCTTAAAATGTTTGTCTTGATGATTTCTAGGTCAAGTTCGAAACTGGGTCACATGGGGTCAAAAACTAGGTCACTGGGCCAAACCAGCAGAAAACCTTGTTAACACTCTAGCGGTCACATTTTTGAAGCAATATTCATGAATCTTGCCCAAAATGTTTGTCTTGATGAGTTCTAGGATATGATTGAAACTGGGTCACATGGGGTCAAAAACTAGGTCACCGGGCCAAATCAGCAGAAAACCTTGTTAACACTCTAGCGGGCACATTTTTGAAGCAATCATCATGAATCTTGCTCAAAATGTTGGTCTTGATGATTTCTAGGTCAAGTTTGAAACTGGGTCACATGGGGTCAAAAACTAGGTCACCAGACCAAATCTGTAGAAAACTGTTAACACTCCAGAGGTCACATTTTTTAAATAATCATCATAAATATTGCTCAAAATGTTTGTCGATGATTTCTAGGTCTAGTTTAAAACTGGGTCACTTGATATCAGAAACTAGTTCACCTGGCCAAATCAAAGGAAAACCTTGTTGATGCTCTAGAGGTCACATTTTTGAAGTGATCATCATGAATCTTGCTAAAAATGTTTGTCTTGATGATTTCAAGGTGATGTATAGTTTTCTGTCCAGTGACTCTCTTAAGTTTTTCCATTTAGGTCAGTTTCTCAGTAATTGTTGGTCCTACAGAATGATATTTGGTACTTGTGAAGTGTTTGTGTTTAGGTCAGTTTCTCAGTAACTATTGCTCCTACAGCCAGTGATACTTAGTAAATGCATACATCTTAGCATGGCCTCGAGTGCAGTCATCCATATTGACCTTGACCTTTATTTCACAGTCCATTAGACATGCTACATTGTCTTAATATAATCATTTTGAACTTTGATCAGAATGTTTGCCTCGATCAGTTCTAGATCAGGTTCTCAAAGTACTATGTTGCTCAGGTGAGCGTTACAGGGCCATCATGGCCCTCTTGTTATTATTATTAGTGATATTAGTAATGAGAATAACACACAACAACATTAATCTTAACAATTGCCATTCTCTTTGTTACTTTATAATGGACCTCCAAAACGTGTAATTGATAATCAAAATGATGATAGTATAAAATAACAAATAGGATTTGTTTTGTTTCTGAGCCTTATATAAATGAGGATACTATAACATAACAGAAACAACTGTTTGTGTCTCTGGGCCATATATGCCTTACGACAGTCTGAATTAGATTAAGCTGCCAAGAAACTATAATGAGGTATAAAAAACCTTCTTCGGCCCTTACCTCTGATATACCATCTATTACTAGATTATTTTAATGCCAAGATAAGATAAGGTATTTAATTCTCACCTTTCATTTCCACTGCAATTTCAGACATGAAAATGGCGTAGTACCTGCTGATTGTCAATGGTACTGTTAAGGTGAATAAATTATTACCAAATATTTTCATTTACCTAACATGTCTGGTAACGTATGTTACACAACTGTGACTGCTATTCTTAATCAGACTCCTAGCATATTTTTACTTTGACTGTTACAACTTTTATTGTGGTTCTAAAGAAAGACCCTACCAAAATGAACAATGGGTTTTCATTACTATTATTAAAGTCCCATGTTCTTTAAGGCCGTTTTCCTTCTGTCCAGACACTGATCATATTTGAGACAAACTCTGGTGCTTACACTACAACTTCTGCTGCTCAGAATACATATTCTGACACTAAGAATAACTTTTCTAGGTCCTATCATAGAGTTAAACCAAAGTCATATGTAAGTATGTAATGCTCACTATAGCTAACTATATCCAACAATATTGATCTGGTTTTTATTCATGAGTTTCAGCTAAGTGCCGGTAGTTTATGTTATATTAGAAAAAATGAACAAATATATGCATGAAACAAATGAAAATCGGGTTGCATACCACTTTTGTTTTCAACATAAGAGTGGAGTTAATCTCTGAAGGTGCTTAAGTCACTGACTTGCGATGGTATATACTTAATTTCATTGGGTTATGTATGTTTCTAAATTTGCCTAATGTTACACACTTATCTTTAAGGATAGTTGTTTTCTGTATATTTAAATGATAAAGTAACACTGTTTGTTTTTGGGGGAAATTATATTACGGTTAGGGAAAGAGTTATATGATTTACTTTATATAATCTTAATGTATCAGCCTGGTTGAATGCTCTGATCAGATCAGTCAGTAGTCTGCTTGAAGAAAACTGATGTGACGTCCTTTGCTATTCATTGAGCACACAGGGAAGACATTGACCAGTCATCACTGTGTTAACAGGCTCTATATGTCCTGCAGTAGTGAACATTGATAGTGAACAGTTTGTTTTAATGATAGTGAACATTTTGTTTTAACCAGGACTACATGTAAATGCTACTCTGGTATTAAATACATGCATTTCTTTGCATGAGACTATGCTTGTACCAATATTGTTTAATCAGAAATAATGTTTTATGCTACATACATTAAACATATTACAGAAAGACTTTGTGGTCAACTGCTTAATGTGCAATGTTTTAATATATAGATTTGAAGGTCATAAACAAAAAAAAATCATAAACAAAAAATCAGTGCAGCAAGCTATAATATGGATCTTTTTAATATACCAATAAAATTCTTGATTTACAAAGGTTAGTTAGATTGCAGATAAATGAAATACCTACGTAAACATCTGATAATGTAACAGAATAAATAAGGCGAAAGTGCCATTTTTATCCTCTTATTCTGTAAAATATGAAGTTACAGAACTTTATTATTCTAAATCTGAGTATTAATTCAAGTGATAAAGGTATAGGTAAAGATCTTTACAGAAACAAAAATCCCTTAAAATAAAAACATAAAGGTGTTACATATGTTACTGTTGATAAATTATTAAGCAAAGTCATGTGAGTGTCTGACATATAATTCATCTGTAGATATTTTATTTAGACATAATGAAATTATAAGCATTTGCCATACATTAAAACCTTCATGACAGTATTCAGTATTTTATGCAAAAGTGGCCATAATGCAGATAGCAACTTTACTGTCAACAGTATTGAATGTATATCTGACGAATGTATATAACTGACAAAGACTTGCTGCATTAAATTTGGAGTTTTGGAAATGTTTACAAAAACTTCAAAAGGATACAAAACAGAGACATTAAAATCTGATGCAGAATACCATACAGAAAACCACCAAAGTCCACAATATGTAGATATTTTAGATATTACCTACGTTACTATGGGCAGAATAATATGGATGAGACAGGTTTTAATGTGCCTATGTATCTCATATCCCTAAAATATAATGCTACAAATAAGAATTCACTTTATTTGTACAACTTCTAGGCTGCATTTGGTGTAATAATATATGAAAATGATTTTTTGAATGTAACATTTCACAGTGGGGTGACATTGCTTAACACCCAATAACTGACAAAGTATAAAAGCTAGAGAGATCAGGTTTGTAGCTTTGGAAAGGAAATTTAAATACCTTGTCACGAATTACAAAGTTATAGTCAAAGGGGCAATGTACAATCTACAAAAATGAACTGTATGGGTTAAAATACTCATTTCTAAAGGGTACCGTAGAAAATGTAACTTGTGTAACACCATGTAAGGCCAAAAAGAATTTTCAAACATCACATTTTGTAGCTAATGGACTGTTCTGTAACTTCATATATTTAGTTGGATCATATAATTACTTTTGCTCCAGTTCTCATAGGTTTAATAGTTTCCTATTGTATTATAATTTTTGTAGAGGTAACGAATGTAACAGGCTGTTACTGGGTAACGCCCCCATCACCAGAGGGCTAACATGCTGCAAAATACTTGCAAGGTAATAGGCTATAAGAAAAACATGGTCTTCAAAATTCCCCCTGGTGGGGGGGAGGGGGGCAGGGGGGGTGGGGGGGGAGATAAACCATAGCTGGCCAGCGGCCTATAGGGCATACATTGTTGTTGATTGTCCAGATCAGCTTCCACATTTGCACAGTCTGATAACAGAGTTCCATATTAGAGAAGTTCCAGATATTTTCTTACTTCAAAACACAGCAACATCTGTTGTGGGTATTCATCAGAAGTGCCTTGCTAAGGCACTTCTGATGAATACACGCAACATGTTTTCATTGAGAAGGAAGAAAAATATCAATATACCTGCAAATTATTTGAAAAAGCACCTTATTTTGAACTCTGAGTTTACAGAATCTCTGGCTGTTGTACATTGTAGCTGTCGACAGTAAATGCCCTGTCCAGACTATGCAGATATGGACTGATCTTAATCTGGGCAGTTTGTACTAGCGCAAAATCATCTTTTTGCTAGATGTAGCTCAAATGACTTTTTAACAAATTTTTTATCACTACTGCTGCAGACAGGATTTTGTCAAAACTATGTATGAACATTGCCCTTGAGGTCTAGTAATACCAAAATAAAAATGGGTCTGGTTTATCAGCCAGTTTTGCCACTAGACAGCCATCATGAAAATGATAGTAAATCTTATATAAAATGTTATTGCTAGTACAGGAATTTTGTCAAAAGTGTGTTTGTGTGTGTTTCTCGCGAAAGAATGTGCACAAGTACTGGTTAACCGCTTAGAAGACTAAGCCTGCCCAGGAAAAAGTCTGGTTAGGTAAACTGACTATGCTCCACATGACCCTTATGGGTTAACTGGGTCGTAAAACTCAACACAAACAAAAGTGAGCCTGAACAGTCACCTAAAAGACTTAACCCTTGTCATGCTGAATAAATTAAGATGCCACACCCATTTCTAATTTCCAGCCAATCAGATCACTTGATCCGGGTTTTTGATAGAATTTCACATATTAAATGACAAACAGTGCAGATCCAGATCAGTTGGCTTCTTCAGAAGCTAACTGATCTGGATCTACACTGTTTGCTAAGACAGGGCATGTCGTGTTTAGTAAGAGAAGGGTTAAATCTAATTCACCATTTGTTGGGCATGAATTTCGGGCTTCTTTATAAGAAGTATGAATTTCTCAACACAAACATTTTGTCATGAATAGATAAAATGAAAAAAAAAAAAAAAAAAATTCCCATCACGTCTTCCTGACTAGAGGTAGAAAGTTGTCAATTTTTTATATTCCCCAACAACAGGTGAAATTGGATATATTTTTAATCCCGCGCCATGGAGTGGAGGAGGGCATATAGTTTTACCCTTTGTCATACATACATGTATGTCCCTTCATCTGTCTGTCCTTCTGCCACACTTTATAGTACTGTTCATGTGTCCACAGCTACAGTTTTCCAAGTAATGGTTCAAACTTCCACCATAGTAAGAATATAGACTGAGCATGTGCATACTGGTGACAGAACTCTGATCAAATTATTATTGGTAGAGTTACATACCCTTGATTTACTTAGAAAATTTGTCTTATACAAACTGGCAGTAACGGGAGCGTTCAACCCCATTAAGGATCATCTAGTTTAGTCTGGATCCTGTTAGCGTTAGCACAGGCATGATAGTTTGTCCGAACAATATCTTTTAAACTGGTTTAGTGGATTTTTATCAAACTTGCAGGGATACATCATTGGAACAAGCTTTAGAACTGATTAGATTTTGTCATCTTTCAAATCTTATTCAAGGTTTTCTTATCCTTGCTCATACATCATACATGCCATTAGCTGTTGATAAAAATCTGTGAGATTTTGCAAATATTTATGGAGATTTAATGAAATTCTGTGAGATTTTTATGAAAACCACTTTCAAGCTTACAGAAGTAAGTTACAAGCCATTATTTAATGAATTAAGCTTGGGATAGCCATGCTAATGTGTGGTTTATTTCTAGTTCTTCAAAAAGTAGCTATTTAAATGTTATGAAAATTCTGTGAGATTTGAAAATCTTATTGGAAATGGGGTCTAGAATGGCCAAAATTCTGTGAGATTTTGTCTCACAGTGTGAGGTATGGCATGTATGCGTGCTTGGGGAAGTTTCAGGAAATTTTTTATAATTATTCATGCCAAATTACAGTGAGTTTGGTCAGTCTCTCAGTATTGCAGACTGCTCTGGCAGATCCAGACAGGGTTGGGTGTTTCAATCCTATGGTCCCCATCCTGGAGAATTTTGTGAAAAAAATACAGATAATACCCCATTGATAATTCAGACCCCAGCTACAGGAATCCTGGATTTGCCCCTCAGCCTACGTCTACGTTGTTCACAGAGGCTCTTCTTTCCCAATATTTGAGGCTTATAGGATTTTCCCTTTATTACAGAGCAAATCCTTCAGGAATTCAGGAGAGTTTAAATTGCCTTACAGTCTCTGTTAAGCTGCCTATCCTCAATGACAAGTTTGAAATCAAGGGAGGTAACCATACAGGCATTTTCATCTCAAAAGTGAATAAACAGTGTGGCGTTACAGTTGAAGAGCAAATTAAAGAGGTAAGACCAGCACTTCCAGCTTTCTCATGATTGTTTGTTTCTGGCCACTTAGTACTGTATTTGACCTAAATTAGGACCACAGACCTGAAAAAAACATAGTAGAGCCAGATCAGATGCTGCAGAATACAGCAGCTGTCAGGATCTGTACTGTTTTTTTGTGTATCCAGCAGTTGTTAATCACATCAGTAGATAGTAGAATGGATAGGTCCAAAACTTTTAGGCAAGTATGGTGTCTGAATATTCAGCTCACTTGGAGCTTTGCTCCAGGTGAACTTATGCCATGGCCTGTTGTCTGGTCTGTTGTCTATGGTCAGTCCATCGTCTGTCAGTCGATGTTAGCTTTTCACAATTTTGACATCTCATTGAAATGACATAGAGATTCAGAATTGCTAAGATGGTTTTGTTCTGATGTCCAAGATGGCCGCTGCCAATTCTTCAAAAGACATCTTTTCCCAAACCGTAGGTCAGATTGAGCCAAAACTTGATGGGAGGCATCGGAGCAATATAGAAATTCATAATTGCTAAAATTGTTCCATTCTGATATCCAAGATGGCCACAATGGGGAAATTCTCCAAACGACATCTCCTCCCAAACTGTAAGTTGGATTGAGCCAAAACTTGATGGGAAGCATCAGAGCAACATAGAGATCCAAAATTGCTAAAAAGTTCTTTCGTTTGGCTATCCTAGATGGCCCCCTGGGCCTCCATCTTGAAACTCCTGAAACCACATTTGCTCCTGAATCCTAAGTCAGATTGAGCCAAAACTTGGTGGGAGGCATTGGGGCCACATGGAGATTTAGAATTGTCAAAATTATTCTGTTCCGATATCAAAATGGTCATCATGTCATCATGTTGGCCACCTTGAAAGCTTTCAAATGACATCATTCTCCTCCTAAATCATGAATCAGATGGAGCTGGAACTTGATGGGAGGCAACATAGAGATTCAAAATTGCTAAAATTGTTCCATTCCCATATCCAAGATATCTTGAAAATCTTCAAACATGGTCTGCTTCCAACGATGTCAGATTGAGCCCAAACTTGATGGGAGGCATTGGGATGACATGGAGAATTAGAATTGCTAAATTTGTTCAGTTCTAATATCCAAGATGGCCTCCATGGTAGCCAGCTTGAAAATCTAGAAACGACATCTGCTCCGGAACAGTAAGTCGGATTAAGCTGAAACTTGGTGGGAGGCATTGGGGAGACCTGAGACCATGAGATTCAGAACTGCTAAATTCGTTCCATTCTGACATCCATGATGGCCACCACAGTCTTGAAATTCTTCAAACGACATCTCCCAAACCATAATGCAGATTGATCCCAAACTTGATGGGAGGCAAAGGAGCAACATAGAGATTCAGAATTTCTAAAATAGCTCTGTTCCAATATCTAAGATGGCCCCCAAGCTGGCCATCTTGAAAACTTCAAACCTCATCTGCTCCCAAATGGTAAGTCAGATTGATCTCAAACTTGGTGGAAGGCATTGGGGGTGCATGGAGATTTGTTAAAATTATTCATTTCTGAAATCAAAGATAGTTGTCATGTTGACCATCTTGGAAGTTTTCAAACGACATCTCCTCCCAAACAATAATGCAGATTGAGTCCAAACTTGATGGGAGGAAATGGAGCAAAAACTTGGTGGAAGGCATTTGGTTGACATGGAGATTCAGAATGGCTATAAACATTTTGTTATGATGTCCACGATGACCGCCACAGCAGCCATGTTGAAGATCTTCAAGTTTGATTGAGCTTGATTGGAGGCATTGGGGTGTTACGGAAATTCAGAATTGCTAAAATCATTCTGTTCCAATATCCAAGATGGCCACGGGGGCAGCCATCTTGAAATTCTTCAAACCAATTCTCCTCCCAAACAGTAAGTCAGATTGAGCCAGAACTAAATGGGAGGCATCAGAGTGAGAGGGAGATTCGGAAATGCTAAATCTTTCAGTTCCAGTATCCAAGATGACAGCCATGGGGCACTCATGAAGCTCTTCAAACCAAAAGCAATCTTAACTGATAGCCAAGATGGCCACCATGGCAAAGTGTAACATATCTTGATCAGCCTAATCCTGGAGTGAGCTGCATAAGGAAAGTGCTTTCAAATAGCGCTCTGTAGCGATTTGTCCCTGCTATGGAATGGTCCGTTTATGGGAGCTCTTTCTAAAAATGTCTGCCAAAATGACACGATTTTCAAACCGGGAATTAGTCATAAAAAGCTAGCGGTGCTTGCATCAGCGGTTGGTTTTGTGTTCTATGGTCATTTCTGCACAATGCACTTTGTCCAAGGACAAAAAAAACAAACAAAAAAACCCCAAAAAACCTTTAATTTCTTATAATGGGCATCCACAACATATGTATTTGTAGAGAAATAACAAAGATATCAGCATTTTTTGGATGAAAAAGGCACCTACATAAGGTGCCACCATTTTGTTTTGTCTAATTGCTATGCAACGGTCTGTTTCAGATAACAAGTCAGCTCCAAACACAGTTATGAAGCGCCATAAAGCGCTTTTTGGTAAAGTACCCTTGCATAGCAAAGCACTACAAAGGGCTCTGTAAGGCTCACCTTATGCAACTCATCCCAGGTGAGAGATTTCTGGCTCACTTGGGCCTCTAGTTAGGGTAAATAAGGTAATGTCCAGCAGACAGTGTAGATACAGATCAGATTCCACAGAACACAACATCTGATAGAATTTACACTGTTTTCCACTCATCCTGCAGGTTTTAGGCACATCAACAGGCAGTAAAATGGACTTCTTAACCCTTGTCATGCTGAATAAATTAGAATGCCATGCCCATTTCCAACTCTCGACCAATCAGATTACTTGATCCAGGTTGTTGATATAAATTCAAACACTGAATGGCAAACAGTGTAGATCTAGATCAGTTGGCTTCTTTAGAAGCCAACTGATTTAGATCTACACTGTTTGCAAAAGCTGGGCATATCCGGGTTCAGCAGGACTAGGGTTAAGATTCTAGGACAAGTATGGTAAGGAGTTAAACTGTCCCAATATTTCTGGTAAATACTGTACTGTTACAGTTTCACTTCACCTGAACCAGCTACAGTGCAGCAAACACCAACGTTTTTTTTGTGGCAGTAATCAGATACAGTTGAACCTCAATAGCTTGAACACCGATGACTCGTTTATCGTGGCTAAGTCAAACTCGTTTTTGAGTAATTACAAAATTCTTCTGAGAGCTCAAATAAACAAATAATTAAGGAAATTTTCTTATTTTATCATGAAATTGTATGTTGTGTTAATTCATTAGAATTGTCTAAATCAGGCAATTCTAATGAGTACACTTAACATACCATTATTGTCTGGAAGATCAAAAAGAAAAAAATAACTATATTATCGCAATTTGCTTCCTGACCTGGCATCTTGATTATCTATCAGTGGCTCGAGCTACTCATATCTCAAACAAATATCCATGGTCCCAAAGAGGTTCGAGTTATTGAGGTATGACTGTATTTAGTGCTATATTGTGACTGTACCTGATGAAGTGAGCCTAGTGAATACTCTGATCAACCTTTACATCAGGACAGTCTGATCAGTATTTGCTGTGAATAGCCAAAGATTCATGGTTTCTTCAGATTGTCAGTAAAGACTTTGATCAGACTGTGCGGATGTGTAGGCTGATCAGTTTTCACTGTGTGCTGCTGCACATAGCTACAGATAAGAGGGGTTATCCACATAATATTTTTCTTATTTCTCTACAAAAACATATGTTGTGGGTACTCATTAGAAGTGCCTCACTGAGGCGCTTCTAATGAGTACCCACAACATATGTATTTGTAGAGAAATAAGAAAGATATCAGCATTTTTTGGATGAAAAACGCACCTTATCTGTTGCTATGGTGCACATAAGGTACATTTTCTCATGTTCCGGCTCATATATTTTGTCCTTACCTAACTTCTCCTATAATTTACACAAGGGAATTTTAGCTATTTTTTTATGCCCCCACCATTTGAAGAATGATGGAAAGGGCATATAGTGTTACCCTGTCCATCCATCAGACTGTCCATTTGGACCAACATTCAATTTCTGGACCTTGTTCTGAAGGAGAGAAGGTTTTGCTGGTATGGACCTGTGGAACGCTCCAATGGTGCAGTCAAGACAGCCTTTGATATACAGGTTAATGGAAAGCGTGGGCCTGGGAGGCCCAAAATGACATGGAAGCAGCTGACAGAGAGGAATTGCATAGAATGGAAGCTCATGGCTATCAACCCTCCTATTAGACATACCTAGAGATCTGGTGTGAGATCTGCCATGGGTGCAGGAAGCCAGCCACCTGGAAGTGGGGCCACTGATGTGGATGTTGCCCCTATACCTGCAGGTTAATCAAATATCAGATGATGATGGTGATGATGATGATGATGATGATGATGATGATGATGATGATAATTGGGTGCACATGTCCAAAAGTAGGATTTCTGACATTGCAGTTCAAATTCTTTTTTCAGATTATATACACTCCGAATGAAAATGCCGACCCGGTGGTGATATCACTACAAGGTGTGTCCTTGGAAGATGTCCATAAACTCTTTAGTGAAGACTACATTAGGAAGAAGAAGGAGAAAGAAGTGAAGTTGACTGTCAGAAAATCTAACCTAGGTAAATGTTATATTAAAGCCAGGTCATGCAAAAAGGTGTCTTCCAGGGCCCAGTTGTTCAAAGCATCGTTAGCTTAACAAGATCGTTAGTGGTCAAAATATTAACTGTTCTAGTAATTCACATTTTTTTCAGCAAAAATATTAGCGTATGTGCCATATTTGATGATAAAAACTTTAACGATACGTTAACTAACGACGTCGTTAGTTTTGAACAACTGGGCCCAGGTTTGTTATAATAGTAAAGATCCAGAGCAGGCAGCAGAACCTCTTAGTGAGATCAGAGCAATCATGGCTACAGATAAGGTTCTTTTTTCAACGAGAATGTTGCTATCTAGCTTATTTCCTTATGAAAACAGTTCTTGAGGCGCTTTTAAAGAGTACCCACAATGTATGTTTTCATGGAGAAATATTAAAAATATATACTAGTGTCTTGCTACTCCTGTCTGGCACTGTGACCCAGCTTTTGCAAAGTGTCGATAAACTCTACAGTAAAACATGATTTGTAGGCAAGACAACAAAGGCTCTGATCAGACTGCACAGATGAGAAGTCTGATATGAGTCTTTGCTGTCCATGTATATGCCACAGACACATTTTCCCATGGCCTGGCTTATATATTATAGGTCAAGGTCACAGACTTAGAATTTTTTGTTAAAGTTATCTGCCAAAGTTTATAACATCTCATACAAAACCTTATGTAGATTTAGCACATACAGTCGGCTCTCGTTATCTAGACCTCGCTTATCTCGAATAACCGCTTATCTCGAAGTGAAAATCTGGTCCCTGCCTAAACATGAAAATCTAACAACATGTAAAGAAATATTGTGGAAAAGAGGAGAAATTTCTCCTCTTTTCCGCAATATTTTCAATATATCTCTAACTTCAAGAGTCAAATTACATATATATTTGTTAAATGTGGTTGTTTGAATTATTTTTTCCTCAATTGTGCAAATCTGATATGTCGAGGTACAGATACCTCGAAGTATTTCATAGAGTCCCTTGGATTTCGAGATAACGAGAGTCGACTGTATTTGACTTGATGGTAGATAAAGGTTCAGAGTTCCATATGCGTCCATCACTACTGCCCATGACCTGGCCATTCTCTATGGGCATTTTCATATTTATTAGCAGAGAAATTTTCATGCTCAGCTATGTTTAGCAAGACAAAATGCAATTGTTAGTAATTTGAGATTTATTAGCAGGACAAATTTCATGCTTAGCTGAGTTGAGCATGAAAAACGTTTTGTAAGCTTGAGGTCTGGTGAGCTACCTTGTCCTATATTGGCTGCTCCAGAGCTGATAGCTTCCAAATGATTGGTAATGTGTTACCAATTGCTGACTTTAATTTGTACTTGTTGAAGACAAATTTTTCATTGAAAAATGATGACTCAAAAGCTTAAATAAAACTTTAGCCTTTACCGCTCTATGGGACAAAATATAAATCTGAAAGTCTGCAGATGATAATATTTTTCTATTGCCAGAAAATAGGCTTGACATCATATCATAACATAGTCCAATTTTTGATTAACGTGCAGGTACAGGGGCAACATCCACACCAGTGGGCCCCTTTCCAGATAGCTGGCTTGCTGCACGCATGGCAGATCTCACACCAGATCTCCAGGTATGTCTATCATGAGGGTTGATGGCCGAAAACTTCCACTCTCTACAGTCCCTCTCTATCAGCTGTTTCCATGTCATCTTGGACCTCCCAGGCCCACGCTTTCCATCAACCTGTATGTCAAAGGCTGTCTTGACTGCACCATTGGAGCATTCCACATGTCCATACCATCGGAGTCTTCTCTCATATCATGCAAATTGTCTCCCCAGGAGAAAATTAAGAAAAATATTTCAAACTGTCATCTGTTGAAATTTTTTCCCAGCCTGCTAAGCATTAACCCTTACACTGCCAATCACAACAACTGTCGTCTGCTTTGTCATCTGCTTGTGATTTTAAAGGTCATTTTTGCAAAACAGTGTGGACCCAGATCAGACTGCTCCTCTAGGAGCAGTCTGATCTGGGTCCATACTGTTTGCCTGTATGCAAAAATAGGTTTGAAAGTTTGCAAGAATATTCAGCAGACGACATAAACAGACGACATTTTCAGATGCAGCTTGGTGTTTTAAGGGTTAAAATTGATAACAGACAGCTTGTTTGTTCTTTCAGAATATGAGTCAGCTTTAAAGTGGATGGTGGAAAATGGTGGCACAGGAGACTTCTTCTACATCAGGTAATTATTAGGGCTGGCTAACCAGAGCCGAAAAGATAATCGGTTATCAGTCCTGCAGTTGCGATCGATGATCGATTAGTAATCACTGAAGACTTGGCCACGACTTGGCCTGTCTCCGAGCATGACTCTTCCCAAATGTTATACTTTACCGACATATTTGGCCAGACAGGCCTGAGCAAACAGTATAGACCCTGATGAGACGCCCCAGAACACGCTGTCTCATCAGGGTCTACACTGCTTGCCACTCATTCAGCTATTTTTAGACACAACAATGGGTAGTAAATTGTAGTTCAAATTTTAGATAAAGTATGGTAAAGAGTTTAGGTGTCTGAATACTAAGGGTAAATACAGTAAAGTAACAGACACAGAAATCAAATGATCGATTATTCGCAAATCTGTAACGATAATCGTTTTTGTGGAATTTATCAATCAATTAATAGATTATCCGATTAATTGTGCCAGGCTTAGTAATTATGCTTATTATAATTATATGAGCCAGCGCATGACAAAACCTAAAAAATGGCATGGGCGCCCAGTAAAGACTCAGATCAACCTGGGCATCAGCCCAGTCTGATGAGAGTCTTCACTGTGCTTTCGATGGGTAGCTAAGGACCCAACATATCTTCATGCAGACAGCAAATCTCTGATCAGACTGGGCGCACATGCCATTTTGTAGGTTTTGTCATGCGCTGGCTCATATGTAATATAATATTGCAAGTGCCTTATCTGGAGCTATGTGTCTGATCAGAGAAGCTGGATCTGTTGAGTCAAGATTTTTTCCTGATCCATATCAAACCCTCTCAAATGAGGCTTGTTGACATTGATGTCATGACAGTCATGGGATACGTTCGTAACATTCCAACATCTTCAGCTTCTCCAAGGGGCCATTTAAGTGTCATTCAAAATGGTAACAGGTGACATACATTTTGTTTTTCTTGCTGAGAAAATAAGGTTTGATATTTCATGTGAATCGTTTGCATAGCAGATGATTCACAGGAAATGTCAGTCCCTATTGTCTAAGGAAATAAAACAACAGTATATTGTCTGCTACTGTTGTGAATGATGCTTTAAGGGTTTATTTCAAAGGTTTATAATAAACTTATTTATTATAACAGCCCCACTTTGGAAAAGAGGGGCTATACTGCATTTGCCCTATCTGACATTCCATCATTTCTTAATTCTGAAATTCTGTAACGCTTTGTAGTGGGTAGTTTGTGGAATGAACTCTTACACCTTTGCACCAATTGTTTTGAAACTTTGCAGACGTTTTCTGCCTGCAGTGAAGAGGTGCATGTGGTTTTTTTCATGCTCATCTAATAGTATTTTTTCACTTTTTTTGGCTTTTTTAACATCATTTTTCACCAAAATGCTATCATATTGTATAGGCAGTGGGTATTTTGTGAAATCAACTCCTCTGATACCTTTTCCACCAACTGTTTTGAACATTTGTATATGTTTTTTGCATGGATTGAAGATGTGCATGTGTTTTTTTCTATTCTTTTCTGATAATTTTTTCTCATTTTTTCAGCTTTGTAAACTTACTTGTTTTTTGGCTAAAATGTAGTTATATTGTACAGGCAGTGGGTACTTTGTGAAATTAACTCCTCTTACTCCTCTTGGTAGTTTTAAACTTTGTATAGGTTGCTACATGGTATGAAGATGTGCAGGTGGTTTTTGTAAAATCTTTCAGTGATCTTTCTTACCTTTCAGCTATTCTGACTTAGTCAGATTGTAACCTGAAAAACAATGGTCAACTGCAGACACTGGGTGCTTTGTGAAATCAACTCCTCCTTTGAATCTTTCCTGTCAGTGCATCCTGCAAGAGCCAATGAGTCTTCAAGCAGGCAGTGAAGGTCCCAATTAGACTGCATTGGTGCACAAACAGGTTTTTAAAAAGCGCTGACTAATGTCAGCTTGCTTCTGATGTTAACATGATGAGAATCACTGATTTTGTCCATCTACACTTATTTAAGACAAGAAGGTCCTGTGCCAGTTGAGCAGTCAGTAAAATTTGTCCCAGGCTGGCTGCTTGTGTTTGTTAGTGAGTCTTGCAGTTTTAATTTTATTTTACGTACCAAGTTATCTAAGATTAGTAATTTTTTATGGAAAAAAAAAAATTAAAACACTGACAGCACTGTTTGGTGGATTGTCTTTGAAAATTGGGAAAATTGTCCTAAACAGGACTGTTTAATGTAACCCTTCCTGTATTTCAAGCAAACAGTGCAGACCCTGATCAGGTGCCACATTCAGCAGCATCTGATCTGGGTCTGCACTTTAGCCAATGTCCCAGCGCTGAGCCCAGTCCAGGTTTTAGACATAACCCTCCTTACACAGCGCTCTGACATCATAGCAGTTTGATTTTATTGGTCAGAGATAATCATGTGGACAACAACATTGAGGAAATTTTGGTGTATGTATAACATTCCTTTTATACCTATTAGATGTCAGTAGGTAAGCCTGCTGCTTCTTCTGACATTTCTTGATATTGGTCTCGTCTGGTGGTTGTTGGGAGTGGGTTGTAGCAACCGCCCTCAAACTTATGTGAATGCCTTTTCCAACACTGATTAAGTCTTGATTTTAGAGAGGGTGCACTAACAACATTTTCGGTGAGCGAATTCCAAGTGTTCACAACCCTATTACTAAATGAGTTAGCCATCATAATGAGTATAAATCTATTTTTAAACAATGATTTTTACTACAGGTTTCATATAACTAATGGTTTATGCTGATGTGGCCTACAGACAATGTATCACATTACTAGGTATAATGTATATATACAAATGTACTAGTAAATGCTAGTAAATGACTTTATGAAGTATAAACAGCCTGGGCCCAGTTGTTCAAAACTAACGATGTCGTTAGTTAACGATTCATTAAAATTTACATTGAGTGATACGCAAATATGCTGAAATTTTTTGCTGAAAAAATGTGAGTAGCTTTTGCAGTGCAAAAGCTACTCACATTTTTTCAGCAAAAAATATCAGAATATTGTATATTGAATCCGCTAAAACAGTTAACGAAATGACCCTTAACCAGCTTGTTAAGCTAACGATGCTTTGAACAACTGGGCCCTGCAGTTTAGGCCGTCACCAATCAAATATCACACAGATCAGTGTGAAAATGTAACAATCCAGGAAGACCACACAAACATATATTTATATATTCTAGATGTAATTTTGAGAAAAAGGACAATATCCAGCAACAGGATGTCAAAGAGAGCACACTGAGGCCAGGAGAAATATTTCTTGTCAGAGATACATGCTGCGAGGAGGAACTTTGGTTAGGGTATAAAATAAATGAGGTGACAGGGGATAGAGCTCGGGAGGAATCAAGAATCTTCACTGACACTTGGTAAGAAGAAAAATACAATTAACCGCCAAAAATTACAATTGGACTTATTCCAATAGAAAATACATTAGCACAGTCTGATCAGTTAACAAAGTTTATCCTAAGTATGCAGACACTCTTATCAGAGTAAACAGTGTAGACCCTGATCAAACTACCCCTCCTAAATTAAAGGGGCAGTTTGATATGAGTCTTCACTGTTTGCAGTCTGTTGCCACCTTTCATGCAGATCATCAGTCATATTGTATTTATCCTAGTACAGTCCACTATTGTTACCTTGAATTCCAAGGGACTCTTTGAAACACCGAGATATCCGTACCTCGAAATATCAGAGTTACAGAAGTGAGAAAACCAATAAATCCAACAACCTTAGTTAACAAATGAATATGTAATTTGACTCCTGAAGTTAGAGATATATTGAAAATATTGTAGAAAAGAGGAGAAATTGCTTCTTAGGAGCAATTTCTCCTCTTTTCCACAATATTTTGTTACTGGTTCTTAGATTTAAATGTTAAAACAGGGACCAGAATTTCACTTTGAGATAAGCGGTTATTCGAGATAAGCAAGTTGGAGATAACGAGAGTGGACTGTATTTGGACGCCTTAAATCTTTATCACACATATCCTAAAACGTCTATTATGCTACATGTGTTAACTGTTAGATAAGTTTTGGAAAATAGTTGTTGAAATTTATGCATCCAGATGTTATTGCTATATGGGCATAGAGCAAAGGACCAGGACATTTGTGTACTTTGGAGACATGTCAGATTTGTCTTATTTCTTTGGTGAGGTGCTTTAAATGAGAAGCCCTATGATATGTTTTCATAGAAAATAAGGAAAAATATGATTTTTTTTTTTTTTTTGTTGATTTTTTTGATGAAGTGCCTTATCTGAAGCTGTGCCAATTAATCCTTACCACACTCTGGATAAATTCAGCAGGCAGTTTGAGGATATTTTTTTTTTTATTTTTCCAAGAAAATAGGCTTTAACATTTCATGCAGATTATCTCTTAAGGAGACAATTTGCATGTAAAGTCAAAGCCTATTGCAATACCTTATCACCCTAATCTGTTTGTCCTAAAATTTGAACGTCCATTTTACTACCTATTGATTGGACAGCTATGTTCTGTGTCATATGATCTGGGTCTACACTGATTGCTAGGGTAAATACAAAGGTCCTTTTATCATGGTATGACTCATGTTGTGGAAGGTGAAGTAAGTGTACAGAGCCCAGTTGCAATGCAAAAGCTACTCACATTTTTTTTTAGCAAAAATACTGTGAATTAGATATTGTACTTACTAGAACAGTTAACATTTTGACCATTAACAAGCTCGTTAAGCTAACGAGGCTTTGAACAACTGGGCCCAGATTATGACTATGCTGATGCACAATCTGATTTGTGTCATTGTTGGGCGCATATGTCAGGTAATGTTTTCTCACTTTGCAGCTCATCAGTGTAATTAGAACAATTGGTTTCATAAGCTTCATGAAAGTTAAATATCCACAGTAATAAATTTTTATGATCTGTTTACCCTCCTAAAGCCTCAAACGTTTCTTGCATGCAAAAGAAAATTGGTTCCACTATGTGTCCAAGTGTGTCAGGAAGTCAGAGTATTGTTGCTGTTTAGAAAGTAATCGTTTTTGTTGTACATTATTCAGTGCACGAAGGAAGCTACTGAAGACATTCCATGTTAAAGAAGATTCTGGAGGAAAGAAGAAATTTGGCTTTAAGTTTAAAGGTATGTTATTTAGTAGATAAATATATTCACAATATATAAAGTTGAACAGCAGAAATACTAATATACATTTATTGCACAAAATAGTTGGTGGAAAGGCAAACAGTGTAGATCCAGATTGGACAGCTCCTTCAGAAGCAGTCTGATATGGGTCAGTACTGTTTGGATATGTCATTTTATTAGACAAGTTGGTGTATGGAACTTTAGTACATTTATTGTTATCAAATTCTTCTCTGCCAGACATAAACAGATTCTCTGTATGGTTGTATGCAGTGTTTCTTTGGTGATCCTCTACCAAGATTGTTCAAGCCATTTGGATTTGTCAAAAAACATGGCCGCCAGGGGGTGGGGCTTATTTTCCCTATATATCTATATAGAAAACTTAAAAAATCTTCTTGTCAGAAACCACTGGACCAATTTCTATATATAATTTTACAACAATGTTCCTTTGGTGATCCTCTACCAAGATTGTTCAAGCCATTTGGATTCATCAAAAAACATGGCCGCCAGGGGGCGGGACTTATTTTCCCCATATGTCTATGTAGAAAACTTTAAAAATCTTCTTGTCATAAAACAGTGGACCGATTTCAATATAATTTTGCAGAAATGTTTCTTTGGTGATCCTCTACCAAGATTGTTCAAGCCATTTGGATTTGTCAAAAAAACATGGCCGCCAGGGGGCGGGGCTTATTTTCCCTATGTATCTATATAGAAAACTTACAAAATCTTCTTGTCAGAAACCAGTGGACCAATTTCCATATAATTTTGCAGAAAATTAATGTTCCTTTGGTAATCCTCTACCAAGATTGTTCAAGCCATTTGGATTCGTCAAAAAACATGGCCGCCAGGGGGTGGGGCTTATTTTCCCTATATGTCTATGTAGAAAACTTTAAAAATCTTCTTGTCAGAAACCACTGGACCGATAGCAATATAATTTTGCAGAAATGTTTCTTTGGTGTTTCTGTACCAAGATTGTTCAAGCCATTTGGATTTGTCAAAAAATGTGGCCGCCAGGGGGCGGGGCTTATTTTCCCTATATATCTATATAGAAAACTTAAAAAATCTTCTTATCAGAAACCACTTGACCAATTTCCATATAATTTTGCAGAAATGTTCCTTTGGTGATCCTCTACCAAGATTGTTCAAGCCATTTGGATTCGTCAAAAAACATGGCTGCCAGACGGTGGGGCTTATTTTCCCTATATGTCTATGAAGAAAACTTTAAAAATCTTCTTGTCAGAAATCACTGGACCGATTGCAATATAATTTTGCAGAAATGTTTCTTTGGTGTTTCTGTACCAAGATTGTTCAAGCCATTTGGATTTGTCAAAAAACGTGGCCGCCAGGGGGCGGGGCTTATTTTCCCTATATATCTATATAGAAAACTTAAAAAATCTTCTTGTCAGAAACCACTGGACCAATTTCCATATAATTTTGCAGAAATGTTCCTTTGGTGATCCTCTACCAAGATTCGTCAAAAAACATGGCTGCCAGGGGGCGGGGCTTATTTTCCCTATATGTCTATGTAGAAAACTTTAAAAATCTTCTTGTCCGAAACCACTTGACTGACTTCAATATTATTTTGCAGAAATGTTCCTTTGGTGATCCTCTACCAAGATTGTTCAAGCCATTTGGATTCGTCAAAAAACATGGCTGCCAGGGGGTGGGGCTTATTTTCCCTATATATCTATATAGAAAACTTTAAAAATCTTCTTGTCAGAACCACTGGACCGATTTCCATATAATTTTGTAGAAATGTTCCTTTAGTGATCCTCTACCAAGATTGTTCGAGTCATTTGGATTTGTCAAAAAACATGGCCGCCAGGGGGCGGGGCTTATTTTCCCTATATATAGAAAAATGTAAAAATCATCTTGTCCCAAACCACTGGACCGATTTCCATATAATTTTGCAGAAATGTTCTTTTGGTGATCCTCTACCAAGATTGTTCAAGCCCTTTGGATTTGTCAAAAAACATGGCCGCCAGGGGGCAGGGCTTATTTTCCCTATATATGTATCTATATAGAAAACTTTAAAAATCTTCTTGGCAGAAACCAATGGACCAATTTCAATATAACTTGGAAGGAATGTGTCTTTGGTCATCCTCTTCCAAGGTTGTTCAAGCCATCATGATTCTTCAAAAAATATGGCTGCAAGGGGGTGGGGCTTATTTTCCCTATATATCTATATAGGAAACTTGAAAAAAAATCTTCTTGTTTTCCCTATATATCTAAATAGAAAACTTTAAAAATCTTCTTGTCAGAAACCACTGAACAGATTTCAATATAACTTGGCAGGAATGTTTCTTTGGTTACCCTCTACCAAGTTTGATCAAGCTGTCATGATTCGTCAAAAAACATGGCCGTTAGGGCATAGGGCTTTATAGCTATATAAAACTTTTTAAGCCACTGGACCAATTTCAATATAACTTGGCAGAAATATTCCTTTGGTGACCCTCTTTTAAGATTCAGTTCAAGTTGTCAAGATTTGTAAAAAAAAACATGGCCGGGGGTGTGGTGGAGGGGGGTGGGGGTGGTTAGTGCTATAAAGTTTATACAAAAATCCTAGAGCAGTGAACTTGGCTGAAACTTCAACAGTAAATATGCAAATCTGTTTGGTCAGGTGAGCGATATAGGACCATCATGGTCCTCTTGTTTGAATCTACCACCACATGTCTGTATTTTGGTTTTTTGACTATAACAAGTAAATATTAATGAATTTTCACCTAACTTGGTATGTGTATTGATATTATGGTGGTCTGATTTGGAATTGCTAATGGGCAAAGTCATCAGTTTTTGACACAGTTATCTACCTGCCACACGATAGTGGCTGGGTATTATCGTTTCAAGTTTTTATTTTCTTTTCCAAGTTGAATTCATGCGATGTGGAGGAAGACTGGCAGCAACCCCTTAGAGAGGTATTCATAGGTTTCACTGTGATCTCATGAAGATTTTGTGATCTTCTGAAGTTCAGTAGAATTTTAATGTCAACCTCTGTCTTTTCAGAAGCCAAGATCCAATCGATGGTTAAAAATTAAAATATTTATCTTTATTTCTTTTTGCAAAAAAAAAAAAAACAAAAAAAAAAACTGCTTAAATATCATGCTTCCAACTTTAAACTTCGAAGAAATTGGACGGGCATATCACTTTGTCCATTCCTCCATTTGTCCATCCGTACATAACCCTTTTGAGACCTCATATCTTTGGAACCATGTATGCTAAGATTTTGAAATTTCATGTATGCATTGTTTATAAAAAAATTAGCTTACACATATTTTTGTCTTTTCTTTGTGGTGGTGTTAAGTCTCTTTTCAGACAAATCTTGTAAGCAGGATATCTAAGGAACCATTCAAATTAGGCACATGAAATTTTGCAAGCAGTTTGGAATCAGTGTGTAGATGACCTGATTCAATTTTGGTAACTTTTTTAAATATTTGTTTTAATTATGCCCCCTTTTCAGTCAAAAAACGTTTGAGCTAGATTCATAAAATTTTGCAGGCAATCTGGGATGATTGTGTAGATGACCTGAATAATTTTTGAATTTTATAAATATTTGTCCAGGTTATGCCCCTTTTCAGACTTAAGCATTTTAGCATTTTTGCAACCTCTCGTAGCTTTGGAACCGTGTACGCTAGGGTTTTGAAATTTTATATATGCATTACCTTTGAAAAATAAGCTGACCCGTATTCCATTGGACTTGTAAATACTGAGCTATGCCCCTTTATTGACTCTTGTATTGGAAGCCTATGGGACATAATGAAATCTTGTGAGCAAGATGTCTCAAAAACTATTAAAGTTAGGGCCTTGAACTTGGTGAGCTTAAATCACCCGATTAACTTCTGAAAAAAATTGTCAAAGAGTGATGATTCTAAAATGATCTTAATATGCCAGTTTTCTTGAAGAATAAAAGAGAAAAAAAAAACACAGCTAAATGCTCTGCTTTTCTTACGCCTTGAGCCATTTATAAACTCAAAGCCCAAATTAACTGAATGTTTATAAATCAACATGAAATAGCACACATTAGGGAACATAGTGGAGATGTCAGTGCCTAACTTCCTATACAACTTTTACCTTGGATAGTTTGTATAAAAACTTATATTTAAAAAGTTATGAAAATTCACTTTGAAAAGGATAAAAACTCAAGCTTAGCTCTTCACTGTTCATATATGATATAATGGCCCTTTTTTGTGTTGAAGCTCATTTGTTCTTTCTATATTTCAGGTCAGATATATGAAAGAGTTCTTCCAATGAAAGGTATGTTGTATAGGCCCTGTCAGTCACCAGCAGTACCATATTTACCCCAAATTTAACTTTATATTCTTACCATACTTTTCCTGACGCATAACTGACCATTTGTATACAGAAGTGTATGTGTGGCTGAGTGTCTAGCGATCCTGACTTTGGATCACAAGGTCCTATTTTCAAATCCCACTACAAGTATAATTTAGCTCAAGACTGTATGGTGCATCATTGCACTGAGTCTTTCATTATGTATGACTGACATGTTGAAAGAAAGCTTAACAAGTTCATTAGTGGTCAAAATGTTAACTGTTCTAGTAAGTAAAATATCTAATTCACAGGTATTTTTGCTGAAAACAATGTGAGTAGCTTTTGCAAATGCAAAAGCTACTCACATTTTTTCAGCAAAAATATTAGCAAATATGAAATATTTATTGATCAAAGTTTTAACAATACGTTAACTAATTTCATCATTAGTTTTGAACAATTGGGCCCAGATCATCATAATTACTTGTCTCCTGCTTGATGAGTGGCAAACAGTGTTGACCCTGATCAGATGCTGCATGATGTAGCATCTGGTCTGGGTTTACACGGTTTGTTAGGCTTGTTTGTTCAAATACATAGGGTGAATAAGATATTTGTTTCAAGCATTTTAAAATGTATTTCAATCGTACAAAGAAGTGTATGATTTCTGGGCCCAGTTGTTCAAAGCTAATGACGTCCTTAGTTAACGATTCGTTAAAATTTACATCAATACACAAATATACTGAAATTTTTTGCTGAAAAAATGTGAGTAGCTTTTGCAATGCAAAAGCTACTCACATTTTCTCAGCAAAAAATATCAGAATATTGTGTATTGAATCCGCTAAAACAGTTAACGAAATGACCTTTAACGAGCTCGTTAAGCTAACGACGCTTTGAACAACTGGGCCCTGAATTTTAGAATTTATTTTATTTTTTTGATCCAGAACATGTTAACCAGGATTATTTTTGTAAAGATGAGTTTCCCAAGCAACATGTCATGGCGGCTAAGTATTATTAACCCTTGTCATGCTGAACCCGGATATACTCTGCTTTTGCAATCAGTGTAGATCCAGATCAGTTGGCTTCTTCAGAAGCCAACTGAACTGGATCTGCACTGTTTGCCATTATGTATAGGAATTTATAGCAACAATCTGGATCAAGCATTCTGATTAGCTGAAAATTAGAAGTGGGTGTGGCATCTTAATTTATTCGGCATGACAAGGGTTAAGATTATTGATTTAGAAGAATGTTCAGTGAAAACAGACTTTTAAAAAGTCACTTTTTAAAAAGTATTAAGTATGTCATAGTGCAAATGACATTAAAATGGCGCTTTTGAATGCAAAAATACTTGCATGAAGTGCTCAGTGAGGCCATTGAGCTATTGGCGTTTTATTACCAACCACTCCACGGACCATAGACCCCTACAAAGCTAATAAGATACAAGCAGTAACCACAACCAGGCTACACAGATATGTGTAAACTGACTAAAGCTTCCAATGGGTAGATGGGACAGAGATATTAATATTTATGACTCAAAAGAACCAGATCGGAGTATAACAAGAATAGAATAGATGAGAATAAGAATAGAATATGATAGAGAGAACAAAAAAAAACAAAAAAAAAACAGAACGGAACGGAAATAGAAAAGAAAAGAATAAAGTAGAATAGAACAGAATGAAATAGAGCAGGATAGAATAGAATAGAACAGAAAGGAGTAAGATAAAATAGAATAATATGTAATTAAGGCAATGCCTTTTTCGCGACACCGCCTTCTGAACAATTCAGAGTTGTTACAGTTGCAATACTGGATGAACATCACTCTGTGGTTCTGAATCTCTTTTAACTACACTGCAAAATATAAGGATCCTAGCTCAAGCAGTTGTCAAAATATGGTGCTGACATAGTGTTGCTATTGATATAATAGCAATGTCTGCATAACTCCATCAATATTTTACGGAATTCGCTCAAAAATTAATAAAGTTTAAATAATAAACTGTACGCAGACGGGGTGCAAGGTGTACGAACCCTTTTCTGGGAAAATTATTTGTGGTCTGCAAACTCTGCATGTCGTCTAATGATGCTGTATATTTCTAAAATTTTTCATGAACATATCTTAAATGCTTATAAACTTTTACTGCAGAAATAAAACTACTATTGTCAAACTTCAAAGGGGAATAACTCCAAGGAAATATATAGACAAAAGTTACACTGCTTGTAGTCTGTTCATCACCCAGTGATGCTTTATATTTCTGTAAAGTTTCATAAAAATATCTTGGAAGGCTTTCTACTTATTCAACGGCAACGAAATTACATTGTCAAATTTCAAAGGAGAATTACTCCAATAATATAAAGACAAGAGTTATGGTTCTTGCTGTCTGCATGTTGTGTGACAATGTTTTATATTTCTGTGAAGTTTCATGAAAATATCATGAATGGTTTTCAGATTACAGAGCGGATACAAAAAAGACCATCGTCAAATTGAAAAGGGGAATAACTTCAAAAATGTATTGACAAGAGCTCTGGTTCTTCTGCTGCACGTGGTCTGATAATGCTTTATATTTACATTAAGTTACATGAAAATTTCTTGAACTGTTTTCAAGTTAAAGAGCCGACACGATTTTGTGACAGACAGATGGACGGACAACCAAGGCAAGACACAAAGCAAAACCAAGACATAATTTGTTTTTCTGCAAAAACATATATGTCTCCCCTCTTTTTGGTGTAATATTGTATTGTACATTCAGCGAACATTTGTATTATGAGCTTCCAGGAAAATAACTCAAAAAGGAGTGAAGCAACAGTTATGGTTCTTGCGCTGTGCGCATCCTCTAATGTTGATTGATACTCATAGAAAGTTTTGTGAAGATATCTTGAACGATTTTCAAGTTATGGAGTGGATACATTTTTTGTGACGGACAAAGTTCTGACGGAAATAATTCAAAAAGTATAAATGCAAGAGTTATCGTTCTTGCGCTCTGCAAGTCGTCTAATATTGATTGATATTGATTGATGTTGATTGATATTAACATGAAGTTTCTTGATATCTTGAACAGATTTCAAGTTACAGAGCGGACGAGATTTTATGACGGAAGTAGTTCCAAGGGAAATAACTCAAAACTTATAAATGCAAGATTTATGGTTCTTATGTTCTGTATGTATGATAATGTTGATTGTTATGAATATGAACAAGAGGCCCACGGGCCACGGTTCGCTCACCTGAGTGACATAGCCACTGCAGACATGCAGATGTTATGCAACATTTTTCCAATCATATCATCACAACAAATGAAAATATCATCAGTTGAGCAGTTCTTAGTTTGAAGAAGAATATATGGGCCTGACAGTCAGTGAAGCATGATCACTTGAATAAACTATCAATCACATTTCAACAGAAGGATCAATGTGAAATTTGGTGGAAATTGGCTAAGTGGTTTTTGAAGAATCATGATTTTTATCGCACCTGCTTGGAGCAGGGTGCGATATAGGCGTCCGATTTTCCGTCCGTCCATCCGTCCGTCCGTCAGTCCGTCCGTCCGTCCGTCCGTCTGTCTGTCAACATTTATGTCGACGTTCGACATTTATGTCAAAGTTAGTATTCGAATCAACTACAAGACTAAACAACCATCAAACCTTGTGTGAAACATCTCCCTGACCTCCTGACTTTGCGACATAGGCATCTGCTTTTCTGTTCGTCTGTCCGTTCGTCCGTCCGTCTGTCAACATTTATGTCCAAGTTCGACATTTATGTCAAAGTTAGTATTCTTATCAACTACAAGACTAAACAACCGTAAAACCTTGCATGAAACATCTCCCTGACCTCCAGAGTTTGCGATATAGGTGCCTGCTTTTCCATTCGTCTGTTCGTTTGTCCGTCTGTTTGTCCGTCTGTTAACAGTCCTGTTATGTCGAAGTTCGACATTTATGTCAAAGTTAGTATTCTAATCAACTACAAGACTAAACAACCATCAAACCTTGCGTGAAACATCTCCCTGACCTCCTGACTTTGCGACATAGGCGTCCGCTTTTCCGTTTGTCTGTCCGTTCATCCGTCCGTCTGTCAACATTTATGTCGAAGTTCGACATTTATGTCAAAGTTAGTATTCTAATCAACTACAAGACTAAACAACCATCAAACCTTGCATGAAACATCTCCCTGACCTCCAGACTTTGCAACATAGGTGCCCACATTTCAATTCGTCAGTCCATTCGTCCATCTGTCTGTCCGTCTGTCTGTTGACAGTTCTGTTATGTCGAAGTTGGACATTTATGTCAAAGTTAGTATTCTAATCAACTACAAGACTAAACAACCATCAAACCTTGTATGAAACATCTCCCTGACCTCCTGACTTTGCGACATAGATGCCCGCTTTTCCATTCGTCTGTCCGTTTGTCTGTCTGTCGTCTGTTAACAATTCTGTTATGTCGAAGTTTGACATTTACGTCAAAGTTAGTATTCTGATCAACTACAATTCTACAACAACCATCATCCCTTGCATGACACATCTCCCTGACCTCCAGACTTGGCAGGTACATTGACCCAGTGACCTTGACCTATATTTTGTGCTCCATTGACTTTGACATAATTTACGTTGACGTTCCAGATCTTCTCAACTATAAGGCGTACAACTATTAAATCTTGCATAGGGCTTCTCCTAGATGTACTGACTCGGCAGGTACCTTGACCTAGTGACCTTGACCTATATTTTGCGCTCCAGTGACTTTGACACATTTTGCGTCGACGTTCGATATCTCCTCAATTATGAGACCTACAACCGTCAAACCTTGCAAAGTGCTTCTTCTCAATGTACTGACTCTGCAGATACCTTGACCTGGTGACCTTGACCTATATTTTGGCTGCAGTGACTGACATAATTTACGTCAATGTTCCAGATCTCCTCAAGTGTAAGACCTCTAGCCACCAAAACTTGCATAGTGCTTCTCCTAGATATACTGACTTGGCAGGTATCTTGACCTGGTGACCTTGACCTATATTTTTCGCTCCAGTGCCTTTTACACATTTTACGTCGACGTTCAATATCTCCTCAACTATAAGGCCTACAACCATCAAACCTCACATAGTGCTTCTCCTCAATGTACAGACTCTGCAGGTACCTTGACTGGGTGACCTTGACCTATATTTCGCGCTCCATTGACTTTTACACCTTTTACGTCGCCTTTCCATATGTCCTCAACTGTAAGGCCTTCAACCACCAAATCTTATATAGTGCTTCTTCTTGATGTACTGACTCGGCAGGTACCTTGACCTTGTGGCCTTGACCTATATTTTGCACTCAAGTGACTTTGACACATTTTATGTTGATGTTCGGTATCTCCTCAAATATAAGACCTACAACCACGAAACCTTGCATAGTGCTTCATCTTATTGCACTGGCTTGGCAGGTACCTTGACCCGGTGACCTTGACCTATATTTGACACATTTTACGTTGATGTTTGATAACTCCTCAACTATAAGGCCTACAACCACCATACCTTGCAAAATGCTTCTCCTTGATGTACTGAATTAGCAGGTACCTTGACCCATGACCTTGACCTATATTTCACGCTCTAGTGACTTTTACACATTTTACGTCGACGTTCCATTATCAATGGGCTGTATAATATGAAAAGTCAGTGCTGAAGATATAGCCATTAGAGGGAATGGGACTGGCCTGGAATATATGTGCCCCACATGGCACTTTGTCTACATTTTTTTCAACCCAGTTTTCCAAGTAAGCACTGCTAAGAATGAAATAAACTTATTTAATAACCACATTCTGATTGTGGCTCCTGTGACTTTTGCCCCAGCAGGTGCGATGACGCCTTCCGCGGATTTCTTGTATACATGTAAACAGCACAGTGGCAGGGAAATATTATAAATATAAACCAGATGATGGCCATCTTAGATTTCCAATCAGAACAATTTTAACTACTGTTGATCTACAAGTCAACACTGGCCAGGAGGCTTCAGAGGAAAAGCCATTTGAAATTATCAACATTTTTTCCATACAAATGTATGGGGCCCATACAAGTGCATACAGAAGCAAACTTGACCTCGCCGTCAAAAGGTTAAATGCCAATGTATGACAATTATTTTAGCAACTTTGGTAGACCGCCCTTTCCAGATGATATATGCAAAGATTCAGCCACAAGCCATCCTCGGTTTTGGAGAATAAGATTTTTAAATGTTTTTTCCCATACAAATGCATAAGGAAGCAAACCTGACCTTGCCGTAAAAAAGGTCAAATGTCAATGTATGACCATTATTTTAGCAACTTTGGTAGACCCCCTGTCCCCGATGATTTATGCAAAGATTCAGCCCCAAAGCATCCTCGGTACTAGAGAAGAAGATTTTTAAAGGTTTTTACCATATATGGGCATGGCGGCCATCTTGGTCAACAAACCGTGACCATTTTAGCAAATTTTTGTTCCCCCTACCTAAGGAGGCTCCATATGAAATTTGAGCAAAATTGGCCCAGAGGCTCCAGAGGAGAAGTTGTTTGAAATTCTGAACATTTTTCCCATACAAATGCATAAGGAAGCAAAACTGACCTTACTATAAAAAGATCAAATGTCAATGTACGACAATTATTTTAGCAATTTTGGTAGCCCTCCCATTCCCGATGATATATGCAAAGATTCAGCAAATGCTCGGTTTTGGTGAAGAAGATTTTTAAAGGTTTTTCCCATACAAATGCATAGGAAAGCAAACTTGACCTTGCCGTAAAAAGGTCAAGCGTCAACGTTCAACAATTCTTTTAGCAATTTTGGTAGACATCTGTCCCCGATGACTCCTGCAAAGGTTCAGCCCCAAAGCATTCTGGGTTCTGGAGAAGAAGATTTTTAAAAAGTTTTTACCATATATGGGCGTGGCAGCCATCTTGGTCAACGGACTGCAACCATTTTAGCAATTTTTCGTTCCCCCACCCTAAGGAGGCTCCATATGAAATTTTAGCAAATTTGGCTCAGCGGCTTCAGAGAAGTCGTTTGAAAATGTTAACGGACGGACGCACGGACAGACGACGGACGAAAAGTGATCACAATAGCTCATCCTGAGCAGAGCTCAGGTGAGCTAAAAATAAGCATAATTCTGGCATGCTAGGTCCAATGGAAAAAAAAAAAAACATGTTTTACGGACCAGTCAACCTAATGAGGTCATGTCAAGTGCAGTCAGTTTACCTAACCACACCATTACTGGGCAGGCTTCGTCCTCTAAGCAGTTAGTATTGCGCACATTCTTTTGCCATATGTTGTGGGTACTCATCAGAAGCGCCTGGTTTTCTTCAAGAAAAAAGAACAGTATATATATATCTCATAATTTGGACACTCTTCTTGGCAAGAGCTATGAAGTCCTTGTCCCAGGACAAGTAAGTTGAAATTTTTACTTGTCCTCAGTTAATTGGGACAAGAAGTCAGACAAGTCAGGCAAAGTATTTCCACAGCCCTGAAAATCATCCTGTCACAAAACATATAAATTGGGTAGACAATCATAAGGCCAATTGGCCCAAATATGGTTCATATCACTTCTCCAGGGTTATTGAGAAAAAGCAATTTAACATTATAAGTCAAGGTAGCTTCATGTTGCCAAGGCAACCAGACCAAGAGGCAGATCACCATAATTTTAGCTTTTTTTAAATCCCCCTACTGAAGCAACATTCTTAGCTAATTAGGGACAAATCATTTCAATCGCTTTGGAGGAGTTGTCATTTGAATGTGTTCACTGATGATCAGACAACAGACGGACAAAAAGTGATTACTGTATAGCTCATCTTAAGTATAGCATGGACATTTGTGTAAAATAGTTTCTTAGCAGATGTTTGAAGCCATGTTTCTAGTTAAGGCTGGCAAATCGGAGCTGAAAAGATAATCGATTATCAGTCCTGTCATTGTGATCGATAATCGATTGATAATGACTAAAGATTTGGCCATAATTTTACCTATCCACCTGAGCATGACTCTAACCATATGTTATATTTTATTGTATGTACTTGGTCAGACAGGCCTGAGCAAACAGTGTAGACTTTGATGAGACACCGCAAATGCAATTTCTCATCAGGATCTACACTGTTTGCAACTCATCCAGCTATGTTTAAACACAACAGTGGATAGAAAACTGTACTTGTTAAAATTTTAGATTAAGTATGGTAAAGAGTTGAGATGTCTGAATACTAAGGGTAAATACGGTGAAGTAACAAACATAGAAATCAAATGATCGATTATTAGCAAATCAGTAATGATAATCATTTTTATTGAATTTATCGATCAGTCGATTATCCGATTAATTGTGCCGGATTTATTTCTAGTCAATGAGTTTTTTTTATAATAGTTTAAATTTGTATGTCTTATTATGTGACTTATAGTCCAGGTTTTTAAAAAATAGAATCAAATAATCTATATTAGTCAGTACGGCTGGCTAATCGGAGCTTAAAAGATGATAAATTATCAGTCCTGCCATTGTGATCGATGATCAATTAGAAATCACTGAAGATTTGGTCATTATTTTACCTGTCTGCCTGAGCAAGTCTCTTATCATATGTTATACTTTTCTTGATGTATTTAGCCAGACAGGTCCAAAACAACAGTATAAACGCACACGAGATGCAACAAAATGCAGTGTCCCATCAGGGTCTACACTGTTTGCCACCCATTCAGCTATTTTCAGACAAAACATTGGGTAGTAAGTTGTACTTGTTCAAATTTTAGATAAAGTATGGTAAGGAGTTGAGGTGAGTAACAGACACAGAAATCAAGTTCCGGGTATGGTGTTTAAAGGTGTGTAGATATTGATGTAATGTATGTAAAAGAATCCAACACATGTGACAGAAAACTGAAATGAAATATGAGCGTCATATAACCTGCTTTATGCCATATGCGAACAACAAAGACACATAGTTTTTGCATCTGCGCAGTCTGATCAGCACCGTTGTTGTTTGCTGTCTAGACAGTATACAACCTATCAAACCTTTCAAGACTAGCTAATCCGGTGCTGTGGCTGAGTTAGCCAGTCTATGGCTGAGTAGACCGGTCTGAGTCTTACTTGCTTACAAACCTCGAAGACAGGTTTTCTCATGTCGTCACTTATATATTATCTGCACTTTGATGAAGTGCAGGGAGACTTTGTAGGGGCATCACACAGCCCCAAACGCTAGCTACAATTGGATTAATTAATACCTAATTTCCTGCAAGCATATTTTATTTTTGGGTTTCAGAAGGGGGACAATAGGACCTTATGCATATACTGCTTTCAACTTCTTAAGCTTCATTGAAATATTTTTATGTTGGAAAGATTATTAAATCCAGAAATAAATAAATAAATAAATAAATAAATAAATCTTGCAGTCAGGAGGGTGTACATGCCGAAAAATCCTTATGCCATGAATTATGCAATTTTTGCTTAAAGGCTGGTCTTAAGGTCTTTGTGAACCTGTCCCTCTGTGACATTGTCTTTATATTGAATTAATTTTCTCCGTAACACATAATACAAGTTAATAAAGTAATACATAGAAGTTGTTGCGTTATCCGAGGGATTTTTACAGATCCCTCATTCATTACTTGGAACTAGCGGAACTATTCAGAACTAGCCAAATCAGAGGAGTACACAGTCATCGCAAGGGCAGATAACAAAAAGCAAATGACCAATTCTTTAGCGTGTATTTCAAGGAAGGATAGCACTCTGTATCAACCTAAACAATCTAAGTTTTGATCAGCCAGTTATTTGGAAATTGTTATGAAGCATACCGTTACCGGGAACTAGCCAACTGACTGTAGCTGATTAATTGTGCCAGCCTTAGTGTTTGGACAATGAAATTCACTTGCCTGCACCTATATGCTTGTGTGTGCAGGGTTGGAGCGTGGGCATGTCACTAAGATTTTGAGGGTTCAAAATGTTCTTGGTATTTTTGAGGCTAATAAATTGTCCAGACAACTGAGAAGTGTGGGTAAAAACTATTTCAGTCATTTTTAACAACTTGAGCTATTGTGATGTCAAAGAGAACCATGATAGAAATCCAGATTTGTGATCTGGTTTTGATAAGTTTTTACTATACATACGTGTACAATATAATAATTATAATTATATTCTTTTATGTCTAGTCCCACATAATTTCTTTGAATTTTTTGCTTTATTATTTATAACTATTAAGGCTGACAAAATTAATCAGATAATCGATTAATTGATCGATAAATTCCACAAAGTTATTATCATTACATATTTCTAATAATCAATGAGACACCACATTTTGCACCATCCCATCTGGGTCTACACTGCTCAAATACATATAGTAAAGATAACATGGTTATGATGGTAAGAGTCATGCTCAGACAGACAGGTAAATTACGGTAAATGTCCTAAAATTTCGAACAAAATTAAATAATTTCAGTTCTTGCTGTTCGAAATTTTAGAAATTATAGTTTGCTAAAAAATTTACTGTTCGAAATTTTAGGACAGATTCACTTGCAGCCAAAATTGACCTAGCTATCGGACGCTTTCGGACACCCGAAACGACAAAAAAGGACCTACACGACGAAAGTGTTTTCTTATTTGCTATGAGTGATTGGTAAATTGAATGTGAAATTGTATGAACAAATAAATAAATACCACACTGAGGTTTGTTTTCAATTCCATCCGATTAATTCCATGTCGAATAATGTTTCTCATAACAAAACAATTAATTATCTGGTACACTAATTAATCGCCAGAATAGGCTGGCTTAGTCCACTGTCTTCTTACGTAACAACCCTCTTCACTTTACCGCACTGAGATACACAAGCTGACCAAAAATACTTAAAAAGGTTACCGCACGTTTGTTCTTGTTTGAGCCACTACAGAAACACAAAAGTCCCTTTCCTGAAAGGTGAGGTGTACTGAGTTTAAATGTGAAAAGCACAGACTGATTAGAATTTCCGCCGTTTTGAAGCGCAGTATTCACACTGCTTGCTGACATCTGAGGCTGACATAATGCATTCTGTTGGCGATATGCGTAGACCCAGATCAGACTGCCCCGATACACAGACTGCGCGGATGCGCATGTTGGATCTTGTCTGTGCTGGTCTCAAATGTCATAAGGTTTTCTATTGGAAAGGACTCATACATAAACGAACAGTGCAGGCAACCAGATCTGAATGCAGCCTGATCAAGATCAAAGAGTTTAGCTCTACACCAAACTGAACTACCTATGCCAAACCTGTGAACTGCCATTATCATTTTTATCGCACCTGCTTGTAGCAGGGTGCGATATAGGCGTCCGATTTTCCGTCCGTCCGTCCGTCAGTCCGTCCGTCCGTCCGTCCATCCGTCCGTCTGTCAACATTTATGTCGACATTCGACATTTATGTCAAAGTTTGTATTCTAATCAACTACAAGACTAGACAACCATCAAACCTTGCATGAAACATCTCCCTGACCTCCTGACTTTGCGACATAGGTGTCCGCTTTTCCGTATGTCTGTCCATTCGTCCGTCCGTCTGTCAACATTTATGTCGAAGTTCGACATTTATGTCAAAGTTAGTATTTTAATCAACTACAAGACTAAACAACCATCAAACCTTGCATGAAACATCTCCCTGACCTCCCGACTTTGCGACATAGGTGCCCACTTTTCCATTCGTCTGTCTGTTCGTCCGTCCGTCTGTCTGTCTGTTAACAGTTCTGTTATGTCGAAGTTCGACATTTATGTCAAAGTTAGTATTCTAATCAACTACAAAACTAAACAACCATCAAACCTTGTATGAAACATCTCCCTGACCTCCGGACTTTGCGACATAGGTGCCAGCTTTTCCATTCGTCTGTCCGTTCATCCATCCGTCTGTCTGTTAACAGTTCTGTTATGTCGAAGTTCGACATTTACGTCGAAGTTAGTATTCTAATCAACTACAATTCTACAACAACCATTATACCTTGCATGACACATCTCCCTGACCTCCTGACTTGGCAGGTATGTTGACCCAGTGACCTTGACCTATATTTTGCGCTCCATTGACTTTGACACAATTTACGTTGACGTTCAAGATCTCAACTATAAGGGGTACAACTACCAAACCTTGCATAGTGCTTCTCCTAGATGTACTGACTTGGCAGGTACCTTGACCCGGTAACCTTGACCTATATTTTGCGCTCCAGTGACTTTGACATATTTTGCGTCGATGTTCGGTATCTCCTCGACTATAAGGCCTACAACCATCAAACCTTGCAAAGTGCTTCTTCTCAATGTACTGACTTGGCAGATACCTTGACCTGGTGACCTTGACCAATATTTTGGCTGCAGTGACTTTGACATAATTTACATCAATGTTCCAGATCTCCTCAAGTGTAAGACCTCTAGCCACCAAAACTTGCATAGTGCTTCTCCTAGATATACTGACTTGGCAGGTATCTTGACCCGATGACCTTGACCTATATTTTGTGCTCCAGTGCCTTTTACACATTTTACGTCAATGTTCAATATCTCCTCAACTGTAAGGCCTACGACCATCAAACCTTGCATAGTGCTTCTCCTCAATGTACAGACTCTGCAGGTACCTTCACTGGGTGACCTTGACCTATATTTCGCGCTCCATTGACTTTTACACCTTTTAGGTCACCCTTCCATATGTCCTCAACTGTAAGGCCTTCAACCACCAAACCTTATATAGCACTTCTTCTCGATGTACTGACTCGGCAGGTACCTTGACCTGGTGACCTTGACCTATATTGTGCACTCCAGTGACTTTGACACATTTTATGTTGATGTTCGGTATCTCCTCAAATATAAAACCTACAACCACAAAACCTTGCATAGTGCTTCACCTCATTGCACTGGCTTGGCAGGTACCTTGACCCGGTGACCTTGACCTATATTTGACACATTTTACGTTGATGTTTGATAACTCCTCAACTATAAGGCCTACAACCACCATACCTTGCATTGTGCTTCTCCTTGATGTACTGAATTAGCAGGTACCTTGACCCGTAACCTTGACCTATATTTTATGCTCCAGTGACTTTTACACATTTTACGTCAGCGTTCCATTATCATTGGGCTGTATGATACGAAAAGTCAGTGCTGAAGATGTAGCCATTAGAGGAAATGGGACTGGCCTGGAATATATGTGCCCCACTAGACACTTTGTCTACATTTTTTTCAACCCAGTTTTCCAAGTAAGCACTGCTAAGAATGAAATAAACTTATTTAATAACCACGTTCTGATTGTGGCTCCTGTGACTTTTGCCCCAGCAGGTGCGATGACGCCTTCCGCGGAATTCTTGTTAGCAATATTTCTCTCGTTAAAAAATGTATTGTCGTTTAGAATTTCGGTAACGAAACTTCTTGCAAGAATTATGTGTCATCAATATTAATCCTTTCATTAGATCCCTGTTCAGGCGAAAATGACCCTTTGTGTATATGTGTAAGTCAGATCAGAATGCGAGACGCAGACTAGTGCAGGATGGTGTCCACTCAATTCGTTGATTAAAACACTGTAATACGTGAGTCTCTAGCAAGTGCACAGACTGATCACATTTGTAAAAATAATTAGGTTCATTTTGGCTTATTGGGACCTATCATCGCTGCTGGGACCATTACCTGTTCAAATAGAATGCACTGAGCATATCATGACAATCACGCGATCAGACAGGAAATATTTTGCTGGAGGCTAATGTTAATCCCCACGGCGAAAACGTTTTCGGCGTGCTTATTGAAACCTTTTGCACGCTAAACTTAAATATTAGCGGCAGATATTATCGAAGGACACAGTGTACGGATGAGCAGGAACGACCCAGATCAGAATGCATGGATGCACATGCTAATTTACAATTTCGCGTGTAGCGCTTTCTTTCTATCGCATGTGCGTCACGCTTTGCAGAAATGATCAGATCAACTTTGGGATTCTACGACTTACCGAAATACTGGAATACTACCGAATACCTGTGAAAAATACAGGAATTCCTGTGAAGACACCAATACTGGCTTTAATTAAGAAACGAATATACTCGGAGGACGATCTTGAAAAGCCCAGAGGCCAATTCCCCTATTCCCCCAAATTTCATTCCCTTGTTCACTGCGGCGTCTCATCTGGATCTACGCTGTTTGTATAGGCCTATCTGTTCCAATATTTAGGTTCTTTTAATTTTTTTAATACGTGCCAGTTTTGTATGCATTTGATTTTCTGACGAGAAAAGGCTCTATAAAATAAGTTTGTTTTTCTCCCGAAGAGGTTTCCCGCCACGATTTCACGTGACGTACCGCTACGAGCACGTGGTTTCTTAATGCGGGGCAAGGGAAATGTTCTCATCGCGACTGTTCAGTTTCTGGGTAGTTTGATAATTATGATGTTCTCAATATATACATAATGTAAAAGAATTACAGTACTTATATTTATTTACACCCTGGTAAATGCGGAGTAAGGTCCTCAGGCACTTTTTAGGTTTTACTGTTTAAAGGGAGCTAACTGCCTATGCCTTGATGATGAATTTTATGAGTCGGACCCAGCATTTTTATCGCACCTGCTTGTAGCAGGGTGCGATATAGGCGTCCGATTTTCTGTCCGTCCGTCAGTCCGTCCGTCAGTCCGTCCGTCCGTCTGTCAACATTTATGTCGACGTTCGACATTTATGTCAAAGTTAGTATTCTAATCAACTACAAGACTGAACAACCATCAAACCTTGCATGAAACATCTCCCTGACCTCCTGACTTTGCAACATAGGCGTCCGCATCCATTCGTCCGTCCGTCTGTCAACATTTATGTCGAAGTTCGACATTTATGTCAAAGTTAGTATTTTAATCAACTACAAGACTAAACAACCATCAAACCTTGCATGAAACATCTCCCTGACCTCCCGACTTTGCGACACAGGTGCCCACTTTTCCATTCGTCTGTCTGTTCGTCTGTCCGTCTGTCCGTCTCTTAACAGTTCTGTTATGTCGAAGTTCGACATTTATGTCAAAGTTAGTATTCTAATCAACTATAAGACTAAACAACCATCAAACCTTGTATGAAATATCTCCCTGACCTCCTGACTTTGCGACATAGGTGCCCGCTTTTCCATTCGTCTGTCCGTTCGTCCGTCTGTCTGTCTCTGAACAGTTCTGTTATGTCGAAGTTCGACATTTATGTCAAAGTTAGTATTCTAATCAACTACAATTCTACACAACCATCATTCCTTGCATGACACATCTCCCTGACCTCCTGACTTGGCAGATATGTTGACCCAGTGACCTTGACCTATATTTTGCGCTCCATTGACTTTGACACAATTTACGTTGACATTCCAGATCTTCTCAACTATAAGGCATACAACTACCAAACCTTGCATAGTGCTTCTTCTAGATGTACAGACTTGGCAGGTACCTTGACCCGGTGACCTTGACCTATATTTTGCGTTCCAGTGACTTTGACATATTTTGTGTCGACGTTCGATATCTCCTCAACTATAAGGCCTACAACCATCAAACCTTGCAAAGTGCTTCTCCTCAATGTACTGACTTAGCGGATACCTTGACCTGGTGACCTTGACCTATATTTTGGCTGCAGTGACGTTGACATAATTTACATCAACTTTCCAGATCTCCTCAAGTGTAAGACCTCTAGCCACCAAACCTTGCATGGTGCTTCTCCTATATGTACTGACTTGGCAGGTATCTTGACCCGGTGACCTTGACCTATATTTTGAGCTCCACTGCCTTTTACACATTTTATGTCAACGTTCAATATCTCCTCAACTATAAGGCCTACAACCATCAAACCTTGCATAGTGCTTCTCCTCAATGTACGGACTCTGCAGGTACCTTGACTGGGTGACCTTGACCTATATTTCACGCTCCATTGACTTTTACACCTTTTAGGTCACCCTTTCATATGTCCTCAACTGTAAGGCCTTCAACCACCAAACCTTATATAGCACTTCTTCTCGATGTACTGACTCGACAGGTACCTTGACCTGGTGACCTTGACCTATATTGTGCACTCCAGTGACTTTGACACATTTTATATTGATGTTAGGTATCTCCTCAAATATAAGACCTACAACCACTAAACCTTGCATAGTGCTTCACCTCATTGCCCTGGCTTGGCAGGTACCTTGACCCAGTGACCTTGACCTATATTTGACACATTTTACGTTGATGTTTGATAACTCCTCAACTATAAGGCCTACAACCACCATAGCTTGCATTGTGCTTCTACTTGATGTACTGAATTAGCAGGTACCTTGACCCGTAACCTTGACCTATATTTCATGCTCCAGTGACTTTTACACATTTTACGTCAACGTTCCATTATCATTGGGCTGTATGATACGAAAAGTCAGTGCTGAAGATATAGCCATTAGAGGGAATGGGACTGGCCTGGAATATATGTGCCCCACTAGGCACTTTGTCTACATTTTTTTCAACCCAGTTTTCCAAGTAAGCACTGCTAAGAATGAAATAAACTTATTTAATAACCACATTCTGCTTGAGGCTCCTGTGACTTTTGCGCCAGCAGGTGCGATGACGCCTTCTGCGGAATTTTGTTTTATGAATCAGGGGCGGATCCAGGATGATTTCTGAAGGGATTTGATTTGGCCGAATTTCCGTACTTACTCTACGTAATCGGACAGACAGGCCTGAGCAAACTGTGTAGACCCAGATCAGACGCCGCAGAACGCATGTAAAACCTTCACTGAAACGGTGATGAACCAATTATTTGGAAACTCTCCAAGAACGAGTTTACATGCCTGTTTGTTACCACAAACGGTACAATCTGACTGCCCTTGCATCGGAAGATGATCAGAGTCTTCACTGGTCGCACGTCTTATTGTCCTAAAAAGGTTTTCCGAATTTCCATGTTCCCTGTTCCACCTAAATAGTTTCATTCCCTCTTTCTCTGCGGCGTCTGATCTGAGTCTACAGTTTGCATAGGCCTATCTGTGTCAATACTTAGGTTCTATTTTAATACCTGCCAGTTTCATATGCATTTCTGACGAAAAAAATGTTCTATAATTTAACGAATATCAGTACACATGCGTTTTCCCTCTTGGAGGTTTCCGCCACGACTTCTCGTGACGTTACCGTTACGAGTAGCGGTTTCTACATGCGGGACAAGGGAATATGACTGTTGCATTTTCTGTATTTTCACATGTATTAAAAATATTTATCATGTCTGCCACAAGGTAACAACAGTTCTAGCTCGCCTGCGCATAATCTAACCCTTATCACGCGGACGTGACTGTCACGTGGAAATGGCTAGCATTGTGATGGAAGTCTTTTTTTTTTTTTTTTTTTTTTTTTTCTTGTGGATTTTCAGTCAGTATCTCCTGGGTTTGTATAAATTAAAATACGGTTCCCGTGCCATTTATGTACATAAAATTCGTTATGACACTGCTGTGTGCATATACGTTTTGCGGTGGCTTTCAGCACTGCTACTTTAGTTTCCGGTTCCGTAACGGAAAAAAAAAAAGTTAACGAAATTAGAATGTGCCGGTAAAAAAATATTTGAAGCAAGCTGTGTTCGAAATTTTAGAAATCCCCTTTTTGCAAAACTGCTACTGTTCGAGACAAAAATATTAGGTTTTCGAAATTTTAGGGTGTTCGAAATTTTAGGACATTTACCGTATGACCAAATCTTTAGTGATAAATAATCGCTCACAATGGCAGGACTGATGATGGATCTGATATTGCTGTATGTTGATTCTACCGAATTAAAAGAAAAAAAATAATTGCGACAATGTATCCATTTGAAGATATTGCCTCCAGATTTGTGGGACTTTTACCCAACCTGATCACATAAGGAACAGGCCCTGCTGAAGGCAGCTCTGCCCTGGAGACTAAAGGCAGCCCAACTATTTCGCTGGCCCCGATGGGCGGGGGATGGCTTTGCGGGCCATGATTTCTGAATACCCGATAATCAATGCACGCCGGCAATAGGCACCCGGTTACGCTACACTATCGGTTGCCTACCTGAAATTTACTACATCAGGAATTTTGCTGAAGAATTTTGAACAAGTTTCTGTCGTCGTTTTTCGCAGACCGACACATCATGAACTTCAAACATGCAGGTAAAAGAAGCTTTCGTGTCTGAATCGAGCAAAAAAAAAAAAATGGTCGACAGCAGATTCCAGTAAACAAGCTGGTTGTCATACGACATCATACAAGAGTTGTCGCAACACCTAGAAGGTAGGAAACCAGACCACATAACGCTGAGCACTTTCATTGGCTGACTGACATCACATGTCTCAGTCGAAACACTCGGTGTTATTCGCAGGTTTTTAATCATTGTGACTTTTCAGGCCACGGCAGATTTTTTTTGAAGGGGTCCGTACACACAATTCTGTTCTATTCCATACGCGTTACCATTTGACGCCACCGCGTGGCTGCTTTGCAGCCACGAGGCGGTGTCGCTAATAATAAAAACATGAAAAGACTAGAATTAGAAAAAATACAAGTAAAAAATAAAATAGAAAAGAACAAACTAGAATAAAAAAGAAAAAAGAACAAAATAGAGATTGCCCACAATAAAACTTACAGAAATGTACAACTACATAAAGCGTTTATTAGTCATTAATTTCATTCTATTCTATTGTATCCTGCTCTATTTCAGTTTGTGTCTTGCCAGCTTTGTAGCAGTCTGTGGTCTGTGGAGTGGTTAATAATATAATGCTGATAACTCTATGGCTTCACTGAGCACTTTATGCACATATTTTTGCATTAGCTATGATATGATTTGAGGGCGCAATTTTAATGTCCTGTCTGCAACGTCATATCCGAATCGACATTGTTTACTTCCTGTTGATTGAGTTTATGGCCACATTCTTGTAAATTCTTTTAAATTATTCTATTTTACTGAAGAAGACCATCGGTGGAAATATTTATTAAAGAGTGAACTTTTTAAAAGTGTGTTATTCCCCCTTCCCTTCAGAAGAAATAGAATACAGAGGTTCAATGAAAAGTTTTGCACAAAATCTTTTGGTGCAAAATAAGTGTAATTTTGCAGCAAAGCTACCATTATAAAACTGATTAATGAAGTAATTTCTTAAAGCTTACAATATCTAAATGTCAAATTGTTTATTTGCTTAACAAATTTTATAATTAAAAAATTCATGGCAAGGAGTTAGAATAATATTGCAGTAAGTCCATGAAGGTTAATTATTTGAACAAGTAGGAGGACATGAAAATATTTCAGATAATCAAGAGTTTGGATTACAAGGAACAGAACAAGAAGATTGTTTGCTATAAACACATTAAAGGAAATAGGGAAATGGATGCACCAGAAAGATTTTGCAAAGGAAGACAACTGTTGCCCCAGAAAGTTCTCTTAAGTATTTGAAATCTTTAAAAGAGAAATGGGGTCGCCTCTTAATGAATATGCTATCCTCAGTGAAAGGAGCAAGCATTACCATATCAGAAATCATAGTTCTTTCCATAGTAGACATATCTATTCATGAACAAAATGATAAAGCTTTTTATGGTGAGTCTCTGATGTTGGTATTGTCTCTGTATTTTATGTACCAGTAAGATAAATAACTGCAGTAAAATAATAATCTATTTTGAATTTTCTCCTTTCACTGGTTGATGACATCTCCAGACGGGATCTCCAATTGTATATCAACAAACAACTGGGAAATTATTTTCATACTCTTGAGTACCCCATGGACTTAAATTAGCAAGATTGTAGATCAAAGATAATTATATGGGCTGCCCCAAGTGAAAATATGTCTTCCAGCATGCACAGAATGCACAGATTTAGATTCATCCCATACATGCCCAAAGTCTCATCCATGCATTTTCTCTCCATTGATACATATTCTTTAATTCTTTAGTGTCTAATGCTTCTGTTAGCAGACAGCAAAGGCCCTGATAAGAAAATTAAAAAAATTAAAAAAAAATTTAGGATGTCAACTGCTCCAGTTGTGACTGGCTCTTAAAGGGTTACTATAAATGTCCAAAAGTTTCGAACACCAAAGTGTCCAACATAATAAAATATGCAAACAGTGCAGACCCAGATCAGACTGCTCCTGAAGGAGCAGTCTGATCAGGGTCTACACTGTTTGCCATTCCACTAAGTATTTTAAGAAACAAGTGCATAAAAAGCAAAATTTAGGCCAAAATAGTATGGAATAAAGTATTTGTAATTTTAGGATGTTTACCATACTTATGTTTCTTTGATGCACCACTAACTTTGGTAGTTGGTCAAAGCTATAATTATGTTTGTTTTATTTTCAGCTTCAGTGAAATTACCAGTGATGTTATTTGGTCCTGAGCCATTGGTTGAAGCCCTTATGGACCTTATTGCCAACAAACTGGGGGCATCATTCACCGTGCAGAAACCTGGTAACAACATTTTCTTTGCTTTTAGCACGAGTTAGTGCATTCAGTATGGAGACAGTATTGTGTGATTATGTCCTTCCAACAAAGGAGAGGGGACCATGTTGTTTTTGATGCAGATCCATTCAGGATCAGCATCAACACTGACATCAGCATTGGTGGCGGCATGCAAAATCTCATGAACCAGTAAGCGATTCATACCAAATGAACAGATATATCATTGAGAGTAGATGTCAAACTCTTTAAAATTGCACTTGAACTATAAAATTAGTTTGGGCACCTCTGTTTTCTCTGAAAACACTGTTCTTGTTTTTGTCATTTTTCACCAAAATCATTTTGTGGATACTTATTGAGGCAATTCCAGTGATTAAGCAAAAATATGTTTTGTGGTTGGTGATCCCTATTTGAGTACCTACAAGAATTGCACTGTTTGCCAAATACCCTTTTAGGGGTCTACAAACTACAATGGCTTAAATGATCCTGGCAGTAAATTTAAAGGCATTGTAAATAAAAGTTTTGATGGAGGAATTTCACATATTGTATGCAACTCCTCCATTTTCATTATTGTCCTTAGATATACAATATGCTTCATTTTCTGTTGGTGTGGTCTATGACAGCTAAAGATGAATGCAGTGTGGTCTCTGAATATGATATGGTCTCTGTATGTGATACTACATGAGTTTTATATGGAGAATATTGTTTCTGATTGTAATATGGTCTATGAGTGCAGTATGAACTCTGACTGGGATATGGTCTCTGCAGTATGGTCTTAGGTGCAGTATGGTCTCTGAGTATGGTATGGTCTGTTGGTACAGTATTGTCCCTGATTGCAGTAGGGTCTATGAGTGCAGAATGTTTTCTGAATACAGTATAGTCTCTTGAGTTTAAGTTTGTTTTTGAGTACACTATGGTCTGAGAATACAATAAAGTTTATGAGTAGGTGTGGTTTATGAATACAATATAATTTTTGAGTGTGGTATGGTCTGTGAGTGCAGAATGTTTTCAGGGTACAATATAGTCTCTTGAGTGTAAGTTTTTCTCTGAGTGTAGTGTGATCTCTGAGTGCATAATGGTCTCTGAGTGCAATATGGTATAACTTGGTATGTTTTATGAGTACAGTATGATCTTTTAAGTATAGTATGGTGTAAAAGGACAGAATGGCCTCTCAAGTATGGTATGGTATGGTTTATGGGTACAGTATGATCCTTTGATATGGTATGGTGTTCGAGGGCATGTCTCTCAAGTATGGTATGGCATGGTTTATGATCTTTTGAGTGTGGTATAGTTTATGAGTGCAGTATGGTCTTTCAGGTATGGTATTATTTATGGGTACAGTTTGATCTTTTGGGCATGGTATGGGCTATGTGTTGTATTGTCATTCAGGTATGGTATAATTTATGGGTACAGTTTGATCTTTTTTAAGTGCGGTATGGTCTATGAGTGCAATATGGTCTTTCAAGTTTGTATAATGTATGGGTACAGTATGATCTTTTAGATGTTGTATGGTCTATGATGCTGTATGATCTTTCAAGGATGGTTTAACATATGAGTACAGTATAGTCTCTCAGTGTAGCATAATTTATGAGTGCAGTATTAACTTACTGATTGTTTTATTTTTAGGTAAAAGTGCAGATCTAGAGAGCTACGAGCTGTACAGACTGGTAACAAATATTTTCTAACTGATAATATCAAGCAGTGATTTAACAAAGTATAAATTCTTGCAGTTTTACAACTCATGTAACTTTAAACCTTTTAAGTGCTAATCACAGCTGCAACAGACAGCTGTTTAGCCCTCTCTCCCAAGTAGATTTTCTCAGTTGCACAAAGTACAATGTATACAGAGTTTGAAAGTACCTAACATTTAAGAGGTTGGTAAACCATCTTAAAGGTTTTAACCCTTTAGGTGCTATTTAAATCAAAACTATAGCAGAAAACATTTTAGTTCTTTATACCCAGCCTCACAAGTGGCGGGATATTATAGTTTCATGTTGGACATCAATGTGTCCATCCGTCAGCCCATCTGTCTGTTGCATATCTGTCCTTCCATCTGTATTTTCATTTCCAGATGATAACTAAAGTAAACTTCAATGGTTTTTTCACCAAACTTGGTATGTGCATTGATATTGTGGAGATCTGGTTTAGGATTGCTGATAGCCAAATTTCATCATATTTTGACAGAGACAGAGTTATCTGCCCACCCAGGTTCATATTCAAATTTCATTAATTTTCGACAGAGTTATCTGCCTACTACAGGTCCATATTTTCATTTCCTAATGATAACTTGAGTAAATGTCAATGAATTTTTACCATTGTTATTGTCAATGTTTGGTTTTGGATTGCTAATTGGCCAATTTTGTCAGTTTTCTATGGAGTTATCTGCCTGCCGCACATCCAAATTTAAATTTCAGGACAATATCTTGAGTAACTGTCAGTGGATTTTCACTGAATTTGGTGTGCATTGATATTGTGGGGATCTGGTTTGGGATTGCTATTAGACAAATTTTGTCAATTTTATATTTTATATATGCCCCTGTTCACTAATAAAATCTTTGAAGCCTACAGATAATGTCAGTGACCAGTAATCTGATAAGAATGCATAGCGACTGATTGGAGCCACTAATGATTTGATAAGAATGTATGGTGGCTGATCAGAGTCTGTGCTGGTTGCTTAAGTCAAAAGGTCAATTTTTAAATAGATAGGTGCAAAAATATTTATGCTGATTTGTGACCATCTTTAAAATGTGCATGCTAAATAAAAATATCAGATGACATGTAGAAATACATGTATTTCTTTTATTTTTAATCTTTAAAGTTGGGCTTGACATTTCATTTGAATTATCTCATCAGAAATATTAAAATGTTAAACACTATCTCCCCAGTAGATTATCTCAGTTGTACAAAGTACAATGTATACAGAGTTTGAAAGTATCTAACATTTTGAAAGGTTGGGAAACCATCTAAATGTTTTAACCCTTCAAATGCTATTTTAAGCAAATTGAGCAGACAGCATTCTATTTCATGTGAATTATCTGCCTTATTTTCTCTTAAAAATCCTTATTTTCTCTGAAAAAAATAACAATAAAATAAAAAATGTGAAATGATCACACCCTGCCGCTATCATGTGGCGGGCAGATAACTGTCAAAAATTGATGAAAATTGTCCATTGGCAATCCCAAACCAGATCTCCACAATATTAATACACATACCAAGTTCGGTGAAAATCCATTGACAGTTACTCAAGTGATCGTCCGAAAAAAAAAAAAAAAAAAAAAAAATACAGATGTGAGGCGGGCAGATAACTCAGTAGAAAATTGACAAAATATGCCAGTTAGCCATCCCAAACCAGATCCTCACAATAACAATGCAGGCACCAAGTTTGGTGAAAATCCATTGACATTTACTCAAGTTATTGTCTGGAAATGAAAATATGGACCTGTGGCCACAGACCTGGATCAGACTGTGACTGATCTGAGTCTACCCCGTTTATGTTTATAGTAAGGTCAGTTTCTATAGAAAGGGGATTATTTATTCTTTTTTTCTACTTGAACCCAGAACCAGGTTCTGAAGTAAAGTATTTGTTGGAAGGATAATTGGACCATTATAGTCCACCATATTTACTCTAAGAATTAACACTTTACTATTCTTGTACTAAAATTTCAACAGATCCAATTTGCTTCCTGTTAAAATGTCTAAAAAACTGCCAGGTGAATGGGAAACAGTGCAGACCCTATCAGTAGCTCTGATCTTGGTCCTCAGTGTTTTCTTGGTCCTGTCTGTCCCATTACTGAAGAAAAATACAGCAACTACTATCTTTGTGGAGGAAAAAAAAATACTGTAATTCTAGATCTTTTTATACTCTGCCACACGATAGTGGCGGGATATTATGATTTCTCATTGGATCTCTGTGTGTGTGTGTCTGTCTGTCCATCCATCTATCCATCCATTGTCTGTCCATCCGTATTTCATTTCCAAATGATAACTTGAGTGAACATCAACAGATTTTTACCAACCTTGGTATGTGTATTTATACTGTGGAGATCTCGTTAGGGATTTCTAATGAGCCAATTTTGTCAATTTTTGAAAGAGTTGTCTGCCCACAACACGTCAGTGTTTTTGTTTTCTGGATGAGAACTTGAGTAAATGTCAATCCCCCCGCCCCCCAAACTTTGTATGTGCATTGATATTGTGGACATCTGGTTTGGGATTGCAAATGGGCAAATTTAGTAAACTTTTGACAGTTATCTGCCTACCACACAATAATGGCATGGTATTATCCTTTCACATTTTTACTTGCCCTTGTTTTAATGAAAGATTTAGTCCTTTCTGTTAAACAGTTATCACTCTCCTGGTAAAGTTCACCAGATTTCAAATTGATGATATTTTTTCTTATTTTTCCCAGAAAATTGGCTTTGATATTCCATGCAAATTATAGGAGACAATTTGCATTTGCAAAAATAAGAAAATATAAGAAAAAATATTTCAAAATATAATCTGCTGCACTTTTTACTCAGCATGTCAAGCACTGAAATCCTGTTGGTAAAATGTATATTATTTTCAGGACAACCACAGTGTGTGGAAGGGTAAATTGGATAGGGTCTCATCAACACAAAGACACATCCAAAAAATTATCTTCTTGTTGAAAATTACATCTGTGGACGCAATCAGTGCATTGAGGTATGTCATGGCAGATGATTTTTATTACAGTGAAACCTGATCTTACAGCCTTCTGAATATAGCAGTTGATTTATACTGCCACAGTTCAAAGATTCTTTGTATAGGTCCTCCCCAAATGTTAAAGACTTTTGACACTTTTTCAGTTGAGCATTGGTAGGATTTATTCAGTGAATAAGGGATATCACCCCTGTATGAATTTAGTATACATTGGATTTGCTCAACATTCCTTTCCTGTATTTATATAAACATATGTATATATGTAGCTAATTGTGAAAATATTGCAACATATAGGTATCTGATAAATTGTATCATTTAATGGGTGTAAAATTATTCTTGGAAGATTTTTGAAATTTATTTATCTAGTGTTCAGTTGTGTTATTAAATATCACAAGATCAGTATGTCAGCCCTAGAGAGACAATGCTTAAGATGAGAATACAATAAATGTCGTTCAAGGGAACACCCTACTGTCAAGAGAAAAAATATACATGAAGATACCCAGAAAATGCTACAATCATGAAACACAGCCCTCCCAGGGCACCTAAAGAAGGAGAGATGAGAAACAAAAAGGACAAAATAAATGCCCCATATGAAACCACAGATACACAAACAAAAAAGAACTGCAACAGAGGAAGCATCTTGGAAGGCATCTCTGCAGGGTGGGATTTAAAGTCCCACTGCGGTATCAGCAGGTGAGGGCTAAATGTACTGAGCTATGGATGCTCCACAGTCTAAACTGACTACATGTATAACCTCTTTATAGCGAGCTCGCTGCAGCATGTGGCCGATAGGCCACACGCAGCGCAGGCCAAAGGCCTGTGCGAGCAAGCTCTATGGCACAGCACATGAAATTCAACAAGAAGCTTACATTACAATGCTTGAGAAACATTGTTGTCAATAAATTTCTAATGTGATTGACAATTTGTTTATGTTGTTGAACAAAAACGGAAGTACAAATACATTAGGTGGGTCTTACTATGTTGATTTGAAAAAAAAAGAGAAGAAAACTGATACCCTTTAAATTTGCTAACCAGGGAAGAAAAGTTATGAGTATGTTTCGTTGCAGTCAAACCAAACTGGAACTAAACATTTTGTTTGCAGTTTGTTGAGTTTATCACTTTCTAGGCATTTTCAGCAGACGACAAATTGATGATATTTTTCTTATTTTTCCCAGAAAACAGGATATGACATTTCATGCAAATTGTCTCCTAAGGAGACAATTTGCATGAAATGTCATATCCTGTTTTCTGGGAAAAATAAGAAAAAATATTTCAAAATATCGTCTGCTGAAAATTTTACCCAGAGTGCTAAGCGTTAATGTGGCAGATCTACTCTATAGACCCTTGAAGTTGAAATGTATATGAAGAATTTCATTACTGATATAGGGAGCTCTATATAGAACCTGATTGTCTATGGAAAACTCAGGACAAAGTTTTTTCCCTAAACTACTGGGCAAAGCATAGTGCATTGCAAGCTTGCATATAGGCATTTCCTATGTTCATATTATCACGATTGCTTGGATTCAAAGTGAAAACCATGTTAGCTAAACATCTGTGATGTATCCAAACAAAAATGTCTAGATTATATAAAAAAAATGACCATAAATGGTCAGTTTTATGTATAATCCATACATTTTTGTTTGGATACAACATTTCAAACATGAAATATTTGCGGTACGGGACTGGACCTCCTGCAGAGTTCAGGCGAGTTTCCATGCGCCATTTGTCACACTGGAGTGGGCAGCAACAGCATCTTCTGCAATGGCTGCAAGCACTGGGTGCACAAGAAATGCAGCGGGCTCAAGCGCTTGGAAAAGGACCCTGACTACAGATGTACACGGTGCCAGGGAACTGCAGGCCCCTTGGATGGCAGACCACAGAAGGAAGTCCAAGTCGGACATGACAAGCTTGAGGTGGTAGCTTCCTTTTGCTACCTAGGAGACATGCTGTCAGCAGCAGGTGGCTGTGAACTTTCAACCACAACACGTGTGAAAACCGCCTGGAAGAAGTTCAAGGATCTGTTACCAGTCCTCTCTTCACACCACCTTCCTTTCAAAACACATGGCCGTGTGTACAGTTCTTGTGTGCAGAGCGCAATGCTCCATGCCAGCGAGACTTGGCCATTGACAAAGCCGAACCTCCAGCATCTGCAACGAAATGACAGGGCAATGATCAGACAGATCTGCAATGTCAGGCTGCAAGACATTGTCACCACCAGGTCCAGTGAGCTACTTGTGCGGCTTGGCATTGAGGATCTGGACCTCATTCTGAAGGATAGAAGACTCCGATGATATGGAATGTGGAATGCTCCAATGGTGCAGTCAAGACAGCCTTTGACATACAGGTTGATGGAAAGCATGGGCCTGGGAGGCCCAAAATGACATGGAAGCAGCTGACAGAGAGGGATTGTAGAGAGTGGAAGCTCTCGGCTATCAACCCTCATGATAGACCTACCTGGAGATCTGGTGTGAGATCTGCCATGCATGCAGCAAGCCAGCTATTTGGAAGGGGGCCCACTGTTGTGGATGTTGCCCCTGTACTTGCACGTTAATCAAAAATCCGATTATGATGATTTTTCTATTCTGCCTTCTTTAAGCTGTTTATATCTGAACTGTCTTATAATGAATCATCTTATAAAGCCATTCCAGTGTATCTGACTTTAAAGCCTAAAGCAAAGTGGAGATTTATATAAGCATGGGTTAATCTTGCTGGCATGTAGATATTGTAGTTGTGGTTTAGAGATGTGTTTAGGTGGGTTGATGAGTGATCAGTCATAACAAAACAGTTCTCTAGATTAAGGCACATGTATTCATCCTTAGCAAAAGTGGACATGGACAGATTATATAGGCTTTGTAGAATGTAATTGGTGAATAGCAGAGATCTGGGCCCGGTTGTTCAAAGCGTCGTTAGCTTAACGAGCTTGTTAAGGGTCATTTCCTTAACTGTTTTAGCGGATTCAATACACAATATTCTGATATTTTTTATTGAAAAAATGTGAGTAGCTTTTGCACTGCAAAAGCTACTCACATTTTCTCAGCAAAAAATTTCAGCATATTTGCGTAATACTTGATTTAAATTTTAACGAATCGTTAACTAACGACATCGTTAGCTTTGAACAACTGGGCCCTGGACAAGATTAACTATTAAATTCTGTAAGTGGTAAGCAAAGGCCTTGGTCAGACTGCAGGGATATGAAGGCTGATCTGACATTCACTGTCAGCATACAACTCCAAGACACCTTTTTTTGCATGTCATAGCTCATTTGTATTTATTTTTGTCTGTTTTAGATGTGTTTTTGGTTCAGACTTTTCTATGGACATCAAGGATACCACACTTAACCAGTGTAACAGCTTGCAAAAGACACTCGTGGACAAGGGTTTTCGCATAGGTAAGAATGGGCTGTATGAAATAAGAAAAAGGTTTAATGGGCTGTATGTAAACAAAGAGGTCTTATTAGTGGTATAAAAATTGGGATCTAATGGACTGAATGATAACAGAAATGAGTCTACTGGGCTGCCTGAAAACAGATGAATTCTAATAGGTTGTATTAAAACAGAAAAGTTTATTGGGGTATGAATACAGAAAGATGTTGAATGGGCTGTATGAAAACAGAAAGAGGTGTAATGGCTGTATGAAAAATAAAAAGTGTTTTAATGGACTGTATGAAAACAGATTTGACTATATGAAATCAAAAAATAAAGTTCTAATGGTTTAAACAAAACAAAATTTTCTGATGGGGTATGAATACAGAAAGAGGTCTGATGGGCTGTATGAAAACAGAATTGCCTAATGGGTTGCATGATACAGAAAGCAGTCTAATGGGCTGCATGAAAACAGAAAGGTCTGATGGGGTATGAAAGTAGAAAGAGATCTAATGGGCTGTTTGAAAACAGAAAGGTCTAATTGGCTGTATGAAAACAGAAAGAGGTCTAAAAGTATGTCAAACAATAATGGCACTGATCTGACTGCAGCAAATTTTGGCCTTGATAGCCAAGGTTTTACTCGGTCAGTCAGAGCCATTGTTGTTTATACTGTAGGGTATCGCATTCTGCTATTAGTGGAGACACTGCTAGAAGTGGATAGACAGGCAGAGTGATCCGGCAGGGTCACTGGCAACATATACTGTAAATATTACATGTTGCACATGTGAATATATTGTCGTCTGCTTTGTCTTCTGCTGGTTACTTTAAAAGTCACTTCTGCAAACAGAGCAGTCTGATCTGGGTCCACACTGTTTGCCTGTATGCAAAAATAGGTTTGAAAAGTTTGCAAGAATATTCAGCAGATGACATAAACAGGCGACATTTTCAGATGCAGGTTTTCTTGGCGTTTTAAGGGTTAAAGAAAATAGATACATATCCACAGTAGGTTAATAATTGAATGGAAATACATGCATTTATCTCCCTCTCATTTAGGGTTACCTTTAAGGGGACTTGGTAGAATTTCTGCTATTTTTGACAAGGAATTTAACTTCTGTGACTTCCTGTTTCCTTTCCTGCACACTAAGCCTCTTCTAGAAAGGGATCTGCTCTAAAAGGATAGAATTTGCTCCCAAAAAGTACAGCATTGAAAAACCACCCAAATAATGTTGGGGATTTTCTGACTTTTACAAGAAAAATATTAAGAAATAGAGGTATATTTGATTTTTTTTCTTTTGTTCATTAGTAGTACACTTTTTATTGAGAACCATATAATTTTTGCACTTGAACCTGAAATGCATGTCCACAAAAATAGCAGATTGGACAATAATTGGATTCATGGTCCTTCATTGCCCATTTACAGTATCAAAGAGTATTGTGCTTATATTGAGGAACACAGAAGGCCCTGATTAAACTGCCTCAGTTCCCTGGCTGATGAAGGTTGTTAGGATCCTTCTCTCACATTGCACATTTTTTGTTTTCCAGAGGAGTTGTGTTTTCCTGAACTAACATTTACAGAGTCTCTCTTGTCGAAGTTCAAATCCTGTGTTCGCTCATCACAAGACAGAATCCTGTGGCTCAGTCACGAAGAAATGGACTCTTCAGTTGCAGAAAAATATCTTACATATTTGGGACCAGATCTGTCTAAAGTCATGACATCAGTACAAGTTGCACAAAGCATGGACTGTGGGACAGATTCATGAATGTTCAAGAATCATGACACATTGCACAGTCTTTTTATTATCATCCCTTCATTGTCTTGATATCAAAGAGACCTAAAACACCAAATAAAAATGTTTTCAGAGGTCTAGGCAGGTGAATAGTTTTAGCTCAACTGAGCTGTGCTTAGGATGAGCTATAGTGATCACTTTTTGTCAGTTATCTGTCCGTCCGTCTGTGTGGGCTAATGAAATGGGTGTTATGTGACTGTTGTCCATATGTTTGTTTGACTAGAGTCACATAACTCTCAACTGGGCAGATTTATTCTGTCTAGGTGTATCTTATGTGACACATTTTCATTTTATGCGACGGGTCACATAAAAACAAAGTCAGATAACCATCAGTTGTGCTTACAAAAAGTTTCATATTCGTTTGAACGTCTGTCTGTCTGTCCGCTAACATTTTCAAATGACTTCTCCTCTGAAGCTGCTGAGTCAATTTTGCTCAAATTTCATTTGGAGCCTCCTTAGGTTTGGGGGACGAAACATTGCTATAATGGCCACATTCGGTTGACTAAGATGGCCGCCATGCCCATATATGTTAAAAACCTTTAAAATCTTCTTCTCCAGAACCAAGGATGCCTTCAGGCTGAATCTTTGCACAAATCACAGGGAACGGGAGGTCTTCCAAATTTGCTAAAACGGTGGTCATACATTGATGTTTTTACCTTTTTACGGCGAGGTCAAGTTTGCAAGCCTGTGCAGTTGTATGGGCCCCATACATTTGTATGGGAAAACTATGAGAATTACAAAGAACTTCTCCTCTGAAGCCTCTAGGCAAATGTTGTTTAAATTTCAAGTGAAGCCTCCTTGGGGCAGGGGAACAAGAGATTTCTAAAATAGTCGCAGTCCATTGACCAAGATGGCCCCCATGCCCATATATGGTAAAAACCTTTAAAATCTTTTTCTCCAGAACCAAATAAGCCCTGGGGCCTAATCTTTGCAAAAATCATCGGGGACAGGAGGTCTACCAAAATTGCTAAAATGATGGTCCTTTGTTGACGGTTGACCATTTTACGGCAGGGTCAAGTTTGCTTCCCTTATGCATTTGTATGGGCCCTATACATTTATATGGGATTAATGTTGAGAATTCATATTTTGGACAGCTCCTCTAAAGACTATGATCTAATAGAGTTGAAACTTAATGAGGAGCATCGAGCCACCTAGTAGACACAAAATACTAAAACTGAGCTGATCGAAAATCCAAGATGGTCACCACTGCCGCTATCTTGATAATCTGTTCCCAAACCTTTGGTCGATTTGAGCTGAAACTTGCTCTGTAGCAACAGGACAACTTCTGGATCAAAATGAGCTAAAATCCTGTCGATCAGAAATCCAAGATGGTTGCCACAACAGCCATCTTGAAAATCTGTTTTGGACAGTTTCTTGCAAACCACAAGGCGAATTAAGTTGAAACTTACAATGTAGCGACAGGTTGATGTGTAGATGCAAAAAAATAGCTAAAATCATGTAGATTGGAAATCCAAAATAGCCGCCATAGCTGCCATCTTGAAAACCAATTTTTGAGTTCTTCACCTAAACTGTTTTGCAATTTGAGTTGATACACACTGAGCAAAATAGACCTCCAGATAAAAAATAGCTAAGACTGTGCCGATCGGCCATCACAGCTGCCATCTTGCTTTTAAATGTCTTCATCTCTGAAATGGCTTGTTTTATTTGGTTATCTGCAGTTGCTATTTCACTCAGGTGAGCGAGCAGTGACCCGTGGGCCTCTTGTTCTTACTTCTCCTGGGAAACATATGATGTTAGTACTGATCAGAAGCAAGGCATTTTTAATGAGTACTTGCAATATATATTTTATGGAGGTCATACGTTTTTAGCTCACATGAGCAGAAAGCTCCAGGGGAGCTCATAGGATGGCAGCCTCTGTTGTCGGTCGTCGTCTGTTGTCCGTCGTTGTCCAGCATCCACACTTTATAACCGGAATATCTTTGCAGCTGCAAGCAGATCTCAACCAAATTTTATCAGTAGCATGTCTATGGTGGGGTAGTGCTTCAGAACTTTGGTTGCTATGGCAACTGATATGTCCCATAGGCTTACTATGGGAAAATGCTTGAGAACAGCATAGCTTCTTCATTTTTTGTTGGATCTTCATTAAACTGGCAGATAACAATGACATGCATAAAATCTCGAACGAGTTCCAGAATGGGTCAGATCTGACAAACAGTGGCAGAGTTACAACCTCTTGATTGTAAAAAAATGGCCATTATCGACCTTGTGAACAGTGTAGCTTCTTCACTTTTTGTTGGATCTTCATGCAGATATAAATGACATGGATAAAATCTTGGTCGAATTTGAAAATGAGTCAGATCGGACCAATAATAGCAGAGTTACGTCCCCTTCATTGTCAAAATGACCATAATTGATGTGGTGAACATCGTAGCTTCTTCATTTTTTGCTGGATCTTCATGAAACTTGCAGATAATAATGACATGCATAAAATCTCAGACGAATTTGAAAATGGGTCAGATTGGACCAACAATGGCAGAGTTGTCCCATTGATTGTCAAGATTGCTTGTGAACACTCTATAGGCCGTGTTTTCAGCTTAATCAACTTCAAACTTTTTCAGAGTGATGTTCTTGACAAAATGTCACTCCAGTTCTAAACTGGGTCATGTGGGGTCAAAAAATAGGTAATTAGGTCAAATAATAGCGTTGTGCGGCACCGACAGTTTGCTTTAAAAGGTTACTCTTACACCCCTGGGCCAACTGAATAGAAACTAAGAAGGAAGCTCGTGGGACTTGTAGATAAAAAATAGCTAAAATCTTTCCGATCTGAAATCCAAGATGGCTGCCATGGCCGCCATCTTGAAAATCTATTTTGCCCTTCGTCTCCTGAACCAAAAGGCCAACTGACTTGAAACTTGGTAGGTAGCATCAGGGTGATTTGTAGATCAAAAATAGCTAAAATCGTTCTGATCGGAAATCCAAGATGGCCGCCATCTGAACAGAAGGGGCAATTGACTTGAAACTTGGTAGGAAGCATTCAGGCGACTTGTAGATAAAAAATAGCAAAAATTGTTCCAGTGGGAAGTCCAAGATGGCTGCCATGACAGGCATCTTGAAAATCTATTTTTTGCCTCTTTTCCTGAAACAAAAGGCCATTTGTCTTGAAACTTGACATGAAGCATCAGGGTGACTAGTAGATCAAAATAGCTAAAATCATTCTGATTAGAAATCCAAGATCCCTGCCATCTTGAAAATCTATTTTTCGCTTCTTCTCCTGAACCAAAAGGCCAGTTGACTCCAAAAAGTTGGTAGGAAGCATCAGGGTGACTTCTAGATAAAAAGAGTTGAAATCGTTCTGATGATAAATCCAAGATGGCCGCCATGGCACTATCTTGGAAATTTATTTTGCGCTTCTTCTCCTGAACCGAAAGGCCAGTTGACTCAAAACTTGGTAGAAAGCATCAGGGTGACTTGTAGGTCAAAATCAGCTAAACTCTTTCCATCAGACATCCAAGATAGCCTCCATGGCCACTATCTTAGAAATCTATTTTGCACGTCTTCTCCTGAACCAAAAAGCCAATTTACTGGAAACTTGGTAGGAAGTATCTGCCAGGTGACTTGTAGATCAAAAATAGCTAAATTTGTTCTGATCAGAAATCCAAGATGGCCTTGATCTTGAAAATCTATTTTGAGCTTCTTTTGAGCAGAAAAGCCACTTGACTGGAAAATTGATAGGAAGTATCAGGGTGACTTGTAGATCAAAAATATATATAGCTAAAATCATTCTGATCAGAAATTCAAGATGCTTGCCCAAGCAGCCATGCTGAAAATCTATTTGAACTTTTTTATCCTGAACCACAAACCAATTGACTCAAAACTTCATTGGAAGTATCAAGGTGACTTGTAGATCAAAAGTAGCTAAAATCATTCTGATTGGAAATCCAAGATGGCTGCCATCTAGAAAATCTATATTGAAGTTCTTCTCTTGAACTGAAAGGTAAACTGAAACTTGTCTGGTTATCATGTGAGTGATACAGGGCCATCTTGGCCTTCTTGTTTAGTTCACCTTAGCCAAATTCTCAATATGAGCTATTGTGATCACTTGCCATGTGTCATTTGTCTGTCCCTCTACCTGTTCACACCTTTGAGCGGCTTCTCTACACTCCCTGGGCCAAATTTCTTCAAACCTCATTTGGAGCCTACTGTCCAAGGAGGGTTGAAAATTTGTATAAATGATCACAGTTCCTTAATTGAGATGGCCGCCATGCCAATATGGAATAACAACACTTTAAAATCTTCTCCAGAACCAAGAGAGCTTAGAGGCTGAATCTTAATATATAGTAATGGGGACTTAAGATCTACCAAGTTTGTTCAAAGATGATCATATGTTGACTTTGATCTTTTTACAGCAGGGTCAAATTTTCATCCCTCTACATTTGTATGGGGAAAATGTTGAAAACTCCTTTTTTCAAAATATATAAAAGACTTATGGCTCAAACTTACAATGCTTGATTAAGAGGAAGAAAACTTTTTTGTTACAATCAAAATTTTGTCCCTTGGGGATTATCTGCCCATGCCTCAGGGCTATATACATGTATAAAATTGTGTAATTTTTAAACATCTTCTTCTCTGGAACCTCTTGGCCACTTCTGACCAGATTTCACATTGGGCCTTGTGTTGAAGGGACATTGACAATCTGTTCAACTGGTTCTGCACCATTGAACAAGATGGCCACCATGCCAATGTATGGTAAAAAGTACTTTAAAGGCTTCTTCTCCAGAACCAAGAAAGCTTTTAGGCTGAATCTTGATATAGAGCATTGGGGACTCAAGTTCTACCAAGTTTGTTCAAATGATGATCCTAGGTTGACCTTTGACCTTTTTATGGCAGGATCAAATTTGTGTCCTTGTTCCTGTGGCAATACTGTAAGAATGTTGCATGACAACTACAGATATGCAATGGCTGTTTTATTGTGCCCCCCAACCTATGGGGAGGGGTACACATTGATTTTGGTGTGGATCATACTGGCGTTGGTGTTGGCATTAGCAATGGTGTGAAACGTTCTTGTCTGCACAATTTCTTGTGAAAAAGTGGTTGGATTTTTACCAAATTTTCATGGATATATATTTGAGATTTAACAAAACAACTGATTAGATTTTGGTTACCTTGATCTAATTTTCAAGATCACAGCAATACAAAAACTGAAAATTAACAGTTGGGGGACATCTGTTTTCTCAGAAAACACTGTTACTAGTTCAGGTGAATGAATTCTGGTCCATGAACCTCTTGTTATCTGGAGCTGTGACAATTTCAGTTGCTGTTTGCTTCGTTCAGAAAGATAACTGGGCCCAGTTGTTCAAAGCATTGTTAGCTTAACGAGCTCATTAAGGGTCATTTCGTTAACTATTTTAGCAGATTCAATATACAATATTCTGATATTTTTTGCAGACAGAAAGTGAGTAGCTTTTGCAAAAGCTACTCATATTTTTTCAGCAAAACATTTCAGCATATATGCGTATCACTTGATGTAAATTTTAACAGATCGTTAACTAACGACATCATTAGCTTTGAACAACTGGGCCCTGATTGCTGTCAAGCCATACCATGAAAGAATTTTTCTTTGGGGCATTTATGGACAGTGAAAATTACCAGATTGACATGTTGCACCAAGCAGATCAACCTAGTCTTTTGATGTCTACTAATAGAATCATTGAATCCTGTATGAAAAGACAGCAAAGGCAACAAGTATTAACTTCCACAAAAAGCCTGGTCTGTGCTTAGCACACATTGTGTGCTGAGCATAGGCCAAGCTTTTTGTGATAGCTAATACTTAGTTATAATAATGTGGATCCATGGAAAATAGCATTGGACCAGTTCACAGCCTTTCATAAAGTGCTTCCGGAATAAAGGCAAACTCTAAGATTGTCTATGCCTGTGGGCAACAGGCATAGACAATGATTATAATGCATGGGTATGAAGTCAGTCTTGGCATTGGCTGTTCAGCATATGCCATAGTAGATAAAAGATGTATCCAGGTAACCCATGTTGTGGTACACACAGTGCCACAATGTAATTTTCTCTGAAGAATATATGTAAAATATTTGCATGTTCTGGTATAAAAAAAAGTGCTGTATCTAGACTTATGGTTATATTCTCAGAGACCCCTTTTCTTAGTTATGGCTCCTTTATGACCTAGATCAGCTGTTAGACCTGGTCCCGAGGTTATAAAACTTTTTTCATGCTCATCTAAGCTGAGCATGAAATTTTTCCTGCTAATAAATCTCAGATTACTAACAATTGCAATTTTTTTTTTTTTGCTAAACATTGCTGAGCATGAAAATTTCTCTGCTAATAAATATGAAAATGCCAACTATTGTTGGCATTTTCATATTTATTAGCAGAGAAACTTTTTTCATGCTCAACAGAGTTGAGCAGGAAAAAAGTTTTATAAAATCGGGGCCTGGTAAATGTGTTTTACATACACATTTGAGTCAGGCAAAATGATCCCTAGCCCTAGATAAGAAGGGTATTGGGATATGTTTTTTTTTTTTCTCACGCCTCCACAAAAACATATGGGAGTTATGGGAACTTCTTCATGTAAAACATACTCCACATTTTCTATATTTCATATAGTAAATTATTCTGAAGTAGGGATCCTTTTTACGAACAGAATAAATCAAAGCTTAAATGATGGGTTCCTCCTGTCCTGCAGCTGGTATAAAATCACCCTCATAGGGACTATTTATATAGAAGATGTACATTTGTGGTCTGAACTACAAATTTATTTCTCATAAAATCAGTCAGTCTATCAGTCAGTCTGTCAGTCAGTCAGTCAGTCAGTCAAAGAATCCAGCAATCAATTAGTCACTCTGGAAATACATATTGATTCTTTTTAATACGGATGTTATTAGTGTCATCGTATGTGTGACACTTTCTTGTCAGCAGGATATCTTGAATCAGTATGCAGATTTTCTCCAAACTTGCAGGGATACATCACTGGAGCATACTTAAAAGTTAATTAGGTTTGGGTGACCTTGACCTATTTTTAGTCAGCACTGGATGAAGAGTGTCAAATTGGCATCAAATTTCCATGGTGAGGGTAACATTGTTTTTTCGTCTAAAACCATGTCTAGTTACACACATTAATAACATGGAGCAAGACCTGTGTTGATACTCAGTAGAAGCACAAGGGCGTCACTTCAAGGGGCCTTCATACAGTTTTACTAGTTTTTCACCATGTTTTACAAGGGAGACCACTTTTGTGACTTCCGGCTTACCTACTTACTAATCCCTTTCTGAAAAGGAAAAGAAAATAATTTGTAAATTCTTTCGTTTTGGAGTAGACCCCTCTTCAGAAGGGAGATGAAATCATTATAACGAGAGTTGCATCCCCTGAATGAGTATCCATTCCTCTTAATGAGTACTTACAAAACAATCGACTCTCGTTATCTCGAATTCCAAGGGACTCACCGAAACACTTCGAGATATCCGTACCTCGACATATCAGAGTAGAAAGAGTGAGAAAATAAATTGAACAACCACATTTAACAAATGACTATGTAATTTGACTCCTGAAGTTAGAAATATATATATAAAATAATGTGGAAAAGAAGAGAAATTGCTCCTTAGGAGCAATTTCTCCTCTTTTCCACATTATTTTGTTACCTGTTGTCATAGTTTCATGTTAAACCAGGGACCAGATTTTCACTTCGAGATAAGCGGTAATTCGAAATAAGCGAGTTTGAGATAACAAGGTTCGACTGTATATACTTTTTGTTGAAGTGTTTGTAAATTCTTGATGTTTTGATTGAAAATAGTCTCATACTATAGTTACACTAACTATTCCAACATCTCAACTCCTTACCATACCTTTTCTAAAATTCGAACAAGCACAATTCACTGCCAGATGTTGTATCTAAAATTGCTATATGAGTGGCAAACAGTGTAGACCCTGATGAGATGTTGCATTCTGCCTCATCTTATGGGTTTACATATGGTAAATATGGTATATATCACAGTTCCAGATAAAAGTGGATATTTAGAAAATATTTGTCTTATTTCTCCTTGAAACTGTACTCTGTGGTTTGTTTGGTTGGTTGTGTTGAGGTTTTAGGGCCCAGTCAACCCAAGGGGGTCATGAAAAAGTGTAGTCAGTTTACCTAACCACTTTTACAGGGCAGGCTTAATCCTCTAAGCAGTTAACCAGTATTGTGCACATTCTTTCGCCAGAAACTGACAACTGTCCTTCTTGAATCAGCAGAAGTGAGAGAATGACCATAGAAAATATTTCATGATCAAATCCCCTTGAAAGAATGTTGCAGACCCAGTGTGGGTTGAACCCACATCCTCCTGATCGCCAGTCTAATGCGCATCCAACAGCCACCAAGGCTGGCTGTACTTTGTGGTACTCATTAGAAATGCCTTGGTACCTAGAAGCATCTCAGCAAGGGGCTGCTAATGAGTACCCACAATATGGAGAAATTAGAAAAAATATCAGAGCCCAGTTGTTCAAAACTAATGATGTCATTAGTTAACATATCGTTAAAACTTTGACCATTAAAGTTGACATATAGGCTAATATTTTTACTGAAAAAATATGAGTAGCTTTTGCTACTCACATTTTTCAGCAAAAATATTGTGAATTAGACATTGTACCTACTAGAACAGTTAACATTTTGACTGCAAACGAGCTTGTAAGCTAACAATGCTTTGATCAACTGGGCCCAGTACTTTTCAGCTGAAAAGAGTGCCTAGTTTATTTTCTGCAAATTTATTAATATGTAAACTGGTAAATCACTCACAAACTTAACTTAAATCCCTTTGGGCTCTTTTCAGTTTGTGATTGATCAATGATGCCTACACATCGATAGTATCTGCCAAACTGAAATTCATTCCTGTATTATTGCATGCAATATAGTCTCCCGGTGAAATGTTTCAGATGTAATTAGCCAAGTTGCTGGTTCCACAGTTTATCATCCAATGTCTCATTTGGCCCTTGCTGTTTGCAAAGTGAGGGTTTTTGTTAGATTTACCTTAAGAGGTAGGATAGGCAGTCCTGTGCAAACAGTGTAGGCCAAGATCAGATTTGCATCCTGCCACTTCTGATCATGATCTACATTGTTTTCCACTAATCCAGCAGTTTTTAGACACCGCAGCATCTAGTAAAATGGAATTATTGAAATACATGTATTAGGACAAATTTGGTAAAGAGTTAAAGTGCCTGAATACTTAGGGTAGATATAGTACTATAATAACCATAAGTACATGTATCCGGACAGATAGGGCTAAGCAAATAGTGCAGACCCAGATCAGACGCCGCAAAATGCGGCGTCTGATCAGAGTCCACACTGTTTGCCACTTGTCCAGCAATACTTTAAACACATCAGTAGGTAGTAGAAAAGATCATTTCAAATTAAAGGACAAGTATCGTAAGACCTTAAGGTGTCTTGATACTGAGGGTAAATATGATAGTATGTATTTGTTATTCCATCTGTGCACATCATATCTGGAGTGTAATCTTGTCCTCTAGGATATACATGTATCATAAAATATCACTACAGTCAGTCCATTTCATGAACAAGAAGGCAGCTCTGGTGTTCTTCTTGAAGACTTCATCTGCTCTGGTTACTTTCAGTGACAATGTTGGGTTCTGTTTGTCTTTTACCATACCAGAATCAAATTGCAGGTTGCATCACTACAGCAAAACAACAGGTTATGAACAAAATTGACTGCTCATACCTTCCTATTCAGGAGTTAGCTGCTCTTATTAATTTTATGTGGCAATTTCATGTTTTATACTTTTAGATGTTCTTGTGAAACTACCATCATGTTCTCTGAAGTGTGTTATACAATGCTAACACATTTTATTGACCCAAATCAACATGGGTTGATTTGCCATTGTGATAAATGATGCTTCAAGTGTTGATTTGTTGTCCAGATAAACAATGCTAACAAATCATATTGACCAAAATGACCATGGGTTGATTTGCCATTGAGATAAACAATGCTTCATGTGTTGCTTTGCCAGTGAAACAAAAAATGCTAACAAATCATATTGACCTAAATGACCATGGGTTGATTTGCCATTGAGATAAACAATGCTTCATGTGTTGCTTTGCCAGTGAAATAAAAAATGCTAACAAATCATATTAACCAAAATGACCATGGGTTGATTTGCCATTGAGATAAACAATGCTTCATGTGTTGCTTTGCCAGTGAAACAAAAAAATGCTAACAAATCATATCAACCCAAATGACCATGGGTTGATTTGTCATTGAGTGAAATAACAAATGCTAACAAATCATATTGACCAAAATGACCATGGTTTGATTTGCTGTTGAGTTGGACAATGCTTCAAGTGTGGGTTTGCCTGTAAAATGAAAAATGCTAACAAATCATATTGACCCAAATGACCTTCACGAGTTGATATGCCACTGAGATAAACAATGCTTCAAGTGTTGATTTGCTTGTGAAATAAACAATGCTAACAAATCATATAGACCTAAATGACCATAGGTTGATATGCCATTGAGATAAACAATGCTTCAAGTGTTGATTTGCTTGTGAAATAAACAATGCTAACAAATTATATAGACCTAAATGACCATGGGTTGATATGCCATTGAGATAAACAGTGCTTCAAGTATTGATTTGCCGGTGAAATAAACAATGCTATCAAATTGTATGGACCCAATTGACCATTGGTTGATTTGCAGATGAGATAAACAATGCTTCAAGTGATGGTTCGCTAGTGAAATAAAAAAAAAAAAGCTAACAAATGGTATTGACGGGTTGATTTGCCATTGAGATAAACAATGCTAACAAATCATATTGACCCAAATGGCCATGAGTTGATTTGCAGTCAATTTAAACAATGCCTCATGGGTTATTTTGTTGTCAAGATAAACAATGCTAACAAATTATATTGACCCAAATGACCAAGAGTTGATTTGACATTGAGATAAACAGCGCTTCATGGGTTGATTTGCCATTGAGATAAACAGTACTTCATGGGTTGATTTGCCAGTGAGATAAACAGCGCTTCATGGGTTGATTTGCCAGTGAGATAAAAGAATGCTAACACATCATATTGATCAAAAAGATTTTCATTGTTTGATTTGTCATTAAACCTTTCAGAATCATCATTATCATTACAGTGAGACTGTGTTTCCCAAGCAAGAATGGGAACTCTAGCATTTTTCTTCATAAGTGATCTGCTCTTGTTTCTTTTAGCCAGAGTATCATAATAACCCTAAATATTGGGTCATCTTAACTCCTTATTATACATGTCCTAAAATTTAAAAGTCTGGGCCCAGTTGTTCAAAGCGTCAGCAGCTTAACAAGCTTGTAAAGGGTCATTTCGTTAACTGTTTTAGCGGATTCAATATACAATATTCTGATCTTTTTTGCTGAAAAAAATGTGAGTAGCTTTTGCACTGCAAAAGCTACTCACATTTTTTCAGCAAAAAATTTCAGCATATTTGCCTATCATTCGATGTAAATTTTAACGAATTGTTAACAAACGACATCGTTAGCTTTGAACAACTGGGCCCTGTCTTACTACCTGTTGCTGCATCAAAAAGAATGCTGGATAGGTGGCAAACAATGTAGGCACTGATCAGATACCACGTTCTGAGGCATCACTGTTTGCTCAGGCCTGTCTGTCCCAATATTTAGGGCTATTACAGTATGGTTTTATTTCTTCTATTTCTTCACTTTCATTTCTGTTTCTCTTTCTTCCCTTTCCATCTCTTTCATCTCCTCTACTATCTCTTTTCTCCCTTTCTCTTGGAGATGACACAAAATGACCCACAAGGGATGACATGTCATTAAGCCCCAGCTCAATCAGTCAATTGGTATTACTACTTTACTCTGAGATGTAACAGTGTTGTTTCCAGGGGCAACTGTTACAGTTTTATTTCACTGTGTATTCATTGCAGTATGATGTGCCATGAACAAGAATGACAAATTTAATTATTGTTATTAGGCTATCTCTGTCCTTTTGGTCAGATATATTCTTGTTTTAGGGCTACAATTCCTTTTATTGTTTGATTATCTGAGTTCCCTCTTGTGAATCAATGTATTATGAACAAGAATGTCATGATACCATATTTATCCTAAGTATTTTTACACATAAACTCATTACCATACTTGTCCTAAACTTTTGGACAAGCCCATTAACTACCTGTTAATGCATTTAAAAAACTGCTGGTTGACTGGCAAACAGTGTAGACCCTGATTGGATGCTGCAGTCTGCAGCGCCGGATCTGGGTCTACAGTTTGCTTAGTTCTGTCTTTTGAAATACTTGGAGTAAATATAGTAGATGTTTAGCTCATTCTTTATGTGATGTGACTGAAGTTCCGGGGCACGTTCACACATGAAATCCAGTATTAAGTGTCAAACAGACTTTGCAATTATACGTTATTTGTTATATATGAATATTTTACAGGAGTTTTCACATGGCATATTTTTCTACATATATTTTTTAATATTGTTATTTAGATATATATTGAGCTATATATTAATGTATAAAATTATTGTTATTTAGATATATATTGAGCCATATATTAATGTATAAAATTATTATTAACCAGGACACAGCCTTCCTTACATGACTGCATGAGCACCAGCAAAGATACAGGTTGATCAGAGTCTTTGCTGTCCCTCTAAAGATGCTATGATTCTTGGGTACCCACAAAATGCCCTGCAAAGACTGATCAGATTGCGCAGATGGGCAGGCAGATCTGCATTTTCACTAGGCATACATGCAGTCTTGTAGAAAATACTGTGTCCCAGCTATTATATGTATAAAGGCATTACTAGTGCTATTCCGTTCCCATTTATTAGCTCACCTGAGCCGAAGGCTCATGTGAGGTATTAATATAGCAAGGCTCCATCGTCCGTCCATCGTCCACACTTTCAAACGACATCTCCTCTGAAGCCACTGGGCTGATTGGGCTCAAATTTTATCTGTAGCATCCTTGGGCAGGGGGAACAAAAGTTTGTGTTTTTTATGAAAATCGGCTTTTTATTTTGATTGCTATGGCAGAAAAACTGTATGTTCCTATTGACTTATAATGGGGAAAATGGAAAAAATGCATTAACTGCCATACAGTTATAGTTAGTTTGACCAAACTTTTATACAAATGTTCCTATTAATATTCTTCTAATAGCCATATGCTTTCATGCCACTGCTTATTTTTATTGGTTGCCATGGTAACCAAAATGCAAAAAATAACTGAAAATACATTCAAAAATCTTCTTCGTCGGAACCACTGGGCTGATTGGGCTTATATTTTTAATATGTAGCATCCTTGGGCTTAGGGAATGAAAGTTTGTGTTTTTTATGAAAATCGGTTTATTAGTTTGGTTGCTATGGCAACTTAAAGTTTCCTTTGACTTATAATGGAGAAAACTGAAAAATGGCATTTACTGCCAAACAGTTGAAGATATTTTGACCAAACATTTTTAAAAATGTTTCTTTTAATATTCTTCTAATAGCTATATGCTTTTATGCCACTGCTTATCATTATTGGTTGCCATGGTAACCAAAATGCAAAAAAATTACTAAAAATACCTTCAAAAATCTTCTTCTCTGGAACCACTGGTCCGATTGGGCTCAAATTTTACAAGTAGCATCCTTGGGCTTAGGGAATGAAAGTTTGTTTTTTTATGAAAATCGGCCAATTAGTTTGGTTGCTATGACAACTTAAAGTTTCCATTGACTTTTAATGGAGAAAACCGAAAAATGGCATTTACTGGCAAACAGTTGAAGATATTTTGACCAAAACTTTATAGAAATGTTCCTTTTATTTATGAAAACCAGCTTATTGGTTAAGTTGCTTTGGCCTGCTTTTACTTTCCATGTACTCATAATGGGGAAAATTGAAAAATTTCAATTAGTGACTAACCGTTGCAGATATTTTGACAAGCAAAACGATCCTCTCTTCCACAACCACTGAAGGAATTCATACCAAATTTTGCATAAAAACTGAGGAAACTATGATCATCATACTTGGGGTTACAAATGTCCCGACTGCAGGCTATGGACTTGGGCAAAAATGCAAGTTGTGAGGAATGATCAAATATACAAATATACAAATTTTTATGAAAAACATGTTCTAGGGCATGTATGCTCCTCACCTAAGCCATATACATGTGGAAAAAACCATGATTTCAGATAAAACCTCTTCTAATACCACTGGGCCCTTTGGGTCCGTATTTCATATTTATGTTGGCAAAAGGGAACAAGTTAAGTGTTTTTTATGCAAATCCATAGCTCAGAATGGCTGCCATGGCTAAAAATAGACTTTAAGCAAAAATCTTCTCCAAATCAGCTGAACCCATGGCTAAAAATAGACTACACAAAAAAAAAAAACTTCTCCAAATTTGGCATGAAGCACTAGGGAATTACCTTTCATGCTTATATTTCTTTTTTCCATTATCAATTTCTAACAATTCTCCATTAGCACAATTGGCAGGTGAGCAAATTGTGGCCCTTGGGCCTCTTGTTCTAAGGTAGGACCACTCAAGCTACAGTGTTTACCCTACAGTACATTAGACAACAGGGCCCAGTTGTTCAAATCTAATGATGTTGTTAGTTAACATATCCTTAAATCTTTGATCATTAAATATGGCATATATGCTAATCTTTTTGCTGAAAAACCTGTAAATTAGATATTGTACTTAATAGAACAGTTAACATTTTCACCCGTAACGAGCTCGTTAAGCTAATGACGCTTTGAACAACTTGGCCCAGTTTGTGTGGTCTTTTATTTGAAATGAAACAACTTTGTTCCGATTGATCATACTGTATCTATTCAGAAACTGTTCGTCTTTTTGGTTTCTGTTCTTTGTGAATATTTAATTCACCCTAAAATAAAATTTACAGGCAAAAATGGTTGTCTACTATGTGCAGTTTCTGTAATAAAGTGATTTTATTGGAATTTTTATATGTAAAAGGATAGTTTGTGCTTTTTTTCACTGGTTCTTAGTTATTAATGTTTTAAAGAAATATTTTAAAATTACAGAAAAATTTGAACAAGTGGAATTTGTTGAAAACCTGCCTCCAGTCTGCCTACCCTATTGACTTTTGTCTAATTTGTACCCATTTATACACTTATTTGAAAAATGGGGGCTGGTAACGTCCATCAGTCTGTCCCTTAACTTTTTTGCTTCTGGCTAACTCCGCCTACAGTTTACATCCAATCATGCTGAAACTTACATTATAGTTGGATCATGATGGGGAGCAGCGCATATTGTTTCAGGGTTACAGTCCACCGTATATTAACAGAGTTATGCCCTTTTTAAAATTTCTGTAAACTTTTTGTGTCTGGCTAACTCCTCCTACAGTTTACATCCAATCAAGCTGACTTGCTTTTTAGTTAGACCATGATGTGGAGCAGCGTATATTAATTCAGGGTTACAGTCCACCAAATATTAGCATTGTTATGCCCCTTAGAAAATATCTTGTAACTTTTTGTTTCTGGTAACTCCTTCTACAATTTACATCCAATCAGGCTTAAACTTCATGTATAGTTAGACCATGATGTTGAGCAGTGCATATTGTTTTGAGGTTACAGTCCACTAAATATTAGCAGAGTTATTCCCCTTTGAAAATTTCTGTAAACTGTAACCTTTGTTTCATGCTAACCAAGATAATTTAAGTTCAATCAAGCTGAAACTTTGTAAATAGTTACACCATGATGTGGAGCAGGGCATATTGTTTTGCGGTTACAGTCCACTTAATATTAGCAGTTATGCGCCTTTGAAAATTTTAGTAATTTTTTGGTTTCCAACTAACTCCGCAAACAGTTTACATCTGGAGCACTGAATTGTACAGAAGTCAGTATATGTGCTACATCTTATTACTTGCCATGCATGGGCATATGATACCTCGGCTTGCGGGGCTCTTGTTAACATTTTTTATGGAAATGAAAATATTTGAATTTTTTTTTTAAATTGCCTCACTGAGGCAGGTCTAATGAGTACCTACAATCTTTGTATTTGAGCAGAAATAAGAAAAATAATGTATACTCCTGTAAACCCCAGTTTTACTATATAAAAGTGGGGTTTAAGGGGATCAAAATTATATTATAGGTATGTTTTTGTGATGATGGAAAAATTCTGTCCTTTAAAATAGTGATGTCTGGGAGGGCGTCGGGTGTTGTCGGAGGTTTACCTTTTGGTTAACCTTTTTTCAAAGTGATATGTTACCTTTATACTTCAGTGGAAAAACCAGTCCATAGTGCAGTAAGGCATTTTTCTTGTTTCTCCACTAAAATTTTTGTGGGTGCTCATTAGAAGTGCCTAGGTGAGTACCCATAATTTATGTTTTTGTAGAGAAACAAGAAAAATATCAATATTTTTTTTGGTTGAAAAATGCACCTTATCAGGCACTATGGACTTTGTTGCTGGACAACAATTTCAGCAGACAACATTATGATTTTTTTTTTCCCAGAAAGTACTTGTTTTCAGATCATTTCAGACTTTATTGTCTGGGTAAAGAAAGAAAAATGTTGCCTTATTATGGTTTACTTAATAAGCTGATAAACTGCTAAAAGTTAGCTTTATCTTAAGTTGTTTGTAGTTGTTTTGCTACTCGTGCCATAAAACTAAGGGTGCTTATTTAGATATTATTTACCTTTACCACTGTGTGGGCTAATTCAGCAGACTTTGATGACAAATTGATGATGTTTTTCTTCTTTTTCCCAGAAAATAGGACTGGATGTTTGATGAAATTTCAAATCCTGATTTTTGGGGAATATAAGAAAAATATTTTAATGTGTCATCTGCTGAAAATTTTACCCAGAGTGCTAAATGTTAAGTTTGGTAGGAACAGGGTTAAATGCTTAGCTCAGTTTATGTAAGAACAAGTTATTGTATGATAATATTCTAACATGTAAGTGATGGTCATTTCTGCAGGAATAGATATGCTTTAACACATAGCATACTGGCTCAAATTTTCAGCAGAATACCATTCTGAAATACTTTTATTTTTTTCCAACAAAAAGGATATGACATTTAATGCAAGTTATCTCCTAAGGAGACAATTTGCATGAAATGCGAACCCTGTTTTCTGGAAAAAAATAAGAAAAGTATCAGTATCATCAATTTGTAGTATGCTGAATTAGCCCAGAACATGCTAAATGTTAATGTGGCTGTATGTATTTTCATACAAATTGATGTCGGCCATCCAAAAGACACATCCAAGATTTTGCTTTCCCTTAAAGCACCAGTCAAATTTTAGTAGAGAATGTTTTTTCGTTTTTTTGGGGTTTTTTTACCTTTCTGCAGGGAATAAGGCTTGACATTTGAAGTAAATTGTCTTCTTAGCAGACAATCTACTTAAGTGTCGCGCCTTATTTTTTTTTGAAAAAATTAAAAAAAAAAATTTTAGGATGTCAACTGCTCCAGTTGTGACTGGCTCTTAAAGGGTTACCGTAAATGTCCAAAAGTTTTGAACAACAAAGTGTCTGACAAAATAACACATGAAAACAGTGCAGACCCAGATCAGACTGCTCCTGACGGAGCAGTCTGATCAGGGTCTACACTGTTTGCCATTCCACTAAGTATTTTAAGTAACAGGTGCATGTAAAGCAAAATTTAGGCCAAAATAGTATGGATTAAAGTGTTTAAAATTTTCTGACATTAACGTAAATGGTAAAAACCTGGACCAAACTCTGCATCCCTTCATTCTAAAATACGTCCTCAGTTTGCTAGAGCTCGCTACAGTATTCTGTGATTGGATGTACTGGCTGAGCTGGGCCTTCACTATTTCATTACGAAAACACGCCTATTCAAATATATGGAAAATTTCACCTCCAAAAAACTGATTTTTTTCAGATAAAAAAACTCTGATATTTTTCATATTTCTGCTCAAATTATAGATTGTGGGTACTCGTTAGAACCGCCTCAGCGAGGCAGTTCTAACAAGTACCCACAATCTATATTTATGCAGTAATAAGAAAAATAATGTATACCCCTGTAAACCCCAGTTTTACTATATAAAAGTGGGGTTTAAGGGGGTCAAAATTATATAGGCATGTTTTCATGATGATTGTTCCTTTTGATATATGTTAATTGTTGTTGCTGTGTTTGTATAATACTTGAGGTGAAAAGTAAACGTAAGTGTGTCATGTAGCCTTGGGCCCATAAGGGTGGTGCAATGTGTTTGGGCACAGCATATGAATAGCAGGGGCCAGTCTTCTGCTTCCATTTCCTTTAGAATCATCTTGGTGACAGTGGTTAGTGCTTCTGACTTTGGATCAAAAGATCCTGGGTTCGAGTCCCTTTGGAAGTGCGCCACAAAAACGAGCCTGTATAATTTTGACCCCCTTAAATCCCACATTTTTATAGTAAAACTGGGGTTTACAGGGGTATACATTATTTTTCTTATTTCTCCTCAAAAACATAGATTGTGGGTACTCTTTAGAACTGCCTCATTGAGGCAGTTCTAACGAGTACCCATAATCTATGTTTTGAGCAGAAATATGAAAAATATCAGAATTTTTTATCTGAAAATTTTCATTTTTTGGTGGTAAAATTTTCATATTTGAATAGGCATGTTTTTGTAATGGGAATTCAGCTCAAGACTGTACTGTGTTTCTTTTCATTATCATCCTTCCATCATCTTGATATGACTTAAGTAATGTTGAAAGGGATGTAAACACCAAATTGTCATCGTCATCAAGGTGACAATTCACCAATGGGTGAACAGAAAAAGTTTTACAATTGCTGTTCCAAGCCAGGCTAGAACTCACAACTTTCAGCTATAGAGTCAAATGCTCTAACCACTTGGCTATGGTGCCTCTCTTAGGTATTGTCATAGAATCTCAGAATTGTAAACTATTTTTTACTGGCTTACCTGAACCTTTAGTTTATCTGTAAGGTGAGCTTATAGTATAGGCAGGCTTTGTTGTCCAGCTGTCTGCCCTTTGTCTGCCATCTGCACTCTTCAAACACCTTCTCCTCAGAAACAACTGGGCCAGTTAAAGCCAAATTTCATACAGAGCCTTTATGGGTCGGGGGGAACACAAGTTTGTTCGCCACATCTGGGTCACATGACCAAGATGGCCACCATGAAAACCCTTTAACAATCTTCTTTTCCGGAACCAAAGGGCCAATGGATTGGTATGCAGCATTGGAGTCATGAGTCCAATAAAGTTTGAAAAAATTTTAACCTTGGGTTGACTTTGACCTTTTATGGAAAGGTCAGGTTTTTTTTTTACATAGACCTCTATAGGCAAAACTTTAAAATGTTCTTGTCTGAAACTAGAAGACCCAGGCCTTAGATAGTTGGTTTTTAGCATTATCTTGTGGAACTCTATCAAGATTTTTCAAATTATAGCCCCAGGGTCAAAAATGGCCTGCCCCAGGGGTCACATGTTTTACATAGACTCATATGGGGAAAAAACTTTAAAAATCTTCTTGTCTGAAACTATAACCGTGGGGTCAAAAATGTTCCCGTCCAGGGCATTCACTTGTTTTACATAGACACACATAGGGAACAACTTAAAAATCTTCTTGTCTGAAACTAGAAAGCCCAGGCCTTCAGTATTTGGTTAGTAGCCTCATCAATTGGACCTCTACAAAGATTGTTCAAACTATAGCCCTAGGGTCAAAAATGGCCCCACCCCAGGGGCACTTATTTTACATAGTCTCATTTAAGGAAAAACCTAAAAAATCTTGCCTGAAAACTAGAAGGCCCAGACCTTTGATATTTGGTTTGTAGCTTCAGTTAGAGGGCCTTCACCAAGGGTCAAAATGGCTCCATCACGGTCACTTATCTTGAAAGACTTGTATGGAGAAAAAAAAAAAAAAAAAAAAACCTTTAAAAGTCTTCTTGTGTAAAACAAGATGGCCAAGTCCTTTGACATTTGATACTTAGTTTTATCTAGTGGAGCTTCACCAGAATTGTTCACATTATACCCCTGGGGTCAAAATGGCTCAGCCCTAGGGGTCACTTGTTTTACATAGACTCATATGTTTCATTCTTTAAAAATAAAAATGTTACCATAAGTTTGCTCAGAACAAATACATGTAGTATTAGGTGAGCTACAGGACTATTGGTCCTCTGGTTTTTGTCATACCTTTTTGGTTAAAAGGAGAATATTGCCTACCTATTTTAAAATATGTCTTCCATGCAGAGGTGCCATTTTACCTATACAATGTAAGCAATTAATTCAGAGATCAACAGTAAATATACATGTACAGTGTTCAGCCATCAGTCCTACATGATGGGTCTGTTTGTTCAGATTTGCCATGCACAAAGCAATTGCCTTTTTAAATCTAGAATAATTTCTTATTTTGTGTGTAAAATAATGTGTGATTTATATAAAATATAGAGGATATTTGGCTTTTTCAGTGTAAGATTGAATTTCATTTCACCAAATGAACAGCTGTAGTAGTTTCAGGAGTGGTGATAGCCACAAGTGGTAATACAAGTTTTGGTGTTCACGAATGAAATAAAATTTAATCTTACACTGAAAAAAAAAAAAAATCAGATTTTCTGTTTCGTTTATGCTTTTATTCATAATAACTTCAACCTTATCTTCCACACTTATGTCGGGTAATAAACATTTTCCGTAGCCATTTTGCATCAATTTGGTCTTGGTCAGTGTGTTCAGTCATATAATATTGGGTAAAAATGCAGTTTTGTACCTAGAAAATATGCCAAATAACTTTTAAAGCAATACAAAGCAAGAAATTGACACAGAGGAAATGCCTCATTAGGTGATAGTCGGGCTGACGTAGCGTGGAGAAAACAGGTTACCTCAGTGCAATAAGTGACTTCAGTGATTCAAGCGTGGAATATTAACCTCTGCTCATAATTTCAGATAATCTTTAACCTTTTGGCAAGGTTTTCAACCCAGAATTCATGTAAACTCCGTTTTTACAAACAGTGAAATGAAATTGATAATTTCACTAGTGACCACCTGTGGGATTATCAATTTCAGTTTCACTGAGAAATCTCAGTATTTCATTAAAAAGCATAAAAGAAAACATTATGTCTGTGTAAAGTAACATCTTATTTGTGTAAAATAATGTCGTGTTTGTGTGTAGACTTATGTATGTAAAATAACATCTCCTTTTGGTAAATTATGTCTCTCTGACTCGGATCTTTAGCGTGCTGAATTTTTGTCTCAGCAAATGTCAGTTAAACCCTTAGTTTTTATTATTAGCTCACCTGAGCCTTTGGCTCAATGGTGAGCTTATAGTGTAGGCAAGCTTCTGGTTGTCTGTCTGTCTGTCAACATTTTCAAATGTCTTCTCCCTTCTCCTCTTAAACCACATAGCCAATCAAGGTTGGCAAAAAGCCAGTCAATATGAGTATTGACCGGGCAGATGGTTAAAACCGGTCATTACTGGTTGATTGGTGGTTGATGGGGTCGATTAAATCAATGGAGTACGAGGGATGTTCGAAATGAATTGCTTATTGTCCTCTAGCTCGATATCCACGTAGGGCACGATAAAAACCAATACATACCTGTATAGGGCTATTCAATATCTACACAATGGTGTATAAATGTACATGTTAGACTAAGTGTAAGACATAAAATTTGCCATTTGAATACACGCAGTCATTGACCACTGCAGTAAAAATGGTTGGTAGAAGCGTCGACAAAAAAGATGAAATACGGGCTTACATCAAAGCTCGCTCAAAACTTGGTTGTTCTTTGAAGAAGCTGATGACTGAAATTTCTACTGCTTTTGGACCTTCTTGTGTGTCTTATGACACAGTTCGGCGGTGGAAAAAGAAATTTGAGTCTGGTGTAGAGTCCATCAAAAATGCACCGAAATCGGGTAGGCCAAAATCTGCATCTCGTAAAGAAATTGTTTCCAAAATAAAGGAAATCATTGAAGGAGATGCCAGATTTACAGTTCGTGATATTGCACGAAAGGTACGCATATCACTATCAACGGTTCACCTTATTTTGAAGAAGCATTTGAAAGTCAGAAAGATTTCTGCTAGATGGGTGCCACATCTGTTGACTGACGAGCAAAAGAGGCATCGGGTTAAAGTGGCCAGAAAGCTGCTTCAAATGTTTCCAAAATATGACAAAAAGCAGTTTGCCAATGTCGTCACAGGTGATGAAACCTTGGTCCATTATTTTGAGCCCGTCAGAAAGGTTAGCAATAAGATCTGGGCCACTAAACACAGCAAACGCCCAATAATTGCCAAACGTTTTTTGAGTACAAAGAAGGTTTTGTATGCAATCTTCTTCTCTGGTGAAGGAGTCACAATAAAAGTGCCAGTGAAAAAGGGCAAAAGCATCACCGGAAAGTACTACAAAGACGTAGTACTGAAGAAACTAAAAAAGTATTATCAGAAACAACGCCCTGCCACTGGTTTTAAACATGCCGGTCTTCTACATGACAATGCCCCAGCTCATACCTCCGCAAAAGTTACGGCGTTTTTGAAGAAAGAAAAAGTAACTGTTTTGCCTCCCCCCCCCCCCCCCCCCCCCCCGTATTCCCCAGACCTTGCCCCATTGCCCCATGTGATTTCTTTTTGTTTCCGGATTTGAAAGCATTCCTTGCTGGGCGGAAATACCAGTCCCGACAGACACTTGGATCTGCCATTCATCAGTACCTTATTACTGTGCCCAAATCAGCGTACCGTGATGCCTTCAAGAAGTGGATACATCGGCTGAAACTTTGCATTTCTAGCCACAGGGAGTACTTCGAGGGCATGAAATGAGTACTTTTTGGCTAACTTGAAATTTGAAGTCTCCAGATAGAAATAAGCAATTCATTTCGAACATCCCTCGTATATTCCTCCGTCCTGTTGCTAAACTGGTCTTAAAAACTTTCCCCCTACATCATGTACATGAGGTTAGACTATATTTTCATCAGTAAACAAGACAAAATCATTTTTATTAATACATGTAACTTATTATTTGAGGTCCTTTTTTTATTTGATCATTATTGCTGGTCAACTGAAGAGGTTGATTGGATTGACTCACTGAACTATAGACAGGTCTGTTCTTTTCAACCAAACAATCTTTATTATTATCCTTTATAGGTTAGATTAATTGTTTATATTTTGATTTACAGGAATATGAATAAGCTGAATAATTTATCATGGATTTTAAAGGATTTATGAAAGGTCCTATTTTGTGTTGTACCAGATTGTACCACACACGTCTCTCTACCACCTTCCTCCGACACCCCCCTCCCCCCTCCCCCCCCCCCCACACACACACACACACACACACAACTTCTTCCCTCTTAAACTTTGAAAATATCAATTATTTAACATAATCTTTGATCATAAAATTTTAAAGGTTACATCAAAGCAGCTAACATACAATTTTGATGTTATTGCAGAAAATTGTCACATACTGACAAATGTGTGAAATACACCTGTCATTATTCTTTAGGCCTGTGAACTTGTGAAATAGTACATCTGTAAAAGGCTGTAATTAATTAACCAAACTAGATTCACTAATGTCTTTGAATTATATTTAAGTATCTGCAACTCCTGTAAATTGCTGTCAAAACATATTAAAAGGTGTAAAAGCTGTCCCATGCCACTGCAGTGGGTGTGGCATAGATCCATTACGAAAACACGCCTATTCAAATATATTGAAAATTTTACCACCAAAAAATGAAAATTTATAGATTAAAAAATCTGATACTTTTCATATTTCTGCTCAAAACATAGATTGTGGGTAATTGTTAGAACCGCCTCAATGAGGCGGTTCTAACGATTACCCACAATCTGTGTTTTTGAGCAGAAATAAGAAAAATAATGTATACCCCTGTAAACCCCAGTTTTACTATATAAAAGTGGGGTTTAAGGTCAAAATTATATAGGTATGTTTTCGTGATGTAATTGCCAAAGTGACCAATCACATGTCCCTGATAGGGGCATTATACACTGACACCAGGCTTTATTCCTAATGTGTGAAATTTTGATTTATCTGCAATCTAGATAGTATCTTATCATCAAGCTATTACTGAAGGTGTCAAAAACGAAACCTAAAGACCCAGTTTGGAACTTCTTCACTATTTTGGAAGATGTCGAAAATGAAACCTAAAGACCCAGTTTGGAACTTCTTCACTATTTTGGAAGATAACAAGAAAAAAAAAAACAGTGCATGGTGCAAATACTGAAATATTGAAATTAGTACTAAGGTCTTAAGACTGAAGAATCATAGACAAAAATTCCTAGGGCTAAAAAAGCAGAAAGTATTGCTCAGCAGCCACTTAAAGAAATAACATCTGAACCTGAAACTCTATCAAATGATCAGCTTTCAGCAAAGAGACCAAAACTTTTAAATAAAAGCGACCTGATGAGTACCCTTGGCAGGGACGGAACAGTTTTTGCACTCAACTGTTATATTTAATGCATCCTACCAAATTATCAACCAAAAGGCCTTCCCATAATCAATCAACCAACTGACCACCATAATCTCCAACTGACCACTAAAAATATTCAATCAACCACTCAGTATTTCAATCCACCAGTATTGTCCACTCTAGGAGTATTGACCTGGGTGGTTTTAACGGGTTAAAACAGCCAGTTAAAACCACCCATAGTTTTGACTGCCCAACTTGTAGCCAAATGAAGCCAAATTTCATATGGAGGCTCCAAGGGAGGGTGGAAAGAGTTTGTTCATGGGGTCCAGGTCACTTGACCAAGATGGCTGCCATGTCCATATATGGTGAAAACTCTTCAGAAATCTTCTCCTGTGGAACAAATGGGCAGATTGCCTTGAAACTTGGTATGTAGCATCGGGGACTCGGGCCTATCATTTTTTTTTTTTCAAATAATGACCCTGGGTTGACTTTGACCTATTTTACGGCAAGGTCAAATTTGGCCCTTTATGCTTTTATATGGGGAAAAAGTGAAAACAACAGATTTTTCAGAAACTATTGCACTCTGTGTTTCAAACTGTACCGGCTACCATACCAGTGTTTCATTCATGAAAAATGTTCAGATGATGGCCCTTGGTGGACCTTGACCTATTTTAGGAGAACGTCAATTTTAGGCATTTGGGTTTTTGTATGGGAAAAAGTTAACACAATGGATTGTGCAGAAACTACGGCAGCCTGTGATCTGAAAGTTGGTACTGGTAGATACAGTCAACTAAACAAGTAAAAGAATGAAGCTACATGAATATCATAGGTCAAGGTCATTCCATGATCTTGGCCAAAGGTCACTAAAATTTCAAAATTAAAACTTGTTTTTCTCTTCTCCTCTGAGACCATTTGGCAGATTGAAGCCAAATTTCATATTTAGTCTCTATGGGATGGGGGAAGGAAAGTTTGTTTAGATGGTCCAAGTCACATTACCAATTAGATGGCCACCATGCCCATACAGGGTAAAAACCTTTTAAAATCTTCTTCACTTGAACCACTTGGCCAATTGCCTTGTAACTTAGTATGTAGTATTGGAGACTGGGGCCCATCATAATCAAATGATGATCCTGGTTTGACATTCACCTATTTTGCGACAAGGTAGTTTTGCCCCTTATGCTTTTACATTGGAAAAACAAACAATAGAGTTTTCAGAAACTATTGCACTCTGTGGTATCAAAGTTGGTAGATGCAGTCAACTTAATGAGTAAATGAACTAAGCTACATGAGTATTAAAGGTCAAAGTCATTCTTAAAATTAGACCGGCTTCTGTGGCTCAGTTGGATGCGCCATCCGACTGGAGACCAGGAGGTCGCGGGTTCAACCCCCGCCAAGGTCGGCAACATTCTTTCGTAGAGATTGATCATGAAATATTTTCTACGGTCATTCTCTTCCTTCCACTGATTCAAGAAGGGCAGTTGCCAGTTTCTGGCGAAAGAATGTGCACAATACTGGTTAACCGCTTAGAGGACTAAGCCTGCCCAGTAAACGTGTGGCTAGGTAAACTGACCATGCTCAACATGACCCCATTGGGTTGACTGGGCCGTAAAACCTCAACACAAACATTCTTAAAATTTCAGTTTTTAAAATTAGGTTGTTCATCTCCTCTGAACAATCTGGCTGATTGAAGCCAAAGTTCATATAGATCCTCTATGGGATTGGGGAAGGAAAGTTTGCTCAAATGGTCACATGACCAAGATGGACGCCATGCCCATATATGGTAAAATCTTCTTCTCCAGAACAAGTTAGCGGATTGCCTTGAATCTTGGTATGTAGCATTGGGGTCTTGGGCCTCTCATAATTTTTTTTTTTAAATGATGACCCTGGGTTGATCTTGACCTATTTTACTCCAAGATCAAATTTAGCCCCTTATGCTTTTATATGGGAAAAAGTGAAAAATGGATTTTTCAGAAACTATTGCTCTCTGTGCTTCAAATTGCTCCAGCTACCAGACACATGTTTCATTCTTTAAAAAATGTTACCATAAGGTTGTTCAGAACAAATAGTCTCAGGTGAGCTTCAGAATCATCGGTCCTCTGGTATTGGATGCAAAAGAAAAGCCCAATAAAGCCAAGAAGTAATTATTATTTTCTTAGTTTCATTCTTTCAAAGGGGTTCTCAGTGACTTGTGGTACCTCTGCACATACTGTAGATGGGGCACCAGGTATTTTAGTTTCATCAAGAAATAAATGGAATTTTTTTTCAGAAATCAGAAAGCAGGAAAATACAGAAATGTAAATAAAAAAATAATTATGTTGATTTTGCTTATAAATTTGTATTTCAATATTTGACAACTATGGAACTAAGAAAGGATATGCTTTTAAATGCATTGTTCTCAGATTGCTGCCATGAAATTGATTTAAAAAAAAAAACAACAACAAAAGAACAACAACAATTTAAGAGTTCAACATATGTAGTATATTGTTGCCTAAGCAAAGATAACAGTTGTCTTTTCAAAATTATTGTAGTTGTTTTTGAAGATGTCCCATGTTAACTTGTATTTATAACTTACAAGAGTTTTCATCAATATAGTAAACAGGGCTGGTTTTTGTCATTTGTGAGCCAAGCCATTTTGAATTTTTGCATCTTAAAGTCTTTTGGCTCATAGATGAACTGATAGACTCGGTAGTCCACACTCTAAGAACAGCTCAGAAACCACTGGGTCAGTCAAAACCCAATTTCATATAACGCCTCAAATGCATAGGGGAACAAACATTTGTTAAAATGAACACTGTTGTATCTAGAGGGGGGCAAGGAGCATTTCTCAGCCTAAAATCATGAATGGGACAAGGGTGACCCTCAAACTTAAGAACATAATGCTGCTAATATTTAACATAATAGAACCCTTGAAATAGTTGATGCACTTTAACAATGGTTACAGGGACCAAAATGGCACCATGACTTTGGTCCTGGCGGCAACACTGCATATATGAGCCCCCTCATGGAAAATCAAAATGATGTGAACCCAGCACAGACTCAGACCAGCCTGGGCATCTGCCCAGTCTTCACTGTTCGCATGTAAAAATCTTGGGGCCTTAGAAACTCATTTAGTGCACAGGGAAAACTGATCAGACTGGATGGATACCCATGCTGATCTCATATTGAAAACATGTCTATATAATATTGACCCCCCTTAAACCCCATTTTTATATAGTAAAACTGGGATTTACAGGGGTATACATTATGTTTCTTATTTCTGCTCAAAACATAGATTGTGGATACTCGTTAGAACTGCCTCACTGAGGCAGTTCTAATGAGTACCCACAAATTATGTTTTGAGCAGATATATGAAAAATATCAGTTTTTTATCTGAAAATTTTCAGTTTTTGGAGGTGAAATTTTCTATATATTTCAAGTTGAATAGGCGTGTTTTTGTAATGTGAATCTTCCCTGCATGCTCAGTCATTTTGTTGGTTTTGTCATGTGCTGGCTCATATGGTAAAAGCTGTCTAAAATCAGCAAGCTGATTACCTTCCAACCTACTGGCACAGTTGCTCAGATACTGGAGCATCAGCTAAGCATCTGTTAAGTTGTGGTAAGCTGGCAGAGTCATACCAAAGATTTTAAAAATGGGGTTGTGTATAATGTGACTGGTTGGAATGTCACATCCTGTGTATAGGGCGTGATATTTCAGCAAGGCAACACTCTAAAAGTGAGAACTGAGCTCTTTGACCAAGTGGTTAGCGCTCCCGACTCAGATCACGAGGTTCTGGTTCGAATCCCATTATAGGCGGGATTCAGCTTGATAGGGCGCTTAATTGCACTGAGCTATTCATTATCACCCTTCTGTCATCTCGATATGACTTGAGTTGAAAGGGATGTAAAACGTCGACTCAGCCGAGGTCGGCAACATTCTTTCGTGGAGATTGATCATGAAATATTTTCTACGGTTATTCTCTCCCTTTCGCTGATTCAAGAAGGGCAGTTAATTGTCAGTTTCTGGCGAAAGAATGTGCACAATACTGGTTAACCGCTTAAAGGACTAAGCCTGCCCAGTAAACGTGTGGTTAGGTAAAACTGACCGCGCTCGACATGACCCTATTGGGTTGACTGGGCTGTAAAACCTCAACACAAACATAACACTTCTTTATGCTCCTACTCTCACACCCGACCCTAAGCAAAGAATGGCAAACCGTTTGTGCCATGTTATCGCTGAGCATATGGGGTAAAATATTCAGCAGGCGACATTTTAAAGGCTCCATATTCCTCTAAAACAGACATTTTTTTTATCCAAAAAAAGGTTAATAAATTGATATATGGTATTAATAGTCATAAATGTGGATCCTGTCAGCCTGTAAAATTTCAATTAGTCTCTCGTTTTTGAACTGGATCAAAAATGAAATGATTTTTTTTATCATATCTCTGAATTAAAGTTGCCAACATTAATTCACCATTAAAACATCCATTTTGGGCTCAGTTTAAGTTTAGCCTTACACAGACAACGTTCCAAAAAGAAGGAGTCTATCAGCATATTTTAGCACTTTTCTTCTGTTGAATATATTTACCCTAATTTCGGTGGAAAATAAAAAGAAAAAGAAATTTACCAGGTCTGATTTTTCAACAGTTTCAAATAGTCTATTATCACCGCGTCCAACCGTAACGCTGAATAACCGGTCGTAACGCTGGATTTTCGGTCAAATAATGCCGGGTTACGGTATTTTTCATAGGATTCGCTGCCATTTTAAGAACCTCGTTTGACGGTGGGTAGAAAAACGCATTTATTTAAAATATTAGGATAAGTTGATCTAACATGAAAAGTAGCCTATCCGGATCTACATACATTCTTCTAACTGCCAAATGTTCATTTGATACATATACTTTGCTGAAATTGTCAAACACTCAAAGAGAAAGTTGTTGCGCAGGTTCGGCCATACAATAAAAAAGCAGTTTTACCAGAAGGGTTCGTACTTTTTTCAATTTCTTAAAACTCATGGCCAACTGGTGGATGAAAATGCATTTGAAAATAATCTTGGACCATAAACTGGCCGTTGCTGAGATTTTTCTACCGAGAAAACAAAGACCGAGGCACAATCCACGAAATTTAAGGTAACGCCGGCTAAAACGGTATCTTCTTGATCTACAAAAGGCCAGTATTCCTGCAAACACACCTGAAAACTTTAAGGTAAAACTTTACCTACGCAGTCCAATAACAATTAATTGACACTAAATTATCATCATTTTAGTATATGAAGTGTTTGAATGTATCGATCACATACAAGATCAACTACCTCTGTATATTTCAAAAACTATATAGATCTATGCACTTTTATCCACAGCTTTGATCCAGTATTCTCGCAGACAAACACGCTTGAGAGCATTAATTCAAAAAGGTATAACGATTAGAGTGTGTAAAGAGGAGTTGAAAGTAATCGTCAAAGTGAATAACCTGTTCAAGTACTTTGCAGGCTCCCTCTGGATTCCTTTAGAAAATAGGGTGGTCGTATCGTTTACCGTATGTTTTTTATTATCTTGCCTCAGTTTGATTCTATTACATTTTCCCCTTTTATTGTAAGACGCCTTAGGAATGGTTATCATTGAATGGAAAGGCATAAACACATACTCCCAACATACCAGGGAGTAATGTATTCAATAAATGTCGATAGTTTTTGTAGTTGTAATCTGTTTTATTAAAATTACTTTGCGGGGCGCATGTACCCGGAGGAATCGATACTGTGTTAAACGCCCGATTCATCTGTATATAGCATTTGTGTATTAAAATCTTTATTGTAGCAGGATGCAGGTGCAGCTATTACAGTTACTCTGGGTTATCTTTTTCCAGAATAAGTCCAGTCGTCGTCTAAATCTGGGGAGTAAAGCTATTCATTGTTTCTGTATTTGAGGTCCCTGTATATAGCATGTCATAACAGGACTACCTGATACATCCCCATCTCTCTCCATATATAACCTCAAGCCCTCGTATCCGTTTTTGATCAGTTAATACGGTAACGGTTTCGAAGGGCTATTGCACAGTTGTTGTGTGGGCGATGTGCACGCAGTTCGTTTGTTTATGGATGTCAGGCTTTGATGGTGACCCCATAGAGCAAACGTTGTCAATGAACTACTGGATACATATCATTCGGAAGTTCGCGATCACTCCCACCGCCGTACTTTCCCGACCTGAGCCCCTACACCCCCCCCCCCCCCCCACCAACCCACACCGATTTTGATTTGTTTCCAAAACTGGAGAAACCACTACGGGAAATACGCTACGACAGTTTGGATGAACTAGAGTGCACTGTGAACGGGGAGGTCCGATGGATCAACTTTGGTTGCTTAGAAATCGGCATCGAAGATGGAATTCTGCCATTCAGTCCTAGGGAGATTACTTTTAGGGATTATAGACTAATAAGGTGTCTATAATACAATTAAATAGTTACGAGGCAGTGATCAATTATTTTTGACTGGCCCTCGTATTCAGTTTGCAGGATTGTTATTGACTTTTAATATAATTACTTGTTCTATTTTCGTTCTGAGGTATGTCACGTGACTGCCAGTCCAAACCGTTACCGTAACCCTATGACTAACGTACAAGACTTGGACTAGCTTATAACCTCCTCCACTACGAACCTTACATTCAAACTTGAATACTTCTTCTTTAGAATTAAATGATTTATGTTTAAAACTTGCATACATAGACTACTGGTCAATAGAAAATCCACACATAGATTTCAAGTAACTTCCAAAAGAACAATGCTGCAATTAACTTATAAAAATTTGCGATAGCCTCACTTTAAATAGAGTCATCAGTTTGCTCTGCTTGTCTTTTGTACCCACTAGGTTTATGGTATGTCGGAGTTGTAACTTTGAGTCCATGCACTTGATTCAAATCCCAAAACGCTAAGAAGGTTTGCAGTATAAAGAGTAAACGGGAAGGTTCACGGGCGTGCCACATAATATGTAATGCGTTGCAATATAACACATATGGCAACATAAAATAGGAACCACACTAATGCCACAGCCTTAGTGGTCATAAGCATGAATCATCATGTGATTAATTTTTAAAATCCTATTTACAGCTGGCTAACTTTCACACTTGGTTCAGGTGTAATTCTTAAACGCATACATTGCAGAAGATTCTTCAGAATGTGTGGAATTATGGTCACATAATTATATTCGCATATGCCATATAAAACATTTGAAGTTTCTCTCAACTTTCCGAATTCCGTAGAGATATTTAGATCGTCAGTGCTTTGGGTACCCCAGTTCTTTGACTGGGATGCTTTAGGATCATCAGAAATATTTCTGTGTAACTGCTGCTTCATAGAGAACGGGTTCAGTAGAAGCTAATGGTCATCTGTTTTTTTTTTTATAATTATGAGAGCTGGGCTGTGTTCAATTGTGCAAAGTGACAGCGAACGTTTTGCCCTAGACCCATATACCTAGTGACGGGCGCCAACAGGAGCAGAGGTCATGGCAAAACAGTTGCAGGTAACTTGCTCAACTTCAAGGTACCTTGACGGTTTATTAAATATTGACAATATTTACTTTGACCAAATGGTGGACCGGATATACCCTACAGAACTCCAATTAAATAGAGCAAATTCTTCCGATACCGAGGCACCTTTTTTGGATTTGAATCTATGTATATCTAATGGTACGGTTTCCACCAAAATTTATGATAAATGGGACGATTTTGATATAGTCAATTTCCCTTTTCTGGATGGCGATGTCCCCCGGCGTACCTCATATGGGGTATACATATCTCAACTTATAAGATTCGCCAGGGCTTCTTCAAATCTTAATGACTTTAACTACCGTAATAAAGTCCTTACTGCCAAACTTCTTAGGCAGGTCTATCGTTATTTTAAACTTCGTAAGGCGTTTTCGAAATTTTATCGCAGACACAGTGCCTTGTTAGAAAAATATAGCGTCAGTCTGAAAACACTTCTGCAAGAAGGTATATCGGAACCCGATTTTTACGGTGACTTAGTGTACAGATTTAGAAAAATTGTAGGTAAATCTAACTTTTCGGAGCAATTCAGAAAACTTAACCGTTATAAAAGAATTGGCTATAGCCTGGATATTATGCGGCCGACTGCATGCCTAGTTGTCAACCCAATCATTGTTGATGGCTATGCTTCACTCTTTAATTTAACGACGGCGGTTCGGGCCTCAGACTCAATGACGGCCTCTTCGTAAAACTTTAACCAGTGGGTTGGGGCTTGACGATATGTCTTTGGCTTGGCCCGCCGTGGTTCAACTATTGGTTTTCATTTACTCTGGCATACAGTAGAATTAGCCATGAGTACTCGTCTTTGTTTATTATAGTGATTAATTTGATTTTTATGTTTTCGCTTTGATGCATTGACTGAGTTGGGAGCCTTTATGCGAACTGTATTTTTATGTATTTCTGTATTAAGAGTAGCATCGGGACCCAGGGTGAAGTTAGCTAGCTGTAAAAGTGCTTTAAAACCCCCGGTGGTTTGCTCTACCGACCGTTCTAAGGCGGTGGTCCCGGTGTTAGTCTTACTCTTTGTTGCTTTGTGGTTTGTTCTACGTGGCGATTTGTTGTATGTCTTTCCGTGTGTCATTTTGTTCTTGTGTTTTTCAGTCCTTTTAGTATTGCGATTACCTCGCTTGGGGAAGAGAGAGCTAATCTTAGTGCTTTTCGTACGTTTGTTCGGTTTGTGCTTGTTTAGATTTGTCGGTTTCCTCTTCCTCTTGGGGTCTGGGAAGTGCTGCGGTTTGTGATTGTGGCACTCCCTGGACTTTTCTCTTACCTTTTTTGCACTTCTGAATGCAGCCTAGATACTACATTATTTACATTATGTTCAAATATATTTTCGGGTATGGATCAGAATTCCAGTGAGTGCCTTGTATGTGGCAAGAGCTTCGATATTGCTTCGTCCTTGCGATGCCATTGCGACCTTGCGACCTACTGTAGTTGGAACTGAGGGTGTATCTTTGCTTTTGTAGTTCAATGGCTGGGTGCAAAACTGTCAGGGTGCACAATAGCTTTTGTAGCTGAACTTTTAAGACTGCCCAGAGGCTATTGTAGTTGAACTGCTAGGGTGCACACTTGCTTTGTGGTTGGTCTTTCAGGGTGCACTCAGTATATGTTAGGTCACTATAGATCACTATGAACATATGCTTGGATACAAGGGGTGCATGTGCACTCAGTACACAATGGCTGGATCCGCCCCTGATTTATGTTAGAATCATATATGTACAGGGTGTACCACTTTGAGTATGCTAGGGCAATACTGTCGCCTTAATAAGAGGATAGACGTATTTTCCATCAACAGTGTTCCAATATGTACCTACATGTACCTAGTCTCTTCAGAGACCTCACAATCATTTAAATTATCTAAAACGTTTCAAGTTACTGTGAATGCCAGGATGCTTAGCACCTGACCGTTTTATTACACCAAAAAAACGTTGGCGCGACGCCGCTCGCGCTCTTGTTTACCTGTTCGTCACTGGCGTCATAATTGATATTCGGGAAATAAGACGCAAATACATGCATGTAATAGCCAAAATTAAATGATTTTTTACTTTTACATTTGCAATTCTTACAATTGTAATTAATATTATTTTCGTTTTCCTAATTATTATAGTTGTACATGTAATCGACAAGGCAAAAAACTATTTTTTTGTGCAATGCAGCATTTTTCGTGACAAAAAAATGGCGAACCTATTAGCCAAAATGGCAAAATGGCAAGGCAATGATTCAAGTGGGCAAGTGTGAAATAAGAGACTTGAAACAAGTCACACAATAAAGTAGACACGTAAACATTAGGCCACGGCCTTGTGCACTTTATCTCAACTGACCGCCGCAACAAATGATAAACACATCAAACCTGTTGATTAAAGTACATAGATTTAAATATTTTTTCAAACAACAGAGGTGCTTGATCTTGTATGTGATCGATATATTAGATACTTGTTATACAAAAACCAAGACAATTTTTGGTATCGATTACTTGCTGTTGGACTGTTTAGGTAAAGTTTTTACCTTTTCAAGTGTCTTTGTCTGCGAGAATACTGGCCAGTTGTAGATCAAGAAGATACCGTTTTATCCCGCGTTACCTTAAATTTCGTGGATTTTGCCTCGATCTTTGTTTTCTCGGTAAAAAGAATCTCAGCAACGACCAGTTTATGATAGAAGGTCATTTTAAATGCATTTTCATCCACCAGCTGGTCATGAATTTTAAGAAAATGAAAAGAGTACGAACCCTCCTGGTAAGAATGCTTTCTTATCGTATGGCCGAACCTGAACAACAATTTTCTGTTTGAGTGTTTGACAGTTTCAGCAAAGTATATATATGAGTTAAATACTTGGCAGTTAGAAGAATGTGTGTAGATCCGGATAGGCTGTTTTTCATGTTCGATCAACCTATCCTAATATTTTGAATAAATTGTTTTTTCTTCCCACCGTCAAACGCGGTTCTTAAAATTGCGGCGAATCCTACGAAAAATACCGTAATCCGGCGTTATTTGACCGAAAATCCGGCGTTACGACCGGTTATCCGGCGTTACGGCTGGACGCGGTGATTATTGTCCAATCAGAAACACGCTTTTAATTAAATACATTGGAATGCCCTTCCAGATTCGACCATTACCTCTGATGAAGGAGCAGAGGATGGTGTGGCTAGGTTTACCTCTCTGGCGAGAGCTAGGGACTAACTTCCCATATCACAGGTCCTGGTGAATGAATGTCATTAGATGTATCAGCAGTAAAAATTCTGATTCAGATTTTGATAGTCGACCAAGCGGGCACGCAAAGGTGATACGTCACATCAACATCGATGCAACGTTATGACATTGCATTGATGTTGATGCGACGTTGTATAAAAGTCATGTGCCCATGAAAGGTATTTACTCTCCTTAACTTCTAAACATGTTTGGCGAAAATGTCTGTTTGACAACCTAATGATGGGTCTACAAGTGAGCTGGCTTAATTCCAAACACTCTGTCATAAGCATTTCGATGAGGGTTAACAATATTTTACCTAACCACACTTTTCATCGGCAGACATAGTCCTTGTGTACATGTGCATTCTTTAGCCAGAAACTGACAACTGCCCTTCTTGAATCAGCGGAGGAGGGAGAATGACCATAGAAAATACCTCGTGATCAATCTCTACGAAAGAATTTTGCTGGACCTGGCGGGGATAGAGCCCAACCTCCTAATCACCAGTCGGACACCATCCGACTAAGCAACCGAGGCCGGTTTTTGTTGTGTTCAAGAGGTTAACTTTTGCCCAGATATTGATACTTCATATCTTTTTGTCGAAAATATGACATAAGTATCCATAAAAAGATCAACAGAGGAATTCATGCGGGGAGTATTTAGGCCACGTCAGAGCGAAAAAGGTGTCTTCGAGCATGCGCAAAATACCCAGATTCAGATTCATCCCGCACATGCGCAAAAAAAGGTAAGAGAAAAGTCCAGGGAGTGCCACAATCACAAACCGCAGCCCTTCCCAGACACCAAGAGGAAGAGGAAACCGACAAATCCAAACAAGCACAAATCGAAAAAACGTACGAAAAGCACTAAGATTTGCTCTCTCTTCCCCAAGAGAGGTAATCGCAATACTAAAAGGACTGAAAAACACAAGAACAAAATGACACTTGGTAAGACATACAACAAATCGCCTCGTAGAATAAACTACAAATCAACAAAGAGTAAGACTAACACCGGGACCACCGCCTTAGAACGGTCAGTAGAATAAACCACCGGGGGGGGGGGGGGGGGGGGGGGGCGTTTAAAGCACTTTTACAGCTAGCTAACTTCACCCAGTCTCATCTAGGTATTTGCTCTCCACTGATACATTCTAAATATGAAATGAGTGTTAGCGGACAGTGAGGGCCAAGATCAGTATGCGTGGATCTGCATTCTGACCTGGGCCTCGCTGTCTGCATATGCCTGAAGACACGTTTTCACACATGCAGCCCTTTGAATGGTTCTTGGGCATTATTTTTTCTGCTTTTTTTTCTGTATGAAAACTTACATTGTGGGTGCTCATTACATGAGATAAGGTGATTCTAATAAGCACCAACAATTTATTATTTTATTAGGAATTTGAGTTAATATAAACTTTGTAAAAAGAAATATTAAAACTATAGCTTACAATACTCTTATTAGGCCACAAGTGGAGTATGCTTCGGCTGTTTGGAGCCTTTACACGAAGGAAAATATAAATAAAATAGAGATGTTGCAAAGAAGGGCAGCTCGTAGGGTTTGCAATGACTACTCACCATATAGTAGTGTAACAGACATGTTGAGTAATCTTGGATGGCGGTCGCATGAGCTTCGGCGTTATGATTCGCGTATCGCGATGTATTATAAAATCGTGTATGGACTGGTCGCTATACCAATTCCTCCATATTTTGAACGTACCATGATACAAACACGCCATCATGCTCTTGCTTACAGGCAGATCCATACTTCTTTCAGTTATTACTACTATTCATTCTTCCCAATGACGGTTATTCTCTGGAACAAGTTACCAGCTGATCTCGTCCTTGATTCAGATCCTGACTCTTTCAAATCAAGAGTCAGCAAGATCAACCATACACTCCCTTAGGCATATACTGTTTTTATCTTGCTTTTAAACTCTTCTTCCTAACACTAACTCTATCATCTATGCTCACCATAATTTTACACTTTTTATGCTGCACTATCTCACTTTTTCTTCTCTTACTAACACACCATGCGCAGCACATTCAAATAATTCTCGTGAAGGTTTTGAATTATGAAAATATAGATAGGCAATTTATACAAACGAGATTCAGAAGAGTCAGAATACTCGCGAACTATTGTTTGGGTGTACTCGGATGAACTTGTGGAAATATGGTTTGGTTCAGATATAAACGGGATTGGATATGCAGGCTAATAGCCAAACAGGAATATAAACCACAAAAGTGGTCTCATTTTTGAAAATGACGGGAAATCCCTTTTAGCCAATATATGCCTAGTGTCTCCTAAAAGGAACGTGGGCAATCAGTGTAGACCCAGAATGCGGCGTCTGATCAGGGTCTACACTGTTTACATTAAACACAGGAATTTCTATAAAATGTAGAAATGAAATCTAACCAAACACCCCTTCTTTTGGAAATGGATCGGTCCAAAGAGAAAGGTAGAAGAGTCTACTCGGCATGGATGGATTAATGAAGAGAAGCGTTGGTCATCCGAAAGCGTAGTCCAAAGATGACGCTGTCAGTTGTAGCCTCAGTTTTGAAACCTGTGATACCATTCTCGCCAAAGAGAGCACAATTTTGTGTTTTCGTGCAACCACGTCCACAAAAGCTAAAAGCAATGCACTGTTCATCCTGTATGCACCATTGTTTACATACATCTATACTGTCTGCACTTTCGGTTTTCTCATTCCTGTTTGAACCGCTGATGATTGTTTGGCCTAATTTCAACGTCTTGGAGATTTTCGGTCTAAAAATGGTTGTTTCCCATCCGGAATCCTGCTTACCACCTGGTTGCGGGTTCGCTGAATAAAGGTAACAAGCAGATTTGCTGAAGCTTTCAGTACATTGTGTGCATTTCGTAATGGCAATGCATTTTTCGGATTCGGCGCATCTTTCTTGACAAGTAGTTAGTCCAGCACGGATCATACTGTAATGATGTATAAGCCTTGTCCCTTTCAGTACTAACCCCGCTAGAAGAGCCGTGCAGCTGGCTACTTGACCCTTTTCCTTCAAATCCTTACAAAAGTTCATCTTGTTGGCCTGGATTCGTTCTCTGATAGTCCTGTAATCAATATTGAGGAGTACTTCCATGTACTGCTTGGTAAATAGGTCTTCTAATGACGTTAGCTGATATTTTACTGGAACTGGGCTTGTCTTTACAGACGACATCCATGTCAGGGCATCTCCGTTTGACGGCGGTGGGACGCCTATTGGAATCGTTTGGCGGATTCTCTCGCAGATGTGTCAAGGTTAAATCCTCCACCCACACTAAAGAGTCCGGAATAACTAGCAGATACCGCGACGTTGACACCTTTCTCGGACATGGTTTCGTATTGTTGACTGGTCATCGTATGTTTGTAAACATATGTAGCACCAAAGGTCACTTCCCCTAAGAAATGTGTACCATACCGACTGAAGAACTCAAAGTATGAAGACTGGTTCTCTTCGCTTGCCCCCTGGAGCCGGTACACCCATTTTGGTTTAAACATATTTTATTATCCAAATATTACATAACACTATACATTGTAGCACATAAGAAATAGGATCAGAACGAAAGTATGACTACTTATTTAGTTCTTCTCCTTAACAATTACAGTTGTACAAATAGTGACGGAAAAATGTTAAACAATATAGATCTCAATTTGTGGATGTGAATTAAGGATGCAGATTTGAAAGAAGAAAAAAAAAAAAAAAAAAAAAAAAAAAAAAAACACACACACACAAAAAAAAAAAAAAAAAAAAAAAAACACAAACAAATATATATATATAAAAATATATATATATATATATATATATATATATATATATATATATATATATATATATATATATATATATATATATATATATATAAAGAGCAATGATAAGATAACGAAAGCAATAAAAAAAAATAATAATTATATATATATACTTGAAATGACAGTAAGGTCAGAATATCAATTAAAGAGCCATAACTGTTAACTGGTTCATACTAATGCCACTTCTAAGGCTGATAAAATCAGTCGTAGAAGTCGCTTTAATATATCACAAGACCTTAAGGGATTTTAATAAAAACAATTGGGGGGGATAAGGGCAGCGCTTCCCTGGTAAGTTTCCCACAGAATCTACTAACGTTTCAATAGAGAGTTGCATGTACAGAACATTGTATTTAAATGGCTTCAACAGTTAAAAGCGTTTTGTGTCGCTTATATACTTTTGGACTTTTTCAAATATAAGAACATTTGTTGTGTATGGTAAAGAGGCATCTCCATATAGTAGAAGATTAAGCGATATTGTTTGATACTCTGATACAGCGTTAAAGAGTTCGTTTCTCTGTGCGGTGTACAAGGGACAACAAAGTAGATAATGGTGCGAATTTTCTACCTGTCCACAGTGGCAAAATGGAGATTCAGTTATATATTTTGGAGTAGAGATCGCTGTTTAAGCTGCTACATTTTGTTCGGAGACGTGTATGCAAGATCTGTGTTTTCCTATTGCCTGTATAGAAATATTTTGGAATAGACGTTCTGTTGCGGTTTAAATAATTCTTGAAAGAAGTAACCGAACTGGAACGTTTTGCTTCATCGGACAAGTCGTTCCATTTTCTTACCACAGATGGTAGAAAAGACTGAAAATATAGATTAGTTCTAGCGTGAATAGATTGTAGGTTATCTGCATTTCGGAGGCTGTATTGGGATAGATTGTTTATTGACTGTGGTACTAAAGAAGAAAGATAAGACGGAGTTAAGTCATTATACATTTTGTAGAACATGACGAGTTTATGATTTTCCCGTCTCTTTTCTAGTGTAACCCAGCCAGTTTCTTGGTACAGGGCATTAAGAGATACAAGTTTGGTTGTTCCAGTGGCAATTCGTGCGGCTTCGATTTGGATTTTCTCAATTTCTTGTTTTTCAAATTGTGTGCAGTTGTCCCATACTATATCCCCGTATTCAAGTAAGGGCCTTATAAAAGTTGTAAATATTTTTTCTAGAGAACTCCTATCCAACTTAAACTTGAGTTTTCGCATAATATTAATCCTGTTCCATGCTTTTTTAGTTATGTAATCAATATGTTGGTGCCAAGTGCAGTCGTTGGACAGAATCAAGCCTAGGTGTTTATGAGATGACACTTCAGCTATTTGTACTTCTTGCATAAACAGGGGTGGGTGAACAGGCTTGTTTAGTTTTCGAGATATCAGCATTGATTCGGTTTTGATCGGATTGAAGTCAACTAACCAGTTGTTTGCCCAGATAGAAATTTTTGAAAGGTCTGAGTTAAGGCAAACAGCAGATGTAATAGGATTTTCAACAATAATGTAGAGGCTAGTATCGTCAGCGAACAGGCGAATGTTGGAGCCAATTTCAGCGACTATGTCATTAATGTAGATTAAGAAAAGTATTGGCCCGAGTATGGAGCCTTGCGGCACTCCAGCAAGAATATACGTCCAGTCTGACGCGACACCAGGAAGTATAACGCGTTGTTTTCTTTCAGCTAAATAATTTGTAAACCATTTGAGAAGTTCTCCCTGAACACCTGCTGCCTTAAGTTTGTGTAAAAGCCCTGCGTGCCATACACGATCAAATGCTTTCCTGATGTCGCAGAAGACAACTCTAACTTCTTTGCCCATGTCTAAGGCTTGACAGAATGTATTGTACAAGAAAGTGAGTTGGTTTACAGTGGAGTCTCCTTGTATGAACCCGGACTGTAAAGATGATAGAACGTTATTATCTCGAAGATGATTGTATAAGTGCTTGAATATAAGCCTTTCAAATACTTTGTCTTCAGAGTTTAGCAAAGAAATGGGTCTGTAATTACTTACTAATGAGGGATCATCTTTTTTATAAATAGGGCATATGTTTGCTTCTTTCCATTGTCTAGGTACTTCACCTTGACTGAGGGATCGGTTAAAGAGAACACATAGCGGAAAAGCTAGTTCTTTTGACAGTTCTTTAAGAATGCGATTGCTTAATCCGTTTGGACCAGATGCTTTTCCAATCGGTAGTGATTTTAGGACAGATTCAACTTCTAAGGGGGTGAGGATGATAGAATTTAAGGTAGATTCGATATTATATGGAGGTAAAGCTGGAAGTTCAGCGTTACTATCATCTAACAGTGTTTGTTCCTTAAAATAATTATTAAGTAGATTAGCCTTGTCTTGCTCATCAGTATATATACGTCCATTGCTATCCAGAGGTGGGATGGACGAGGTGGCAGTGGGAGATATCACAGTTTTTAGAGTGGACCACCAGTCTGTAGAAGTAAGGGAATCAGACTTCAACTTCTTAGCGATATTTTCATCACATGTTCTTTTCGATTCTTTTATCAACGAGACTACTTTGTTTCTGAGTTTCCTGAATTTATCCCAATGGTACTGCAAATCAGTTTGTTTAGATACACCCATTTTAAGAACAGTGGGTGAAACGGAGGTGGATTATCTTGGAGAATCTTACAGTAATAATAATCGCAACTAGCTTTTGAAATGATAAACAGAGACTCCCCGTTGGAAATTGAAGCAGATGATTCTTTGTACCCCGCACTGGCAGAGAAGCTTACACCCCAACCACCTCCGCTGGTACTGACTGACATTGACAGCGACTCTGCGAGCTCATATCTGGATTGGACGACCTTAGAGGAGAATGATGTGACGCAAGCAACATCGGGAATCAAAAGCATCCCTTTGGGAACACTATATCGACAGTCTGCGGTTTGTCTGCCCTCGCGATAGTCTGCTTGGAATATTGGAAATGTGAATCCGGGGTCGTGCCCTACTTGAAATGGGTAGCCTTTCAAAATGTTGTAACCTAGTAGAACATAGTCAAGATCGGGGAAGGATCTTTTCATATGTGGGCCTTGGCATTCCTGTAGCAATGGATCGGCCCTCAAACCTGAAATAAGATTCACCGAAATAAACCGCTACGTCAGAAAACGTACCTTCAGACGTGGGCCCAGCGAAGATTCAGATCAGTCTGCGCATTCGCCGAAATGTTCTCAGAAAACCTGTTTTGACATTTCAAGTAAACGGTCTCCAAGTTTTCCCAGAAAACAGGTTTTGATATATCATGCGCATTGTCTCTACTAAAGACAACTGCATGAAGCGTCAAATTCCGTTTTCTGCAAAAAAAAAAAAAAAAAAAAAAAAAAAAAATAAGAAAAAATATTTTAAACTCATCCTCGCATTCTGATCTTGGGCCTCGCTGTCCGCATATGCCTGAAGACACGTTTTCACACATGCAGCCCTTTGAATGGTTCTTGGGCATTATATTTTCTGCCTTTTTCCTGTATGAAAACTTACGTTGCGGGTGCTCATAACATGAGATAAGATGATTCTAATAAGCACCAATAATTTATGATTTTATTGGGAATTGGAGTTAATATAAAGCCATAAAATATAGTAAATTCTGCTATTAAGACCACATTTGGAACTGCCTAAAAGTGATCTCATTAGTGGAGTGGGCTTATTATTGTATGTAGAACCTCGGACCTAATAATACTACGGAACTGCCAAAATATGTTGTCCTGGCTTGATTTTAGCGCTATTTCACAGCACTATGGTCATTAAAAATGATTTTGGATAATAACTGAAATTGAAAAAATTGTTTTAAATCGGTTGGGTTGAAAAATATTCAGTCACAATTAATACGAGGGTGAGTCAATAAGTAACCAGCCTAACTTATTTCCTATGGGTCGAGACGGTCACGATTTTCATGCTTTGATTCAATATATGTTTTATACATGGGTACAAAATAGCACACGTATCGAGTCATTCTTTAATAAGATATTGAATGTCAAACATGGCTAGTGATGCAAAGGCATGCTTTTCATCTAAAGTTGAGTACCGTGCTGTAATTTGGTACCTGTATTTAAAAGGTAAAACAGGCAAGGAAATACACGGCGAGTTAGCCGATGTTTATGGGTCTTCTGCACCATCTTATGCTCAGGTTAAATTCTGGGTATGGGAATTCAAACGCGATAGAACGTCTTTAGAAGGTGAAGCCAGGTCCACTGGATGCCACCGACGAAGAAATGTGTGAGAAAGTTCGGGATCTGGTATACTCTGGTAGGCGAATTCAGGTGGAAGAAATAGCACAGGCATTAGGCATTTCACATGGTAGCGTTTCAACAATCTTACATGATCGTTTAGGTACGCGCAAGCTAACAGCCCGTTGGGTCCCCAAATCCCTTAGCGATGAGCAAATGGCAACCAGAGCATCAATATGCAGCGCCTTGTTGAAGCGTTTTAGGTCAAGATGATTTTCTTTTGCGTCTGGTGAATGTAGCTGAGACTTGGGTTCATTATTATGAGCTAGAGAATAAAGCTTAGAGTCGTCAGTGGGTAGGGCCTGGGTCCCCGAGGCCAAAGAAGTTCAAGACGCAACCATCTGCTGGCAAGGTGATGGTCTTTGGGACGCAAAAGGCGTTATTATGTTGGACTTTTTACCCAAGAGAAGTACAATAACTGGAGTGTACTATGCAAACTTTTAGACCAACTGAGACCCTCCATCCGTGAAAAATCGCCGAGGTAAACTCTAAAGGTGTTTTGCTGCAACAGGACAACGCGAGAGTCCCAAGTTGCAATGGATGCTGTAGAGCAAAACGGGTATGAATTAATACCACATCCTGCCTATTCGCCTTAGCTCCTAGCGACTTCTTCCTATTCCCAAACTTGAAAAAAGATATCCGTGGACTTCATTTCCGGTCTGATGAAGAAGTCGTGACGGCAGTTGAGGAGTGGGACAATGGAAAGGACCCTGACTTTTTCAGTTCTAGGCTGATGGCACTTGAACACCGTTGGTCTAAGTGCATCACACTAGAGGGCAATTGCATCGAAAAAGAAAAGGTGGATCTCAACCGGAAATAAGTTAGGCTGGTTACTTATTGACTCACCCTCGTAAAATTGTAGGTATACCATCATTTTGGGTGAATTTCTGATGACTTTCTGCTAAAAGTGCCGACAATAGCTAACATGGGTACCTAGGTACAAAAAAAGGTTTGATTTTCCTTAAATATAATGCCGCAGTCTTAAAGGTAATGTATTGAACAATTGTTTTTTGAAAACCATTCTCAGATATTTGGAGAAATGAATGAAATAGCATTTAAACTTCATCATACAAAATTATGAAAATTTCGCCACGACAACATATTTCCAAAAAATACAATATCCGTACCATAGTTACTAGTCCAGTGTATATTGGGTCCAAGGTGGAACATAGCTCCAGGTAAAGCGTTTTATTTATTTTTTTTTTTCAACCAAAAACTACTGATATTTATCTTATATCTCCAGAAAAAATCTGTTAGGGTACCTATTAGAAGCGTCTTGCCAAGGAGTACCCCCAACATGGTTTTGCAGAGAATAAGACAATATGTGGATGTACATGTACCCTCTTATCGGGAGCTATGTAGAACACTAAGAATAACCCCATTTGTGACTGGAATTGCAAGCGGAATTTTACTGTACATAAAGTTAATTTTAGAATACAGTTGACTCTCGTTATCTCGACCTCGCTTATCTTTGTTTGTGTTGAGGTTTTACGGCCCAGTCAACCCACTGGGGTCATGTCGAGCGCGGTCAGTTTACCTAACCACAAGTTTACTGGACAGGCTTAGTCCTCTAAGTGGTTAACCAGTATTGTGCACATTCTTTCGCCAGAAACTGACAGCTGCCCTTCTTGAATCAGCGGAAGGAAGAGAATGACCGTAGAAAATATTTCATGATCAAACTCCACGAAAGAATGTTGCCGACATCGGCGGGGATCGAACCCGTGACCTCCTGGTCTCTAGTCGGACGCGCATCCAACTGAGCCACCGAGGCCGGCACATCGCTTATCTCGAATAATCACTTATCTCGAAGTCTAACAACAGGTAATAAAATATTGTGGAACAGAGGAGAAATTTCTCATCTTTGCCTAATTATTTTCAATATATATCTACATGTAACTTCAGGAATCAAATTACATATACATTTGTTAAATGTGGATGTTCGATTCATTTTTTCCTAAATTCTGCAAATCTGATATGTCGAGGTACGGATCTCTCGAAGTATATCAGAGAGTCCCTTGGAATTCGAGATAACGAGAGTCGACGTAATAAGAGCTTTATATACATCACTCAAGACCCGTGTCCCTAACGTTTGAGGGCCAAGAACATGGGTAATAACTGCCGTAATGCGAGGCAATGTTTACTGCTCTCTGTACCAATGGTTAAGGTAACCAATGTATTGTCGTCCGTTTTTTCTCTCTCCCGCAAATATGCGTAAACCTGAAGATAGCACCCAGTGGGCACGCAACGTTGAGACGTCGCATCAACTTCGATGGAACGTTATGACGTATCGACGTTGATGCGACGTTGTATAAACGTCATGTGCCCGCTGGGCAGGATTCTCCACTACAAACTAGTTTATTCTGTCAAAATTTTGAGTTTTGTTAGTATCGTATTTAATTCTCTGAACTAATGTTTGGTTTAAACACTATTTTATTTGTATAAATTCCATATTTCAATATACTATAATAGACTATCACAAGCATAGACAATATATACAAATGAGATTCAGAAGAAAGTCAGAAGACTTGTGAAGTATTATTTGGGTTCACGAGGATGAACTTGTGGAAATATGGTTTGGTTCAGATATAAACGGGATTGGATGTGTAGAATAGCCAAATAGGAAACCATAAAAGTTGTCTCATTTTTGAAAAGGACGGAAAATCCCTTTTAGCTAATATATGCCTGGCGTACCATAAAAGGGACGTGGGCAAACAGTGTAGACCCAGATCATACGCCGCAGAATGCGGCGTCTGATCTGGATCTACACTGTTTGCATTAAACACAGAAATTTCTATAAAATGTGGAAATGAAAAATAACCAGACACCCCTTCTATTGGAAATTGATCGGTCCAAAAAGTAAGGTAGAAGAGTCCACTCGGCATGGATGGGTTAATGGAGAGAAGCGTTGGTCAGCCGAAAGCGTAGTCCAAAGATGACGCTGTCAGTTGTAGCCTCATATATGAAACCTGTGATACCATTCTCGCCAAAGAGAGCACAATTTTGTGTTTTCGTGCAACCACGTCCACAAAAACTAAAAGCAATGCATTGTTCATCCTGCATGCACCATTGTTTACACACATCTATACTGTCAGCACTTTCGGTTTTCTCATTCCTGTTTGTTCCGCTGATGGTTGTTTGGCTTAATTTCAACGTCTTGGAGATTTTCGGTCTAAAAATGGTTGTTTCCCATCCGAAATACTGCTTACCACTTGGTTGCGGGTTCGCTGAATAAAGGTAACAAGTAGGTTTGTCGAAGCTTTCAGTACATTGTATACATTTAGTAATGGCAATGCATTTTTCGGATTCTGCGCATTTATCTTGACAAGTAGTTAGTCCAGCACGGATCCTACTGTAATGATTTACAAGCCTTGTCCCTTTCAGAACTAACCCCGCTAGAAGAGCCGTGCAGCTGGCTACTTGACCCTTTTCCTTCAAATCCTTACAATAGTTCATCTTGTTGGCCTGGATTCGTTCTCTGATAGTCCTGTAATCAATATTGAGGATTCCTTCCATGTACTGCTTGGTAAATAGGTCTTCTAATGACGTCAGCTGATATTTGACTGGAACTGGGTTTGTCTTTACAGATGACGCCCATGTCAGGGCATCTCCGTTTGACGGCGGTGGGGCGCCGATTGTAATCGTTTCAGTTGTCACGCTCTTTTGGAATTCCTTGGCGGATTCTCTCGCAGATGTGTCAAGGTTAAATCCTCCACCCACACTGAAGAGTCCAGAATAACTTGCAGAAACCGCAACGTTGACACCTTTCTCGGACATGGTTTCGTATTGTTGACTGGTCATCGTATGTTTGTAAACATAAGTAGCACCAAAGGTCACTTCCCCTAAGAAGTGTGTACCATACCGCTTGAAGAACTCGAGATATAAAGACTGGTTCTCTTCGCTTGCCCCCTGGAGCCGATACACCCATTTTAAGAATAGTGGGTGAAACGGAGGTGGATTATCTGTGAGAATCTTACTGTAATAATAATCGCAACTAGCTTTTGAAATGATAAACAGAGACTCTCCGTTGGAAATTGAAGCAGATGATTCTTTGTACCCCGCACTGGCAGAGAAGCTTACACCCCAACCACCTCCGCTGGCACTGACTGACGTTGACAGCGACTCTGCGAGCTCATATCTGGATTGGACGACCTTAGAGGAGAATGATGTGACGCAAGCAACATCGGGAATCAAAAGCATCCCTTTGGGGACACTATATCGACAGTCTGCGGTTTGTCTGCCCTCACGATAGTCTGCTTGAAATATTGGAAATGTGAATCCGGGGTCGTGTCCTACTTGAAATGGGTAGCCTTTCAAAATGTTGTAACCTAGTAGAACATAGTCAAGGTCGGGAAAGGATCTTTTCATATGTGGGCCTTGGCATTCCTGTAGCAATGGATCGGCCCTTAAACCTGAAATAAGATTCACCGAAATAAACCGCTACGTCAGAAAACGTACCTTCAGACGTGGGCCAAGCGAAGATTCAGATCAGTCTGCGCATTCGCTGAAATGTTCTCAAAAAACCTGTTTTGACATGTCAAGTAAATTGTCTCCAATTTTTCCCAGAAAACAGGTTTTGATATATCATGCGCATTGTCTATACTGGAGACAATTGCATGAAACGTCAAATTCCGTTTTCTGGAAACAATTAGAAAAAATATTTCAAACTGTTGTCGGCTGAAAAATTTACCCCGAGTGCGAAGCGTTAAACTGTTTTGACGAAGATTTTGCAAACAGTCTAGAACTTGATAATTCAGTTCAAACAAGTCGTCTGATAAGGACACCAGTTTGCATTTCCGGTTTTTCATTTTTAGTGTATTCATTGCTTTCAAGAATCACTCCTTTTAAACTGTATGTCTGTTCACTACATCTTGTGCTGTAGTGCCGGTTGGCGGTCGTAAAACGTCTCCCCGTACTTCACTATACTGCAGTTTATATTTTCTGGCCCTTTCTGATAATTGATCCCATTCTTGGATTTGTAGAATATATGAGGGTCACTGATGAAACCTAATTGGTCGAAACTAGCCAGTCTGGACCAGAAAACTTGATACTTCAGCTGTTTTTAATTTTGTGAGTTTTTATTTCTCTTTAGGGTCGTTCCTTTTAGAATCAATTTGTTAGACTGCTTTGCTCTCAGGAAGGTCTCTATTGTTTTGCTGTAATATATAAGGGTCTCTATTGTTTTGCTGTCATGAGGGTCTCTATTGTTTTGCTGTAATATATAAGGGTCTCTATTGTTTTGATTTCATGAGGGTCTCTATTGTTTTGCTGTAATATATAAGGGTCTCTATTGTTTTGCTGTCATGAGGGTCTCTATTGTTTTGCTGTAATATATAAGGGTCTCTATTGTTTTGCTGTCATGAGGGTTTCTGTTGTTTTGCTGTCATGAGGGTCTCTATTGTTTTGCTGTCAAGAGGGTCTCTATTGTTTTGCTGTCATGAGGGTCTCTATTGTTTTGCTGTAATATATAAGGGTCTCTATTGTTTTGCTGTCATGAGGGTCTCTATTGTTTTGCTGTAAGGAGGGTCTCTATTGTTTTGCTGTAATATATAAGGGTCTCTATTGTTTTGCTGTCATGAGGGTCTCTATTGTTTTGCTGTCAAGAGGGTCTCTATTGTTTTGCTGTCAAGAGGGTCTCTATTGTTTTGCTGTAATATATAAGGGTCTCTATTGTTTTGCTGTCATGAGGGTCTCTATTGTTTTGCTGTAAGGAGGGTCACTATTGTTTTGCATTTCAATTTTAAATATAGTCATTCAAGACGGTTCGCTATTCTGTTTTCGATTTTGTCTAACATTCTTTTATGACCCCCACTCCGACGAAGTTGGAAGGGCAAGCTGTTTTGGAGTCGTTCGTCCGTTCGAAACACTTTGCGTAGAGATAGGATCTTGAAATTTTAAATGTGGAATAAGGGAGTCTATTCTTCCCTTTTAGAGTAGACCCTTTAAAAAACGGAACGCAAGCAGGAAGTCACAAAAAATGTCTCCCTTGTGAAAATGGTGGAAACTCTGCCAGGGGAACCCAGTCCCCTTAAGCAATCTAAAGCTGAACGAAGTAATATTTTGCACGATGCGACAGAATTTGATCTTATGCAATGCGCATGCCAGGGTTCGACCAGTCCTGCACATTGGTATAGTATATTCAGTTTATTGGTTGCCAGCTTGCAAAATCAATGTATACTTAAGCAATAATTCTTCTCTACTGTGATTTATCGTCGATTCTTGCATACCGGAAAAGGATTTCCGCAATTTACACCGGTGCTATATTATCCTTTCTTGCATAACGGATAAGGATTTCCGCAAATTACACCGGTGCTAGCAAATCTTATTTCACACACCCTTATCCGTCCTGTGGGAAAGATAAAACGAGATTTTTCACGTTTTCCTTATGCACTAGTTGTATAGGACGTCACAGTACGTCACCGTTAAGTTTGACGTCACGTCACTAAACGTCACGACATTGTCAATATGGCGGACGTCTGCAATGGAAGTGACTGCATTATCAAAAACCCACTTTCAGAAATGAAAGATATGCAAGAAAAAGAATCTATCATGGGTGTGAGAGACAGACAGAAAAATCCTACCCTCTGAATCACTGTCTAACATCACTTGGCAAGCCTCGTGATGTCAGACAGTAACCTTTTAATAACCGTTAATACTTATAGTATTTACTGAAAAAGAGTAAATTTTCTTTTTGTTTTATTGCTTATACGCCAATGCACGCTTCTGACGTCATAACTAACGTCACCACAAACACGACATGGACGTCATGGCGTCGATGTTCAGTCCTTAACATATGAAGCGCTGGAGAAAAAAAAGTTTCGGCAAATCAAAGACAGAAAAATGTTCCTAACATTCTAATGAAGAAAATGAATACGAGGGTCGTGCAAAAAGTTCTGTCACTAATAGGCTTCCTTGGTTTTATCCAAGGTATATTTTAAAATGCTTCACTGCACTTGAATGGTGTGTTGAATAGCCAACGATACCCGTTTATTGCGTGCAAATTGCTTTCCAACTGACCGAGATATTTGAAATTGAAATAGATACAGTCATATACACTGACCAATTTACTTGTTTCATTGGAACATGGACTAGAAGACTGAAATTCGTAGCTATATTAAATGCCGCAAAAGGCTTAATGTAGATTCAAAGCAGATATTTAATGAATTGTGTGGTATATATGGACCTCAGACCATTTCAAATCGATATTTCTTTAGCATTTGCTACCCCTTTACAGAATAGCTAAAGATTTGCACCTTCCATTTCAAAAGTCTGGTAAGGGCTTGCATATGAGCCATATGGAAAACCGGTATCACATGGCGGTGGGCCTTGATCTTTAGTCATAACTGGTCAAAAACAAAACAAAACAAAACAAAAAAAAAAAAAAAAACAAAAAAAAAAAAAACAAAAAAAACCCAAAACAAGAGGCCCACGGGCCACAAATCGCTCACCTGTCAAACCGCCACTGCAGATATGCAGATGGCATGCAAAATTTTTCCAGTACTGTCAAATATTGAAAATTATGTCAAGGCAATGGCTTCAACAGGTTTTGAGATATCTTGCTTACAAGGTAAAAATGCTGAAATTTTCAAAACGCCATAAGTAAAATAAAAAATCAGATATTTTTCAAAAGTCATTTGGTTCATCTACTTATCCTGTCCTTTAAACTTTTTTTTTCTTCTATTTTTAGCTGTGGCAACCATTTTGTTCAACAGAGCAGAACCATTTTAGCAATTTTGGCAAAGGGGCATTAGAGAAACATTGAATTGAAATTATTTTGAAATCTTGCCACTGGTCAGGGAGATATCGTTTAAAGGTTTTTTTTTTATTTTGTTCTGCAGAGCAGAACCATTTTGGCAATTTGGTAAAGGGGGATAAGAAGAACATTTCTATGAAATCATTTTGAAATCAGGCCACTGGCCAAGGAGGAAATGTATAAAGTTTTTTTTTTCTTCTTTTTAACTCTGGCGTCCATTTTGTTCAGCCCAGCAGAACTGTTTTTAGCATTTTTGGTAAAGGGCCATAAGAGGAACATGAAATTACTTTAAAATCAGGACAATGGCTGTGGAGGAGATGTCTTTTAAAGTTTTTTTTTTTCTATTTTTAGCTCTGGCTACCATTTTGTTCAGCCAAGCGGAGCCATTTTAGTAATTTTGGTTGAGGGCCATTGGCGGAACACTTCTGTGCAAATATTTTGGAATCAGGCCATTGGCCAAGGACGAGATATCGTTTAAAGATTTTCTATTTTTTAGCTCTGGCGGCCATATTGTTCAATGGAGCAGAACCACTGCAGCCATCTTGTATTTTCGATCGACACAATTTTAGCTTGTTTCGATCCAGAAGTAATTCTGTTGCTTAAGAGCAAGTTTTGGCTCAAAGCGACCTAAGGTTTGAGAAGAGATGTCGAAAATTGATTTTCAAGATGGCGGCTGTGGAGGCCATCTTGGATTTTCTGTCGGCTCATTTAGCTATTTTGTGTCTCATAAGCGCCATAGTGCTCATCATCAAGTTTCATTTCAACTGGATTATAGAGGAGATGTCCAAAATATGAATTCTTAACATTTTTCCCATATAAATGTATAGGGCCCATACAAATGTATGGGGAAACAAATTTAACCTTGCCGTAATAAGGTCAAAGGTCAACGTAGGACCATCATTTTAGCAATTTTGGTAGATCTCCTGTCCCTGAGGATTTTTGCAAAGATAAGGCCCCAGGGCTTATTTGGTTCTGGAGAAGAAGATCTTGAAAGGTTTTTACCATATATGGGCATGGCAGCCATCTTGGTCAATGGATCGCGACCATTTTAGCAATCGTTTTATTCCTCCAACCTAAGGAGGCTCCACACACTGGGCCAGAGGCTTCAGAGGAGAAGTCGTTTGAAATCCTCAACATTTTTCCCATACAAATGTATGGTGCCCATGCATAGGAAATCAAACTTGACCTCGCCGTAAAAAGGTCAAACGTCAATGTACGACTATCATTTTAGCAATTTTGGTAGACCTCCCGTCCCTGATGATTTGTGCAAAGATTCAGCCCCAAGGCATCCTCTGTTCTAGAGAAGAAGATTTTTTAAAGGTTTTTACCATGTGGGCATGATCGTGCATTTTTCGAAATATTTGATTAGTACAGTGAAACAGTTACACAACGGTCAAATTCAACAGGTGAAAAGAGCTCCTTTTCTGGCTGTTTTAAAACTATGACTTTGTCAGTAGCGATACAGTGAACAGAATTACTTTATCCAAGTGTTCAAACACCGGAAGTAAGCTTTAGACGATTAGCACTTCAACACACAGAAGATATACTCCAAAACATAGCATAGAAGGGCCGATTGACCATGAGATTATAGAACATGTGAAGAATTTTCATGAAACCCAAATCCAGTCCCTGAAGAAGAGGGGGCTGTCTTGTATCTTACGTCACTTTGGCATCCAACTGATATTGGCTTACAGTTGGGCAAGGCCTGATATCCTTGAAGCAGGTAAGGGAAGAGGGGGGAATGTTTTTATTTCTTCTGTTTCCTCACTTTCATTCATTTTCCTTTTTCCCCTGTCCCTCTCTTTCATCTCCTCTACTATCTCCTATCTCTCTTCCTTTCTCTGGGAGACGACACAAAATGACCCACAAGGGTCACATACTGACTGGTTATTCCGAACAACAAAAGATGTGTATGAAGTGATGTGAACCATATTTGGCAGTTATGATCGTCTGTTGACTGTCTACCCAGTTTGTGTTTTTGTTGTCCAGCGGCCATTTTATTTGGTTGCCATGGCAACATTCAATTTTGAAAAAAAAGGAATTTTTTAAATGACAACTCCTTCAAAACCACTGAAGCAGTATGACTCTCATTTGGTTCAAATGTTGCTTGGGTTAGGGCAATCCAAAATAGCTAAAATTATGGTGATCTGGCTCTTGGTTTGGTTGCCATGGCAACAGAAAGCTCCCATAGACTTATAATGGGAAAATGGTTTAATTATATTTTCTTCATAACAAGTGAAGCGATGTGGACCATATTTGGCATTTATGATAATTTGATGATTGTCTACCCAGTTTATGTGTTTTATGACCAGCGGCTGTTTTGTTTGATTGCCATGGCAACATTAAATTTTCAAAAGGATTTTTTAAAGACAACTCCTTCAAAACTACTGAAGCAGTATGATTCTAATTTGGTACAAAAGTTGCTTTGGTAAGGGCAATTCAAAAGAACTAAAATTATGGTGATTTGCCACTTGGTTTGGTTGCCATGCCAACAGAAAGCTCCCATAGACTAATAATGGGGAAATGGTTAAACTGCACTTTCTCCATAACAAGTGAAGTGATGTGAACCATATTTGGCAGCTATGATCATTAGATGATTGTATACCCAGTTATGTGTTTGATGACCAGTGGCCATTTTGTTTGGTTGCCATGGCAACATTAAATTTTAAACAAGAGGCCCATGGGCCACAACGCTCACCTGCTGTAAGTTAATCAGGTCATTTACTCATCATTCCCTATTAGCCCGTCCAGTTTTTGAGATATCTTGCTTGCAAGGTGAAATGTTGAAATTTTCAAAAGGCTATGAGTAAAACCAATTTAAACCCCAGGGGCTTGATCAGCAGGATTTATGTAAGGTGCCACTAAACATTGCTACATACAAAATACATAAGCTGTGGGCCTGATGGTTTCAGAGAAGAAGATCTTTTAAGTTTTTCCCATTATAAGTCTGTGGGAATAAATGACCCCCGGGGCAAGGCCAATTTGGACCCCAGGGACATGGTTGGCAGGATTTATGTAGGGGACCACTAAACATTGCCACATACTAAATATATGAGCTGTGGGCCTCATGGTTTCAGAGAAGAAGATTTTTAGAGGTTTTCCCATTATAAGTCTATGGAGCTAATTAATGACCCCGGGGCATGGCCAATTTAGACCCCGAGGCTTCATTGGCAGGATTTATGTAGGGGACTACTAAACGTTGCTACATACTAAATATTTAAGCTGTGGGACTCATAGCTTCAGAGCTAATGACCCCTGAGAAGTGGCCAATTTGGACCCCAGGAATTAATGTAAACATTGCTACATACTAAATCCGTCAGCTCTGGGCCTCATGGTTTCAAAGAAGAAGATTTTTGAAGGTTCTTTAGCTCACGGTTCTATATAAACTTATGACCCCTGGGGTATGGCCAGTTTGGACCCGGAGGCTTGATTTGCAGGGTTTAAGTCTATGGGAGCTAATGACCCCTGGGGCGTGGCCAGTTTGGACCCCAGGGGTTTGATTGGCAGGATTTTTGTAGTGGACCACTACACATTGCTACATACTAAATGTGTAAGCTATAGGCCTCATGGTTTCAGAGAAAATGTTTTTTGTTGTTTTTTTTCCATTATAAGTCTATGGGAGCTAATGACCCCTGGGGCGTGGCCAGTTTGGACCCCAGGGGCTTATAAGCTGTGGGCCGCATGGTTTCAGTGAAGAAGATTTTTTAAGTTTTTCCCATTATAAGTCTATGGGAGTTAATGAACCCCGGGGTGTAGCCAGTTTGGACCCCACGGCTTGATTGGCAGGATTTTGTAGGGGATCACTAAACATTGTAACATACTAAATATATTAGCTGTGGGCCTCAGGGTTTCAGAGAAGAAGATTTTTAAGTTTTTCCCATTATAAGTCTATGGGAGCTAATGACCCCAAGGCGTGGCCAGTTTGGGCCAAAGGGGCTTGATTGGCAGGAGACTTCTTTGTAGGAGACCACTTAACATCGCTTCATACTTAATCTATTAGCACTCAGCCTAATGGTGTCAGAGAAGAAGATTTTTGAAGGTTCTTTAGCTATTACAGCTCTATATAAACCTATATAAACATATGACCCCTTGGGCATGGCCAATTCGGACCCCAGGGGCTTTGTTGGCAAGATTTATGTAGGATTTATGTAGGGGACCACAACACATTGCTACATACTAAATATATAAGCTCTAGGCCTCATGGTTTCAGAGAAGAAGTTTTTTAAGTTTTTCCCATTGTAATTGGAACTAATGACCCCCGGGGCGTGGCCAGTTTGGGCCCCAGGGGCTTGATTGGCAGGATTTTGTAGGGGATCACTAAACATTGCCACATACCAAATATATAAGCTGTGGGCCTCATGGTTTCAGAGAAGAAGATTTCTTAAGTTTTTCCCATTATAAGTCTATGGGAGCTAATGTCCCCAGGGCGTGGCCAGTTTGGGCCCCAGGGGCTTGATTGGCAGGATTTGTGTAGGGAGCCATTAAACATTGCTATGTACTAAATATATAAGCTGTGGGCCTCATGGTTTCAGAGAAAAAGATTTCTTATTTTTTTCCAATTATAAGTCTAAGGGAGCTAATGACCCCCGGGGCGTGGCCAGTTTGGGCCCCAGTAGCTTGATTGGCAGGATTCATGTAGTGGAACACTAAACATTGCCACATACTAAATGTGTAAGCTGTGGGCCTCATGGTTTCAGAGAAGAAGATTTTTTTTCCATTATAAGTCTATGGGAGCTAATGACCCCTGGGGCGTGGCCAGTTTGGACCCCAGGGGCTTGATCGGCAGGATTTATGTAGGGGACCACTAAACATTGTTACTTACTAAATATATATATAAGCTCTGCGCCTCATGGTTTCAGAGAAGGAGATTTTTTAAGTTTTTCCCATTATAAGTCTGTGGGAGCTAATAACCCCCGCGGTGTGGCCAATTTGGACCCCACGGGCATGGTTGGCAGGATTTATGTAGGAGACTACTTAACATCGTTTCAGCCTTAATCTATTAGCTCTCAGTCGCATGGTTTCAGAGAAGAAGATTTTTGAAGGTTCTTTAGTTATTAAAGCATATGTCCCCTGGGGCGTGGCCAGTTTGGACCCCAGGGGCTTGATTGGCAGGATTTATGTAGGGGACCACTACACATTGCTACATACTAAACATATAAGCTGTGGACATCATGGTTTCAGAGAAGAAGATTTTTTTTTTAAGTTTTAAAGATGAAGTTCACTTTCTGTGTCAATATCATAAGTATGCAAGTCAAAGGAAAACACTTATGACATTTTATCAAGTCTTGATTTATCCAGAACATTCTATGAGTTAATGACAAATGGTAATAAAACTGTAATGGAAGCTATCGGTGAAGACATAAAAGAATGCTCTATTACATGAGTTTTAAAATGAGTTTAAAAATGATATTTAATCTTACAATCTAAACCATTTGTTGTTTATTACGTCACTGATGCTGATTTTATCATACATGTACGTGAGAATTGTGTGTGTATGTTTGGAAGGGGGTGGGAATTGTTCATAACGTGTTATATGTCATTGATTTGCCTATAACCCTTTTGACGGGTATATCTGTGCAACAAAATCTATTCTGTTCTATTCTATTCTATGAGAAAGACATTGTTAATCAAGTTCGCAAGAAGGCTATCACCATGAACACTGCAGATGATCTGAAACGTCACTAGCCACAAGGGAAGCGGCAAGCACACGAATAGCCGTGAAAAGGGCAGTTGTAAGTTGACATTTTCCAAGTTCAAAGTTAGGCCTACGCTGTTGTTGATGATTCAGGATGACAGTACGTAGTTAGGCCTAGTTATTTTTGATGTTTCGGTGTGACAGTAGATTTCAGTATGATATAATAAATACCACATTCCTGAGAGGGCGATAGTAAAATGTTCACCCTTAGATAATGATTATCGACCTCTGCTTCGCCTCGGTTGATAATCGTTTAGTCCGGATGAAAATTCTTACTATCACCTTCCCAGAAAAAAAAAGTATTTATATACTGTCACCCTGCGATAATTTTAACTATAACATATGCGCAACAATGAATAGCGTACGGTTAGTTTTTTTTTTTTTTTTTTTTGACATTTTGATTTTTCTATTTATGTTAAAACAAATAGAAATTTAACTAAGGGAGCGATCATATGACATAGCACGACACACCATAGTGGCGTGATACTATGATATACCCTCCGATGTCTCTTCCTCCCTCAGTACGCTTTTCGTTTCCGGATAACTCATATAGTTTTCATCAGATCGCGTTGAAACATCCAATCAAGATGGAACTTACATTCTCTCTAGATGGAACTTGATTTATGGTTAGACCATGATGTGGAGCAGCGCATACTGTTTCGAGGTTACAGTCCCCTAAATAATAGCAGAGTTATGCTCCTTTGCCAATTTCAGTCCCGGCTAACTCCTCCTATAGCTTATATCCGATCAAGCTGAACATTGATTTATAGTTAGACCATGATGTGGAACAGCGCATATTCTTTAGAAGTTAGTTCACCAAATATTAGCAGAGTTATGCCCCTTTGAAAATCTCTGTAAACCTTTCTTTTCCCGCTAACTTCTCCTGCAGTTTACATCCGATCAAGATGAAACTTTATAAATAGTTACACTGTGATGTTGATTTCTGATATATTGATACACGCATTTTAGCAGATGAAATTGTTTACCCTGGTGTATTCATCAAACGTTTGTGACTTGAAGTTCTCATGGTGGCTTACAATTTATTAAGTACCACATCAAACACAGCCGTCTTCTCTACATGTTTTGTTACCCTGCAGTGGCGGTGTATCACGCAGTGTGTGCGATGCTTTTATTATGGAGAGATGGGTGAAGGAGAATTATGATGATCCTAGATTTTTTCTTTGTTGCATTAAGGTGAGCTTATAGCATAGGCAGGCTCCGCCGTCCGTCCGTCGTCCACATTCTTCAAACGTCTTCTCCTCAGAAACCACTTGGCGAATCAAAGCAAACTTTCTTATGGAAACTTCATAGGTACCGGGAGAGAGAGTTTGTTTGGCATGACATCACGAAACCATGCCTATACAATTTTGACCCCATTAAACCCTACTTTTATACAGTAAAACTATGGTTTACAGGGGTATACATTATTTTTCTTATTTCTACTTAAAACATTGATTGTGGGTACTCGTTAGAACCGCCTCGGCGAGGCGGTTCTAACGAGTTAGAACCGCCTCGGCGAGGCGGTTCTAACGAGTACCCACAATCTATGTTTTGAGCAGAAATATGAAAAATATCAGAAATTTTTATCTGAAAATTTTTCCTTTTTTGGTTGTATAATTTTCAATATATTTGAATAGGCATGTTTTCATAATGATAAAACCCCTCTTCCTCTCCGGAACCAAAGGGCCAATGGCCCTGGGGCTTGGTATGCAGCATTAAGGACATTGGCCAAAATAAGTTTAAAAAAATTATAACCTTCGGTTGACCTTGACCTTTTTTTTTCAGAAAGGTTATAGTTTTCTACATATAGGCAGAACTTTAAAAATCTTCTTATCTGAAACTAGAAGGCTCGGGCCTTTGATATTTGGTGTGTACCTTTATCTTTTAGATCTCTACCAAGATGTTTAAATTGTAGCCCTGGGGTAAAAAAATGGCCCCGCCCCAGGGGTCACTTTTTTTTCGTACTCATATAGGAAAAACGCTTCAAACGTCTGTCTTCTCCTCAGAAACCACTGGGCCAATCAAAGCCAACTTTCATATGGAGCCTCAGTGGGTAGGAGGAACAAAAGTTTGTTCGCCGCATCTGGGTCACATGACTAAGGTGTCCACCATGCCAATATATGGTAAAAACACTTTAAAATTCTTCTAGTCCTTAACCAAAGGGCCAGTTGCCCTGGGGCTTAGTATGCAGCATTGGGGATATTGGTCAAATAACGTTTGAAAAAATTATAATCTTCGGTGGACCTTGACCCTTTTTTACGGAAAGGTCAAATATTTTTACATAGGCAAAACTATAAAACTCTTCTTGTCTGAAACTAGAAGGCCCAGGCCTTTGATATTTGGTTTATAGTTTTATCTTGTGGACCTCTACCAAAATTATACAAATTAAAAAAATAAACAAACAAACAGAAAAACAAAAACAAACTAGAGCTATTTTTAACACACACACACACACACACACACACACACACACACACACACACACACACACACACACACACACACACACACACACACAAAACAACAACAACAACAAAAAAAAAAAAAAACATATCCCCCCCCGCGCCCCCAGCTACCACTGACATATAATTTTACCCATACCATTTTTCATCATCACTGCTTCATATTTCTATAAAGTTTCATGAAAATATCTTGACTGGTTTTCAAGCTATAGAGCGGATGTGAAATTACCATTGTCGAATTTCAAAGGAGGGTAACTCCAAAAATGTTTAGACTTGAGTTACTATTCTTGTGTTCTGCTTTACATTGCTATGAAGTTTCATGAAAATACCTTTAAAGTTTTCAAGTTATAGAGCGGACACAAAATTACAGTTGTCGAATTTCAAAAGGAGAATAACTCCAACAATGTTTAGACAAGAATTACGGTTCTTGTGTTCTGCATGTCGTCTGATGATGCTTTATATTTCTATGAAGTTTCAGGAAAATATCTTAAACGGTTTTCAAGTTATAGAGCAGACACAAAATTACCAATGTCGAATTTCAAAGGGGAATAACTCCAAAAATATATAGACATGGTTCTTGTTTTCTGCACCTTGCCTGATAATGCTTTATATTTCTACGAAGTTTCATGAAAATATCTCATGAAGTTATAGAGCGGACACAAAATTTCCATTGTCAGATTTCAAAGGGAAATAACTCCAAAAATATATAGACAAGAATAACAGTTCTTGTGGTCTGCATGCCATCTTATAATATTTTATATGTCTATGAAATTTCATGAAAATATCTTGAAAAGTTTTCAGGTTCAAGATGGGACACAAAACTACCTTTGTCGAATTGCAAAAGGAAATAACTCCAAAAAATGTACTGACAAGAGTTACGGTTCTTGTGCTCTGCACGTTGTCTGATGATGCTTTATATTTTTATTAAGTTTCATTAAAATGTCTTTAACGGTTTTCGAGTTATGGAGCGGACACGAATATACCATTGTCGAATTTCAAAGGGGAATAACTCCAAAACTGTATAGACAAGAGTTACGGTCCTTGTGTTTTGCAGGTCGCCTGATGATGCTTTATATTTGTATGAAGTTTCGTGAAAACATCTTGAACGATTTTCAAGTGATAAAGCGGACACGATTGCGTGACGGACTGACAGACAGACGGACAGACATCAGAGGCAAAAAATATTTCTTCCCCCCCCCACCTGTCAGTGAAACCGTTTTTTTTTTTTTTTTTGTTTTTTTCTCACGCATCGGTACCAAGCTGACCAGCAAGCCCCCTACCCTCCCCCGCCCCTCCCCTCGAGCTTACTACTACTTAAGACTACTACTCACCAGTAAAACAACACTGCACAAAGCCAAGTATTTATGTTTTCTATTTATCCTCATGTATATAATAGTTTGTACTTCTGATTGACGAATGGTACTCTGACACTAAGCGATTTGTTGGACTTTTACGAAACTGCATCAAATTATTTGTTTGTTTTGTTTCTTTTTTCTTTCTTTCTTTCTTTTCTCTTTTCTTTCTTTTCTTTTCTCTCTTTTTTTTTTTTTTTTTTTTTTGCTTTAATCTTTAATAGATCTATGGCAGACAGCATATTCGCAAGAAGGCGATCACTGAAGAAGATCTTAAACATCTAGTCATCAAATAAAGCACATAAAGGGCCGTAAAAGGGGGCGATGCTGCCTTTCGGCAGTTTTAATAAGACAATTCCGAGTTCGAAATTAGGCTTACGTTTTGTTTTATGTTTAAGGGTGATAGTTTGAAGTGAGGCCTAGGTTTTTTTTGTTTTTTTTTATTTACTTAATTTTTTTCAGGGTGACATTGCATGTAATTTAGGTATTATAAGATGATTACTACATTCCTAAGAAGGTGACAGTAAGAATGTTCACCCTTTGAAAAAGATAATCGACCTCGGCTCCCGGAAGATTCGGACGATTTTGGACATTTCTTACTATCACCCTCTCAGGAATGAAATAAATATATAATTTCAAATACTGTTTAATTATATAACGGTAACCCTAGGAAGCGACTTACCAACATTAAAGCATTACTTCTATAACGGTCCTGGCAATGACTGGCACGTTACACACCCTATAATGATACTTACCAACATTAAAGTAATACTTTTGTAACGGCCCTGCTCCTGTTTTCCCACTCTCGTAATCTTCTATAAGACTACTACTCATCGATAGCGGTTGAACTAGAGGCTGCGACTGAGCCGTCTCTGAACTGAAAAAAAACAACAACAACAACAAAAAACAACAACAACAAAAAACAAAAACAAAAAAACCCATAAAAACATTGAAGGGGAATAGATGTACTTTCAAGGGAGGGAACTATCCCAGCAGGCACACAGCGTTGAAACAACGTCTTTTCAACGTTGATTCACCGTCTCGACGGTGAATCAACGTTAAACGGTGAATCAACGTTGAAACGACGCTGTTTCAACATTGCGTACCCACTGGGATGTCAAAACGTTTTTGCCGCAGTTGAAAAGAAATGTACTCTAGAAGGAATGACAATTCTGTTTAGAGTTGACCACCTTTCCGAAAGTAATTAGTGTGCAAGAAATACAACAGGAAGTCACAAAAGTTCTCTTCCTTGTTGAAAATGACGGAAAAACTTCCCAGTGTATCCAGTTATCTTTAACGTTATATGAGACGCAACGTCAGGACGTGCGCTGCGCGAAGATACAGATCAGCAAGCCTATTCGCACGGTCTGATCAGAATCTTCCCTGGGCATACATGTATTTTCAGATAGCCAAGGATGCAAAATTTCTTACTGCGAACAATAAAGATTCTAATCAGACTGGTGGATGCGCAGGCTGATTTGAGTCTTCGTTGGGCGCATGTCGGAAAGTACGTTTTCTCACATTGTGGCTCAATTAAATGAAAGCAACTACTGTCCTTCCGACATCACTTGGAAAGACGTTTTTTGCTTGGTGTTTAATTTTAAATGAAAATATTTTGTTCTGATTGACCATATCTTATCAAAAACCATTTGTCTTTTCTGTTTCTGTGTTTTGTTCTCAAATATTTATCCTAAAATTAAATTTATGGCCAAAGATTTGTTTGAACTATGTAATTTCTATAGTTAAGCGATTTTTTGAAATTTTTTGTCTAACATTTGTTGTTTTTTTTTTTATACTTTTTTTTTTTTTTGCTGAATTTGATTTATTGATGTTTCACAACAATATAGTGAATTTTTCAGAAAAATTGAACAAGCAAAACTTGTTGAAAATCTGCCTCCAAGTTACCTACCCAATGGATTTCTGCATAATTTACATCCATTTTTACTTTGGGAAAAATTTAAAATATTTGATTTTTTAAAAAGCAATGACTAGAATAAAACTTTTTGTGCATAGGTAGTTACGACAAATGGTTTTGCATTAAACCATGACAAAAGTTTGCAAATTAACTTCAGCTGTGTAAAGCACCAAGCAAAAAACGACTTTCTGAAAGATGTTGAAAGCACAGTAGGGGATGTTGTATTAATACAGCTTAGCCCTCCCGAGGCACCTAAAGAAGATACAGAAAATGTCATCTCCAAAAACTGAAAATTTTCAGATAAAAAATCTGATATTTTTCATATTTCTGCTCTCAAAACATAGATTTTGGGTACTCGTTAGAACCGCCTTGCCAAGGCGGTTCTAACGAGTACCCAAAATCTATGTTTTTGAGCAGAAATAAGAAAGAATAATTAACACCCTTGTAAACCCCAGTTTTTATAAAAATTGGGATTTAAGGGGGTCCAAATTGTATAAGCGTGTTTTAGTAATGAGATTAGGAAGAAACAAGAACAAAACAAAACAGCACAATAGCCGATTTCATACAGCTCCCATACTTCTTCGCAATTAACTCGAGATCCGAGGCACGTGGCGCTAGGTCATACAATTGATCTCGGAATAAGAAACATGGCGTAGCTGCCATGACGCTTCATCGTCAGCAATCAACTGCCACTACCGACAAAGTGCATCATCCTTTTAAGGCACATAAAAAAGAAACAAAAAAGCTATATCCTTTAATTTGAAGGCTTTTGCAACTCTTTACACGGGTAGGGGGTAGGCATTATCGCTGAAAAACACTTCGCTCCACTAGAGTTCTCTCAATTACCATGAATACAGGATGTTACCATTGTTTTATTCCGACTTTTGACTCTGTTTATATCGGAAAGCGATCGTAGATATTCGGTTCTTTCCGTCGAAAGTCGAAGTGAAATTGGCTTGTTATTGACCATTAGAGCTAGACCGTGAAGCAGTCAACTATAAAATTATAATAATGGCTAGCAAGAGGCTACTACCTTTTTTTTTTTTTTGTTGAAGAAAGGTACACTATGTAGAAACGAAAGTATATAGTATATAAATATATATATTAACATACCTACAACAAATAAAAGGTGTGTGTGTGAGGGGGGTGGGGGGGGGGAGGTGGGAGACGGAGGGACGGGAGGGGGCGGGGGGTAGGGGGGGGGACAACGGAATAAAAAAAAAAGTTCTGGGTTTCGAAGCCGCATCCTTCCGCGTGGTATGGTTTTCCCCTAGGGGAATGTTGTAGACCATATTTTTTCTTCAAGCCTATAAGCTTGCAAGTATATTGCAGCGTGTTAGCTATCTGGCATTGGGGTTGTTACTGAATAACAGCCTGTTACATTCGTCACCCCTACAAAACGTATAATACCGTAGGGAGCTATCAAACCTATGACATTTTGGAGCAAAAGTAATCATATGTTCCAGCTTTATATATAAAGTTAAAGAACAGTAGTTTAGCTACAAAATGTGATGTTTGAAAGTACTTTTTGACCTTACATGGTGTTACGCATGTTACATTTTCTTCGGTACCCTCTAGAAAAGAGTATTTTAACTCATATAGCTCATATTCATTAATTGCATATAGCCCCTATACCTTAACTTTGAAATGTTTGATAAGGTACTTGAATATCCTTTCCAAAGCTGCAAAAATTAGCTCTCATACTTTGTCAGTTATTGGGTGTTAAGCAAAGTCATTCTACTGTGAAATGTAACATTGAAAAAATCACTTTCGCATAATATCACGCCGGCCTCGGTGGCTCAGTTGGATGCGCCGTCCGACTGGAGACCAGGAGGTCGCGGGTTCAACCCCCGCCGTGGTCGGCAACATTCTTTCGTGGAGATTGATCATGAAATATTTTCTACGGTCATTCTCTCCCTTCCGCTGATTCAAGTGTCAGTTTCTGGCGAAAGAGTGTCCACAATACTGGTTAACCGCTTAGAGGACTAAGCCTGCCCAGTAAACGTGTGGTTAAGTAAACTGACCGCACTCGACATGACCCTATTGGGTTTACTGGGCCATAAAACCTCAACACAAACAAACAAACAAACATAATATCACACCAAATGCAGCCTAGAAGTTGTACAAATAAAGTAAATTATTACTTTTGCCATTGTATCCTAGTAATATGAGATATATGAGTGCATTAAAACCTATCTCTGCCTTATCATTCTGCCAATAGTAACGTAGGTAACATCTGTCTTTGCCTTATCATTCTGCCAATAGTAACATAGATAACATATGAAATATCTTTATACTGTGGGCCTCGGTGGTTCTTTGTATGGTATTCTGCATTAGTTTTTAGTGGCTCTGTTTTTCATACTTTAGAAGTTTTTGTAAGTATTTCCAAAACTACAAATTTAACACCACAATTCTTTGCCAGGTATTTACATTCATCAGTTATATTCATTAAATACTGTTAACAGTAGCTTTCTGCCACTTTTGCATATAATTCCGGATACTGTCCTGAAGGTTTTTAATGTATGGCAATTGCTTATTTTTTTTATGTCTAAATAAAATTTCAACAGATGAATTATATGTCAGGCCCTCACATGCGTTTGCTTAATAATTTATCAATGATAATATATATAACACCTTAATGTCTTAATTTTAAGGGATTTTTGTCTCTGTAAACGTTTTTACCTTTACTTTTATCGCTTGAATTAATACGCAGTTTAAAATAATACTTTTTGAGAATAAGAGGATAAGAATTACACTTTCGCCTTTTTTTATTCTGTTACATTAACAGGTGTGTTACTCAGATACTTCATTTATCTACATTCTAACTAACCAGTGCATATCAACTCAAGAATTTTATTGGTATATTAGCTTGCCACACTGATTTATGTTTGATGATTTTTGTTTATGACCTTCGAATGTGTATTTAAAACATGGCACATTATGCAGTTAAACACAAAGTCTTTCTGTTACATGTTTAATTTATGTAACATAAAACATTAACTATGATTAAAAGATATTGGTACACGCATAGTCTTATGCCAAGAAGTACATGTATTTAATACTTGAGTAGCATTTACATGCAGTCCTGATGAAAACGAAATGTTAACTATCAAAAGCTGCCCCAGGACATTTAGGGCCTGTGAACACAGCGATGACTGGTCAATGTCTTCGCAGTATGCTGAATGAATAGCAAATGGCCTCAGTTTCTTCATGCAAGCTGCAAAGACTGATCAGACTGAAAAGACAACTAGGCTGATCTGAGTCTTCGTCAGATGCACAATTTACTTGTTAGTTTTGGCATGCTATTACTTAAATACATTAAGATTACATAAAATAAATCATATAACACTTTTCCTTACAATAAAATGATTTCCCCCAAAACAAACAGTGTTTCTTTATCGTTTAAATATACAGAAAACAATCATTCTTGAAGATAAGCGTGTAACATTAGGCAAATTTAGAAACATATATAACACAATAAAATTAAATATATATCAGAACAGTTCAGTGACTTTAGCACCTTAAGAGATTAACTCCACTCTTATGTTGAAAATAAAAACGGTATGCTACTTGATTTTCATCTGTCCCATGCATATACTTGTACAGTTTTCTATTATAACATAAACACCGGTACTTAGCTGAAACTCATGAACATAAATCAGATAAGAATTGCTGGATATAATTACCAATAGCCAACATTACATACTTACATATTAATTTTGTTTTAATTCTATGAAAGGATCTACAAAAGCTATTCTTAGTATCAGAATATGCTTTCTGAGCAGCAAAAAGTGTATTCTAAGCACTTAAGTATGTCTCATATATGATCAGTGTCTGGGCTGAAGGAAGGTGGTCTTCAGGAACATGAGACTTTAATAATAGCTATGAAAATTCATTGTTTTGTCTTATTTTGATTGGGTCTGTCTTTAGAAGTATAATAACAGTTGTAACAGTCTAAGTGGAGATATGCAAGGAGTCTGCTTAAGAATATCCGTTGCAATTGTATTACATACGTTACCAGACATGTTAGGTAAATGATAATTTCTGATAATGGCATTTTATACTGGTAATAAACTATTCACCTTAACAGAGTCATTGACAATCTGCAGGCACTAGGTCATTGTCATGTCTAAAATTGCAATGATGATAAAAGGTGAAAATAAAATACCTTATCGTATCTTGGCATGAAAATAATCTAGTAATAGATGGTATATCAGAGGTAGGGACCGAAGAAGGACTCTTTTATACCTCATTATAAGTTCTCGTCGGCAGCTGAATCTAATTCAGACTCTGCCGTAAGGCATATAAGGCTAAAAGACACAAACAGTCCTTTCAGTTATTTTATAATGTTACCGTTTATATAAGGCTAAGAGACACAACAAGTCCTTTCAGTTATTTTATAATGTTGCCGTTTATATAAGGCTAAGAGACACAACCAGTCCTTTCAGTTATTTTATAATGTTACCGTTTATATAAGGCTAAGAGACACAACCAGTCCTTTCAGTTATTTTATAATGTTACCGTTTATATAAGGCTAAGAGACACAACCAGTCCTTTCAGTTATTTTATAATGTTACTGTTTATATAAGGCTAAAAGACACAACCAGTCCTTTCAGTTATTTTATAATGTTACCGTTTATATAAGGCTAAGAGACACAACCAGTCCTTTCAGTTATTTTATAATGATACCGTTTATATAAGGCTCAGAGACACAACCGATCCTATTGGTTATTATTATGTACTATCACCATTTTGATCATCAAGTACACGTTAAGGAGGTCCATTATGAAGTGACAAGGAGAATGGAAATCGTTAAGCTTAATGTTGCTGTGTGTTATTCTCATTACTTATATCATTAATAAAAATAACAGGACTTTTGTATAATTGTATATCTATAATGGTTTTCTTATCACTATACAGATGATATATAATAGTAAGCATTTATTTAATGTATTTGTCATCATATTATATTATGTATGACTGACCTATATACAGTCGAACCTCGCTAGCTCGAACACCGATGGCTCGTTTACCATGGCTAATTCGAACTCATTTTTGAGTCCCTACGAAGTTCTTCCGATAGCTCAAGAAAACAAATATTTTGCGAAATTTTCTTATTTTATCCTGAAATTTATGTTGAATGTACCCATTAGAATCGCCTCATCACTAAACATACAATTATTTTGTATAAAAACGAAAAAGAAAATCCATAAATTATCGCCATTTGCTTCCTGTCTTGGCACCATAATTAACCCTCAGTGGCTCGAACTACCCATGTCTCGAACACATTTCCATGGTCCCAAAGATGTTCGAGCCATCGAAGTTCGACTGTATATATATATTTTTACATTGTATTTCAGAGTCTGTTGAAGCAAACTATCTTCTAACCATCATAAAACGTTTCATTTTATACTCTGTGGCAAGAGAGAAGTGCCAGAGTGTGTATGCTATGTATTTGACTGCATTTTAGAGATGACTTAAAATTGCAGTGTAGTGTTGATATATGAGTGATGTTATTATCATCATCTTTATGAAAAGTTATGAAACAGTTCTCCTTGAATAATGTGTGCCCTCAGAATGTTTGTTTTTACTCTATTCATGCTTTCAAGTTAATAGTAGGCTAGTACAATGTTCATTGATGGAGCTCTACTGAAGAGATTTCTCCTGCAAACACTGTCTATAGGAAAGAGTGTTCTGATATCACAACACTTAAACTGACATATAACGTGTGTAACAGTATTAAGTGTGAAATATTTCTGGCAGTCTAGATGGATTTCAGTTTTAGAATATCAGCTTTATGTATAGAACATAAGCAATGAAAAGGTCATATCATGTAAGTATATAATGTATGAAAAGGGAATACAGTTGACTCTCGTTGTCTCGACCTCGCTTATCTCGAATAACCGCTTATCTCGAAGTGAAAAATCTGGCCCCTGCACTAAATATGAAAATCTAACAACAGGTAAAAAAAATATTGTGGAAAAGAGGAGAAATTGCTCAATTTCTCCTCTTTTCTACAATATTTTTAATATATCTCTAACTTCATATTATATATATTTGTTAAATGTGGTTGTTCGAATGATTTGTTCCTCAATTCTGCAAATCTGATATGTCGAGGTACGGATATCTCGAAGTATTTCAGAGAGTCCCTTGGAATTCGAGATAACGAGAGTCGACTGTACTTCTGTATTTGTTATAGGGCATATTTTAAAGATACAATTATCAATCAGCAGAGGATTGGCAAAGGTTTTCTTTCACTTAATTGACAAAACTATAAAGGTTTCTCAGAAATATTTATGTTTGTTATTAAAGAATTTTACAGCTGACTTCCCTTTACCTGTATGTACAAAGTATCAACAGACATTTATTGAATGTAGATAAAGTATCACTCAAAAAGTTACTTCTGTAGCATTAAGAAATGTATAAAACATTTATTCAAAACATATAATGTATTAATCTTATCATAATAGTTAAATAAATTGTACTAATTCCAACCACAGCAAATAAAATGTTAAGAAGTTTGAAATAAAGATACTTTTCAGAAAAGAAGTTAAGGCTGTTTTAAAGTAATTACAGTTCCTAATGGCATTTCCTTAGTCAAGTTCGTTTGTTTTCCGTTTTTGATATACAAACGACGACCTATAGTGTTTATCTATTGTAAATCAGTATTAGATTAAATTTCTAATAACTGACTGGTCAAAGTCAACTAAAATGTTGTATCAGGAAACATATATGAGGTTTATGACTTTTAGTAAAGTATGTTACAGTTATATCACAAGTCATTGACAGTTCAACATATTAAGATACCTGTCTCTATAAAACTGCATGCATTGGCTGCAAATAGCATGCTAGTAAGTAAGTAAGAATGTGGATACTTTGCTTTTTACACCAAAGTAGTTTTATTGTTTTGAGGGTAACGTTGGCAACATGGCTGTTACACGTAAACGCCCCCATCGCCAGAGGGCTAACATGTGCCATTTTTTTTCTTACATAATGTTGCTTCATAAAATCATAGTGTTCAAAATTCTCTCTCACCCCCTCCCCCTCCCCAACACACACACAAACACCGAGGGGGGGGTGTGGGGGGGGTCTATAGGCGGCCCAAGGTCTATATTGCTAAGCAGCTATATTTTTCTAACGCTAAAAAATCAATAATGTGCGTATGGAAGGATAAAAGAGTCCTTATCGTTCGAAAAGAATTACAAGTATCCTGTTTTTATTTTTATTCTTTCCTGTTTAGGTTTGTGCTAACCTCGCAATATTACAGTCATCCTGAAAACACTTTTCAAAGCATAATTTGCAATGAATAAGATGGCCTATACTTTTATGATAATGGTAGAAAAAGTCGTTTTGCAAATTCCTTTTGTTTGTATGGCATATTCATGATTTCATACAGCTGCTGATAGCACAAGCTCAGAAGACTGTGTCAAATAAACAGGTAGTCCAAAAAGAGTCACCTTCGAACGCCTCGATCAGCGGAACTCTGCTTCATCGATAAAACACATATAATCACAAAGAGAGAGAGAGAGAGAGAGAGAGAGAGAGAGAGAGAGAGAGAGAGAGAGAGAGAGAGAGAGAGTTACCTATCGAAGACAGAGGCCTTGTATAAAACTGCTACTGATGCAATCAGCACTAGGAATGTGACGCCTACTAGAAGATACACTAAACAATTCTTGGTTTTTCTTCCACATGAATTCTGAAAAAAAAAAAAAATAATGGAACAAGAAAACTCATTGTAAAATGACGCGAAAATTGTAGATATATTCTGATAAACACTTAATTGAGCCACTTTAACATTTTCACCCCTGAGTTTCTGAAATAGGCTCGTCCATCTCTGACTGGACACATCCATTGTTGCAAAACTGGGCATCAGTCAAGAATCTAGAACCGAATAGCAAACGGTGTAGGTCCAGATGAGACGGATCATTATGTTCGCATCCGCATTTCTTTTTTTCTATCAGGCTGAGCTTCTGAGGGTTAGAGGTGCTTAACCCACATCACGAAAACATGTCTATATAATTTTGACCCCCTTAAACCCCACTTTTATGCAGTATAACTGGGGTTTACAGGGGTATATCATTTTTCTTATTTCTGCTCAAAACATAGATTGTGGCTACTCGTTAGAACCGCCTCGACGAGGCGGTTCTAACGAGTATCCACAATCTATGTTTTTAGCAGAAATATGAAAAATATCTGAACTTTTTATCTGAAAATTTTCATTTTTTGGTGGTAAAATTTTCAGTATATTTGAATAGACGTGTTTTCGTAATGATTTCTTAAACTCTTTTGACCGTCCATTTCTAACAGAAGGGGTGTCTTCTTAGTTTTTTTTTATTACCATGTTTTATAGAAATCCCTGTTTATAATGCAAACAGTGTAGACCCTGATCTCTGCGTCTGATCAGGGTTTGTACTGTTTGCAAATTCCCCTTTATGCGACTCTAAGTATAATCAAATGCGAACAGTGAAGTGCAGATCTGCTTGTCAATCACAGCAGTGTGATCCACGCCTTTAGGTGATTTTACATCACGAAAACATGCCTATATAACTTTGACCCCCTTAAACCCCACTTTTATATAGGAAAACTGGGGTTTAAAGGGGTATACTTTATTTTTCTTATTACTGCATAAAACATCGATTGTGGGTACTCGTTAGAACCACCTCGCCGAGGCGGTTCTAACGAGTACCCACTAGAACCGCCTCGCCGAGGCGGTTCTAACGAGTACCCACAATCTATGTTTTGAGCAGAAATATGAAAAATATCAGAATTTTTTATCTGAAAATTTTCAGTGAAATTTTCCATATATTTGAATAGGCGTGTTTTCGTAATGACATTAGGAAATGAATACACTCTCTCAGGAGAGTCAATTCTCTCTAAATTCTTTAAAGACACACTTTTTTCCTTCTTTGGCTAGACCCCGCCCCCCCCCCCCCCCCCCCCCCCCCCCCGTCCCCCCCTTCATGATCACCCCCAATATACAGTCCTGATAACAGAGCGCACATCAAAGGCTTATCTTATCTAAGCGATTATGGTGTCATTATAAGGCTGTGAAGTCTCCTTAGGTGGGGCCCTATAAGGGTTAATTCATAAAATTGAGCAGTATTCAATATGTTATTTTAGAACCAAATGAATTCATTTGCAAATTTTGCATTTAATTTGTTGATTTGTATTGTATCACTTTATTTTTTTTATTTATTTTTGATAGTTTTTTTCCCTAAATACAAAAGTGTTGTTTTTTTCTTGCATTGTGAAAAAAGTACAAATGAACTGAAGTAGAAATATAAAATTGAAAATATTTATTTATTTATTTTCTAAAGTAAATAAGAACACTGCACAATTATTCCATTTCCATTTCAGTAAAACAATACATTATGGAATATGTTAAAAAGTTCTTAGACAATTAAGAATGTGTATTTTATGCCAAAAAGCTTCTCCTTTTCAATAATATATAAATAACTAAATAAAATACTGTCTATCTTTCTAATTTTCTGTATTTGATCCAAAGAAACAGATAAAGGGGGCATTTGATGATAAATTAGCATATAGGCATAAATATCTGTATTTCTCCATAAAATGTGTTGTGGTTTCATTAAAACTGTCTGGGAGAAGCAATTCTAATGAATAAAATAACACCCTTCTAAAATTTATTTCCTTTTAGATTTAAACCTTTTCAGAAAGTGTGCAGGAAGGCAGACCGGAAGCTATCATCACGAAAACATGCCTATATAATTTTGACCTCCTTAAACCCAACTGTGGTTTACAGGGGTATACATTATTTTTCTTATTTCTGCTCAAAGACATAGATTGTGGGTACTCCTTAGGACCGCCTCGTCGAGGTTGTTCTAACGAGTACCCACAATATATGTTGAGAGCGAAAATATCAAGAATATCAGAATGTTTTATCTGAAAGTTTTCATTTTTTGGTGGTAAAATTTTCAGTAGATTTGAATACGCATGTTTTCGTAATGAAAAGTTATTTCCATCGTCAAAATGGTAGATATCCTGCCCCCGCCCCCCCCCCCCCCCCCTGAAATCATGTTTCTGTGGGCGAACAGTGAACGTCTTGATCAGACTGCGCGGATGTGCAGGTAGATCTGAGTTTTTGCTGTTCACATATAAAGTAAAACTTCCATGACTCGAACATCATTCAAATATATAGAAAATTTTCAGATAAAAAAATTCTGATGTTTTTTCATATTTCAGATCAAAACATAGATTTTGGGTACTCGTTAGAACCGCCTCATCGAGGCTATTCTAACGAGTACCCACAATCGATGTTTTTGAGTTGAAATAAAAAAAATAATATATACCCCTGTAAACCCCAGTTTTACTATATAAAGGGAGTCAAAATTATATAGGTATGTTTTCGTGATGACGTTTTTACACAAATTGAGTCCCTAGGGAATTCTTCCGATAGTTCAAGAAGAAAAAATTGTATGACTATTTTAAGGATTTTTTTTTATTATTATTATTTTATCTTGAAAACTTTTTGTTGTGTGTAGTCAATAGTACCGCCTCATTGATGAGATTCCTATGAGTACACTCAACATACTATTATTTTATACAGTGTAGAAGATCGAAAAATCATCCATTTGCCTCCTTTCCTAGCGCTATTATTATGCATCAGCAGCTCGAACCACCCATTTCAATAATACATTTCAATGGTTCCATGTTCGAGCCAATGAAGTTCGACTGTGGTTGATTTAATAGTCGTATTCACGTGTTTACCCTTTACTACTACTCTCTGGGCTAATTTAGCCGACGACAAATTGATAGTTTTTATTATTTATTTTCTAGAAAACAGAATTTGACTTTTCATGCAAATGGTCTCCATTGGAGACAGCTACATGAAATGTCAAAACATGTTTTGTTGGGAAAATAAGAAAAATATTTCAATATGTCCACTGAGGATTTTACCCAGAGTACTTAGCATTAAAGCTAAGGAAATTAACTTGCGCTGGAGACACTTTTCATTCTTTGAAAAAAAAATAAGAAAAGATATTTCAAAATGTCGTCTTCTATTGTTTTAAACCTGCTTAGCGTTAAAGAACAAACCTGTCTTTCCCATCTTGAACGATCTTCTGACATTTGCATTGTAAACCGTTCAGAAATTTCCAGCCTGAAACAAAAATAAAATAAAATAAAATGAAATAAATAAATAAATAAATAAAATCAAAATGTCGTACCCAACATACTAAGCGTTAAAGCGCTAAGCGATTTTATGGCAGACGACATTCTTCAATTGATCTCGTTATTTTTTCAGAGAAAACAAGAGTTGACAATTCTTGTGAATCGTCTAATAGGCAGACGGTTCACATGAACCCTAAAAAATTAACGCTTTTAAGAGTTAAAGAAAATTCTAGTTGGTAAACAATAGATCACATCACAAATACTTACAAATGAAGAGTCGTGGAACGTCAGTCGCTGACAGAGAATAGCTGCACATGAAACTGTCTTTTAAATTAAATACTTACAAGGAAATTTAATATTTTATTTTTCAAGGACTCACACTTAGGAAACCTTAAGAAAGTCTGCTTTCACAATCAAAATGCACTTACGATGGCCCTTCAGGGAGAAGTGCGACAAATTTCATCATTTTATGTTTTGTACTCTTAGCCGCAACGTCAGAAAACATAGTTAGGGACGCGGGCGCCCAGCGAAGACTCTGGTCAGCCTGCGCATCCGCGCAATCTCATCAGTCTTCATTGTTCACATGAAAAATAATTGTATCTTTGGCTATCAAAATTCGCGCAGTGAAGACTCTGATCAGACGGTGCCAATGTGCAGGCTGATCTGAATCTTAGCTTGGCGTATGTCGGAAAGTACGTTTTTGACGTTGAATCAGCTTTAGAAAACAAACATCTTGTCACAAGTTTGATCAAAATTGCTCACGAAATAAAGGAGATATTATTAACTTTTTTTTTTTTTTTTTTTTTTTTTTTTTTTTTTTGATAATTGTGAGCTAGGATGCCGCCATTTTGTATATTTAATTAGATATTCAATTATCATAACGAAAACATATCAATATAATTTTGACCCCTTAAATTCCATTTTATATAGTAAAACTGAGTTTACAGCCTGTGAGGGGTATACGTTATTTTTCTTATTTCTGCTCAAAACACATAGATTGTGGGTACTCGTTAGAACCGCTTCGACGAGGCAGTTCTAACGAGTATCCACAATCTATGTTTTGAGCAGAAATATGAAAAATATCAAAATTTTTACCTAAAACATTTACCTGAACACATTCCGTTTTTGATGGTGATATTTTCAATACAATTGAATAGGCGTGTTTTCGTACTGTATAACATTTAAAAATAAGCTTGCCATCTTTAAGCCTTTTTTTTTTTTTTTTTCGCTTGGAGCACTTTTAGCTGTTTAGCTGTCAACTTTAGTGAAATATGGTACGTGCTCTTCCCCAGTAAGCATACTACATAAATCTACAGCGGATTGTTATCGGCCCGTCAGGCTAGGTGACGGGCCGATAACGGACCGCTATAGATTTATAAAGAATGCTAGCTGGGTCAGTCCTGCCTCTATTTGAGGGATCTGAGGCTCAGTGTTGTCATTCAAGGTTTTGGAAAGTGATTTAATCCATATTTTCTGTTCAAGAGTCTTTCCTTTGCAATTTGTGCTAAACGGAAAATGCATAAAAAATGAACAATACCAAGTAAATGAAACTTTTATTTATAAACTATCAAATTAACAAACAAACCAAAATAAAATAAGAAACTATGGGTGGTTGGGTAAAGCAAAGGCGTCGTTTATCTTACGTCACCGGGGCGTCCAACTGACACTGGCCTACAGTTGGGCAAGGCCTGCTGTCTTTGTAGCAGGTAAGAGTAGAGGGGGAATGCTTATATTTCTTCAGTTCCTTCACTTTCATTCATTTTGCTTTCTCTCCTGTCCCTCTCTTCATCTCCTCTACTATCTCTCTTCTATCTCTCTTGTCCCTTTCTCTTGGAGACGACACAAAATGACCCACAAGGGTTGATAGGTCGTTAAACCCCAACACAATCAATCAAAATACAAAAAACCAAACTAACAAACTTGCTAAAGCTCAGTAACTACATATATATATATATATATATATATATATATATATATATATATATATATATATATATATATATATATATATATATATATATATATATATATATATATATTAACTGAATTGTTGGGTCTAACTGTGATTTATTCCGTAAATGTTGAGTCCTCAAGTCGATTGATGGGTCATTCAAGAGGATCGATGGGTCTTTTTTTAAACGGGATAACCCAACAAATACTCGTATGACTTGAGGACCCAACCTTTACGGAATAAATCGCAATTAGACCCAACAATAATATATATATATATATATATATATATAGGAAAAAAACACACACACAAAGAATGTCTTCTAGCATCACAGTTTCCGTTCAATAACAGTTGTTATAACAGTTGTTATAGATTAGAGAGAAATTGTCTCCTACCATTTCAGTTACTTTCATCGTTGCCACTGAGTTTTGTTTGCTATTGTCTGTGACTTCTTTAAGAGTTTGACCAAATTCTTTAAACTGGTCTTGTAGTTGTGATCCTATTTTTTCCGCAATTTAAATCTTAAATATAAACGACTAAACGTTTGCAACAAAAACAACAGCCATATTAATACCATATATGCAGAAAGTCTATCTTGGTAATTCCTGTTTGGAACGTTGTTGAATGCTTGTCTTTAAGCAAGGTAATCTTTTATCGTGTGCTAATCTTTTACCGCTGCAAACCATACGTTGCTGTTTGCTAATCATGTACTGCAGCACAATATTCTTTTATCGTGTGCAAATATTTCCCAGCTAAAAGCCATACATTTTGTTTGCTGAAGTCACGTGAACCGCAGCATGGTAATCTTTTTTCATGTGCTTATATATCCCTGCTGCAAACCATACGTTGTTGTAGGCTTATCATAAGTTAATCTTTTATCGTGTGCTAATATATATTTCCCTATTGCAGGCCATGTTGTTGCTTGTCATACACTGCAGTAAGGTAATTTTTATCGTGTGCTAATATTTCCTTTCTGATAGCCATACATTGTATATTCATATTTGCGGTTTAAAAACTGTCCGAAAAGCTCAACCAAATAATTGACCTAGGACCGAAATGACCAAGAACCTGTTGGTATCAGCTCTTATCCAATGTGCAGGCGGTGCTGATTACAGATCTCAGATAGATAGATGCCGGCCTCGGTGGCTCAGTTGGATGCGCCGTCCGACTGGAGACCAGGAGGTCGCGGGTTCAACCCCCGCCGAGGTCGGCAACATTCTTTCGTAGAGATTGATCATGAAATATTTTCTACGGTCATTCTCTTCCTTCCGCTGATTCAAGAAGGGCAGTTGTCAGTTTCTGGCGAAAGAATGTGCACAATACTGGTTAACCGCTTAGAGGACTAAGTCTGCCCAGTAAACGTGTGGTTAGGTAAACTGACCGCGCTCGACATGACCCCATTGGGTTGACTGGGCCGTAAAACCTCAACACAAACAAACACACAGATAGATAGATAGATAGACCTAGGACCGAAATGACCAAGAACCTGTTGGTATCAGCTCTTATCCAATGTGCAGGCGGTGCTGATTACAGATCTCAGATAGATAGATAGATAGATAGAGAGAGAGAGAGAGAGAGAGAGAGAGAGAGAGAAAGAGAGAGAGAGAGAGAAGTTCTGCTTACGGATTGTCAGTGGTTTTTCCCCGGGTTCTCCAGTTTTCGCCCACCTTTGATGGACGATCGGCTCGATATAAATGAAATATTCTTGAAAGGACCGTAAAACCCAAATCAAAGAGAGAGAGACAGAGACAGAGAGAGAGACTGTGTTATGTTGATGGACTGATCTGGATGTCTGCTGTTCGCCTTCGTGCGTAAGGCACTTTTGTTTAACACGACTAAAACAATTCAAACTTGATGTAATGCTATTTAAAACAAAAACAATCAGAATCAGGAAATTATTGTTCAAGAATTATGGGAAGTCTATTTACAAGTTTAAGAAGGCAACTGTCTCCAATGC